>OY728147.1:793799451-794424451 GCA_963277665.1 Viscum album
TTTGAGGTTTTTAAGTTGAAAATTCATATTTAAGAAAAAGTGAACATAAAATGTTTTCGTAAACAATATGAATATACCAAAATTTAAAAAAATTAATTATGAAAATTAATGAAAGGAAATGTACCTTCTGGAATTCTAGGAAAATTATCAGTAATAAGGAAAATTCTTCTTGAAGTACTTTATATTTTGGAAAATTTTCTTAAGGAATTTTTTTTAAAATTGAATGTTTTTAGAATATGTAAAATAAATTTGACTACAGAAATTTTGACTATGAGAAGTTTGATTAATAAAAATTTTTATTATGTAAATTTTGATTAAGAAAATTTTGATTACAAAAATTGGATAAAAAAAATTTTCTTATGAAAATTTTGATTGAGAAAACATTGATCAAAAAAATTTGATTGATAACATTTTGATTATGAAAAATTGGACTGAGAAAATTTTGATTATGAAAATTTTGATTAGGAAAAATTTTTAACAATGAAATTTTTTTTACTACCAAGAAAAGGTACTCCTCTTATGAAAATGAGTATCTTACTATAGAGAGATAGGTTTCAATATAAATTTAATATATAATATTTATTTAGGTTTATCATTATTAATTTTTTTTAATGTTTTAAAATCTATAGGAGGGTAATGATTTTGTGAAAATATCAGCAATTTGATCTTTTATTCCGATAAATAGAGGAATGATATCTCCTTTTTTTGTGTGATCCCTAAGAAAGTGATGCCTAATATCTATGTGTTTTGCTGGAGAGTGATTTGAAAGCTTTTTTATTAGGAAAATAGAACAAGTGTTATCATCAAAATAGTTATGTTTTGGTAAAACTCATACCATAGTCTGTGGGTGTGTGTTGCATCCACAATACTTGGGCATAGCAACTTCCAACTACCACAAATTAAGCTTTAGCAGTGGAAAGTACTACTGAGTGTTATATTTTTCATGACCAAGGAACTAGTGAATATATTAAGAAATGGTAAGTTCCAAATGTACTTTTCCTATCCATTCTACATCGCCTAAAGTCTTCATTTGAAATAAAAAACCAAATCATTTCTGGACGTATAAAAGAGTCTTCAATCCACGGTTCCCTTTAAACAGCGAAAACAAATTCACTACCATTAAATGCAATTCCTTAGGATTGGATTGATATCTTGCACATAATAATACTGAAAAAATTATGTCTAGATGACTAGATTTCAAGTATAGTAGACTTCCTATAACACCTCTAAATGATGATTGGTCTACTGGTTTCCTTGCTTCATCAAGATCAAGTGAATTTGAGGTACCAATGGGAGTATATATACTTTCAGTGTTGTCATATCCATAATTTTTAGAAATATCCTTAATATATTTATGTTGGGAAATATAAATTTCTTCTGGTTTTTGAGAAATCAAAAAACCTAGGAAAAATGTTAACTCACCCATCATACTCATTTCAAACTTAGATTTCATTATATTTAAAAATGAATCTGTTAAAGATTGATGATTTGAACCAAATATAATGCCATCAACATAAATTTGAACAATAAAAACATTTCTCTTATCTTTATTTATAAAGAGGTTTGGATCAGAAGTTCCCTTATCATAATTGTTTTGTAACAAAAATCTTGTAATTCTATCATACCCGGATCTAGGAGCTTGTTTAAGTCCATATAAAGCTTTGGTAAGTTTTACAACATGCTCATGTTGTTTTATATCTTCCAAACCAACAGTTTGTTCAATAAAAACATCCTATTGAACATATCCATTAAAGAAATCACATTTGACATCCATTTGTAAAAGTTTGAAATTAAAGAATGTGATAAAGGCAATTAAAATATGAATAGATTCAAGTCTAGCTACTCGAGCATAGGTTTCTTCATAGTCTATTACTTCTTGTTGATGATAGCCTTTAGCAACTAACCTAGCCTTATTTCAAACAATGATTCCATTTTCTTCAAACTTATTTTTGAAGACCCATTTTTCTCCAATAACAGATGTTTCCTTAGGTCATTCAACAAAGGTCTATACTTTATTCCTTTGGAATTCATTTAGTTCATATTTCATGGCTTTAATCCAATCATCGTCACCTAAAGCTTCATCTGTGCATTTGGGTTCTAATTGTGAAAGGAATGATATATGTTCTTCTTTATTTTGTAAGGAACATCTAGTCCTGACATGTTAACTTACATCACCAATGATACTGTCACTAGGATGATTCTTGAGAAATAACTGATTTGGGTTTTGTAACTCCTGTTCATCAACATATGATAGGAAATATTCTGGGGTAAATGCTTCAGAAATATTTTGTTGAAAATTTTCCTTATTAGATAGACCTTCTATCAAGGGTTGATAATAGGTTTTTCAAAACACATTTGAATTTGTAGGTTGAGGATGATTAAAAACAAAAGGATCAGTTTTATCAAATTTAACATGCTCTGTGTTTTCAACACTACAAGTTTTTTTATTTAAAACTCTATAAGCCTTAGAAGTTGTGCACTAGCCTAGGAAAATTCCTTCCTTAGATTTGGGTGCTAATTTATGTGAATTATCTTTAGTATTCCAAATGAATACTTTGAAACCAAATATTTTGAATTTGGAAAGTCTTGTTTTTCTACCATTACACAATTTGTAGGGGTTTTATTAAGAAACATTCTAATTAAAACTCAATTAATAGTATAACAAAAAGTACTTACAGCTTCAATAAAAAGTTTTTGACTATAAAATATTCACTCAACATTGTTCTAGTGATATCTAGAAGAATACTATTTTTTCTTTCAACAATGCCATTATGTTGAGGAGTTCTTGGATCTGAGAAGTTATGAGTAATGCCCTTTCTACTACAAAATGTTTCAAAATATGAATTTTTAAATTATCCTCCATGATCACTATGAATAGTTATAAATGGAAGGTTTTTCTCATTTTTGACTTGGGCAATATAATTTTAGAATTATGAAAAAGCTATATATTCCATTATTGGAAAATATACCCATGTAAATCTAGTGAAATCATCAACTAAGATAAATACATAATGTTTTCGATCAATGCTTCTAGTTTTTGATGGACCAAAAATATCCATATAAACTAACTATAATGCATCAGTAGTTGAGACTTCACCGATTGATTTAAAACTCGATTTATATTTCTTTTCATATTGACAAGGATCAAAAACTTTTGAAGAATCAAATCACATATCTCGATGATCCTTAACAAGTATTTTCTTTGAGAGTTTACATAGGTTCCTAAGGATACAGTGTCCTAACCTTATATTCCATAACCAAGATTGATCTTCCACTATAATAAGGCAAGGTAGATCATGGATCTTAAGGTATTATACGTTTAGTTTGTATAAATTCTCATGACTTTGGGAAGAAAGAATAAAATCATCCTTTGAATTTTTTACTAAGCACTTATCATTCCAAAATTTTACAAGGTAATATTCATCACATAATTGACTTATGATAATGAAATTGTGATTAAGGCCTTTAACAAATAAAACATTTTAAATCAAAGTTTTTTCAAGAAGAACATTGTTACATATTCCAATAATTTCTCTCTGAGCATTATCTCTGAATGTTACATTTCTACCTTTCAACTTGATAATATTTTCAAAGAAGTTATTGTTACTAGTCATATGCCGAGAACATCCACTATCCATGTACCATGTATTTCTGTTGGTATTATCTTTATTTTACTGAAAATAAGAGTGTTAGACTTTCGGAATCCAAACATTTTGGGTTTCAGAAATTTCAGAAAGAAAGATTTTAGGAATCCACATTTTCTTAGAAAACTATTCTTTATAGAAACCTAAAGACTAGTTTTTATTTAAAGAACAGTTTTTTTCAAATGTCCACCATACTGACATCTAATGAATAATGGGTCACTTTGAGGAACAAAAAAGATATTACTAAAAAACTATTTTAGATTGAGTATAAAAAAATAAAAAACTATTCCTTAGAGGATGAATTTTGGAATACATCTTGTCCAAATTTTTCTTACCAAAGGTAAAGTTTGACAAACACTTCCTCATGGAAATTATTTCTAAATTTAGTTTTTTAACTAGGTTTTTATCCTCAAAACATTAGTTTTAGAACTAGAGTTAGACTCTAAAATATTATTCTTGGAAAATACTTTTTCAATATCCTTATAAAGTTTATCCTTATCATAATTACCTTCCTCAATGTTTTTCAAAATATGTTCAAAATCATAAATTTTATTATCAAGATCATTAAAAAGATATGATACTTCTTTAGTTAAAATAGAAATTCTAGAATTTTCCTTGTCAATCTTTTTCTTGAGGTTGGAATTTTTATTCTCAATGAGTTTGAAAAACCTAGACACTTCTTCATAAGAAGGTAATATATTATCTTCATCAGTAGAAGATTATTCATCTGAGGACTCATAGTATTTATTATCATTTCAAAGATACATTAGCGATAGATTTGGAATTTTTTACCTTGGACATTAGACAATGATTTTCAATGGGTAGCTTAGCTAGTAGACCAAGATTCTTCAGATCAAAAGATTCATACTCTGAGGGTTCATCAGAAGAGTATCCACCACTGTCACTCTAGGTGTCGTTGGCTTTCAAAACATTATTAGCTTTATCCTTGTTGTACTTCTTTCTATTCCACTCAGAATACTTTTCCTTTCTATCCATTTTCTTAATCAGAGGACAATATGGCCTGATATGCCCTACTCATTTGCATTCATAATAGGTGACTTCTGAATTTTTCTTGTCTTTTCTTTCTTTCTTCTTTTATTTATACTGAAATTCATTCTTTCCAACTATCTTGTTCATCTTTAAAGGAATATTAGCTAGCTCATTATCAGAATTTTCACATTTATAAGATTTAGATAAAACAGTTACTTTCTTTGACTTGGATCTTGTAACCCTTTCAAGATTCTTGACTTTAGTAGTTGTAAAGTCTACACTTCCATTTCCATTTTTCTTCTTATTCATATCAGCAACTCTTTTCATTGTTGTCTCATGTTGAATAAGAGTTCCAAAAAGAACATCAATAGTAATTTTAGATACTTTCCTATTCTCATCAAAAGATTTTCTCTTAGATTTCCACTCATTAGGAATGATATCTATAATCTTGTCCACAAGATCTTCATCATCAAGGCATTTATCTCCAATAGAATGTAGGTTGTTAACAATAGTCATAAACCTTTTTTTTACCTTGCATACTGGTTCTCCATAAGGAAATAGAAATCCATGATATTATTCTCCAAGAATATCTCTTCTAGTTTCTAAAACTTTGGATGTACCAAAATGTGTAACTTCTAATTTCTTCTAGATATAATTAGCATCTTCACAAGAACAAATTTGACTATATATATTTATGGTCATAGAACACAACAAAGTATTATGTACCTTGTATTTTAATAGATATTCTGAATTTTCATGATTCTTAAAGGTTTTGAATTCCTCATTAGGAATCTTGTAATATCTAGTAAGCATGAAAAATTTTTCCACTCCAATATTAAAAACAAAAGCCTTCATATTATCTCTCTAGTACTCAAAATAATTCCCATAAAATATAGGTGGTCCAGTAGGATTTAGATTGACAATCGAACCAACATTCATTCCTACCATTCTATAAGAAAATATCTTTCCACAAAAACTTGTTGATAGTAATAGTTTTTAAACAAGGATAAAAATTTACAACAATGAAAACATGAGCAACAATACATATATTTTAATATAACTATTTTAGAGACCTTCTTTGATACCAATTGTAGGATCAAAATATTGTATGTTTATTCTCAATTACAAGATGGGGTGGAGGTGAATTTTAAGTTTAAAATCATTCCTTTTTAACCTTAAGGAAAACTATTTTTAACAAAGTTAAATAAGGTAAATTCACAGACCCTAAATTATTTCTATAAGAGAAACTTTCTAGGTTCCATAAATATGGTTTCATAAAGGAAACTTAAGGAAAGTTTACTTAGATAAAGATTCTACCTTCATGTGTATAGAATATTATTTATCGGAGAACATAAATTAATAAGAATGTATAAGAAGGTTATACTTTCTTCCTTTATCAAAATACAGTGGAAATAAACTTGAAACAAAACAAGTAACAATAATGATATATCTTAACCCAAATAATTGGGTATCCAACAACCTTGGATAACGGTCCATTGATTTATACTTTCAAGAATGATTGTCTTCACCACACTAGGGTAAGCCCTCAATAGGAAGATCAGATTCTATCTGGAAATCCTTGCAATAACTCGATCATTAATGTAGTCGGCATCTCTTTCTTTTTATCCCTCAAAGCCCTCAATTTTACTTAGCAAAAATTGGATTCACACGAAGCAATTAGAAAAAAAAAATTCAGAACTGCACAAAGCATTAGAGTCTCTCTCTCTAGAATTCACTTCAATGTCATGCTATCTCTAGAGTTATGGAATAGTCGTTGGGATCATTAAAATGAGTTTCTATTTATAGGAACTTCTCCAACGGTCAACTCCCTCCTCCAACAGTCATATTCTTCATTGAATCTTGAAGGGACATGTACACCTGTGACTCAAACAATGGAAAGATAGAAACAATTTGTACAACATTATTTAATGACTATAAAAAGTGTAAGAAAAATAAGGCTACTTAACCAAATCTATTTTTTAGAGACTAAGAAAAATAATGTTTGGAGTCTTACCAAATAAACTTTCAGATTCTATAAGACATGGATATTCAGATTTTATTTTACAAAGAATTCGGAATCTGAAATCTATAGATTTCAGAGTCTGAATTCCCATGAATTTGGAATCTAAACTCTGAGGAATTGGGAGTCTGAATTTTGGGGAATTAAGATTCTAAATTATATGTAATTTGGACTCTGAATTTTATAAAATTCAGAACCTGAATATTAGGGAATTCGAAGTCGGAATTTTAGAGAATTCGGAGTATGAATTTCAGAGGATTCAAAACCTGAATTTCAGAAAATTTGGAACCTGAATTTCAGATAATTCAGAGTCTAAATTTTAGAGAATTTGAAGTCTGAATTTAAGATAATTCAGAGTGTGAATTTAAAAAAACTCATAACCAGAATTTCAGAGAATTCAAAACCAGAATTTTAGAGAATTTGGAACTGGAATTTCAGAGAATTCAGAGTCTGAAAACATAATAATCTATAACCAAGTATTTATAGGATTCTGAGGTTTTATATGTAAATCCAAAATTTAGAATTAAGAATAAAATTAATTATATTTAGAGAGACTATAAAATGAACAATGAAAACATAGGTAAGGATAAATTTTTTCTAAAAGAATGAAAATTTCCCTTACTAAGATAATTCTTAGGGAAAATATAGTTTTCCATAAGATAGAGTGTTTTCTATTTTCAAAACATCGAGGAATGTAAAAGTCATAAAGAAACCTTATTGACTCAACAAATAATTTATCTCTCATGGATAATTTCAAGTTTTTGTTTAAAATATTACGGGAAATAATATTTTATCTCTCTTGGATAACTTCAAATTATCGATAAAAATATTACAAGCAAATTGTTTTACCTCTCTCGGATAATATTTGGATCATCATTTTATGTAAACACATGTGTTTGAAATTATCCTTCAATAGTTCATGAAATTATGCGTTGATAAATATATATTTAATAAAATTATCCTTAACATCCAAAATAATTATAAAAATATATATATCTAACTATATATATATATACTGATAATCAAATTGAATAATAGTATGAATCCTTTAATAAATTATCCCAAGTGAGTTTTTCGATACACACACACACACAGATATATATTTATATATTTATATATATACATATATATCTTTTGATAATCCAAATAATTATCGTTTGATAATTCTAAACAATTATCCATTAAATTATGAAATTATCATTTGTTAATTCATCCAAGTTATTGTTTGAAAATTTCACCTAATTAATCATTGCAAGATAGATCTTAGTGATTACCATTTATTTAAAAAATGTTGCATTCTAAAAAAAATTATCTATGTTATTATTGTTAAATAATTATGTATAATTATCCCTGATAATTATCTTAGATAATTATTCACATATCTCTCAACAGTTTCGCAATACCAAATTTTGATAATAATCCTTGGAAATACCACATAATTATTAATTGACAATTTGAGTTTCATCATATTATTATTCAACCATTTTTTATAATTATTATTGTCTAGTTTGGATAATTATCCTTTTGATAATTTATTTATAAATTAACCCTGAAAAATCTTTTTTTTATTACTTATTTTAAATTACACCATTTTTTCATTGATTTAATGACATAAGAATAATATAAAATAAATAAAATAAAATAAATATAAAACTCACCTTTCAACTTCAGCCTCACACTACACATAGGTAAAAGATGGGTAGATGGTAGAGATCTATTGTAGGACCATTGGAGTGTCAAAATATTGTGCATAAGGGTGTTCTGAGATCATTGGGATCCAACAAGATCATCCGATAAGGAAAACCAAGACCTTCGCTGATTTTAGAACCCAAAATTGAATCACACCTAAACCCATTTTAAAACACCCATTTTTAACCATTAATCAACCCGAAAATCAAAATGGATTTGCTGATTTTCTCTTTTTATGACATTAAAAAATTAATAACGGTCAAAACAGTGATACAACCGAGGTCTAAAAATCCTCAGGTGTTACCAGTAGAGTTTTCGGCATTGATGGGGAAGATGATCAGTTGTTTGTTTAATAGTTTTTTTTAACTATTTATTCAACATAAAAATTAAATACCACTCAACATCTGTTGCACATGGAACTTATACTCCTTCTTGGGTAAACACCCCATTTCGAACCCAACAATGGTCTCAAATTTTTCTTATGATGCACCGTTTGTGTGATATTAATGATTTATTATTTAAAAATTGTAACATATAATTAATTCAAATAAAAAATGGTTTTTTTTAGATTAAGGTGTTCAAATGTCCCATACATGCAAATATTATACCCTATCTATTGTAAAATTCTCATTCTGGACCCATCGGTGCTCTCAGATTTCCCATATGTTGCACTGTTTAAGAGATATTTAATTATTTTTAATAAATAATATATTAAATTTTATTTAATAATTTTATCTCATGAGAGAGACATCCAAATGTTTGGATTTATTGAATGTTATAACCTTTCTAGGATAAACATCATATTTTATGTATAATAGTGGTCTCAATTTTCTCATATGATGCACTATTTTGGAGTTATTCAATTATTGTGAACCAAAAGTGCGCACATAATATAATATAATTATTATTTTAATTTAGTATTTGTCGAGGTTTTTGGGCCTCTAAACATCACAATAACATAATGTTGAACATTCAAAATATTTAATTGAACATTTCAAGATGTTAACTGGAATTTAAGGCCCTTAATACATTTATCAAAATTTCAATGATAGGTAATTTTTTCACTTAACATATTAGAAATTTAACACAAGAGGGATTAGGAATACCTAAAAATGGAAATGGGATATTACACACCAGAAGAAGGCACTAGGTGGAAAAAAAATTATTTTTGTTTGTTTATTGTGGTTTAATGGTGTCTGAGAAGATATTACATGGGAGCAAGAGATGCATATGTGTGCCCATTACCTGGCTCTATTTTAAGTTTTTTTTCTATATTTTTCTTTTAATGGGATGTTTGTGGCATTTCTATTTTATCTGATAAGATATTTTCCATTGATTATGTTCTATGTTGTGTGATAAATTTTTGACATATGAAATGGGGAGAAATTAATTCCAAATCAAGAAGCATTAATTGCCATGCGATGAAACTCATGTGGCCGAGTATGTGCCACCTAGGGCAGGTAGTATCTTGGCATGGAGGATAGAATTTCATGATCCATGTGTTCGGGATAGTATGTTTCATTGGTTGTGGTGTTTTTTTTGTTGGACTATGTTGATGATGAATGGTTGGGGTTATGTGATTTTGTGAGAGGAGGCAGTTTTGGTTGTGTATTGATGAGGTTTTGTGGGATGTCCTGTAGTCGTTTGGCTTGGCATGTTTGGATAATGGTTGTATTGAGGTATGATGAGAGTTTTTTTAGGTATCTCATGGGGTGGTTGTTTGGACCCCTTTTCTTCTTGGTTTGGTTTTAGATTATTTAGGGTAAGGATATTTTGAAATGTATCAGATATAATGGTCGGTGCCTTCCCGATATGTTATATTTCTAGTTTTGGTTTTGTAGGTACTTGGATTAGGCCTAGAGTAGTCATGGGAGATTTTGGATGTTAAATTATATAATTAGAGTGTATAAAAGATTTGTAAATATTACACATTGTGTAATTGTGGTTTACAACCTCTGATGTAAGTTTCATGGGATGTTACCTGACATGTGTATTTTCAGGGTTAAATAATAAAAATATGAAACTTTTTTCAGTGCAAACTGAACCCTGAAATTTACATGACATGTAAATGGATTACATGCCTTGTATTTCCACTATACAACACATTTTAAAGGTTACAATGCTCCAGTCTCATTGACCCCTACACTCTCTCTCGTTCCATGCATCTAAAAACTCCCCTTTTATGCATTTGGATATTTATTTTTATTGGGATTAGTTCCTATATTCCCATCTATAATATGTGGTTGATCTTTAGTTCCTCTTGGTGCGGTTGTGGGTGGCAACTGTTCTTCTTCACCTTGTGGTGCACAGCAAATCACCAAGGCTTCTTTGATGTTGGTAATCCCTCTTTTCTCCTTGTTTTGTATCATGTGGGAGGGGTTAACTTTTATTTATCTATGGATTATGGTCTTTTTAGATTAATCAAAGATAAATAATTTGTTAAATTCAAATTGAGGGGATATGGGGGAATGATTCACATGATTTTAGATTTTTTATTATTGTTATGATATTGTGGATTTTACGGTCTTGGAGTTCCTTTGAAAATTATGTCCATTTGGGGATTTTTTTATGCTGTATGATATGTGTTGTGATTTTTTTGACTGATTTTATTGTTGTGATATCACCCAAATATGGAAAGTGGCAAACCAATCTAAAAAAATTTTATCCCCATGATTGTAGTTTGTGCGATAATGCCACTAAAATAATGTGGGATTTGGTAAAACCATAGTTCAAAATCTATAAAATGTTATTGATTTATTGTGATGTCTCATCTTTCTTATAGGGTTGTGATGTACACTTCATGTGTGTTCGGGGAATATGGGGCTTGTTTTTTTTTTCTTGTTTTGAGGTGGTGAGTTGTTTTATTTGTCCATTGTTTTAGGATGGTAATGTGGTTTGTATGTACATGCTTTTGGGGTTGAGAGGTTGTTCTTCTCATGCTTTAATAGTGGCGAGGAGGTCCATTTTTTCATTCTTTTGGGGTGATGAGTTAGTGGTTACTTTTTTCTAGATACTCAGGTAGTGATGGAATAAATAATTGTTCAATATTGTTTTAGATGAAATGGGTCAGTTTGGTTAATTTGATGTAATTGGATAATGAATAATTAAATGATTGGTTGTGTGGTTAAATGTCATTTATGCTAAATATGAAAATTATTGGCTGGATAATGATAATTGGTTGGAAATGTGAAATGGAGTTTTGGCTTGTTGTGTGGTGTTTGCATTTTGAGGTGGCAGCAAGTGTTGATATTTTTTTTGTTAGGGTTTGGTTTTGAACCCATAGGCTAGGGATGTGTGTGGATATATGTATATACTTTTATATTCTTTATGACTTCAATAAGCATCCAACCCATGAAAACACACTATCTACTGACACTCGCATAGTCATATGGGGGTGTTTTCTTAACATCTAGTGAGGCAGATAGATGGATTTGTACCTACTCTTCCCCACTCTCTCTTTTAAGTGAGGTAGGTATTTCATAGGTTGTGATTTTTATAGGTCTATTAGTGCATTATATGGTTGTTTTGATAGCCCATGTGTTTTGGGGTGAGATGTGATAGCCCATATGTTTTCGAGTGAGATATGACTATGCTTGTGGGGCGCCTTCTGGTGGTGATCATCCATGGTAGGAGGGGTGCACAAGATTGATGCCCCACAAGTTGATGATACCCAACTATTTTGTATATAATAATGGTTGTGTTCTGGAAAACATGTTTTTGGGTGAGGTGTGATAAGTTTGTGATTATGGGGTATTGAGTCTGTGTGTCATCAGGTGAGGTGTGTTGTGACCTTTCTTGTGGGGTGGTGTGGTATATAGAAGATATAGGAGTTCTAGGATGAATGATGTTGGGGTGTGAGAGTGGTATTCTACTAGGAAAGCAGTGCAGGGAACCCTTATCAATGTGAATCTTATTATTTTATATTACTTGGCTTGAATTATTTAGTGAGTGTTCCTTGGTGAGGTTGGGGTGGATAGTTGACATGTTTTGGTGTTGTTAGTTCTGTTATTTTCTCATGGGTACATTAGTTTTCTCATTTCACATATTCATGAAGGAAATTGGTCTTCCGTCATAGTATACATCTATTCTCACCCTGTCTATAAAAACTATTTTCAATTTTCCCAAAGGATTACTTGTACCATGTCAGACATTACTAGATCGAACCTTTGGATCTATGTCGTGTCTCTATCTTAACTTTCTTTTGGTTATTTACATTCTATACATTTAACCACATCAATTTTATTTATACATAAATGCGAGATGGTTTTGGTTTCTTTTATATTATGTCATGGGGTTTTTTGTGGATGATCCATCTTATCTTTGGATCCCATTTATAGTATAGAGGGTAATTCCTCCCATAGATAATATTTTTATTCTCTTGGTGTTATTTTCCAACATAGATCCTACCAGAGGTGGGACTCATGGGTCATTATATCTCTCCCCTACTTTTGGTATATTTGAAGGGAGGGACATAACAAAAATAATATCCTTAATTATCTATTGCATAATAAGGATATGTTTGAGGTTTAAAAAGAAGATAAGGAGTAATTCATCAGGGGATACTCATATTCTAGTTTCCAGACATACTAGAATGATCTAAAATCACATTCGTGATTTTTATTTTTCCTTGATGGAGGATCTATGAGTTGGAAGAGTTCTATGTAGACATAAGTCGTTAAACCTATAGTAGACTAGGAGTATATTCTATATTATGATGTAGCTGAACAATCAGTTTGGATAGAAAACTATATACAAGAGATTTATGTGGTTCCTAAGAGTAAATATTCTATTACACTGTATTAGGATAATAGAGTAGGTGTCGTTCTAGCCAAGGAGTTGAGGTCACATCAATGGGGGAAGGATATACATCAAATGTATTGTCTTGTGAGAGATTTTTATCAAAGATGAGAGGTCACAGTAAGTATATTTTTCATAGAAAATATCGTGATGGTGTTATTGAAAAAATTCTTATCTTAGTTGAAGCATGGATATCATGTGAGAGATAAAAGACTAAAAGTTGTTATCAGTTCATTGTAGTGAAAGTGAGAGTTTGCTGGAAATGGTTCTTGAGAACTAACTAGCTTTGTACTTTTGATTAATTATATATTCAAATACAATAATTTTAATGAATATCTTAATGCATTATGAGTGTTCTAATATGTAACATTTATGTGATAATGTTCTTAATATATTCTACTCGTCTAATGGTTATAGTAATTCTACACTATAAGGAAAAATATGAAGTGTTCTAAAAAATATTCTTGATCATATATCCAATGTTCTCTGTTACATCTGTCTGACGAAACACAAATGATGATTTGACTATTAGGTGTTGGATGCTCGTAATCGAACTAGGATTATTCTCCTGAATTTTAATATCCCAGAAGGGTGGTTATAATAGTATACCCACCAATATAAATTCAATAATTTATATGTGTCATTGGGCATTCCTATATGAAGGCGTGTCTATACATCCTTTTACATGATATTGTTGTTAATGTATATCATAAATTGGGTATTGGATATATTATTAAAAACCTCAAGGAAATATACCCACTGAATGTACGATACACAGGGTGCATCATAAGTGATATTACATTGATTGAATAAGTCAAAAATGGATTTTCCCCTTATGAGTTAAAACAATTATATAACTCATGATATTTTATAGAAATTAAACAACCTAATGAAGTTCCTAGTCATGGTAGTTTATTAATGAGTTTTTTTAAAATATTAAAATAAAGATACATCAATCATATAGGACAGTGAAAAAAGTATGAATCTTTTTTTATGAAATATCGAGGTAAATATATTTTATTACACGGTAAGTGTACAAATGAGGTTGTTTTAATTACAACATTTACTTATTTCTATATGGGCTTCATAATGTGTTACTATATGCTAATCTTGGACTTTAGGAAAGTTCACTTAATGTCACTAAGAAAGCGTCATATTGGGTAACACAATACTAGTTTCCAAAATCTCATATTAAATTTTATTTGAATTTAATATTTAAAATGAATAATATTCTCATGACCGAAGAATATTAAATACTTAGGTTATGTTAATCACATGAATTTAATCAGACTATTATATTTTAGAATATATATTATTTGAATATTAAATTAATATTTATCCACCATTTATTGAACATTATATTAATTTATTTATTGAATGAATTACATAATGATATTTATATATTTAAATAATTATTTATTATTTTAGATTCGATAAATTTTGTTGAGGATTTCTGGGCCGAGTTAGTGATCTGATTAAATGTTGTTGATTATTGAATATCATTTAAATAAATATGAGTTTATTTATTTGTGAAATGATATTTAAATATACATGAGTTGGTGAATGCCATGAAATATAATAATAATAATATTTTTTTATTATTTTATTTTAGTTTTACATAGAATAAACAATAAGATGAAGGATATATGTGAAAGAAATAATTTTTTAACCCAATGTATATAATCTCAGTTATATCATTTATAGGGTAATGTGAATATTTAATCATTTCATATTATCTCTAGAGAATTCTCTAATACAGGATATAATTTCTTAAAAAATGATCTCAAGAAAAATACACAATATTCCTTCTCTAATTCAATACATAGAGAACATGGGCAATAATTCCTCACGCTTGGAGGAATTCTTATTGTGGTCAACAATGAACAACATTATGCATTTGATACCATTGTTCATGTACCCAATGTTTCAATTATAATGTCCAGTGATACATGGAGCAAATATAAATACCATTATAGTAATTCTTATTTGGATTCTTTATTGGAATAGTTATACAAAAGTGGGTAATGATTTGATCATCATCGATGAAAGAATTTTCATGTTGAGTTTTTTCTTAATATAAATGAATGATAAATAAAATGTGGAAAGATCCTCCCTAATAATATTTTGGGATTTCATTTATGTATCCATTCATATTTATCTAATGAAATTGATAAAAACATAGATTTTCATGATCTCAAATGGTTCCATTTGACCACTAAACATTCAAGAAGAACATTACCTTTGGTCATATGATTTTAATAAACTTAGTAAAATATTTACCAAAGTTTTACTAGGCCCATTTATCCACTTTATATACTTAATGACAAGATTTTACTATATCTACATCTCAACATGAGGGGGATTCTTCTATAGTCTTAACTAGTTTGATTCTTTCTATTCCATGTCATGGAAACTTGAGTTGGGTGTTATAGTATTTATCATATATAGATATTCAATATATGATCAAATATTCATTGGTTTCCCTAGGTAAATAGTTTGAATTAAATTTATGATATGTCTTGTATATTTATTTTTTTATCTATAAATTATAATAACTCAACCTCACATTGAGATACAGATTTTGGAAACTCTCATACTATAAATTTAATAATTATTAATTTAATTATGGATCTCATGGGTATACAGTAGTGGTTATATCTTTGTGGGTCTCAAGGAGGTATCAGGGGTGGAATGGAATGGAATGGAATGGCTTATCGAGTTAAGTCGTTATTTGGAAAAACAATTTTGGGTTATAATTACATGTAATGGTTGGATAGCTTTTTTACAATCCAAATAAAATGGTTAGTGATGGAATGGCTAGGAAAATATATTTTTATAAAAAAATATATATAAATAAAAAAATAAAAAATAAAATGAATAAAAAAATTAAACAAAAATTATTAATGAAGGAAAATTTTATTTTGATAAGTTTATAAATAACGATCTCACAAAAAATCACATTCCATTCCAATGATCCCAAATAATGAAACATTGATTTCAGTTTCATTACATAATGTTTGATTAATGATTAATTCAATAGATCCTATTGAGAACAAACGTGATACTCATACCTGAACTCATTGAGTTTTTAATTAAATAAAATTTCATTATAGAAAATTGATTAATATACTCAACACATACTGCATGACAAGGCCTCCGATTTGAGGGGTCACCATCTCTCTACCCAACCCCACAAGGCCTCTAAATTGTGGGATCACCATATATTTCTCTACCTAATCCACCTGTACCACATGATTTCTCTCCAAAATATCAATATCTTCCACTTACCAATCCTCCACCTTACTCACCCACCCCTTCTATTTTATTACCCTTTATTTGTCGGTGCCTTGGTCGTCACCTTCACCCTGATCCCATGACACTCTCAGTTATCCTTGAGGTGGCTCATATCCTTCGCCTTCTCCTCCACTCTCATTAATTGCTCGAGTGGAGAGCCCCTTCCATTTTCATTTATCTTCCCTAACCCACCACCTCAATTCCTCTCCACCCCAAATCATTCCAATAATAGGATTGAACACTTGACCATAGGCTTGCATGATAATAAACCAAATGAAAATGCATCCTTCCATTATTTATTGATCTTTACTAAATTCTATTTTAGATATGGAATGTTGGTAGTGGTGATTAATTTTTTATCCTTCTAAATAAGCCCCCAGATATTCCTCTCTAGATTCTCCTCTACCATGTCCGCTCTTGACCGATTGTGCTTCAGGCCCTCCTTGAAAAGGGTCTGAGAGTCTCGACCAATTTTTGTGATGAACCATCCTTTTGGTGTCTCCTCGACCTTCTAATTCCCATTTTTACCTAGTTACATCATATAATCTATTACTATATCCCACTTCATGGAGTTCATGTTGATTTGGTAGAGATTGGAAATCTACTCATTGTACATGATGGTGGTGGTGATGTTAATGAAGTGGTGGTTTCCCTGCATGTGATTAAGGAACAAAAACTAGAACTCCTTTGTGTAGTCACTGATGATGTGGTTTGGGTATTGGCCAAACACAAATATCTACCACTAGTGGCTCTTTCTCATGTAGTGGAAATATAACATGTTATCATCCGGATGCTGCTTCATGAAAATATGAAAATACAATTAGAGTTTTTTCATCCCCTTGTCTTTGATATGGTTTTCAATGTATTTTAGGGTGAGAAACAAATTATTCCCAATTATAAATTCATAACATGAAAATCAAGTCCCACAATCGAAGAGTAAAAAAGAAATTTCATTTTAAAAATCAAAGAAAAATATAATTATGTGTGAAATTTATAACTGGAATGATTACATGTTTAATGAAGCATGAATCTAGTAGAAAAGAAAAAACCTCAAGCATAATCACCAGAACAAGATGGCATCTCTAAACATTTACAGTCACACCAAGTGATGTGATTAGATTTTATGACTACCAATAGAAAAAATAATTATTCTCATTTAAAAATACATAAATTTTTAACAATAATCTACTAATGTAAAAATTGAATTATTAATATTTTTCAGTGAGCACAAATTAATATAAAAAATCATAATTAAATATAACAAATCAAAAAGTTCCTCCAATAATCATCACAGTGATAAAATTTTTAGAGGAAATTAATAGTGATCATGAAATACTAGTAATAAAATAAATTTATGGTCAATCGTAACCTTATGTATTTAAAACATTTTTCCATAAATATGATTAAATTCATGTTAATTATGGGAAAATAAGACAAACTTGTGCAATCCACAAAGTGGGTACTCCCCCACCCCCAATGCTTTTCAACATCCCTTGAACTTAAACACTACATGAAAACACCACTAATATTAATTTTAAAATCAAGAAGATGATTCATAGGATAATTATTTAAAACAAGTTGTGGGAAACACACATTATTTCCTTCTAATATTAAGAGAACTTTCTAATAACATCATTTATAAACACATTATTCAACCATGTTAATGTTTCATTTTAAATAGAAAACAATGGTAAAATAAATTATGGAAGATGGTGCAGACCAATAATTTGATTATAGAACCAGGAATTGAATAATATGTTAGAAAACTCTAAAAAACACAACCTAATCATATTCAGACAAAGACAAGAATACAGAGAACTTTTTTGAGGTATTTTATGCACCCTCTTTTTGTCTTTGAATACATTTAATATCAGATCATTTATGTCTGATCATATAGTGGTAAGGTACATCTAAGATCCAATAAATCCATAGTATTATGATGGAGAGTCAAAAAGATCATTTGAAAAATGGAGGCCTTAAAACTTACAAGTGATCGGGTTTTAGTAATGGTGGATTGAAGATTGGGGATTTGGGTGAGTCTCGGAGAAACCAATAATCCAGTATGTAACTTTTGTTATATGAAGATGGAGAAAATTAATATTATTTGATTTCATATAATTATAGTATAGTTGAAAAGTTATAAAATTATAATTATAAAAAATGTTAAAAAAATTTAGGATTTTAATAAATATAAATTAAAATTGAAACTATTATACTTTTAATTTCATTTTTTATTATAATATATTTATAATATTAAAAATTTCAACTTCAATTAAGAATATCTATAGGAAAATTTTATGTTCATTTCGATTTTTCTTTTTATCATAACACTATGGGAATATTTACTATGTTATGCTTATATATGAGTGATTGGGTGAGGATATGGGAATCAAGCTACAGGGCATCTTTAAGACTCATTTTGGAAGATCTAGGGTCTTCATATTATCTTCTTATTTTAGTTTATTTTTTCATATCATGACTCATGAAGAGAACTATATATTTTTGTGTTATGACTATATGGAATTACCTGAATATTTTAGTGTTTTAGATATTCTTTAGTTATGATGGTTTTATTAATTTTCCACTACTTTTTTAATTATATAGTGATTTTAATTATGATCACAAAGCATACATGAGGATGTACTCATATATACCTTGGTGGAACAATTTCTTCATTAAAGAATATTACAATATGGATCCATTAGATTTATTATATTTGATTTTGATATTTGTAAATAGTGGTAGAAACAATAAATATTGATCGAAACATGATAAGAAAATGTTTTTCTGACCAACACATTTGAAGTGGGAGTTCATTTTACCATGGATTATGGAATGAGATTTATATTTGAGTATTATTTTTGGTTGATTTGTTTTGAGGCTCTAGAATATATTTTTTCTTT
Organism: Viscum album; assembly: GCA_963277665.1. NCBI lineage: Eukaryota > Viridiplantae > Streptophyta > Magnoliopsida > Santalales > Viscaceae > Viscum > Viscum album. The sequence goes on from OY728147.1 coordinate 793,818,789, forward strand.
TTAACATATACAACATAAATGGACTTTCCCACAACCATCACTATTTTATGGTTTTTAGACTATTCTATGGGTTTCAATGGTATTAAAAATAAAAATATTTAATGAAAACTTATTTTAATGTGTTTCTTTAATTTTCTGTTATTATTAAAATAAATGAATTTATTACTAAAAAAATATTTCTAATAAATTGATATCTTATTAATATTTTGTTTATTAAATTTCCCTTAGAACATTAACTTTCTTATTACCATCATTCAGTATACATTATATATTGATTAATTTTTTTTATTATTTATATAATGGATATGCTTATTTTCTAAATTATATACCATTTTAATATAAATTTTTTTACTATGAATGATATTTGATTCGGTGGGTAAATATTAATATTCCATATTCATAACTTAGTATGGATATTTTTTATAAGACGTATTGTTTGGGAATTAAATTAATCATTCAATGTGTGTGGAATTAATTTTAAAAAGTGATGGGTTAGGGATAGTTATAGATAGACCACCAGTTCCTTAACAGGTCTTATGAGACTAATCGATTGGATAAACATATTAAATGGGGTTTTGGTATACACCTACCAACTACGTAAACTATTTTTGTTCAACGATGTGATGGTAAATATATCATGATTTTTGAGATCTTGGCATCAAACAATAATCATTTTTGTTCATTGAAAATTTAGTTCTTATTGTCCTTGATATTTCTGCATTGATATTATCCATGGTTTCATTTATTTCTCATGTTATTGATTAAATGAAATATCATTTTAGTTATTAACCTTTTCATGTTGATTTTGTATTATTATCTCATGATATATTCAATTGTATATAACCCTTACTAATCATTTGAGATTACACTTATTTTTTTTCTTTTCCCCAAGTTATAAAGAAGGGATCTTTAAATAAGTTCAAGGAATGGGATTATTAACTATTACTATGTTTTATATTTCTATCAATGTAAAAACTTGGAAAAAATTTATGTACCTAGTTGATCAAGAATACTAAAATATTTTCTCCTTTGAGATGTGATCGCTTTTAACATAGGCCAATGTAATAAAGTAGCCACCAGCATTGGGTTACTGGTGTTTGGGTCTTTATAGATTTGATCATTATTCCAACATCTCCAAAATTTTATTCATCATATAAATATCATATTTATTCATCATATTTGTATCTAAAATCATCCATAAATGGTTGACTAGAAAAATTAAATACACCATCCATGGAGATGATAGGTTGTACGTAAGCATTAACATTGTTTTCACTTTTTTTGGATGGAAAAAAATAAAGGTAAATAATAATTCACATTTTCTAGAATAATTATTATATCATATATATCATATATATCATATATATTCTTTTAAATCTATCCTTATTATTATCTAGTTAAATCATAAATGAAAAAAAATTGTGTCTCTTCGTGGTAATGGTAGTCAATACGTACGCACAGGCGACATTATCCATTTCCAATAGATGGGAAGAAGATGGATAATGGTTTTGACCTCATCATAATAACAATTTAGTACATTCAAGATACTAAATTCATTATTTTATAATAGATAACAAAGATTAACAGAGGGTATAATAAGAAATAAAATTGAAAATTCCCAGTTAAGATATTTACCTATTCATTGAGAAAACCTCTTTTGATTACACCTTAAGCCTTGAAAGGATGTTATTTAGGAAATAAAAAAACTCTAGGATGTTTTGAAAAAATATGGGTTGATATTAGGTTATGTATTGGATGAGATAGAAGGGTAAAACACTTTGGACAATGTAGGAGAGGTAGTTCCCTTTTATAATTAAGGGGAGAGGCCCTCGTGGAATTACATAAAGTGTTAGATTGATATAAATTAATTTTTATGGAAAATGGATCCAAACAGATATAATTATAATATAAGATTAGTATTATTATAAATCATCTCATATAATGAAATTTTATCAATTTTTTTGTAATTTTTTCCACTATCTATTAGTTTTAACCTCATTAGCCCTTTTGAAAATTATTACAATATTAGAGTTTTCACTAAAACAAACTCTGTAGGCTTGAATTCTCTTCAGAAGATCTCCCCATCCATAAATATCATAAAAATAAATAGAATTGTTAGAAAAAAAATTGAATTTATGGAAGGATGTGTAAGAACCATTATAATTGAAATAGTGAATGATTAAGACAGACTGGTCGTTTATTTATAGGGAAATATGGCCAGTTCGCATGAGGAAAATTGGACATTAAGGCCAATAGTGATTATGATCATTAGTCTATATGATAGTTTTTCATTATTACTTTTGGTTATGTATATTAATTTAAGTTACTATCGATATTATTTAATGATATAATCAAAATTTTATATTTTTAAAAAAATATATGTTTTATTGAAAATTTAGAAATTTTATATAAAATTTATTTTTATTAAATAATATTATCAAACTTTTTAAATGATAATATATTTTAACAAATTACTAAGTTATTTTTATATTGTCCAGATAGTTTATTATGTCATATAAACTATTAAATTTCAATAAATAAAAAAAAATTATTTAAAAGTTAAACATTCATTATTTCTGAGGATTATCATGATAAAATCAGCATAATTTTTGGATTAATCACATTTAAATTATATTATGGTGAATTTATAGTAATTTTCTAAAAAAATATTTTTGGGTTAGAAAGTGAAAATATAATTTTTTTAATAAATAAAATAACTCTAATAAAATAATTTGGATGTGATCATGATTTAAAAATTCTTAATACTTATTTTTTTCAAATATTATTTAAGGAATATTATAACACATAGTTTTTCACATTTAGAAACACATGCATGAAATTTTTAAAACCACAATTTTATCGATTAAAAAAACACTTTTATGAGTTATACATGTATCATATTAAAATTCACTTTTTCACTTTTAAAAATTAAGTCAGGTAAAATGGATTAAATATTTAGAATTATAATCTTTAAATTAGTTAATAATTTCATTTTAATTTTTAGGGAAAAAAGTTATCGTGGTTAAAGAGTTATAGTGTGTAGGTTAAAGAGAATAAAAGGTTGAAATTAAAATGTAAATCCTTAAGCCAACTAGGAATGAAAAATTAAATGGGTGGTTGAGGTTTCAAAAAATCCTTAAAAAAAATTCAAAGTATTAATTATCAACCAAATGCTTTGAAATTAATTCCACCCAAAAGTGTTTATCTTTAAATACAAGTAATAACTATTTAATCACATTAAATCACACCTACTGATGTATAAATACCCCCTCATTGCCTCCTCACTCTCCACACCAAATCAAATAAGGGATTTATGCCTCCACTTTTTTTCTATTTAAGTACTTACATCGTATATGTATTTTGGTTCCAAATTATTATGTTTTCAAGTGTTTATAAACACCTAGTTTATTATATATATGTTTTTTTATTAATGAGAGTTTTTTTCCCTCTCATTAAACCCATTAGAAGAATCATTTTTGAAACTCGTTCTGATGCCAAACTAAACCGTCGATTTTCCGTGCTATATTTTAATTCCATGAATTCCCAACCCTATTTTAATTAATGGGTATTCATTATAATGTATATTTAAACTATATATTTGATAAATCCATGTATGTAATCCACATTACCTAATCATGGGTTAGAAATTCTATTAAATTATGAATTTTTATCAATTTGGAACACAAAATATTCGGCATAAGAATGGTGTGCACGGATAGAACGCTAATGAATTGGGTAAAGAATTAACCCCTATAGATTAAGTGTTCATGATACCTTGGATGAATTCCTTTGTAATTTTATTGAGACATTTCTCCACTCCTTTGTAAAGTGTTTTAAGATGCCTTAGTGATGAGCTATGGTGATATGATTATGAATTTCTCAATATTTATGTTGTTACCACATTTCTGTGTTATACTTCATGTTGTTATGATCATATACATAAATTATGACTCATGTTATTATGTACATGTTCTTATGTTATGATTAATGTATCACCTATTATTTCCTCTTACATTTTTTATCCCTTACTGAGCTTTATGATCATCCCTTTCATTTGATAAAAGTACTCAGGAAATCCTATGCAATGAGATGATCTAGGAAAGGAAAATAAGGAATACTTTTAAGAGGATTTTAATTTGTTTATGTTTCTTTTTTGTACCATGTATGTCAAGTACTGATTACTTATATTCCAAGACAATAAACCTCAAAATATTTTTTGAATTTATTAGTTTAATATTTTTTAAGGATATATATTAAAAGACATGTATTTTAAAGGCAGGTCGCCATAAGAATGGTAGGAAGATATTATGTAGAGCTATGGGGGAAACATTTTATGGTTATAAATACAATCCAAAATTATTCAAGTTTTACTAAGGATATATTTTGGGCTTATGGAGAAGATGAGGAATAAGGCATCATGGGATACATAAATGCTAGTTTCTTGAAAACTTGAATGACCTGAACTCAAAGTCATGATATGTGTTTTTTGTTGATAGAGGATCTATGGGCTGGAATAGTTCTAAGAAACTAGCGCTCATTATAACTATAGTATATTCCAAGTATATTGTAGATTCTGATGCATCTAAAGAAGAATTTTGGATACACAACATTATACAGGATCTTGATTTGGTGTTGAATAGTAAAGATGTTATCATACCGTATTAGGATAATACTACATATGTGGTTTTATCCAAGGAGTCAACATCTCTTCAATGGAGAAAACATATACTCTGAATGTATCATCTCTTGAGATAGTTTTATCAAAGGGGATAGGTCACTATAATAAGATTTTCCACAGAAGAGAATGTGGTGGGAACATTGAATAAAGTCTTATCAACGATGAAGAATGAATATCATGTGAGGGATACAAGACTAAAAGTTGGTTTGATTTGATTGTAGTGAATATGGGGGTATGTTAGAGTTGGTTCCCTAGAACCAGCTAACTTTATACTATTGATTACCTTTACATTCAATGACCATTATATTAGTAAATATCTTACCACTTGATGAATGTTGTTGACTATAACATTGATGTGAGGATTTCCATAAATTTATTTATAACATCAAATAATTTTAGAAATTTTCTACTATAGTGAGAACCTTGAAGTGTTGTAAAAATATTATTTAATATATACCTAATGGTCTAGATGGAATTTTTATGATGGGACACAAATGATGTTTCAACTGTCAGGTGTTGGATTCTTGTAAGAGGGAGTGGCCTCTTGTTATGAAGTATAATATCCATGTAGAAGAGTTATGAAGACAGACCCACCAATATAAATTCCATATAATATATGTTTCATTGGAAATTCCTATATGTGGGTTTGTGTGTTGGTCAATACACTTGATATTATTATTAATCTATATCATAAATCAATTATTTTGATGTATTGTCAAAAACTGTAATGACATATGCTCGTAGAGAAGTAGGATGTGTTGGGTGCGTTATAAGTGACATGACATTGATTAAATAAGTCATGAAAGGATTTATCCCATCCATATTAATATAAGTTGGCATACCAGTTTATTTGATTGATATTAAACTTTTTAATTAAGTTCATGGTCATGGAAGTTTATCAACATGTTTTTTCAGTCGGTCAAAAAAAAGATATATCAAGCATATAGGTTTTTGACACAAATATGCAATTTGTTTGATTAGATATTGATACAATGAGATTCTATTACATTTTAACTATTCATTTGAGGTTGTATCCATTGTAACATTAACTTCATTCATTATGGGTGCCTTAACATGATGAGAGACATTAATCTTAGAATTCAAGTCAGTTCACTTAATTCCACCAATAATGAGGCATCAAGGGTTGCACACAAATTGTATCCAAAATCTCAGATTAAATTTTATTTGAATTTAATAATTAGAATAAATAATAACCTCAAGATGAGGAAATTTATATTATTTCAGTTCTGTTTATCATGTGAATTCAATCACCACACTCTTGTTTAGAATATATATGAGTTGAATATTAAATAAATATTTACGTGTAGGTTATTGAATATAATATTTATTTATTTTTTATTGAATAAAATAATGATATTGATTTATTTAAATAATTATTTATTATTTGAGGATCAATAAATTTTTAGGATTAAGGGACTGAGTTAATTGTTCTTTGAAATGATGCATATTTTTAATAACATTTAAATAAATAAATATTTATTTATTTATGAAATGATATTTAAATATTCATGAGTTGGAACATGTCATGAATTATTATAATTTTATTTTTATTATTATTTTTTATGTGAGGTTTACTAAGAATAGAAATAGCTCCCAAATAATGAAACTTGTTTCATTCCATCAAGTTCCATTAACCCATTGATTTTTTAATTCAATAGTCTATAACATGAAAAAAAATTATTACCTACTCAACACATATTCCCTGACAAGAACTTTAATTTACACTAGGTCGATATTTGAGATGATCATACCGAGTAATATGATTCAGCCGAGGATGATCAGATTTTTGATAACATATCTATTATCATATAGACACTTTTTTACAGTGTAAATAAAACATTGGTGTTGTGGAAAGATAAATGAAACTAAATCCTTTTTAGTAGAACCTCCTTTTCACTGCTCTTCATATTGTGGTTATCAAATCTTATATTCCCTTTTTTGTAGATTCAAGGGTTTTTAATCTATTATCTGAACAAATTTTTATAATATATCTCTTCTCATACACTATAGGATAGTACCCATTTCAGGCATATTATAGAACAATGATAACTAGTTAGTGGGTCATATCATACTACAGATCATCTCACACCCTAATTCAACCTTCTTTATTAAATTATAGGGAGACAAGGACTAGGAAACCTTGCATATATCTTCATAATCAACACCATTTAGAACTCAACCCCCGTTGATTCCCCTTCCAATCCTCACATTTGTCAAGAATCTCTCTGTGGACACCAGAAGAAGCAACATAATAGACCCACTGTATGCCCTATTCGCCACCCTCACAAGGCCTCTGATCTGAGGTATCAATGTCTTCATCTCTACTTTATCAACGTTCACTACATGATTTCTCTCCAATAACTCAATTTTCCCCAAGTAACGATACACCACATTACTCACTGACTCCTTCTAATTTTAGTACCCCTTCTCCTAAAGCGCCTTTCTTATCACATTTACCATGATCCCCTCATACAACTAGTAGTACATCATGTTTCTCATATCTTTTTCCTTCTCCTCATCTCTTATCAATTCATCTCATTCTGACTCCCCACCATTTCAATTTCTCTTCCCCACCCCACCACCGCCATTCCACTCCACCCTAAAGCATCCAAATAATAAGTTTTAACACTTTCCCTGGGGCTTAGATGACGATGAACTGAATTCAAAAACAACATTCTGATCATTCTCTACCATTGTTAAATTCTCTTTTGGAGACAGCCTGGTGGTGTTGGTGATTAATTGATCAGAATTCTCGGTATGCCTACATATCTCCTTCTATTACATATACTCCTTTACCTTGTCCTCCCTAGGACACTTGAGCTTCATCCTCTCCTTGAAAATGGTCGCATAGTCTGAATCAATTTAGTTGATGAAGCATGCTTTTAGTGTCTCCTCGGCCATTCACTTCCCATTATAACCCAGGTACTTCAACAACACTGTCAGTATGGCCCACTTTGTAGAGTTCTTGTGGATGTGGTAGTGGTCGGAAATGTATTAGTTGTTCCCTATGGTGGTGGAGATGCAACTAAAGTGGTGAATGTGCTTCATGTTCTCAATAAACAGTTCCTTGAACTCGTCTTATTCTCCACCGATGATGTGGTTTGGGTTTTGGACGAACACCTTCATCATACTTTGGTGGCTCTCACTCATGGAGTGGAACTTGAACCCATTCTCTTCTCAGCACTTATTCTGACACATCAGACAACAACACAATACTTTTTTCCACCCCATAGATTTTATATGGTTCGCGATGGAATTTAGGGGTGAGAAACTCGTTCTTTCCCATTGGAAATTATTAACTCAAAAATAAAAGTCTCATAAGTCTAGGGAAAACACACCAACATTTTAACCCTCGAAGAAAAAACCAATCATTATGAGGGAATTTTCTGACTAGTACAATGAAAACTTTGTTGTAAAATTATTGGTAGAAAAGAATAAATCTCATGCATAATCAACACAACAAGATAAAATCTCTAAAGGTTTCTAGCTATACCTAGAACCATGATCATAAGTAATGACTACCAATAGAAAAAATAAAAATGAACATTTGAAATTGAATAAATTTTAAACTGTAATTAACTAATGTTAAAACAAAATTATTATATTAATTTTAAATGTGTTCATATTCATATACTAAATCTTAAATAAATATAACAACTCAAAATTTCCTTCCAGAATCATTATTAATATACAAACAGGGTCAGATGGAAACTATTTTTTAAAGAGATTAAATTTTAGTGACCAAGAAAGACTAGTCGTAAAAGAAATTTATGGGCAGCCATAACCTTATATATTTAACACAATCATTCCATAAATATTGTTAAATTAATTTTGATCAAACAATCCAAACTTGTGTCATCTACCTAGGGGGTATCGCCTAATGTTTTCTAAAATCCCTTCAACTTAATCCTAATAAGAATACACTACCAGCTTTCATTAAAAATCAACAAGATTCTTCATTGGATAATTTTTTTCAAACATGTGGTGGGAAACACACTTTATTTCTTTTTGATCTCATCAAAAATTATAAATAACATCATTTAATAAAACACGATTCAGCCATGTCAATATTGAATAAGAAATGAAAAACCGATTGTATAATAGATTGTTCAAGTAGGTGAAAACCTATAAATGGATTTTAGAAGATTAAATTGAATAATATTCTAATATAACCATGATAAACCCCACCTAATCTTGTTCTGAATAATTTTAGAAAATAAAAAACATTATAAAGGTATTTTGTGCACCCACTTTTTGGATTGAAATCTGTTCTATGTCATATTGTTGATGTCAAATCAGATAGTGGGAAGCTGTGTTTGAGATATAAAAATTCAATATCATTTTTATAGAGAGTAAAAAATAACATTTCTATAAAAGATACCTGATAACGGATGAGTGAGTGGGGTTCAAGAAAGGGGGATTGGGGATTGGGGATTTAGGTGAGTGTCGGAGAAACATGTAATTTGATAAGTAATTTTTTTTATGAAGGGAGTGGGAAAAAATAAATGGTATTTGATTTCATATTAGGATAGTACGGTGGACATTTAATAAAATTATATTTATAAAAAAGCATTATTATTTAAAAATATGATTATGATTATAATAAATATAAATAAAATTGAATATATTATACTTTTAAATGAATTTTTTATTATTATATATGTTGAAATGAAACTCATTCTTCAAAATGAGTTAGAATGATTAATTTATAGATGATAAATGGATTACAAAAATTACCCACACTGATTTGTGATAATCTTGATATCATTTTAATTATCACACCAGATATGGGCTAGTTTCTTTGTAGTACACCCAATATCCTGAAGAATTTTGTGTGCCTATATAAACTCTACAGTCACATATTCAAGGACCGATACTCCAAATATTCACTTGATCAAGAGAAAAAAATCTTCTTCTTGCTTCTACATGAGACCAAATTTCCACCCATAAATACTACAAAACCAGACATCGATCTTCTAAAATAGAGACATTCAACATAATTTCTATCACAAACTTTTTCAATATCTCTATACCCATGATTGGAATAAATTTGACCTTAACCAAATTTATTTTTCACATATCTATCAATGTGAAGAACAACATCCCTCTATGTTGTTATTGAAGATCCCATAATTAGACTTATATTGTCACCACACAAGAAATATCAAGTTGAGTCATCATTAAGTATTTGAGCTTCTCAAAAATTCCTATGTATCTTCTAAGTGATGGAAACATCTCACTATTACTATGATGTGACCTTTATCCATGTGTTAGGGGTGAGTAACATGGGTTATCTTGAGGCATGGTGGTCTCCTATAGAAGATCAAGAATATACTTTCTCTGAGATAAAAAAATTGTGTTGCATATGGAGTCCTCATTTCCCTAGAATTGTCTCAGTGGACCAAAATCATTTTTTTAAATATTGATGAAAAAATGACAGGATTCTGCCAATGCCATTAGCTTCACTACCAATAATAACAATTTTATCCACATATAATACCAAAATAATGCTTCATATTGTAGATTTATGATAGAACAAAAAGGAATTCTTTATGCTTTGGGACATTCCAATGCTATGAATAACAGTGTAAAAATTGCCTGACCAAGCACATGGTGACTGTTTGAGTCCATACAATCATCGATGAAGGTGAAAAACAAAGGAAGACTCCCCCTAAGCAACAAACCTAGGTGTTTTCTCTATATTATCTTCTTTATTATGAAAATAATGAAGAAAATAATTTTCAATATCCAACTAATGGAGAGGCCATTAAGAGTAGGTAGCAGGAGAGGTTACTAGGTGAACCGCGGCCACTGTTTCCACTAGAGAGAAGGTGCCCAAATAATCAATTCCATAGGTTTCTGAATAACATTTGGAAATAAGAAGATCCTTGAGATGATTAAGAGTTCCATCAACATTTATGTGAACTGTATAGATCCATTTTTAACCAACAACATTCTTTCTTGAAGGAATATGGAAAAGATCCCAATTATGGTTGTCATTCAGAGCCTAATATTATCTTGCATATCCTACAACTAGCCAAGATGAGATATATTCCTTAGAAACAGTCTGATATCGAGTGAGCATCTAGTGTCTCTATAATTTGTGAGATATCCACATATAACCCTTGATAATTTTGATAGTATCATGAGACTTTGAGAAGAACAATAGGGAACTCTGGTGATAGAGGATCAAGATATGGTATGTCATTAGGTGTGGCATCAATATCATGTATCAGGGTGGAATATTTTCTAGTTCATTGAGTATATACATGTCCAAATATTGATCTGATGACATCACTAGGAAAATGTAGGTGTGCTGTTGTATTGAGAGAATATGGTAAAGTAACTTCATAATAAAGAATAGTAGATACTGGTGGGAACATTGGAATATAAATAATAGATTATTTGAAAAAGGAAACATCAACTGAGAAAACATAATGACTCAAATCTATAGAGAAGCATTGATATCTGCATTTGGTGTGGGAATAACCATGAAAGATGAATTTGAAATCACAAAAATCAATCTTGGTAATCAAGGGGAGAATATTTTGACCATAACACACACATCCATAAATTATTAGGGATAGAGAATGGAAGGATATTGATTGTAGTAAAGAATTTAAAGGTGTATACCCTTACAGAAAAAAATATTGAATCCATTTTATATGATAGGCAGCTATAAAAATGTCATTGCCCAAAAAAATTGTTGGAACTCACTTTTGAAATAAAAGTGCATGATAATATTTTAACAGATGTAATTTATTTTGTTAAAAAACACCATTTTGTTGAGGCTTAATATAGAAATAATTATTATTGATAATGTCATTTTTATTTTGAAAAGACTATAATGGTTTATAAAAATATTCACATCCACCATCAGAATGAAAACATTGGAATTTAGCAAAAACCTGAGTGATGATTTCATGATAATAAGAGAGAAACATGGTATAGATTTCAGAATGATTTATCATCAAATATACCCAAGATATCCATGGAAAATAATTTATGAATATAAAAATAAATATATTAACCAATTTATGTTTACTGTGAATGGTCCACGAGATATCATAATGAGCCAAATAAAACGGACCGAATGCACAATAATTGTGTGGGGAATACAGCTGACCTGATGATTCTTTAAACAGTTAAAATATTCACATTGAAAGGGATGAAGAGGACCCAAATCTAGAATACGTTTTTAAGAATGGGGGTAGGTGGATTACCAATGTGATAGTGAAGCCATAGGGCATGATCAGAGGTGGCAGGACAAGAGAGAGCTGGTGTTGAGTCAGCACATACACACCACCCTGTAGACTTTCACTACCAAGAACCCAAATTGTCAAATTCTCCAGTAATATTACCGTATAAGGTGAGAATATTGTTTAAACTATATATGATCTTTAATATTTATAATATATAGTAAATTAGAAGGAAAACTATGAACAAAGAAATCAATGAATTGTGTTAGGCCATGTATAATCATGCAACACCTGTAACCATGAATCTGTACTATTTGACAATTGGCTATAGTAATATTACCTCCCTTTTTGGTCAATCTATGGGAACAAATAATACATGTGTCAAAAATAATTTTCTATGAGGCATGATGTTTGAGAACCCATGAGGTGTACCCCTGGGATAAACACATCACTAGAGTATCACTATGGAAAATAATGGTGCTACATGATGTCATAGATTGTTTTTTGAAAATGAATGTTGACATGGTGAAAAAGGAACACATTTGGCAGGGTATAGGTGTTAAAATTTCTCATCTAGAATGTCTAGAAATCAATTAGTTTATAGAATAAATATCCACATGGATGGTGGTGGGTGCTTCTGTTCATTTTGGGGAATCGCATATTCAAACTGAGGGAGGTGACAAAAAATTGGAAATCATTCTTGGGAGCTGTCAGACATAAGTTCTTTTCATATTAGGGGTAGCAAGATGGAGTGTTGAAAAGGATGATTGATGCAGGGGGGTCATGGTGGAGCCCATCAGTAGGGGGTGCGGGTGTGTATAGGCGGCGATGTACTTATGGTCCTAAAAGGTGGGTCGACGGGGAGGGAGGGGTTAAAACCCCTTTGATACGATGTTGAAATGAAACATGTACCTCATTAATGAGGTATGAAGCTTAATTTATACATAATAAAAATATTACAATAGATAACCCAAACCGATGTGGGATAAGAATATTAAAAATAACTAATATCTTAATACTATTAATAGTATTTTTATAATTTTAATAATTGAAACTTAAATTAAGAACAACTATAGTGAAATTTTATGTACATGTGGTTTTTTCACCTCATGGTACATGTAAGGGGGAGACATTGTGGTATGATTATGTGGTAGTATTTGGGTGGGATATGGAAATCGGGTTTGGGGGAAGCTTTAAGACTCATTTTGGAAGATCTTAGGTCTTCATTTTTTAGGATTATTTAATTTTAGTTTAGAATATATAGACTCATCAGGTGACTTTGAAGTATGTGTTTTATGATTGTTTGATATTACATGATTATTTTCAGGTTTGATATATTCATTAATTATGATGGTTCAATATATTTTTGACTTCCAGATTCTTTATCCAGCCATTGTTGTTTCAATTAGAGAGTTCACATGAGGCTATACGGGTATCTTCCCTAGTGGCACAATTGTGTTGGAATAAAAATATACAATATGGAACCATCTATTTTCTTATATTTGATTTTGATACTTGGGAAATATTGGTAGAAAGGAGAAAAGGTGGTCAAAATTTGAGAAGAAAATGTGTGTCTAAACATCGCATTTTTAGTGTCCATTCAAGTTAACAAGGTGTTTCGATTGAGATTTATATTCAAAGGATTTGTGGAAATTTCATTTTTAAGGGATATAGTTTTCCTGAGTTATGAATTACTTACTATCTCTTGATGTGGGAAGATATAGTTTGTGGTCATACATCATACCTGGCACATAAGATCATTATATTTTCGTTCTTTATTGTGATATTAATTTTATTTACATTGATATGGAAAAATTTATTTATATAAATAATTGATTCAATACAAAATTTAATTAGTGATATATTGAATAAATATTTAGTGGTGAATTAATTAACTAAAACAAGTAAGTAAAATGTGATGGAGTAATTAATATGATATCGTGACTGTTATGCATTTATTCATGGTACATTTACTAGGTATTTATAAACATGTGATGTTCTAGGTATAGAATGATGGGAATTTAGAAAAAAAATTATTTAAAATAGATAGTATTAATGTGGATTTTTTGTATGGAATGACTTGTTATTTTGAGTCATGATTGATATTCATTGTTGGTGATCTGACTTTTTACATTATAGAAATATAGAACCTAGTAGGTTAGTTGAGGTAATAATTTATCAGTGGTTTAAGATCATATTGTGACCCCCACTTTGAGTTTATATGAGGTGATTTTTGTTAATTTATGATCATGTCATCTCTATGAAATTATAGAATTTCAACATTCCACCATGTAGACTTTCATCACAAGGTGGAATTGTGTGGAGGCTTGTGACGGTCCATGGTAGCCATAATTTTCCTATTACCATGGTGATTCATGGTAGAAATGGAAGAAAGATTCCATTTTTCAAAAAAAAAAAGTAAGGTTCTTTCAGAGATTTATGTGGTTGATTAAAAAAAGAACATTATAAATACCAATTTTCTCTCCCTTCTCCCCTTCACAATTCTGTCTCCATCTTTAGGGGTAGGGTTCTTCAATTTATCCTCTACATAACATCTCAAAACCCTCAACAACCTCCATAAAATCAAATAAACCAGCGATATTTGCATTCATATATCCCCAACTAATTTGGGGAAACTTCCTCATTCTTCTTCTATATATTGGAAAAAAAATATAGCCTATTGAAAAAAAAATTGCTGAAATTCTTCATTTGGTGGTGCCTTTTAAAAACAAAAATCTAGGTTTGGTGTCCCTTGGCCCCATAAGTGTTGTTTCTTCTATGTCCACCACTCTCTTTCCAAGTATAAAGACCCCCACCAAGGCAATATCACCCACATACTCTTGCTTCCATTACTATCATCAAACCATATACTTCATTATGCCTTCATTTTATGATTTTGTTTCCTCATTATTTATACCATTAATGAATCCATTTATGTTGATTGCTAAAGGGAATATAATATGGGATAGAAATAGATATTTTCTTAATTTTTGTTAACATGATATTTGAATTATATTTTTTTGTTTCTAAAATCTATTTCCTTGCTATTATGACTTGTTGTGCCATGATATTGTGAATTCAAGACTTTGATTTACAGTTGGTAATTATATTTTACATATTTTTCATAATATTTTGATTCATTTGATGAATTTATCTCAAAAACATATTTTTTCTTCATATATGTTGTTAGTATTCTTATTTTCAAAATATGTTTTTTTGTGAGTTTTTGTATATATATATATATATATATTTCACCTCGTCATGGTATCCTCCATATTTGAAACTCTATCCACCATACTTCCATGCAATATTATTTTCTCACAGTAATAATTCATCATCCTCCATTGTAAAATATTGTTGAGGATTTAGTTTCTATCTAAATTATGTAGGTATTAAATAATTCACTCATAATAGAAAAAATTTGGGATGATATCAGAGAGTTGATGTCATTTCAGCTTCATTGGATTTTTTATATAGGTCATTGGGAGGTTGAATGATGAGGTTTGAGGAAATTCATCAGGGTGGAAAGTGAGCAGGTGGTCAAAGAAGAATCCTTTCACATCCACCATAGCAAGGAAAACGCATTTTGATTTCCATCAATTTGGAGAAGAATTTCATACCATGATAATTTTTCCAAACAAGTCGAAGCAATACTTCTCTTTTAGAAAATTTAGAGACCTTCAACATTTCTATTAGAGTGGGCCTGAGGGGGGAAGTGGAAGAGTTTTTTCATCAACATAAGAATACCATGCTTGGATAGGAGGACCTAAACAAATTAGTAGTTGGGTTTCTTTTAGGAGGTCGAGTCATGGTAGTGGGAAAGGTTCTCACAGACCATTTCATAAGGGAGTTTTTTTCCAATGTAGATAGGGAGATCATGGTGAGGATTCTATGGGTGGTTCTTAACATCTTAATGTTGTGAAGAAGGTACCTGCAAAGAACAATGGGGGGATCTTCAATAGTGCGAGTTATGATTCTAGAAATTTCTACATTTTCTACGTGAACTTGTTGACAATATTTCCACATTCCTTCATTTCTTCTCATATTGTGTGTGATCGTGGTCTGGACATAGAATGGTTTTTTGGGTTATTTAATGTGGAGACTTCTCTAGAAAAAATATCTATGAAAATTAGGAGATTTTCATACCATGATTTCATTGAGTGGGTATGGAAATCTCTAGATCTTCATCATCTTGTACAAGACTAGTTTCTTAATGATCATGGGTATGATGGACATGTTTACTCTCTTCAGAGCTTTCATTGATTGGTATCGGTAGTGAGTTATTTATTCTCCTCTTTTGGGTGTGTTATATACTTTTATATTAAAATGGATATAAGCATGAGTTGTTAAAGTGTTTATGTAAAACATCTGGGAACCATAACTACACAAAAGGTATGTATGATTTTTATATTAGTTGAAGGGGATGATCACACAACTTTCCCTCTGATAGTTAACTTCTTTACAAAGGTATTGCCTAATGATTTCACAGATATACCTCTATAGGATTCTATGTCCCACATAGAACATTGGTGTTTTTTCATCATTATAATTATCTATAAATAAAGTCCAAGGCCTCCCTTAATATGTATCTTCTGTATTGGGACCAGATCTCTATCATTCTACATGGTATCATAGGCAGTTACAAACCCTCCCTCCCCTCTCTCTTTTCTCTCAGATAAAACCATTTATTTCCCACCAAAGGGGAGAAGCAGACTCCATGGATATAGATCCATAATTCATCTTCTATCCTCCCTAAATCCACCTCATGCAAGTTATCATGTTTGATGGATCATGTACTCCTCTTTCATGCCTTCTATGCTACTTGAGATCAACGGCTTCCCCCCTTATTGGCACAAAATCTCCTTCTGATCCACCCTACTATATGACGACCTTACCTACCATAATGGCCTCCCATTGTGACCTCTTCTAGTGGGGGGTCTTCTTATGAGACATCTCTACCACGTAACAACTGAAACTGGATCCACGAGCAGTGGCCTCCTATCGATCATCCTTCCCACTTCGGACATACCCCATGTTATCCCTATCTTAGATATTTTCAACCTTCAACTGAATATTTTTTCATGGTTCATTTTGGTTATTCTAGATTCAAATCTAATCACTCCTCTTACTTGGTAAATGATTCCCTAGAGTATGGGGTGTCAGTTTGACAAGAGATTCATAGGAAGATGTATGATTGATGGATCCTCTTCACTCCACTCATTATCTATCCCTTCCATCTTCAGCATCTTCATCCCTCTTGGTCCTCATTGATCACTTTCATTGGTTAGGTTGTGTTTCACCATCTCTTCTTCAGCTCCTGGATTCTATTTTTTTCGACTGTGCTCTTACATGATCCATAGTATGTGTTTCCCCCTCTTGAAAAACACAACGACAGTCAATTAGGCATTCTTAAGGCCCCTCACTTCATCTCCCTAGTAAACCCCCATATCTTATTGGTCTCATAGTACACCCGAACTGGCCTCATTCATAAAGTTTTGTGCATATCCCATTTCTATCCTCGACTGAATGAATCTACAACAACCCCTAAACACGTCTTTCATTATCTATTATTGTAGGTTTTGTTAAAGATTTATCTTTGTACATCCATCCCCACATCCCATTATGTCTTACCACACCATTGATGTAATCTGACTATACTTGTTGGACATCCAATCATAGTTCATTTGTGTGTTGTTTCTGTATGTATAGATGATCTTGACCCATTTATTCATGTTGATTCATGATCCATCTATTCCTAGAGGTGCATTCTCTTTCTGGCTATTCCTACTGGTTCTTCATAACATGCGATGATCTAGGGTTGGCACATTTATTTCAGAAACATCTTCCATGATCCCCCATTTTCTTCTTGAGTGGGAGATGCAACCACGGATGATTTATTATTTTTTTGTCATCTTTTTAATTGATCTGCGTATGTCTTTCATGATTTGGAATGGTTTTAGTGATTTTTTTTCTTATTTTTGTTTGAATTTTTTCCTTAATTATGTATCCAAGCTAGGTTGACCTAGTATGTGGGGGAGTGTTGGAGTCTATGTCCAACATCAGACCTGGGTTTTTTTCATCATTATAATTATTTATAAATAATCTCCAATGCATATCGTAAGTGGTATCTTGGGTATTGGGTCCAACTTTATCATTCTACAACCTCCATAGAAAGAGTTTGTGTTTAGTGTTGACATCATACATGGTATCAAGCTAATATCGATTACTCCATAAAATATCTCCCACCAAGCGTTGAGAATTAAAGATTCAACATGGGTACCTAGAGGAAGAGGATTATATAAAACAATACACTTCACCTTGATATTCTATTAAATCCATCATTTGAGTTTGATTGGACTTTTTTCAAGAGGTTATTGGAACAAATTTTTAGAGTGTTAGACGGATTTGAAGAAATTTTTATATTGATTCGCAACCTGAAATATGAAATGGTCATGAAGCTACGATGAACTTAATTTATTTTCTACATGGCCGACCATGTAATTATGTTGAGTAGACAATCCTATGTGATCAATATAACTAAGAATATTATATCATGGTCGACCATGCAGTCCAATGAAGTCAATCGTGACTATCTTTATGTAGATTCTTTATTAAGTATAATTTATATGTTTCTTGGGTACGTAAATGTAAGAAATCCATTGACACATTCTCAGATAGTATGAGGTGGTTAAATTCAATTATTTGGTTATTTTTTAGGAGGAATAAATTGATTATGGGGCAAAAGGTCGATGATAGAGGTTTTAGGTGGTCAGGTTATTGTGGTTGTATGTGCACTATAATGGTTGAGATCATGGGACATGTGGAATCCCATAGAAATTTGACCAATAATGAAAAGGAAATGAGTCAATATATAAAATGAATATTAGGATTGTGGAAATGTGATTTAGAATCCTATATAAGGAGATATTATTTTTAGAATATTGAGATAGTGATTCTATAATGATCCTTTGACACATGGAGTGATCCTATGAAGTTGGAGTCTCACATAATACAAACATATTGATCAAAGTTGAAGAAAGATAAGTGAAAAAATAGGTAATATTACATATATGTATATTAGTAGATTATTGAATATTTGAGTTCTCTCCAGAGTGTATATAACTCAATAAAGCTATGTTGTTAATTCATGATATTATTTCAATGGATGATGAACATTATTGCAATGGATGATGAACATTATTTGAAGATCATATTGATGTGAAGAAGAAGAGATTGTCCAAAAATTAGTGGAAATTATTTAGATACATTCAAGATGAAGAATATATTCCATGGAGATAATATTCTAAAAAGGACATTAATCCATTATTTATATTTCATAGTGACCCAAATAGAATGTGGCCCATGGGGAGACCATAATACACACCAAACGATTGTCATACAGTGTTCTTAGGACCACCCTAAAACACATCAATGCTAGTGCATTAATGGTTTCATGGATTGTAGTAGTGAGATGATTAATTTCTTTGGATTAGACCCAAATTTGAGTAAAACATGTAAATTGTAGGACTAAAGGCTTTCCACAACCACAACATCATCCTTTTTATCTCATTGCCTTAAATATTTTTCTTCGGTAAGGTTCACTGTCGACCAAGAGGCTCATTGCCCTCCCACCTCTGAAAAGGAATTTTGATATAGAGAAGAACAGTTGGGTGTTATATACCACACTCATTATTGATGGTATTTTCCATTATTTTTTTGACCCCTTTATTTTTCAAGCGGAGTAGGAATGATTTTGTGGTGGGTGGCCAACCCCCCCCCCCAACCCATCTAGCGGAGAAGGGAGTGGGAAGGGCTGGAAAAAAGCCTATAAATGGGGTTCTCTCAGGTAAATACCCAGAAATTTTAAGGAAATTTTTTTCTAAAATTCTTTGGAATTTTACAAGTCTGTGGCTTCTGACGGCACTTGATTCCATGGCCTGGTGTTCTCGGAATCAATTTTCAATGTTTTGTTGGGGTACATTCAATAAACGAATGTGCGGGTTTGTCTATACTTTGAACCATTGCTCGGAATTGAAATCTGAGGACACTGATGAACTCGCAACGCCGGTAATTGATTAAGGGGACCTTTACCGCAGTTGCGTTTTATGCGGGTTGATAGTTAAAAATTGGGGTTTAATTAAAAAGATAAATAAAATTGTTTAGAACAATTTTATATATCTATGGAAGTTTTTTCCTCCCATGGGAAGTTATTGGTTTGGCCCACACCCACCTAACTTCCCATGTGTGTATGTTTGAGAGGTGGGTCCCACAAAAGCCCCAACCTTTCATCTCCCATAACTCTCTTCAAACTCCCCAATTAATTTCCCTTCCTTTAATGCGACAACCCCCCCCCCCCTTAATTATGAGAACTCTTCCTCTCCCTCTCTCCCTCTTTAATGTTTTCCAACACATGTTAATCAATGAATTATAACTCTTAAATTAATTAAATTACGTTATTTAAATTTTGAATTACTTGTGTGAATAAAATAATAGCTTTTCTATTATTTTATGGTGGCACTTGTTGTGTTGGAATATTGGTGGGAGATCTAGATAAATAGAGAAGAACACCACCCTCTTCGACAAAGAATGCCTTCGATGGAGAATGACACTTTCTCTTCGATGAAGAACACCAATTACACGATGAACGACGATGCACCTTCTTTTCTTTTCTTTGTGACAAGAGAGGAGACACCACTTCTTCTTCGCGTGCACTCTGACGATGAGAGAATCGACACCGTCATCCATGACGCTCAACTACCGCGAAGCTTTTACAAGGTAGGAAGGATTGCTTCAATTTTATTTGAATAAATGGTTCTTCGTTTTTCATGAAAACTTGTTTATCCTTGGCCAATTGCTACCACTTAATGCGGGGGGTGCGGGCCGAAGGCACATGGCCCGACGACCCTCCGTAGTCTCCTTGTTTGCGATTGAGGCTAGTTGGAAGAGGCGATGATGGGAGAAGCAGCGACCATGTATCGGCTGCGTGTGGAAGAACCGGGGCCCGCAACTACGGGCCGCTGGACCGAGGAAAACCCAACCAGCCATAGCTAGCTGGGCTGAAGGGAGGAACTGCGGCGCCCCATGGTGCTACGCCGCTGAAGCCTGCAGCCCGCGTTCCGTGGGCCGCTTCGGCGGAACAACCGACCGGCCCGTCGGTCGGCCGGGCGGAGGAGATTCGCGGTGCCGGGAGGGCGCTGCGCGGGACGAACCGTGGCCCGCCCGTTCGGGCCGCATGTGCCAAGAAGGTCAGTCAGCTTCGGCCGGCCGGTTAGGGAGGGCGGCGCCACTTGGCGCCTCCGGTTCGGGCAGCTGGGGGGCCGCGCCCCCCCGCCTCGGACCGCTCGGCCCCCTCAGGCCAAGCCGTGACCGGGTCGTGCCCTACCGGGCCGTGCCGCGCCACATCGGGCTGGGCCGCACCGGTCCGCGCCACGCCGTGCTGGGTCGGGCCGCGCCCCGCCTGGCCGGGCAGCACTTTTCATTGGTCCGGTTCGATGCCCCTGTTGTTTCGACCCTCCCAAACTGGGTTTACCCGACCCGTCTGCCCACTAGGCTTAATGATTCATGCCCGTTTTCACTAATGGGTTAATAACTCGAAGACAGCGCGTCTGATCGACGCGCCGTCTGCGGCACTGGGACCCTTGCGACAAGGTGGTCCATTTATGGTACTCCAATTGAGTTTTGGAGGACTTTGGGGAATTTATGGGTTAGAAATGAGCATATTTTTAACCGGGCCCCTGGAACAGAAAAGCCAATATCTCTCAGACGGGTCGTCCGATTGACGCGTCGTCTATCGCGTTGAGTTCCTATTGATGAGAAGGAGCTTTTGGACACATAAACTCTGGACTTTGTGATAGTTTATGTATCGAACCCCCTTATCTCTAGTAGCAGACCCTCCCGGAATCTAGCGTGTTGTGTGAGGGAACCCTAGAGATGGCTGCGACTAAGACGACTACCTTGTTGGGATCCTCCGTGGGTTCGATGACGATGACCACTATACTTGGATCCTCCATGGGTTTGGTAGCAGTGACGACTGTACATGGATCCTCCATGGGTTTGGAAGCAATGATGACAATACTTGGATCCTCCATGGGTTAGGCAATGGTGACGACTGTACTTGGATCCTTCGTGGGTTCGGTAGCAATGACTTCTGGACTAGGATCCTACGTGGGTTTGGCAGAGGAGATGATTTGGAGGCTACATCTATTCATCTAGACCCCTCTTCATGAGTAGTATACCTGTGTGATCTGAGTCTTGACTTTCAATCATTATCATTGATGTGGTTTAATTTCTTTCCTGTATGGACAAGATTGTGCTTGGGCTCGAGAGTTAGAGCCGATTTGGGTTTGTTAACTTAGGTATATGTATGGGCATATAGCTAAGTAGAGTTGGATGTTACTTCATGTTTGTATCTTTCTTTTGTGATTTATCCTTCATGGATTCTGGGAGACCTCCGGGGGTGTCAGGGTCCCTACTGAGTATCGTATACTCAACCTTGCGCTGGCTATGCTCGCACTACACTGTGTTGGATGCAAACGACTGACATCACTGATCGTGGAGGAGGCTTCTGGAGCTGGACGGTACTCGGAGGTGACCACTTGGCGGGATGTACACGGGGTAGACGGACGGACCCGAGGTGCTGAGGTGATCATCTGTACCCACCCTTCAGGTGGGATTCCCGGAGGACGACTCAGTGGTTGCTAGTTTACTTTACATCCATTGTACTAGACTTTAATTTGTATTGTACTTTCAGTTGGGCTTGTATTTCCGACCCCTTTCCTTTCAGCACTTACTTTGTGTATACAGTTTTACTTAGTGCATTATTTACTTGCATACTCTGTAGTGTTTGTTTACTTTCATAAAGTCAATGCCTTCCAAGTATAGGGATTTACGCCTTTGGTGCTAGTCGCCAGCCCCTGTCCTATGGAAGGCGGGCTTGGGGTAGTCACAACACGGGCCCCGAGGATGGGTCCTGAAAAATTGGTATCAGAGGAGTCGGTTCTACTGCAGAACTCAGGACTCTGATAGTTTTTTCTCTATGAAGCAATAGTTTTAAGAGTATTGAGTGTAGTTATCATTCCAAGGAGTCCAGTGTTGGTGCGGTGGCCGACGCATCAATACACCAGGTCCCTGACTTATGATTTCTGACTCAATGCACGGAAAAATTTATTACATGTGTTTTTCAAAAGTTTTGTTTGTGATTAATTTGTGTCATCTCACCCGGTATACTATTTGATAGTGGTGCACCTTTTTCTTTTCAGGATGGCCCAATGAAGGCAGCCAGTAAGGGTTCTGAGTCACGTACGAGATGGCATCCCACCGAGTGATGAGACCTCGGTGTAGGGCCCCATCACAGTGGAGGCACCAGCGGTACCACTACTCCCTGAGCCACCACTACTACCAGCCCCAGAAGTAGAGGGTGCACGCTGACTGAGCGCGTTGCATGGGTTTCAGCGATAGAGGTCGCCCAGGTTCCACGGAGAGATGGACCATTAGGAAGCTGAGGATTGGATGGAGGCTATCGTTTGAGTCTTCAGATTGGTAGGGACACCAGCTGACCTTATGGTGATCCTTGTCGTGAGCATACTGCACGTAGCAATAGGTAGATGGTGGAGCTTGATGCTCTAGTTGCATGATGAGGCATCTCTACTTTGGACAGACTTCGAGAGTCTCTTCCACTCGGATTTTTTTCCATCCACCCTTCGTGTGGTGCGCATCCAGGAGTTACTTCATCTGCGGTAGGGCAGCATGACAGTAGCCTAGTACTTAGCAAGGTTCACTGACCTCTCACGCTACCCCATGGACATGGTACAGGACCCATTCTTCTAGGCCCAGACCTTCGAACAGGGATCGAGGCATGATATCAGGGCTTCGATGATCTCCCTTAGCATTCTGACGCAGGCAGGAGTGCTGGAGCGAGCCCTTCTAGTGGAGAGCTTTCTTGATGAGCCAACGCCAACAGCGAGACCCACTGAAGGGAGATACATAGTGGAGTCTTCTCCAGCTGGCAGTAGACATATGTCGCAGAGGTCCAAGTGGACCAGGCCATCAGGTGGGTGACCCCAGGATACTGGTTCATAGGTGAGGTGCTCACAAAATAGAGCCAACAATTCGAGGGGTAAGAACAGTTATGCATGCATCGGGCAGGGTCACGTGGCTCGGGATTGCCCGACCAACCATGCGGACGAGCAGCAGACAGTAGAAGGACCTCCCAGGAAGAGGCAGAGGTTTGACCATGGTGGTCCGCAGGGATCAGGCGGACGAGGCATAGGAGCTGGTCGAGCAACGGGTGGTGGACGATGCTTTGAGGCTCTACCACCACCACCACCAAGACGACCACCCCAACCATAGGGACTGGCAGACAGGGGCAGGCTCATCTCCAGGTGGTCGAGGCCTATGACCACGTCACACCTGAGATGATTCAAGGTACTATCTGTGTCTATTCCACTCTTGTTTCAGTTCTTATAGACATAGGATTGAGTCATTCTTTTATTTCCACTACCCTTTTCCGGAGCTCAGAGATTCCGACGGAGTCGTTGGCTCGATCCTTACGGCTAGAGACTCCTATGGGAGTAGACTCGACAATTATGCACTCGTTCCAACAGTGTGAGTTTACTCTAGGAGGTGAGAGCTTCAGCCGGGATCTTCTTGTAGCAGCGTCGAGGCCTTACGATGTCATCTTGAGTATGGACTGGTTGTCTACAATCCTTGACCATATTGACTGCATTTGGAACAAAGTGTGGTGTGTCCGCATGGATGGGACCAGGTTCACCTTCTCCAGCGAGAAGGGATCCTTTTCAGCACAGGATGGACTTACGTAGAGGAGAGGGTGGATGATCACACGTCTATTAGACAGTCTCATCCTATGAGTAGTTGATGTGCGGAGTTTTAGTTTTCTTGTTGTGGTGGATCAGTATGCAGATGTTTTTCCTGACAACATTCCAGGAGTACCTCCTCACAAAGGGGTAGACTTATACATAGTCTTGTACCCCGGGATAGCTCCGATATTTACTCCAGCATATCAGATGTCTCCTGTTGAGCTTTGTGAGATACAAGTATAGCTGGAGGACTTACATGAAAAGGGATTCATCCGACCAAGTGTTTCACCCTGGGCTTCTCCGATTCTATTCGCTATGAAGGTGGATGGGAGATTACAACTATATGTTGACTACTGTCGCCTAAATCAGGTGACCGTAAACAACAAGTACCAACTCTCGAGGATTGACGACCTCTTTTATCATCTCAAGGGAGCACGATGGTTCTCGAAGATAGACCTCATGTCAGGCTATCACCAGCTCATAGTTCGAGACGAGGATGTGATGAAGATGACATTCAGGTGTCGATATGGCCACTATGAGTTCTTGGTTATGCCCTTCAGTGTAACCAACACTCTGTCTGTGTTCATTGGTCTCATGAACAAGATCTTCCAGCCTTACCTCGATTGTTTTGTTGTAGTCTTCATCGACGACATACTGATTTACTCGACTACTGAGGAGGAGGACGCCAACCACTTGCGGGTTGTACTGGACACACTCCAAGAGAACCATCTTTATGGTATGCTCTCGAAGTGCCAGTTCTGGATTTGAGAGGTTCATTTCTTGGGACACGTCATCTTGGAGGATAGGGTTGCAGTCGACCCAACGAAGATTGAGACAGTACTTACTTGGGAGCCACCCAGGAGCGTGATGGAAGTGCGGAGTTTCCTGGGTTTGGCTGGGTACTATCAGAGATTTGTGCCAGACTTCTCCAGAGTTGTAGCACCACTTTCATCTTTGATGAAGAATGGGAAACCCTTCTTGTGGTCAGATAGATGTCAGCAGAGCTTTCAGGAGCTGAGACAGAGATTAACCAGTGTGCCCATATTAAGGCTACCGGAGGAGGGCGTAGGGTACGTAGTTTACTGTGACGCATCAAGGAAAAGACTCGGGTGTGTCCTGATGTAGGAGCGAGCAGTGATCGCATATGGTTCATGGAAGTTGAGATAGCACGAGCAGAACTACGCTACCCATGACCTGGAGTTAGTAGCAGTGGTCTTCGCCTTGAAGATATGGCGACACTATCTGATGGGTGAGTGCTTTAAAGTCTACTTTGACCACCAGGTTCTTAGGTATATATTCTCACATAAGGAACTAAACCTGAGATAGTGGCAATGGCTCGAGTTCCTCCAGGACTGTGACTTTGAGAAATTCTATGCTCTTGGGAAGGGGAATGTTGTGGCTGATGCTCTCAGCAAGAGATCGGGCATTCAACTACTAGGAGAGGCGATGGAGCAGCTATCCGCATTGCAGATATCCTTTATAGATAGATATGGAGCAGCCTTTCTATAGTCTCTCATAGTCACTCCTCCACTCCTTCAGCGATTAAGAGAAGCACAGTGTGGGGACGTTGACTGTGAGATGCAACGTGCTCAGATATCTACAGGGTAGGCACCTGATGGGTTTTTTGAACGATGGGAGCACTTCATCCTCTTCAGGGGATGTACTATGGTACCAGTTGAATTACAGGAGGAAGTGATGAGGGAGTTTCACGCATCCCCTCTAGCGGTACATCCAGGAGTGGCGATGATGTACCAGGACCTCAAACGACCGCACTGGTGGCCGGGTATGAAGAAGGTCGTAGCAGATTTCGTTTCACGGGGCCTCACTAGTCAGCAAGTGAAGGTGGATCACCAGGTACCGGAAGGCTTGGTACAGCCCTTAGAGGTCCCAAAGTAGAAGTGGGATGGCATATCCATGGATTTCATGATGGGGCGTCCACGTACATCCAGAGGACATGAAACTATTTGGGTGATCGTAGACCGACTCACCAAGTTGGCCCATTTCCTACCGATTAGAGAGCAGGGCTCAGTAAAGAGCTTGGGATGCCTCTACATTCAGGAGATCGTACTATTTCACGGTGTGCCATCGACTATAGTATCTGATCGAGATGCTCACTTTACTTCCCAGCTTTGGAAGGGGTCGTAGGAGGCCTTTGGGACGCAGCTACGTCTGAGCACCGCCTTTCATCCTCAGACGGACGGACAGACTGAGAGGACCATACAGACACTCAAGGACATGATCCGTGTGTGTTTCCTTGACTTTGTTCATAGTTGGGAGGATCACCTACACTTGGTGGAGTTTGCGTACAACAATAGTTACCACTCCACAATCGGGATGGCACCATACGAGGCACTGTACGACTGACCTTGCAGATCACCTCTGTGCTGGACTGACCCAGGGGAGTCCAGACTTGTAAGACCAGAGATGGTTCAGGCTACGATGGAGAAGGTGTAGATCATCCAAGAGAAGATGAATACCACACATAGCATACCGAAGTCCTATGCTGATAGGAGGCAGAGACCTCTAGAGTTCGAGGATGGCGACCACGTTTTCTTACGGGTCTCACCTCGACAAGGTTTACGGAGATTTGGTCGGGGCGGCAAGTTATCTCCATGTTTCATAGGGCCATTCTAGGTCTTCAGCAGAGTAGGCGAGGTGGCTTACCACCTATCCCTTCCACATCAGTTGCACCGGGTGCACGACGTCTTCTACGTATCTCAGTTGATGAGATACGTGCATGACCCATCACACCTCATCGATCACGGGGAGCTGGACATCGATGACAGGGATACATTAACAGATTTCATGGTGGAGATTGAGGATTGACAAGAGCAGGTCCTATGTGGGTAGTCGATTCCTCTAGTGCACATTCGCTGGAAGCATAGGAACCTCCAGGAGATCACCTAGGAGCGGGAGGCTCAAATGCATGCTTAGTACCCTCATTTGTTCCCCTAGGGTATGTTTTAGCTTTATGGGGACATAAATCCCTGAGGTGGGAGTAATGTAAAGACCCAAAGAATTCAAAGAAATTTTTTTATTAAATTCTTTGGAATTTTACAAGTCTGTGGCTTTCTGACGACACTTGATTACGAGGCCCAGTGTTCCCGGAATCAATTTTTAAGTTTTGTTCAGGTACATTCAGTAAACGTATGTGTGGGTGTTTCTATATTTTGAACCGGTGCTAGGAATTAAAATCTGAGGACACCAATGAACTCGTAGTGCTGGTAATTTCTTAAGTGGACCTTTACCGCCATTTCATTTTATGCGGGTTGAAAGTTAAAAATTAGGGTTTAATTAAGAAGATAAATAAAATTGTTTAGTACAATTTTATATATCTAGGGAAGTTATTTCCTCCCATGGGAAGTTATTGGTGGGCACCACACCCACCTAACTTCCCATGTGTGGATATTTGAGAGGTGGGGCCCACACGATCCCCAACCTTTCATCTCCCATAACTCTCTTCAAACCCCCCCCCCCAATTAATTTCCCTTCCTATAATGCGACAACCCCCCCTTAATTATGATAACTCTTCCTCTCCCTCTCTCCCTCTTTAATGTTTTCCAACAAATGTTAACAAATGAATTCTAAATCTACAATTAATTAAATTAAGTTGTTTGAACTTTGAATTACTTTTGTTAATAAAATAATAGCTTAGCTATTATTTTATGGTTGCACCTATTGTGTTAGAGTATTGGTGGGAGCTCTGGAGAAATAGCGAAGAACACCACCCTCTTCGACGAAGAATGCCTTCGACAGAGAATGACACTCTCTCTTCGACAAAGATGGTTGGCCAGCTTTGGCCGGCCGGTTAGGGAGGGCGGTGTCGCTTGGTGTCGCCGGTTCGGGCAGCCGGGGGGCCATGCCCCCCGCCTCGGACCGCTCGGCCCCCTCAGGCTGTGCCTTGTCGGGTCGCGCCATACCGCGCCAGGCAGGGCCGTGGTGGGACAGGCCGCATCGGGCCAGGCTGGGCCAGGCCACGCTTTTAATCGGGCCGATCTAACACCTCTGTCAATTCAGACCCACCAAAATTGGGTTAACCCGACCCGTCGGCCCACGGGGCTTAACGAACCGGGCCCGTTTTCACTTAAGGGTGAATAACTCGAAGACAGTGCGACCGATCGACGTGCCATCTGCGGCACTAGGACCCTTACGACGAGGAGGTCCTTTTGCGGTACTATAAGTGAGTTTTGGACGAATCTAGAGAACAACTGGGTTAGAAACGAGCATATTTTTAACCGGGCCCCTCGACGGAAAAGCCAATATCTCTCAAACCGGGCGTCTGATTGACGTGTTGTATGTCGCGTTGAGTTCTTATTGATGGGACAGAACTTTGGGATACATCAACTCCAGAATTTTTGATAGTTGATGTATCAACCCCCCTTGGATCGAGGAGCGGACCACCTCAGAATCGAGCGTGCTATATACGGGAACCCTAGAGCTGGCTGCGACTATGACGACTACCGTGCAGGGATCCTCTGTGGGTTCGACGATGATGACCACTGTACTTGGATCCTCCATGGGTTCGGTAGCGATGACGACTGTACTTGGATCCTTCGTAGGTTCGGCAGCTTGGACGACTCTACTTGGATCCTCCGTGGGTTCGGTAGTGACGACTACTGTACTTGGATCCCTCATGGGTTCGGCAGCGGTGACGACTGTACTTGGATCCTTCGTGGTTTTGGCAGAGGAGATGATTCAGAGGCTACATCTAATCATCTCCACCCCTCTTCGTGAGTAGTATACCTGTGTGATCTGAGTCATGAATTTCAATCATTATCATTGATGTGATTTACTTTCTTTTCTGTATGTACCAGATTGCGCTTGGGCTCTAGAGTTGGAACCGATTTGGATTTGTTAACTTTGGTGTATGTGTGGGCATATAACTAAGTAGAGTTGGATGTTACTTCATGTTTGTATCTTTCCTTTTTGGTTTATCCTTTGTGGATTCTGGGAGACCTTCGGGGGTCTTTTGGTCCCTACTAGGTATCGTATACTCGCCACTTCATGGGCTATGCCCACACTACGTTGTGTTGGATGCAGATGACGGATAACACTGATCGTGGAGGAGGCTTGTGGAGCTGGATGGTACCCGGAGGTGACCACTTGTAGGGACGTACACAGAGCGGACGGACGGACCTGAGGTGTAGAGGTGATCATCTGTACCCACCCTTTAGGTGGGATTCTTGGAGGATGACTCAGTGTTTTTTGATTTACTTTACTGCTGTTGTACTAGACTTTCAGTTTGTACTGTACTTTCAGTTGGGCTTGTATTTCCGGCACATTTCCTTTTAGCACTTAATTTGTGTATACAGTTTTACATAGTACTTGATTTACTTGCATAATCTGTAGTGTTTTTTTACTTTCATAAAGGCAATGCCTTCCTAGCATACGGATTTATGCCTTTGGTGCTAGTCACCATCCCCTGGCCTATGGAAAGCGGGCTTGGGGTAGTCACGGCACGGGCCCCGATGACGGGTCGTGAAAAATTGGTATCCGATGAGTCGGTTCTACCACAGAACTCACGACTCTAATAATTTATTCTTTGTGAAGTAATAGTATTAAGAGTATTGAGTGTAGTTATCTGTCCAAGGAGTCCGGTGTTGGTGTGGAGCCCGACGTATCCATACACCAGGACCCATACATCTGATTTATGACTTAGTGCATGGAAACATTTATTGCATGTTTGTTTCAAAAGTTTTCTTTGTGATTACTTTGTGTCAGCTCACAAGGTATACTCTTTGACTGTGGTGCACCTGTTTCTTTTCAGGATGTCCCCATGAAGGCATCCAGCTAGGGTTCCGAGTCGCATACGGGATGGCTGCCCACCGAGTGACGAGGCCTCGGTGCAGGGCCCCATCACAGCAGAGGCACCAGCAGTACCACTACCTGTTGATCCACCGATACTACCAGCTCCAGTAGTATAGGGTGAACGCTGAATGAGCCCGTTGCACAAGTTTCAGCGACAGAGGCCACCCTGGTTTCACGGAGAGATGGACCCTCAGGCATTTGAGGATTTGCTGGAGGCTATCGTTAGAGTCTTCAGATTGGTAGGGACACCAGCTGACTTTATGGTGATCCTTTCCGCGAGTCTACTGCACGCAGCAGTAGGTATATGGTGGTCCATGATGCTTCAGGTGCACGATGAGGCATCTCTACTTTGGACAGACTTCGAGTGTCTCTTCTTCTTGGAATTTTTTCCAGCCACCCTTCGTGCAGTATCCAAGAGTTACTTCATCTGCAGTAGGGCAGCATGACATTAGCCCAGTACTCAGCAAGGTTCACTGACCTCTCACGGTACTCCACGGACATGGTATGGGACCCATTATTTTGGGCCTGGACCATTGAGGTGGGACTGAGGAATCAGATCAGGTCTTCAATGATCTCCCTCAGCATTCTGACGCAGGAAGGAGTGCTAGAGCGAGCCCTTCTTGTGGAGATCTTTCTTGCTGAGCTGACGCCAGCATTGAGACCCACCGTAGGGCG
This sequence comes from Viscum album, assembly GCA_963277665.1. NCBI lineage: Eukaryota > Viridiplantae > Streptophyta > Magnoliopsida > Santalales > Viscaceae > Viscum > Viscum album. The sequence continues at coordinate 793,849,985 of OY728147.1, forward strand.
ACACGTAGCAGAGTCTTCTACAGCCGATTGTATAAAGTTATCATAAAGGTCCAAGCAGACTAGGCCATTAGGTGGGCGACCCCAGGATACTGGTTCGGAGGTGCTGGGCACATGAAATAGAGATAGCCATTCGAGGGGCAGGAAGTGCTATGGATGCGGCAGGCAGGGTCACATGGCTCGGGATTGCCCGAACCGCCATGTGGATGAGCATCAGACAGTAGAGTGACTTCCCAGGAAGAGGGATAGTTTCGACCGTGGCGGTCTGCAGGGAGCAAGAGGACGAGGTAAAGGAGCTGGCCGAGTAGCGGTTGGTGGATGACGCTTTGAGGCTCTACCACCACCACCACCAGAAGGACCACCCCAACCATAGGGAGCTGGCAGACAGGGGAAGGCTCAGCTCCAGGCGGTCGAGGCCTACAACCACCGCACACCTGAGATGATTCAAGGTACTATCTGTGTCTACTCCACCCTTTCTGCAGTTCTTATAGACACAAGAGCGAGTCATTCTTTTATTGCCACTTCCCTTGTTCGGAGCTCAAAGATTCTGACGGAGTCGTTGGCTCGATCTTTATGGATAGAGGCTCTGAAGGGAGTAGACTCGACAATTACGCACTAGTGCTGGTAGTGTGAGCTTACTGTAAGAGGCGAGAGCTTCGGATGGGATCTTCTTGTAGCGGCGTCGAGGCCTTACGACGTCATATTGGTTATGGACTAGTTGTCTATAGTCCATGCTCAGATTGAATGCATTAGGTATAAAGTGCGGTGTGTCCACACGGATGGGACCAGGTTCACCTTAACCAGCGAGAAGGTAGCCTTTGCAGTGCAGGATGGACTTACGTAGAGGATAGGGCAGCCGATCACACATCAGTTAGCTAGTCTCATCCTAGGAGTGGTTGATGTGTGGAGTCCGAGTTTTCTTATTATGTTGGATCAGTATGCGGATGCTTTTCCTGAAAACATTCCAGGACTACCTCCTCGAAGAGTGGTAGACTTCTATATAGACCTGTACCCCAGGACAACACCGATATCTACTCCAGCATATCAGATGGCTCCTGCTGAGCTTCGTGAGCTGCGGGTGAAGCTGGAGGACTTACAGGTAAATGGATTCATCTGAACCAGTGTTTCACCCTGGGCTTCTCTGATTCTGTTCGCCAAGAAGGCAGATGGGAGCTTACGACTATGTGTCGACTACTGTCACCTGAATCAGGTGATCTTAAAGAACAAGTACCCACTCCTAAGGATTTATGACCTCTTTGATTGGCTCAAGGGAGCACGATGGTTCTCGAAGATAGACCTCAGGTCAGGCTATCGCCAGCTCAGAGTTTGAGACGAGGCTGTGCAGAAGACGGCCTTCAGGTGTCGGTATGGCCACTATGAGTTCTTGGTTATGCCCTTCAGCATAAACAATGCTCCAGCCATGTTCATGGGTCTCATGAATAGGATCTTCCATCCTTACCTCGATCGTTTTGTTGTAGTCTTCATTAACGATATACTGATTTACTAAACTACTGAGGAGGAGCACACCTACCACTTATGGGATGTACTGGACACACTCTGAGAGCACCAGCTTTATGGTAAGCTCTCGAAGTGCCAGTTCTAGATTCTAGAGGTTAATTTCTTGGGTCACGTCATCTCGGAGGCTGGGGTTGCAGTGGACCAAGAGAAGATCGAGGTGGTACTTTCTTAGGAGTCACCCAGGAGCGTGACGGAGGTGCGGAGTTTCCTGGGTTTGGCTGGGTACTATCGGAGATTTATGCCAGACTTCTCAAGAGTTTCAACATCTCTTTCATCTTTGTCAAAGAAGGGGAAACCCTTTGTGTGGTTAGATAGATGTCAGTAGAGCTTTCACGAGCTGAGACAGAGATTGACCAGTGCGCCCATCTTGAAGCTACTAGTGGAGGGCGTAGGGTACGTAGTTTACTACGACGCATCAGGGACCAGACTCAGGTGTGTCCTAATGCAGGAGTGAGAAGTGATTGCATATGGTTCACAGAAGTTGAGCCAACATGAGCAGAACTATGCTACTCATGACCTGAAGTTATTAGTAGTGGTATTTTCCTTGAAGATGGGGGGACACTATCTGATGGGCGAGCGCTTTACAGTCTACTCTGACCACCATAGTCTCAGGTATATCTTCTCTAAGAAGGACCTGAACCTGAGATAGCGGTGATGGATCGAGTTCCTCCAGGACTGTGACTTTGAGATAGTCTATACTCCTGGGAAGGGGAACATTGTGGTTGATGCTCTCAGTAGGAGATCGGGCATTCAGCTACTAGGAGAGGCGACAGAGCAGCTAGTTGTGTTGTAGATATCCTTTGTGGATAGAGATGGAGCAGCCATTCTACAGTCTCTCACAGTCACTCCTCCACTCCTTCAGCGATTCAAGGAGGCATAGTGTAGGGACATTGACTGCGAGACGTGACGTGCTCAGATATCCACAGGGCAGGCGCCTAATGGGTTTTCAGAAGGAGGGGAGCACGTCATCCTCTTCAGGGGATGTACTATGGTACCATTTGCATTATAGGAGGAAGTACTAAGGGAGTTTCAATCTTCCCCTATAGCGGTACATCCAGGAGTGGCGAAGATGTACCAGGACCTCAGACGACAGCACTAGTGGCTGGGTATGAAGAAGGCTGTAGCAGAGTTCGTTTCACGATGCCTCGCTTTTCAGCAAGTGAAGGCATAGCACCAGGTACCGGCAGGCTTGGTAGAACCCTTAGAGTTCCTAGAGTGGAAGTGGGACAGGATATCCATGGATTTCATAACGGGGCTTCCACGTACATCCAGAGGACAGGAATCTATTTGGGTGATCGTTGACCGACTCACCAAGTCGGTCCATTTCCTACCGATCAGAGAGCAGGGCTCAGTAGAGAGATTGGGACGCCTCTACGTTCAGAATATCGTACGGCTTCACAGTGTTCCATCATCTATAGTATCCGATCAATATGCTCGCTTTACTTCCTGGCTTTGGAAGGGGTTGTAGGAGGCCTTTGGGACGCAGCTACGTCTGAGCACCACCTTCCATCCTCAGACGGATGAACAGACTGAGAGGACCATACAGACACTTGAGGACATGCTCAGTGCATGTGTCCTTGACTTTGGTCATAGCTGGGAGGATCACCTACCCTTGGAGGAGTTTCCGTACAACAATAGTTACCACTCCACCATCGGGATGGAACCATACGAGGCACTGTACGGATGAACTTGTTGATCACCTCTGTGCTGGACTAACCCTGGGGTGTCAGTACTTGTAGGACCAGAGATGGTTTAGGCTATGACAGAGAAGGTGCAGATCATCCAGGAGCAGATGAAGACTGCACAGAGCAGACAGAAGTCCTATGCTGATAGGAGGCGGAGACCCCTAGAGTTCGAGGATGGAGACCATGTTTTCTTATGGGTATCACCTAGATGAGGTTTGCGAAGATTTGGAAGGGGCGTAAAGTTATCTTCGCGCTTCATCGGGTCGTTCTAAGTCCTCACAAGAGTAGGCGAGGTGGCTTTCCGCCTAGACCTTTCACCTCAGTTGCATCGGGTGCACGGCGTCTTCCACGTATCTTAGCTGAGGAGATATGTGCACGACCCGTCACACATCATTGATCACGGGGATCTAGACATCGATGATGGGGCGACATTCACAGAGGTCCCGGTGGAGATCGAGGATCGACAGGAGCGGCTCCTACGTGGGCATTCGATTCCTCTGGTGCACATTTTCTGGCAGCACGGGAACCTCTAGGAGAGCTCCTGGGAGCGGGAGGCTCGAATGCGTGCTCAATACCCTCATTTGTTCCTCTAGTGTATGTTGTAGCTTTATGAGAATGTAAAGACCTAAGGTGGTAGTAATGTAAAGACCCAAAAAATTCAAGGAAATTTTTTCTTAAATTCATTGGAATTTCACAACTCTGTGGCTTCTGACGACACTTGATTCTGAGGCCTGGTGTGCCCGAAAACAATTTTCAAAGTTTTGTTTGGGTACATTCAAAAAACGTACGTGTGAGTTTTCTATCTTTTGAACTGGTCCACAGAATTGAAATCTGAGGACACAGATGAACACACAACACCGATAATTGCTTAAGGTAACCTTAACCGCAGTTGCATTTTATGCGGGTTGAAAGTTAAAAATTGGGGTTTAATTAAGAAGATAAATAAAATTGTTCAGAACAATTTTATAAATCTATGGAAGTTATTTCCTCCCATGGGAAGTTATTGGTGGGGCCCACACCCACCTAACTTCCCATGTGTGGATATTTGAGAGGTGGGGCCAACACAATCCCAAACCTTTCATCTCCCATAACTCTCTTCAAACTCCCCAATTAGTTTCCCTTCCTTTAATGCGACAACCCCCCCTTAATTATGAGAACTCTTCCTCTCACTCTCTCCCTCTTTAATGTTTGCCAACACATGTTAATCAATGAATTCTAACTCTTCAATTAATTAAATTAAGTTGTTTGAAGTTTTAATTACTTGTGTTAATAAAATAATAGCTTAGCTATTATTTTATGGTGGCACTTGTTGTGTTGGAATATTGGTGGGAGCTCTGGAGAAATAGAGAAGAACACCACCCTCTTTGATGAAGAATGACTTCGATGGAGAATGACACTCTCTATTCGACGAATAACACTAATTCCATGAAGTATGAAGGCATGCCTTCTTTTCTTTTCTCCGTGACAAGAGAGGGGATGCCACTTCTTCTTTGGGTACACTCCGACAATGACAGAATCGACACCATCATCCACAATGCTTGACTACCGTGAATCTTTTCCAAGTTAGGGAGGATTGCTTCAATTTTATTTGAATAAGTTGTTCTTCGTTATTTGTGAATCCTTGTTTATCCTTGGCCAATTGTTATCGCTTAACACAGAGGGCACAGGCCGAACGCACACGGCCCAACGACCCTCCATAGTCTCCTTGTTTGCAATTGAGGTGCGTTGGAAGAGGCGATGACGGGAGAAGTGACGGTCATGTGCCGACCGCGTGCGGAAGAACCGTGGCCCGCAACCGTGGGCCGCTCGACCGAGGAATAATGGACCGGACATAGCTGGTCAGGCCGAAGGGAGGAACCACGGTGCCCCAAAGAGCCACGCTGCGGAAGACCACGGCCCGCGTTCCATGGGCCGCTTCGGTGGAAGAACCGGTCGCCATGTTGGCCGACCGGGCGGAGGAGAGTTGCGGCGCCGGGAGGGCACCACGCCGGACGAACCGCGGCCCGCCCGTGCAGGCCGCTTGTGCCAAGAAGGCTGGACAGTTAGAGAGGGCGGTGCCGCTTGGCGTCACTGGTTCGGGCTGCCGGGGGGTCGTGCCCCCCGCCTCAGACTACTCAGCCCCCTCGGACTGGGTCGTGCCTTGCTGGGTCGGGCCGCACCGCGTCGGGCCGGGCCGCGCCGCGTAGGGTCAGGCCGCGCTGCGCCGCGCCGCGCCGCGTTGGGTCAGGCCGCGCCGCGCTGGGTCGTGCCAAGCCGGGCCGGGCCCGGCCGCGCCCCCTCTGGCCGAGCTATGCTTTTCATTGGGCCGGTCCGACACCCCTGCCGGGTCGGACCCACCAAAACTGGGTTAACCCGACCCGTCGGCCCACTAGGCTTAACAGGCCGGGCCCGTTTTCACTTAAGGGTGAATAACTCGCAGACCGCGCGTCCGATCGATACACCGTCTGCGGCACTAGGACCCCGGCAACGAGGCGGTCCTTTTTCAGTTCTATAAGTGAGTTTTGGATGAATATGGGGAACATATGGGTTAGAAACGAGCGTATTTTTAACCACTCCTCTTGAATGGAAAAGCCAATATCTCTCAGACCGTGTGTCCGATTGACGCGCCGTCTATCACGTTGAGTTCCTATTGACAAGACAAAACTTTGGGATACATCAACTCTGGACTTTGTGATAGTTTATGTATTGATCTCCCTTTTCTCGAGGAGCGGACCCTCCCTAAATCGAGTGTGCTGCGTGCGAGAACCCTACAGCTGGCTGCGACTATGACGATTACCATGATGGGATCCTCTGTGGGTTCGACGACGATGAGCATTGTACTTGAATCCTCCAAGGGTTCGGCAGTTATGACGACTTTACTTGGATCCTCTGTGGGTTTGGCAGCGATGAAGACTGTACATGGATACTCTGTGGGTTCGGTAGTGAAGACTATTGTACTTGGATCATCTGTGGGTTCTGCAGTAGTGATGACTTTACTTGGATCCTCCGTGGGTTCAGCAGCGATGACTTCTGTACTAAGATCCTATGTGGGTTCAGTAGGGGGGATGATTCAGAGGCTATATCTAATCATCTCCACCCCTTTTCATGAGTAGTATACCTATGTGATCTGAGTCTTCACTTTCAATCATTATCAGTGATGTGATTGACTTTCATTCCTGTATGGACGGGATTGTGCTTGGGCTCGAGAGTTGGAGCCGATTTGGGTTTTTTTTACTTAGGTGTATGTATGGGAATATACCTGTGTAGAGTTGTATGTCACTTTGTGTTTGTATATTTCCTTTCTGGTTTATCCTTCATGGATTCCGGGAGACCTTCGGGAGTATCGGGGTCCCTACTGAGTATCGTATACTCACCCCTGCATGGGCTATGCCCGCACTACATTGTGTTGAATGTAGACGATGGACCGTATTGATCGTGGAGGAGGCTTGTGGAGCTGGACCGTACCCGGAGGTGACCACTTGGCCGGACGTACATGGAGCGGACGGACGGACCCGAGGTGTCGAGGTGATCATCTATACCCACCCTTCAGGTGGGAATCCCGGAGGAAAATGCAGTGGTTGCTACTTTACTTTACTGCTATTATACTAGACATTCAGTTGTATTGTACTTTCAGTTGGTCTTGTATTTCTGGCCCCTTTCCTTTCCGCACTTACTTTGTGTATACAGTTTTACTTAGTTCTTGCTTTACTTTCATACTCTGTAGTGTTTGTTTACTTTAATAAATGAAATGCCTTCCCAGCATAGGTATTTACACCTTTGGTGCTAGTCGCCAGCCCCTGGCCTATGGAAGGTGGGCTTGGGGTAGTCACGGCACAGGCCACGAGGAAGGGTTGTGAAAAACGGGCCCTGAGGATGGGTCTTGACATCTCATACTAGTTTTAGCTATCAACTTTCAAACATATCTTATCCCTTTACAAATTTTTCTTTATTTTTTGAGGTTGTTTCACTGCATATTCAAGAGAGCTAATTATAAGATATATTCTCCTTATAATGGTGTGGGTGTGTGTACCCACTTTTACCTATAGTGAGATCCTTCTATTTGCTCGTGATTTTTTATCCCTTTATTTTGGTAGTTTTTCTACTTTAGATATAGTGTCATTTATTTATGCATTTTTACACTTTATTTTATCTCATAATTATTTCCACACTAACTAGAAAATCATTTTTTTGATCAAAATAAGTTGTATTAAATCAATGATTTGGCTCGATTATTCTCACTATTTTAGATATTAATAATTTTCTTTTAAATTTTTGTATGATTTTTTATTATATCTATGATTGATATTTCACATTAGAAAATTTTTCAGAAGATTATTAAAATCACATTTGTGAATAGAGGAGGTTCTAGACTCACGGAGTGTCCATGTCCTAGAAAAATTTAAGATTGAAAAATTCAGTAGGAGTAATATTATATAATGGGAAATAAATATTTAGGATGTTATGAAAAAGAAAAAATACTAGAAATTTAAAAAATACAAGGAGTTGTAAGGATTTAGAGTTATTCTAGTGGAATTCAGAATCATGACATGGATGAAAATTATTGTAATTGGATTAAATCTAGTCAGTGACGAAGCAACGATTACTGGAGATAGAAAACATCTCAATGACGCGTGGATAATAAACTCAAGAGTATTATGGGACCTAATGTCTCAATGATAATGATTCAATCCCTATGATTCTATACCAAAAGTACTTTTTTACATGGGTAAGAATCACACCTATATGATCCTTGGATTTGGTATTATCAAATTGATGATGCATAATTAAATTTTTTGAACCATCGAAGGGGTATTCCATGTGAAGGTCTTGTAGACCATATTGTCTTTGGGACAATTTGATGAAATCAAATGAAAAAATCACATTGAGAATGAAGTGATGTTATTTGTGAAGTTTCCTCTTATGATGGTGAACGTGGAGTATAAATGAAAGAAAATTTATGAGATTATGGTTGAAATATAGAAGTAGGTGGAAATGGTTGTCGCATAAACTACCTTGGAAGAATCATTGATGATGTTATGGCATCATAAGCTTGGTCAAATGTCCGAATGAGGCCTAAAGATTCTAGTTGACCAGTAGTTTCTTCTAGAATTTAAAAAGATCAAAAACATTATGTGATCTCTATTTTTGGAGAAAACAACAAAGGTTAAAGTTCAATAAGTCGGCATCAAAAAGAAACAAGATCTTAGAGTTGATACATTCTAAATTTTAGAAAACATTGGTTATAAACCTAGGAGGAAAAGGAACTTTATATCCTTTATTAATTATTATTCCAATAGATATTAGGTGTATCCAATCAAGAAGAAATTAGATTTTTTGAGGTCATAAAAATATTAAAATCATAGGAGATTGAATTTGAAATGAAAATCAAGTGTTTGGGGGATGAAAATGGGGGAAAAATACAAGTTAGGAGTTTGATAATTTCTTATCAATTAGAAGGTTTCAAGAGATAGTTCACAATGGCATGAACCCCTCAACATAATGGAGTAGTACATTGGATGAATAGAACACCATTGGATAGAACAAGGATGATTTTTAAGACTATAGGAATTGAAAAATATTTTGAGCAAAAGTAATGAATACTACTTGTTATGTGATCAGTTAATCTCCTCAATGTTTATTGATCTGAAAACACTGATGGAGATGTGTACTGGTAAAACAACTCACTATTCTTTGTTTCATAGATTTGGAATTATTTTATTTGAATTGATTAATGACCAAAAAATATCAAAGTTGGATTAGAGATCCAATAAATGTATCTTCTTGGTATACACTGATGGTGTAAAGGGGTATCATTTGTGAGACCCCACTACCCACAAAAAAATCATCAACAACGATTTTATTTTTGTAGAAGACATGGTGAACATGCCAATTGATGGAGACATCGAGAAAGAGAATAGATAAATAAAAACTATCAATGTAGAGGGAAAATACATGGAAGAACTAATTTCATATTAGGAAGTACCATAGCATAGTGATCATGTAGTGGTTGATTCTGGATGACAATGGTCAACTTTGTGGAAAAGAGCATCAAAATGGCACTCAAACTATGACATTGAGAGAAATTTTACTCTAATTCCCATTATTTTTTAAAAAAAAATACATCTATTTATATGAATATTCAATACATAACAATACTACCCATTCCATAATTTTAAAGGATTAGAGCCTTTGTATATTAGATATACAATTTTATTATTTTATGAATGATATCCAACATCTAGCATAAAGATATTCACATATATTAATCCAATTCGGAATAACCTAGATAGACCTTTATTCATCACCCAGGGAAGTAAATATAAGAATAGTTGAGCTCAAATGCTCATTAAGGATAAACATAAGAGATATAAATCTATGATTATATTAAATAATATGATAAGAATATGGTTATGTGATCTGACCGTAACTTATGAAGTTCATGCTTGATAGAGCTATGTAAGAGCAGGTAACTTCCAGTAGTCGGTTGGGTAAATATTCAAGACCTCCTGTTATGTACTCTTAATAGATAAGGGGGGGTCATAACACTTAGGGGTAATATTTTATTTTTGGTTTTAAGCTAGTAAGTTAGTTTGTCTCATGTAGTTTTTTTTCCCTAGTAGGATATTAATTTGAGGGGAGGGGACATAGTATAGGGATTACATTAGAAGGTAGTTGGTAGGATCTATCCTAGGCTTGAGGATATTTAATTCTTCCCTCCAATTCTCTAGATGGTCCAAGAAATTGTTCCTTGGTCGCATAATTGAAGTAGTAAGAGCAATTTTTCTAGAAGTATTATTTTCTTCCTCTATTAAAAACTGCTAGTCTCATTTATTATCTATGAATTTGGTTCTTTTATTGAGAGGTTTCTTTAAATATATTTGGAGAGTTGTTCTTGAGAAATAGTAGATTGAACCTCTCAATACCACTTTAAGTCCACACATATAAAGATTTGACTAGAAATTGTGGAAACAACTGTCACCACTATGAAGTCTACTATATCATACATGGATACTTCTTTTTTGGAGCTGTGATCTGAAGAATGGTAGATCCTATAAATGATGGAATTAATTGATAGTAGGAAGGAATAATGATTGGTTTAGAATGATATAAATGAGAATTCGATTGATAAAGGTAGAAGCGATATTCATATGCAAGAAGGAATAGGAAGGATAGTGAGTGGTCTGAGAATGGAAGTGATTATCAAATCAGTGGAATATATTAGGTATGTGAGGTATCAAGAAAATTAGAAATTCTAGTATACACTAGAGTGTGTCTATTATCATGGATAACATGAGAAAATACTTATTTCTTGATTCTCCAAACATGGGGGAAGTTGAAGGTTCCAATGGTGAATTTTGTATTGAAGGAGTAGCTAATTATTTGATGATCCATTCAAAGTCAAATAGTACTGAACAGACTTGGAAGTAGTTCAAAGAGTATCTTCTCATATAATATGTTAGTGTGTAGGAAGAATATCTAGTGAAATATTTGAATGGGCTTCGGTAGGTTGGAACATTGGAGGAATTTATTGAGGACATTGAGCAGATAGCCATGCAGATTCTAGAATTAACACAATGTTGGTACATGAACCTACTCTTAAGTGGAATGAGTACCGAATTTGAAAGTTTTTTCATTACACATGAACCTCCTAACAAGGAATCACATCTTACATTGTCTATAAGGGTTGTGAGGCATCTTATAGTTAAAGGAATCATATTGTATCTAGATATAAACATCAAGAAGATTAGTTCTAGAGGATCTAGGTGAGGCTGGACTTCAATGGAAATGATGTTTTTACCTATATTTTAAGGTCATGAAGGGGAAAAGCGGGGAAACTCTGAACCTCAGTGAAGAGGAGTTTGGAATTTTCCAAGAGAAGAATTTGAAGATAGGAAATGAAAGGGTCTTTGTTATACTTGGGGAAAAAAGTTTACTCCTCGGTACTAATGTCCAAAACAGGGTTTCAAATTCATGTTATATGAATATTTGGAGCCCCAAGAAGAGGTATTAGAATAATATAATGATCTAATAGAGAAATAGTTAATGGTAGGGTACATTCTCTGTAACACTCGAATGTTTTTATCATATATTCTGTTTAAATAATTTAAAATTTTCAGTAGATTATAATGAACAAAATTGTACGTTAAATGAACCATGATATTACCATATTATAAAATCTCCATTATATCATAGTCATTAGGTTAGTGGTAATATGTACGACTAACTTATGAAAATTCATTATTAATTCATTTGCTATCAATTATTTATAAAAAATATAAATCAATTAGATATTTATATTTTTCAGTGAATTACTATTTTTAATGTAATTAATGAGATATATATGTTATATACTTAATAAAATACTTTTTATATTAAAAAAATGGATATTTTGGTCATAGGGTTTGAATAAACCCTATTTGGTGTATGAAAACCTATATTTTTTTAAGTGTAATTTTACGCCTTTGCATGGAGGACTGCTTTTAAATTAAGTTTTCAACACATTAATAATTATTATATGACTAAATAAAAATTTTATTTTTATGTGGAATATAAAAATTTACTTTGGACGAATCTTTGATATTTTTCTGATATCTTTCGAGTTCTGATGAATAGTAAAAATATACAAAATTTTATGTGAAAAACAATTTTTTCATCAAAATAATTTTTATTGTTAAATTGTAATATTTAAGGATTTTAAAGTATAAATATAATTTATTTTTATCAATTAATATAATTTATTTCATTATAATTAATTTTACATTGAATTCAGATGTAAAAACAGTTCAATCTTCTACAATGTTTTATCTTTTAAAACTCGTTCTCTCTTTCAGATAACGGGAATAGTTTTAAATTAATTCCTAAAAATTCTATGTTTCGAATTTTAAAAAATTAGATTCCATATTTGGAATCATTAGGTCCAAATTATGTAAATATATTTATTTTATTTTTGTGAATTATGAATAGTAACATCAATAATTTTCTTATCAATACGATAAAAGGTTAAAAAAGGTAATTAAGGGTAAGAATACTATTAAAAAATTGCCCTAACACATGTATTAATATCATTGTATGAGTATGTTTTTTACCTAAATAATAATTGAGTTAAAATGGTATCCATTTGAATCATTTGGATGAGATTAAGACATTTAATTTATTTTATTTAAAGAAAAGCAAAATATATCTCGCTCAAATTTTAATAACTAAATAATTTTTAATATAAGCTTATACTTAAGATAATATCAATTATAAATACTAATTTTAAAGATAAATTTTTTTCCTTTATCATTTTAATTTATAAGTAATTTTTAGGAAATATATAATTACCTTAATATCTTATACATTAATGTTGAAGATATTATTTAATTGATGAAAAATAAATAATATAGGTTTTATTAAAATAATTACACACATTAAAAGATCCAAAAAAAATCACCAAATATTATTTATTGAGTCTATATCAACCATAATCATCTAAGGGTTGAGTTATGGACTATTTGTAACCTTGTAGAAGGGATTATGACTCTTATTTTATTTTATTTAAAGTGATTTAAAGTTGTCATCTTCATAATTTAATAAGTATAACATTTTAAATGTTGGATTTTTCATAATATAAATTCTACCGCAATTATTCTTCTAAAATCTAAAAAATATATATTCATCATAGCATTTTATTTTTAATTTTTATTCAAAAAATGAAAATATTAAATAATTACACAAAATTGTTGTAGTAATTATTTTATCAAGAGAAATATCAAATATATGTTATTAAAAATATTAAAATAAAAATAATTTGGACTAATTAACAAGTATAATTAATTTTATAGCTGACCTTAACCTCTTATTAATCTAAAAAAAATTAGTTCAAAGTTATATTGTTATTTTAATTTTTTTAAAAACCAATGAATTTAATAGTCTCAAAATTGATTCTATTGATAGTTCATCCAAACAATGTTTTATTAAATTATATAATTATCTTTAAAAAAATTTAAAAATATATAATGACTATTATATAGAATAAAATAATTTAATGTATTTATTTATGTTCTATCTTACATAAAATAAATAAATATTGCACCAATTTAATATTCAATTATTTGTTACCCTAGTTAACAATTAAATAAAATATATAAGTGTTAATTAAAAAGATAAGGTTTAAATTTACATTAATACTTGTCAAAAATTTATTCTTTGACTATATTACAACCCTAACTCATATAATCTATGAAATTGAGACATTTTGGTGGTTTTGGGTAGGGTTTCATTTTATTAAAAATTATTATTTATGGAGTTTCCAAAATTTCCCTCACCTAAATTATAAAAGGGAACCTCCTCCCTCACACCCTTAATTAACTTTGTGCCTTAAAACTCAACCATACCCTGTAGTACTTCAATATAAAACTCCCTATTTTCATTATATAGGTCATGGTCATCTTCAATGAACAACTCTAGTACTCTAAGAAGAGATTTAGTGGAAGCATGTCGAGGAAGAGGTAATCTCTTCTACCGATTATTTCAAAAAAAATCTTCTTATAATTCCTCTATATTAATTGTTTCATTGTAAATTAATAACATAAGTTTCACTCATATACTTATATGTAATTATAATTATAAAATAACTATATTCCACCCTCTATCCATTCTACGAAAAACAAAATCACCACATGTGCCAACGTACATCTTACCGTCTCCCCACCATGGTGTAATATGCTTTTCACCACTACCTTAATTGGATGGGTATAATAATGTAAATAATAACTATATATGATTATTATAACATGATATTGATTCTTAAATATTATATACCATCCACTTGAATACCTTTCAACAATTATGAGAATGATGTCGTCGCTCATGCATATGTAAGACCTACCATTTGGATGGTGCGATGCGATTACTTCAACATGATATTCATTAAAACATGATTAAAATCATGAATGTAAGGAATACATATGATATATATTATACTTATATCATTATTCAAATTATATAACTATAATTAGTGTAACATTAACTTATCCAAAAAAACATGAATAAAAACCTGACGCTGACAATGTCTGAATAACGAGTGAAAATAAAATGTTACTAACAAAATGATGACAATATGATCATATATGATATCATAAAAATCACAGTGATTATATAATAATTAAATAAAATTATTTAAATCATTATACAGTAGGTTTAATACATACAACGGACCTCAGACCTAAGGTAAGGGATAATTCTTCAATCTCATTATTATCCAAGATTATTTATTCTTAAGTATGTACTATGGTATATTTATCATGCACATCAATGTTCAATAAATATGTACTATGGTGGGCTTCTTGTTTTTTGGTTGGGAAGCAGATGTTTTTGTGAATGTCTCAAGTCATGTTTGGGTTTGTGTTTTGGGTTTTGCGGTTTCTCACTTTTCCTAAAAGTGTTTGGAAATAAAAAATTTAATTTTCAATCGATATGAGGTACTTTTTTGACTTTTCTATAAATGTATGAGGAGAATATTTTTTAACTTATAGGATAGGAATATATTATTACACTTTCATAACACCTTATTTTCAGGAATCTTATATTACAATATTTCAATTTTATTTTCAAATAAATTCTCTTTTTTTCAAATTGTGTGGTGTTTTAAGAAACAAAAACAGTTTTGTAGAAGAAAGGATATTTTCATTAAGAATTAATTTCAAGTTTTTTATGAAAATTATTTTCCATCTAAGATTAAGAATGTGTTTAAAGTATACTATACCTTTTATTCTTATGGGATTATATGTTAATTGTGGAAATATACTAGTGAAATCCATTTATATTACATGGATTATGTCATGATATAATGATGTTTAAGAAACCCATTTTATTCCTTGGGTAATGTTTATTATAAATGGTTTATGTTTTTGTGGAACACATAAAAATAATTTCATTATGAGATGGGTGGGACCTATATTTTCCTCCAATGAATTGGGTAAAGTTGTCTATCTCATGATATATACATGACTGGAAAAATATGTAAATTTGGTTCGGTAATATAGGGTTGTAATGGAAAGTAATCCCAGTTCAGAAATGGAAATTGTCCACTATGATGGTCTTGGAAATGAGGCTTGACTAATATGTAATGATTTTATATTCTTATTTTTATGCCACAAAACATCTTACCTTATGTTATGGATTTGGGGATTATGACCATTAATACTTATGAAATTTGATCCCATGACAGGATATCACGATCTTTTATATGCAGGATAAGACATTAAAATGTTATTTTCTTATGTTATATGATTATTATATGATTGATATCCCTTGTCTACCCTTACTAAGAATTTGAGCTCACCCTTTCATATGTTTATTTTCCCCAGGTCCTGAGGAAGGGAATTAAGTAAGATATGTCAAAAAGGAGTCTAGTAATTAATAAATAAGAGGGAGACAATGTAGTTGTTATATGAACCAGTTTTTTATGTATCCTAGTTTCTAAATACACTATACATGCATGGTATTGTCATGGATTTATTATATTTTGTAATTTTTATAGTAAAATTTTTACGTAATATCAATGTATGTAAGGTATGGTTCATTATAGTTGGTTTCAGAAGAAAGTTATATTTAACCTTTGGAAACTATGATAATAAATCCATAGTTAGAACACTAAGGATATGTATATGTAGAGGTTACAATCCTAGTGTTTTATAAATGACCATTAATAACCTAGCATAAAATCTAAAGTGTCCTAAATTGAAATATTATTCCTAATAATGTGGATTTCCCATTATGATTATTGTTGCTCACACTATGGTTCTTAGTATTAGTCAATGGATGGAACCTGAAGGAACCGCATTAATGCTAAATGTGACAGGCAATGCAATTATTTTCCTCATAAGTAACAAAATGCTATGGGATATGGAATGTAAAATCTTGTATCTATGATCAACAAACTTTCTCAAGCTATGAATCATGATGGACTTCCAATAAGAAAACAAGAGAGCAACATTCCGGTGAGTCATTCATGAGGCAACTTCCACCTTGTTTGAGAAGGTCTTCTGATCCCTTAGTGTCTGAAAAATAGATCAGTACCATTGAAATGATAATTTTACGTGTACAATGTTCTGAAAATTATAAATTCATCTTAGCAGTCTATCAGTTGGAACATGAATCTGATCCATGGTGGAATCTTATCAAGAATATGAGAAAAACAGATGAAATTGAGTATATGGAATGGGATGAGTTCAATAACTTATTTTTCAACAATTAATTTCATCATATTCCTCAAAAAAAATATGTATATGTAGTTCCATAAACTTATGAAAAAGGATGTTGAATCGGTTGGTAGCTATGAAACAAATTTTACAAGACATGCAAGGTATGCTTCTAGAATAATTATCCAAACTTAGAGTATAATTGGTTGATTCTTCAGTGTCTTGAAAACATCTCTCTAGAGGGAATTACCCATAAATGGATTTAATATCCACGATAAAATCATTAGATGGGCTATCATGGTTGATATGAAGATTGGAGTAACCAATTAGTCCTATGGGTCTAATAAGAAGAGAAAAATAGAATTCAAAGGAAAATCTAAAGACCAAACTAAAAAGAAGAAATTTTTCCCTTATGCTCAAAGTGTATAATGAAACAAAGATGAAATTGTATTAAAGGGTCTATAGAATGTTTTCAGTGTGGAAAAGATAGTCATTGGGTATTTTAATGCTGAATTGATGGGAAAATATTTCTAATGATGTCAATAGAGAAAAGGATATATATAATTTACCTCCATCACTTCAATGCTACATGTGAAAGGAAATGAGGAATTATGTCCACCAATGCCCTGTTCAAAGGGTTATTTATGATGATTGATGTCAAAAAACTCTTAAGTCCAAATACAAATGAAATTCACATGCAATCACTATTGGTGATGTGGATTATGATAATGAAGTGGTGAATGGTAGTCATTCCATCCACTCTAAATTAGTAAATTTTCTATTTGATTCTGGATCCACCCAATATTTTATTTTAGGAGTTTTTTAGGGTATCACCGTATTACCTCAACAATTAAATTTTGAGTTAGTTGTGACAACTCCTAATGGAACAACACTTAAATGAAAAGTTTATAATTCTTCTCCCATTAAATTTAGTGGGAAAGTGCTTCATACAAATCATGTGATCCTTCCTATAGTGGAATTTTATGTGCTTCTTGTCATAGATTGGATTTCTTTATATGGAGATTATATTAATTTCCATTTATAGTAAGTAACATTTCATATTCTAGATCAATCTATGGTCATATATTGATGAAAGGATGAATATAACCTTCCAATAGAAATTTCTTCCATTTTATGTGTCTTGATTCCAACAAATGAAGTTTATTTATCTCAAATGGTTGAGTAAAAACTCACTATTAAGAATAAACCCATTATACAAGAGTTTGATGATGTCCTATTGGAGTAATTTCTAGGTGTTCCACCAAATTGTGAAGTTTTTTTTTCAATAGAACTCATATTGGGTGTTATACCTATTTTAATGAAACTTTATAGAATAACCCCATTTGAGTTGCAGAATATAAAGAAGAAACTCCAATATAATCTTGATAAGGTATTAATATGCCATAGTGAATCACCTTGGTGACAAACTATTCTGTTTATTATGAAAAAAGGTGGATCAATGAGACTCTACAGTGATTATCGAAAACATAAAAAGATCAGTATCAATAAAAAATATCCTCTACAACACATTTATGACTTATTCGACCAACTACGTGGAGCTCAATACTTTTCCAAGATTGATCTTCATTCAAGATATCATCAATTAGGGGTCAAGAAGGTGGATATACTAATGTTTTAATTCCATATAAGGTATTGACATTATGAATTTATAGTGATGCCTTTTGGTCTTACTAATCCACCCTCTACCTTCATGGATCTAATAAAAATAGCCTTTAGAGCCTATCTTGATTATTTTGTGGTAGTATTTATAGATGATATTCAGGTCTATTCAAAGAGAAAGGAATAACATGAAGACCATTTAATAATTATATTAATGACCCTGAGAAAAGAGAAGCCTTATAAAAAATTTACCAAGTGTGAATTTTGGCTTCAAAAAGTTTCATTTTTGGGTCACATAATCTCAAGATATGGAATATCTATGGATCCATCAAAAACAGAAGTTCTAGAATGTTTTCAGAGACCAAGAATAGTAATTGAGATTCGATGTTTTCTTGGTTTGGCTAGATATTATCGATGTTTTGGGAAATATTTTTCATGATTATAGAATCCACTCAGCAATTTGAGTTAAAAATGAGATAAGTTCATGTGGATGGAGGAATGTTAAGTGAATTTCAATGATCTAAAAATATGGTTAGCGATTGCACTTATGCTCACACTTCCTTGTTGTGGAGAAAGGCTTGAGATAGACTATGATGCATTACAAAAGGGGTTGGGATGTGTTCTCATGAAAAATGATATTTTTATAGCTTATTCCTCATTATAGTTGGAAATCAATGAGAAAAATTACCCAACTAATGATTTGGAGTCAGCTGCGGTAATCATTGCATTGAAAATATGGAGGCATTATTTTTATAATTAATGGTGTGATATTTATGTTGATCATAAAAGTTTAAAGTATATATTTTCACACAAAATGATCTAAATATTTTCCAAAGAATATGATTTTAGTTGTATAAATATTTCAACTTCTCAATACATTACTACATTGGGAAAGTGAACAATGTGGCTGATGCTTTGAGTCGACAAGACCATGTTAGCCTATCCGTGATGAAGATCTCAAAAGATCCAATATTTATGAAATTGAGAATGATGGATCATGAAATATTAAAGGAAGGGGAGAATTTCTATCTTTCACAATTGAATGTTCAACCATCGATACAAGTGAAGATTAAGGGGGCATAAAAGAAATATGTGGAGCTACAAAAGAAGTGAAAAATGATCCTAAATTCATTATTGACTGTGAGGGAATAATAAGGTTCTATAATCAAGTTTGTTTTCCTATGATACAAATATTAAAGAAAGATCTATTGGATGAGGCTCATAGTTCATCATTCTATATTTACCCTAGAAGAAAAAAGATGTATAGGGACCTAAATGAGTATTTCTGGTGGGACGGCATGAAAAGATATGTTTCCAAGTATGTCTCTCGATGTTTGGTTTGTTAGCAAGTTAAGGTTGAGATACATATGTCTTAGGGTATGTTACAACCATTACCCATACAGGAATGTAAATGAGAAAACATCACTATGGAATTTGTTTTCGGACATCCAAAAACATCCAAAGTCAATGATGTTATCTAGGTTATAGTTGATCATTTTACGAAGTCGTCACACTTTATTTCTATTAGATATTATTTATCTCTTGATCATCCCACCATTATATATATAAAGGAAGTGGTAAGATTGAATAGATTACCACTTTCAATTATATCTGATCGGGGTCCAATGTTTACCTCGAAGTTCTGGTGAAGTCTTCTGCATTCTCTAGATAAATGGTTATGTTTCAGTATAGGTTATCATCCTCAGATAGATAGTTAGTCTGAGAGGAAAATTCAATATCTGGAAGATATTTTGAGAGCCTGTACTACAGATTTGAAAGGTGTTTGGGATCAACACCTACATTTGGTGGAATTTTCATACAATAATAGCTTTCACTCAAGTATTCAGATGTCTCCTTTTGAATCCCTATATGAATATAAGGACAGAACTCCAATTTATTTGGATGAAGTTGTGGAAAGAAAGCTATTTGGACCTGATCATTTTGATGAAATGGTAGAAAATGTTAGATCTATTCAACAACACCTAAGAGTAGCTCAGATTCGACAAAAAAAATTACTGAAAAATGATGAAAGTAACAAGAGTTTGACGTGGGTGATAAAGTGTTTCTATGAATATCTAACTGGAAGAATGTAATAAGATTTTGAAAGAAGGGAAAGTTGATCCCTAGGTATATTAGTCCTTTTGAAATTCTGAACTATGTTGGGAAGGTAGCTTACTGATTAGAAATTCCACAGAATATCTCTCAAGTTCATGACGTGTTCCATTTATCTCTCCTAGAAAATTACATACCTTATCCTTCATATGTACTAAACTCAAAAGTCGTACCATTGGAGCATGATCTTTATCATGAAGAGTAACTGATAGAGATTCTATATCGTAGCGAAAAAGTTCTATAAAACAAGACCACTCATTTGGTTAATGTTTTATGGATGAACAACCAATTTGAGTAAGTTACATGGGAACATGAGGATATGATGAGGAAGAGGTATCCTCATCTTTTTGTTTCCAAGTGGTGAATTTCAAGTGTGAAATTTAGTTTAAGGGGGTAGAATGCAACACCTAGAATTTTTTATGAAATATTTTCTTTAAATAATTTTAATTCTTTTTTAGAATGTATTTAATGAAATTGTAAGTTTCACTCAACTGTGATACTACCTTAGTATAAAATTACTATTATATCCTAGTTGTTAGGTTATCAGGAATATGTATAACTAACATATGAAAATGCATTGTGAATTCATTGTCTATCAATTATTTATTGAAAATATAAATCAATTAGAAATGTTTCTTTTTGAGTGAATTACTATTGGTAATCAAATTAATGATATATATATGTTATATAATTAATATAATATTTTTTATATCCACCCAATGGATATTTTAGTCATAGGGTATGAATAAACCCTATTTGATGTATCAGAACCTATATTTTTTAAAAGGGTAATTTTTCTCCTTCACATGGAAAACCCCTTTTAAATTAATATTTTTATACATTAATAATTTTTATGTGACAAAATAAACATTTTATATTAAATAAGGATAAAAAATTTAATAGGGATGAATTTCTGATATTTTTCTAAATACTTTTATGTTTTGATGAGTAGTAAAAATACACAAAATTTTATTTAAACATAACTTTTTTATCAAAAAAATTATTTGGTTAAATTATAATATTTAATGGTTTTAAATTATAAATATAATATATTTATATCATTCAATATAATTTATTTCATTATAATTAATTTTACATTGAATTAAGATGTAGAAATATTTCAATCTTTTGCAATGTTTTAACTTTTAAAACTCATTCTCTCTTTCCAACAATTGGAATAATTATAAATTATATGCTGAAACTTATGCATTTTTAATTTTGAAAAAATGGATTCCATATTTGGAATCATTGGGTCCAAAATATGTAAATATATTTATTTTATTTTTGGGCATTATGAATAGTAACTTCAGTAATATTTTTATTAATACGGTAAAGGGTAAACAAGTTAATTAAGGGTAAGAATTGTATTATAAAATTATCCTAACACTTATATTAATATCTTTGGATTAGTGTGTTTCAATATAAATCATCCTTGGGTAGAGATTCTATCCATTTAAATCCATTTAGATGAGATTAGAAATTTTATTTTATTTTATTTAATGAAAAGTTAAATATGCCTCACTCAAATTTCAATTACTAAATCATTTTTAATATAAGGTTATACTAAAGATATTTTATATTATAAGTACTCATTTTAATAATAAAATATTTTCCATTATCATGGTAATTTATTTTTAAT
The DNA here is from genome assembly GCA_963277665.1 of Viscum album. Classification (NCBI taxonomy): domain Eukaryota; kingdom Viridiplantae; phylum Streptophyta; class Magnoliopsida; order Santalales; family Viscaceae; genus Viscum; species Viscum album. The sequence continues at coordinate 793,871,719 of OY728147.1, forward strand.
TTTTAGAAAATATATAATTACTTTAATAGATTCTATATTAATGATGTAGAAATTATTTAATTGATGAAAAATCAATAATATTATTTTTCAAAAAATAATAATAGATATTAAAAGATCCAAACACTAGAAAAAATATTATTTTTAGATTATATCTCGACCACAATCTTTCAAGGGTTAAGTTATGGACCATTGGGTGCCTTATAAAAGAGATTATGACACATGTATTATTTTTTGAAGTGATGTTAAAGTTTTCACCTTTATAATTTAATTAATATAACATTTTAAATATTGGATTTCCAAAATGATAAATTTGACTAAAAGTATTCCTTTGAAATATAGTAGATTTAACTTCATCATAGTATTTTATTTTTAATTTTGATTTAAAAAATGAGCATATTAAATAATTACACAAAATTACCGTAGTAATAATTTAATTAAGAGAAATATCGAATAAATGTTATTAAATATATTAAAATAAATATAATTTGGACTAATTAACATAAATAATTTATTTTATAGAATAAATTTACCACTAAGTAGTATAATAAATTTTATTTAAATTTATCTTGTTATATTAATATTTTAAAAATCAATGAATTGAATAGTGTCAAAATTAATACCATTGATTGTTTATCAAAATAATTTTATATTAAATTATTTAAAAGTCATTAATTTATTTTAAAAATATATAATAAATAATATATGGTATAAAATTATCTATTTTATTTATTTATGATATATTTTACATCAAATAAGTAAATGTTTCACCCTTTTAAAATTGAATTATTTGTTACCTTGGTTAAGAATAAAATTGAAAAACTGAGTATTAATTAAAAAGATAAGGTTTAAATTGACATAAATACCTTTAAAAACTTTATCGGTTTATGATATTACAACCCTATCTCATATAATATTATATATTGGTACATTTTTTAGGTTTTTGTGTAGGGTTTAGTTTTATAATAAATTATTATTTATGGAGTTCCCAAAACGGCCCCTACCTCAATTATAAAAGGGAACCTCCTCTCTCACCAATTCACATAACTTTGAGCCTTAATGCTTGTATATCCCAAAACCTTTTTACTTATAAACCTCTATATTAACATTCTATAGGTTCTAGTAATCTTCAAAGACCAACTCTAGTGCTCTAGGAAGAGATTTAGAGGAAACACGTAGAGGAAGAGGTAATTTCTTCCACCGATTCTTTCAAACATATTTATTATTCTACCACTTCATTAGTTTCTTTATTGTGAAGGAACAACATCAGTATCACTAATATAATGATATTTTATTATAATTATTTAATAAACATATTACACCTTCTATCCATCCTATGAAAAACAAAATCACAACGTGTTCATACGTACGGCTTACCGTCTCCACGTCGTGGTGTAAACTGTTTTTCACCACCACCATACCTGGATAGGTATAATTATGGAAATAATAACTATATATGATTATTATAACATGAAACATATTTTTAAATATTATACTCCATCCACTTCAATACCATTCAAAAATTACGGGATTGATATCATCACTCATGTGTAAGTACGACCTACAGTCTCCACGATGGGATGTGATTCCGTCTACATGATATTCATTTAACAACAATTATATAGACGAATTAAATGAATGAATATGATATATATTAAACTAATATATTTTTGTAAATGAAATAAGAATAACCTAATTATTATAACCTGATCTTATCCAACCAATCATGCATAAGACATAATGCTGTTAATATCTGAATAATGGGTGACAATGAAATGTTACTAACAAAGGATGATAATATGATCATATATGATATCATAAAAATGACTATGAATATTGAATAAGTAAATAAAATTATTTAAATCATTATACAGAAGGTTTAGATACATACCTAAGGTAAGGTATAATTCTTCAATCATATTATTATCCAAGATTGTTTATTCGTAAGTATTTACTGGGGTATATTTATCATCCACATTCATGTTCCCTAAAAATATAATAATATTTTAATTATTATACAATTTCTTAAGTTCAATTTTACCCCTTGGTGAATTTTTATTTAACGTTATGAAAAGAATCGTTTTTTGGTTATTTGAAATGGGGTAGTTTTTTTACATTTCCAAAACAAATTATGAGGAGAATGATTTTTAACTTATACAACATGAATGGATTCTTATGCTTTCATAACGCCTTATTTCCATGAATTTTACCTTAAAACATTTCATGTTTATTTTGAAATAAATCCTTTTCTTTCCAAATTTAGTGGTGTTTTAAGACAAGAAAACATTTTTGATGAATAAAATATATTTTTCTCAAGAATTAATTTCATGTGTTTTATCAAAATTATTTTCCATATAAGATTATGAATATGTTTAAAGTATACTATAAATACAATTATTATAGTCAATTATGATTATCATGGGATGATATTTATTAAATCCATATGTTTTACATGGATTATGTTATGATGAAATGACATTTAAGAAAACAATTTTATTCCTTGGGTTATGTTTACGATAAATGATTTAGGATTTTGTGGCACACGTAAGAATGATTTAGTTATGAGATGGGTGGAACCTATATATCCCTCCAATGTATTGGGTAACTATTTATATCTCATGAGATAGAAATGAATAGAACAAGTAAATCTGCTCCAGTAATATAGGGATGGAATGACAAGTAAACTCGGTTCATTAACAAACATTCTCTGCTATGATGGTCTTGGATATGAGCCTTGACTAATGTGAAATGATTTTATATGCTTATGTGTATGCCAAAAAAGTTAATATCTTATGTTATGAATATTTTTGATTATGACCATTAATTCTTATGAACTTTTATCCCATGACATGATATCACAGTCATTCATATACATGATAAGACTTTCAAATGTTATGTTCAAATGTCTTAGGATTATGATATGATTGATATTTCCCTTTTTTACCCAAATTGATCATTTGAGATCACACTTCCATATGTTTCCTTTTCCCAAGTCATGAACGAGGGTATTAAGTAAGATAATCCAAAAAGGAGTCTATTTATGTAGAACTAATTAGGAGAAAATATAGATGTTTTAGGAACCAGTTGTTTATGTTTCCCAGTTTCTAAAGACACAATACCTATATAGTCATATCAGGACTTTATGATATTTATTTATTAATATACATGAATTTTTATGTAATAATTGTATGTAAGTAATTTATCATTATATTTGTTATCAGAGTAAAGGTATTATTAACATTTGGAAACTAGGATGAGAAAACCTTTATAAGAACCATAAGGATATGTTTAGGTGTTGGTTATAATCCTACTGTTTTATAAATGAATATGAATAACCTAGTAGAAAATGAAAAGTGTCCAAAATTAAAATTTTATTTTGATTATGTGGTTTTCCCATTATTCTTAGTCTTGATTAAAATAAGCTTTTTGGTTTTATTCAATGGTTGGAACCTAAAAGAATCACATTAATACTGAATGCGACGGGCAATGCAATGATTGTCTTCCTAATGAACCAAATGTAATAGGAGATAGAATGAAAAATATAGTAGCTGTGATTGCACAAATTTCTTAAGATATGTATCATACAGGACTTACAAACTAGGAAAGGAGGGATCAACATTCTGTTAATACCTTCATGAGGCAGAGTCAAACTTCTTTTAGTGGGTCTTCTAATATATTAGTATTTGAACAATGGATCAGCACCACTGAAAAGATGTTTTTAGTTATACAATGTTTTGAACATAATAAATTCATATTAATATTCTTTCATTTAGAAGGTGAAACTAATTAATGGTGTAATCATATCAAGAATATGAAAAACAAAGATGAAATTGAGTCTATGGAATGATATAAGTTCAGGAACTTATTTTTCAATCATTACATTCCTTGTATTCTTTAAACAGAGATGGATAATGAGTTCCTAGAACATAAGAAAAATGATGATGAATCTGTTTGTACCTACAGAGAAAATTTTACGAGACTTGAAAGGTACTCTTTTGGAATTATTATCCAACCTGAGAGTAAAATTGATTTATTCTTTAGTGGCTTAAAACCAAGTCTCTGAAAGACATTATCCGTAAGAGATTTTAATCTCTATGGGGAAATCATTCGATGTGGTCTCAAGGATGACACAGATATTGGATTAACCCATCATTCCTATGGGAATTATTGGGAACTAGAGATATACTAATGCCCCTATCCCAATAGTATCAAAAAACCATTGGGATGGGTTTACTATAACAATGGGTTCATTGAACCATTTGTATAGTGCTGTGAATAAAAGATATTCCCAATAATTTCTTACAAACATTGGTATTTTTCATAGTTTTCCCAATATTTTCATAAAACCATTGGGATAGTTCATTGGAATTAGGGTATCCCAACTGTTTTTAAAAAATATTGAGATAGAAAACCCCAAATAGAAGCCTCCTTCTTCTCGAAGGGATTTTCCCACATTTTTTCCTAAACGAGATACCTATTTTGTTTTCAACCAAGGAATGGATCTTCCCAACCTGAGTTTTTTCCATCATTCAAGTTATTTTTTTCTTCCACTTCAAATTGGTATGTTTTAACTGAGTTATATCTTTTTCCCCCAATTATTTTGGATTTTATCATTTGGTTTCACTACAATCTGGATTCAAGTGTCTCCTTTGGTTAACATCGTATAAGTGATTGTCTTTTTTTATTTTATCATATATTGGGCCATTCCGAGAAATAGTGATATTTGGATTGTAATATTATAGTTTTGTAGTTTTTCTGGGTGTTCCACAGTTTACCCACATAGTTAGGAGTAACCACATGGTTGACATGTAAATGGTTCGATTATGGAAATAGAGACATATTTCGCACATTATTTAGTGTTTATCAACCAAATTTTCTATTAAATTTGGATCCCCCATGAACACTAGACCCATTTTTCTAATTTTTTTATTTTGTAAGGATTTAATGTTTGTTATTTTTGTGCCTATGGTTTAAATATGATGTTTTTATTCTTCATGGGGTTCTCATCCTTAAAGGTGAAATGTTTTGAATTTTTTTATGTCAATTTACACCTCTTTGTGCTGGGTGTTTCAATGAAATTATTTTATTTTAAATTAACAGTTTTTTATTTCATTGTAAATTTATTATAATTGTATGTATAGATATATGTAATATCCATATAATTATTTTAAATCATTTAAATGTGTTTTGAGATTATAAGAATGGGATTCTCTTTTGAATTTTATGTTTTTATGTTTGAAATTCAGTATTTTTTTGTAAGAATTTATTAAATACCATTGAGACATTTTGAAATAGATTAAATAGTGTGTGATAGATTTTTATCTTATTTCATTTTTCATAGAGTGAAAACTATGTTTTAAATTGGAAATTGATTTAATATTAGGTTTTGAACTTGACATGTTTTAAAAAAAAATTCTGGTGAATTAGAAAAGTTTGATTGAAATGAGTGTGTGTTTTTTCCCTTGAGATAATGAATTAATTAATATTTGATAATTTGATTGATGGAAAATTAATACATTGGGAAAGGTTAGTGATTTCATAGATGAAGATTCCTATTATTTTGTGGTGGCTTTGAAATGTTTTAAATTTTATGTGACATTTACATTAGTTTGTAAAGAATTTTTGAAGTTATATTTTATAAAAAGTAAAAGTACATGGGATTATGAACCACATTTTAGCATTAAATACCTATTTGGAACATTGTGTTTAAATGGATGGTTGTGAAATAACATGTTAATTATCCCATTGAGTTATTTACCCATTGTGTGGATTTTTTGTGACTACATGATGCTTGTTTTTCACATGGTGTGGTAATATGCTTCTCTACACCATGTTTGGTCAGGATATATGGTCTTATTCATTTTGAAGGTGTTACAAGTGAGTTAGAGTAATTTATTATATCTTGGTGTTAATACATGCTTAATTATTCATCATCATCATCACTTCTTTATTAGTCATTGGATCCTAGGTACTAAGTAGGGGTTTTATATTTATATTTTTCTAGAGGGTTCACGGGAAACTAGTGTAACTCCAATCATGCTGGGAACTAGGGAATGGTAGGGAGTTTCATCATAATGAGGCTTGTGTAGGCCTATTGGATGACTTTCGGATTGGGAATAACATATGACGATAATTGATTAATTAGAGGAAACTACTATATAATTAGATGTGTCTTGAATTTGGGATCCCACGGTAGATCCCATGAAATATTATATTATTTCATTTATGGTTAACAAAAAGTATTTTAATCTATTGTTGGATTTTTTCATCCCCCATTTATTATTTTATTGTAGATCACCTATATTGTGTGTATATGTTTAATACTTTATGACATAGTGGTTTGAGCATTGTTATGGTTGAAACTTGTGTGTTTGGTTCGGCTTCATTATAAAATAGTTGATAAAGATGTTTCAAAGATGAGAATTGAATTTAATGACTCTTCTGTGATATTAATATTTTTACTCCAAAATGCATGTTTTGATTTAAAAAAGGATTCAACCTATAAAATGTTATTAACATGGATATTTTCATTAAATAAAGGAAGATGGTTTTTTTGAAATTTTAATGGGATTTTTATTTTGAAATTAAGTAGGTATATGAGAATCTTTTCGTAGCGTGTGTTTTCATTTTATGAAAACACAATGGAACATTTCGAAAGGTGTTTATAAAATGGTTTGTTTTCTTTACATATATACATTTGGAAGGAATACTTTTTTGTTACATTATTTAACTATAATTTTTTAATTTCATTCTAAAAAAAATGGTGTAGTCTTAGTGGGTGGTGTATTATTGTGGTTTTTTACAGTCACATATATATTCTAGGTTCCAAGATTCTTACCTATGGAACTTATTCCCACTCATCAATCATTCTTTAATCAGGACATTTTTCTATTTTAAATCTTCATATCTGTAAGTGCTACCTTATTTTTAATTTTTTGCATCTATTTTTTTGTGTTTTTATTTGGCTTAAACTATATCTGCCTTATACTGGCATGGTCATTCAACATATTTTTTACCACCAATTTTCTTAATGATTCATTACGTCTCAGAAAATAATTATAAAGAAGAAGGTATGACAGAAATATCTTATTTCATAAATGGTGAATGGGGTGTGTGATGTAATGTACCACATACCATGCTTGACCATTTATATGCACCTGAAATAATGTGTTAACAATAATTTTATGAATATTAGTTGTCTTCTTAGAAAAATTATGAGTAGTGAAGTGGATGTATAGTATATCTTCATCTTCTATACAAGGTTTGAAATCACTATATTTCTCAATGTAGTGGCTCGCAAAAAAAAATTGTAATTATTAGGGATTTTAGGACCTATAGTTATTATGTTCCTTCTTTTATAGATCTTTCATGCCACTCCTTACAAGACTCAATAAGACTATGAATCTGTGATTTCATGGGATCACTTTTTACATGTCTTAGTGAAAATATACTTCTATTATGTCTATTTTAGTTTGAAAAATTATTTTATTCTAATGATTTTTTTTGGTATTTAATGAACATATTACCAGTTAATACTGTCAAATCAATACAACTAATTAATTATGATTGTTCGTAAATGGATAATTTTTTAGTTATTGAGTATAAATTTGATGAAACCTCAAATGAAATGGGTGTATGGAACATATGAGGGTATTATGTTACTTGTCCACATAACACACTATTTTATGAGTTTTGTGTGGGGTGGGGGCTATGAATGTGAGAGGTGGTGGGTTGTGCAAGTGGGGAGGGTGTTTTGCAGGTGGGGAGGGGGTGTGCTGGTGGGGATGGGGTGTGCAGGTTGGTGGGGGGCTATGCAGATGGGGGAGGGTTGTGCTTGTAGGATGGTGGTGTGAATGGGGGAAGGGGATGTGTAGGGGAGGCTGTTGGGGAGAGGTGGGGAGGGGGATATGTAGGTTTGGAGGGGGTGGGTTATGCAAGTGGGGAGGGGGATGTGTGTAGGTGGGCTATGTGTAGATGGGAGGGTGGCTTATGTAGGGGGTGGCTGCTAGGGGTGAGGTGGGGAGTGGTGTTGTGCAGGTAGGGATGAGGGAGTGCAGGTGGAGAGGGGGTGTGCAGGTGGGTGGGGGTTGTGTAGGTGGGAGTTGTGAAGGTGGGGAGGGGTGTGCAAGGGGAGGGGGTTGTGAAGGGGGATACAGCTGGGGGTGAGGTGGGGAGGGGGGTTGTGCGGGGAGGGGGGTAGTTAGGGTGAAGTGGGGAGGGGGTTGTGCAGGTTGGGAGGGGGTGGGTTGTGCAGGTGGGGAGGGGGTGGGCTCTGCAGGTGGGGATGGGGTGCTCAAGGGGGAGGGGGCTATGTAGGGGGAGGCTGCTGGGGGTGAGGTTGGGAGGGGTGCTTTGGATGGGAGAGGTGGTTTCAATCTGATGATGACTAGAAGAGAACCTCTTGTTTATACATATTTGAGCCTTCAATTTCATCCAAGGTATAATTAAACAGGGTTTCAATATGTCATCCTCCAATAAAATACATATGGTGATATGATGAAATAAATATTGAGTTCTACAGTATAAACCCAGATACTGCACAATCATGTTTCCAACCAACCTCGGGATAGAAACGTTTTTAAAAGGGAGGGTTGGGATAATAAGACTTACCCAATCCCTTGAGTGGGATAATCAAGCATAAAAATATAATCGAAAGACCATCAATGATAATAGAAATGAATAGAATTGAAAAACAATGGTTGGAAGACAAAGAAGTAATCATGTTTCCATCATTGAGTAAATTGATGATAATTTTCCAAGATTCAATTAGTGACACCATTTTTTGAAATCTTAATCCCCCTAAATCCATTGATGGCATTGTTAAAAGTCTTGATCGAGGGGTGGCGGCATCAAAATCAATATAACAAAGAAGAGATAGAGGGATGATGCATCTGATAACTCATAATTGGTAATAAAAATATTGGGAAGACCCTTGAAAAGGTTAAATACCATCATGTACACTAATGATGGGGGAATCGTAGTAAAGAATACAAATTCTCGAAAGGAATAAAACTATGTGGGGGCTGGAACCAGTGGTCAAACCAGATCCCTAGCGAGTGTGAGAGTGGGAGGTCTGATTACTATGTTCTAGTGGGTATGGTTATTACAATAGTTCCATAATATAATATAATACAAACTTGATTACCATATATTAATATCACGTCCAAAGTACATATAAGTGAGAATATTGATGACACACGTTTGGCCATTATATTTTAAAAGTATATTAAAGGGAGGAACTGACCTCTAATTTTTAAAGAAAAGTCACAAAACCACCCCTAGATCAAATGTTCTTGTAGGGGGAGGAGGGAGGGATGGATTCCCAGGGTTTTCACAAATGGACGAGGAAAATGGGACCTCCCACATCAAAAACACATGGTGGAAATGTTGTAACTTTTCCCATCAAAAGGATGACCAGTGGTCTATTGCAGTTTTTCAACAGCCACCTTCACCCCTCTATGCTCCCACAATCTCTTGACCTACATATAAATCCCCATTATAATGTTCAAAATGACTTTTAGATTTCTTTTGAACCTCATAAATAGAACTCAAACAACTATTGAAAAATTGACCCCTCCATTAATTGAAAATCCAATCTTTCTGTCAAATTCTGAACTCTCATATGAACACACAGTTTCAATTTATCCCCAATATAATTATTATCCTCCACATGATGTCTTAATGACCAACCCATCCACATATATAGACCTATATTTGTAAATAATTTAATTTTGAACAACCTCATTACACTCCCACATGCTCAAAACACATCCATGGAATAACCATTAATTTATAGTTCTTTGACTGGAAAACCAGATCCTACACCTGTTTTCATAATTGCAACACCAATATGTTGATTACCTATGACCATATATCTAAAAACACTAATGGTTTCATTGTTCAACACCTTTCATGCTTATGGTGATACCCACCGTAAGATTTAACTCACCACCACCAATTCTTATGCTATAGTTCCAATTCCTTTGAATATTCATATTGAAACATTTTTCTCGTGTTATGATGACTTCCATAATAGGATTTCTAACTCAACTCAACTAAAAATAAACTAGAAAATTGGTTAAATGCAAGAACCCATCCAAAACATGCACTAGAACATTGGTTAAATGCAAGAACCCATCCTCCTTTCTGAATTCCATACATGGATGGAAAAAAACCATCATTACTGAAAATTCCATTAATGTATAGGATTTTATTTTAAATGGTTTGTTTTATTAACAATAGACATATTTTATACCTTAAATTTAATTAACTTATGATAGTCATTCAATTTAAAAGCTATCATGTTTATATGTGCATTCATGTTTATAGATTCTGGAATAATGCAAGAGAAGTTGTCATGTTTACAAGTTTTGGAAGTCATGTTTTATGGTTCTGGAAGTCTGGAAGAGGATAATGGATACGTTGATGGTTTCTGCATGAAGAGGATATACAAAGGTTCATAGAAGTTTTATTGTATAGTTAGGTATACCGTTTAATAGCCCTTGGTATGTATCTATTCCAATGGTTTCAGAAACAGTTGTAATAGATTATATACTAAACAGTGTATGCCAACGGTCCTTGAACCATTGGTATACATATATCCCAATAGTTTCAATGAAACCATTGGAATAGATTATATACTGGACAAAATTTATACCAATATTTGTTGAACCATTATTATATATATATCCCAACGGTTTATTTCAAAACCATTGGAATTTATTACCTTCAGACAGTCTATACCAACATTTTATATAGACCTATTTTTATAGGGATATTGCAATGACCATCATGCCAAAAGTTCCTAGAACCATTGGGATATCCTATAATAATAGTATCAAGGGTTATCCCAATGGTTTGAAACTGTTGGAGTAGATGAAAGTTTTAGTAGTGGGGTCTGATAATAAGAGAAAAATAGAATTCAAAGGAAAATATATCACACTGAAAAGAAGATAAGTTTTCCCTTATGGTAAATGTGTGGAAAGATACATGGGAGAAATTGACTTAAAGGTACTATTAAATTTTTTAAGTGTGGAAAATATGGTAATTGGGTAGTTTAATTCCAAAGTGATGGGAAAAAATGTCTAATGATACGAATAGAGAAAAGGATACGCAGAATGCACCACCAACTCTTCAATGCTACAAGTGCAAGGAAATGGGGAATTATGCCTATCAATGCCCTAATCCAATAGTTATTGATGATGACCAAAATCAGAAAACTCTTAAATCCATAGACAAAGGAAAGTCACATGAAATCATATCGGTGATGTGGAGTATGATAATAAAGTGGTGAAAGGTATACTTACCATCCACTCTATAGTATAAAATGTTTTATTTGATTCTTTATCCACCCAATCTTTTATTTCTAAAGAATTTTCTAAGGGTGTAGTCATATTACCTCAACAATTAGATGTTAGAATAGTTGTGACAACTCCTAATGGCACAATGGTCGCATCAAAAGTTTTTAATTCTTCTCCAGTTCATGTTTATGGGAATGTGCTTCCTGCAAATCATGTGATCCTTCCCATAGTGAAATTTGATGTGATAAATGGAATGGATTGGCTTCCTCTATATTTATATCATATCAATTTCCAAGGAAGGGAAGTCACATTTCATATTCCAGATCATTTTATGGCCATCTATTGATGCAAGGATGAAGATAACCTCAAAATAGAAATTTATTTTATCATATGGGCTCTGATTCCTATAAATTAAGGTTATTTATCTCAATTGGTCGGGGAGAAACTCATGATCAAGAATACACCCATTGTATGGGAGTTTTCTGATGTCTTTATAAGGGAATTTCTAGATCTTCCACCAAATCATTAAGTTTAGTTTTCAATAGAACTCATATCGGGTGCTATTCCTATTTCAAAGACACCTTATGGATTGGACACAATTGAGTTAAATTAATTGAAGAAGCAACTTGAAGATAATCTTGATAAGGGATTCATACTCCCTAGTGCATCACCTTGGGGAGAAACTGTTCAGTTTTTCATGAAGAAAGATGGATTAATGAGACTCTACTTTGATTATCAAGAACTTAACAGGATCCCTATCAAGAACAAATATCCTCTTCCCCACATTTATGAATTATTTGACCAACTACGTGGAGCACAATACATTTCCATGATTTATCTTCATTCATAATACCATCAATTAAGTTTCAAGATAGAGTATATTATAAAGACTACATTCCGTATAAGTTATGGACCCAATGAATTTATAGTGATGCATTTTGGTCTTACTAATGCCTCCTCTATCTTCATGGATCTAATGAATATAGCATTTAGAGACTATCTTGATTATTTTGTGGTTTCCTTTATAGATTATATTCTTATATATTTTAAGAGAAAGTAAGATCATTAATACCTCTTGATATTTTTACTGAAGACCTTTAGAAAGGATAAGATTTATGTGAAATTTACCAAGTGTAGATTTTTTCTTCACAAATTTTCATTTTTTGGTAACATAATCTCAAGAGCTGGGATAACAATGGATCCATCAAAAACAAAAGTTGTTGAATGTTAGGCAAGGCCAAAAATTGTAACTGAGATCTGATGTTTTCTTTTTTGTCTAGATATTATCGATGTTTTATGAAAGGTTTTTCATGATTATCTAATCCACTAACCAAGTTTACTTGGAAAGTAGTTAAGTTCATGAGGATAGAGGAATGTGGGGAGAATATCAAAGAGCTAAAAATAAGGTTTTTTAGTGCACCTATGCTCACACTACCTTGTAGTAGAGAATGATTTTTGATCTATAGTGATGCATCCAAGAAGGGGTTGGGATGTGTTCTCATGAAAAATGATATGGTTATAGCATAGGCCTCACAGTAGTTGAAATCCATGAGAAAAATTACCAAACTCATTATTTGGAGTTAGTTGGGGTAATAATTACATTAAAAATATGGAGGCATTGTCTTTATGGTGAAAGGTGTTATATTTATACAAATCATAAAATTTTAAAGTATATTTTCACTGAAAATGAGGTGAATATGGTCCAAAGAAGATGGTTGGAGTTGATTAAATATTATGACTACTCAATACATTACCCCACTTGGAAAGTGAACAAGGTGGTAGATTCTTTAAGTCTACAAGACCATGCTGGCCTATCCATGATGAGGATCACAAAATATCTAATATTAATGGATTTTCAAAGGATGGATATTGAAATTTTAAATGAAGGGGATAAATATTATCATTATAAACTGAATTTTCAACCATCTATATGAGTGATGATTAAGAAGGCATAGAAGAAATATGTGGATCTACAAAGTAAGGTGATAAATATTCGTGAATTCAACCTTGATTATGATAGAATAATAAGGATCAGAAATCAGTTTTTTATTCCTCCAATACCAGAATTAATTAAGGAGATATTAGATGAGGGTAATAGTTATTCATTCTCTATTCACCCTTAAAGAATAAAGATGTATAGGGACCTTAAAGATTATTTCTAGTGGGATGGAATGAAAAGGAATGTTTCTGAATATGTCTCTCAATTCTTGGTTTGTTAGCAAGTTATGACTAGAGACAGAAGTCTAAGGGGATGTTACAACCATTACCCATATAGGAATGAAAATGGGAAAACATCACTATGGACTTTGTCAATAGACATACCAAAACATCCAAAGGAAACAAAGTTATATGCGTTATAGTTGATTGCCTAACAAATTCTGCACACTTCATTACTATTTGAGAGGATTTATATCTTGGTCAGCTTTCCAATATATATGTAATGTTTGTGGTAAGTTTCATGGAGTGCAATTTTCCATTATATCTAATCTGGATCTGAGTTTTACCTCAAAGTTCTGGCAAAGTCATCAGTATGATTTGGATACGAAGTAAAGTTTTATCACTGCTTAACATCTTTAGACATATGGTAAATATGAGAGGAAAATTCAAACTCTAGAATACATGTTGAGATCTTGATCTGTGGATTTCAAAGATGATTGGGATCATCACCTACCTTTGGTGGAATTTTCTTACAATAATAGCTTTCTCTCCAATATTCATATGGCTCCTTATGAATCCCTCTATGGAAGGAAGTGCAGAACTCCAACTTTCTGGGATGAATTTGGAGAAATAAATATATTTGGACCTGATCTTGTGGATGAAATGGTAGAAAAATTCAGATATGTTCAATAACACATAAGAGTAGCATAGAGTCAAAAAAATGTTATTTTGGAAACCGAAGAAAATACCTGGATTTTGAAGTGGGTGATTAGGTGTTTCAATGAATATCTCTCTAGAATGGAGTTATAAGATTTGGAAAGAAGGGAATGTTGATCCCTATGTATGTATGTCCTTTTGAAATTATGGATAGTGCTTGGAAGGTACATTATTAATTGGAACTTCCAACAAATATCTCTGAAGTTCAAAATTTGTTCCATATATCTCTCCAAAGAAAGTACATACCTGATCCTTCACATATACTAAACTCAAAAAGTAATACCGATGGAGCATGATCTTTCTTATGAAGAGTCACATATAATGATTCTGGATCGTAGTGAAAAGGTTCTACAAAACAAGACCACTCGTTTAGTTAATGTTATATGAAGGAACCACCAATCTGAAGAAGTTTCGTGGGAACTTGAGGATATGTTGATAGAGAGGTATTCTCATCTGTTTTTTTTCTAAGTGATGAATTTTGAGGGCTAAATTCCGTTTAAGGGGAGTAAAATGTAAATCCTGGATGTTTTTGTGAAATTTGTTTTGTAAATAATTTTAATTCTTCAATAGATATTATTACAAGAAATCATAAGTTTAAAAAACCATGAGACACCCTAAGAGTAAATTTAAAATTATATATTATCTATTAGGTTATTGTTAATAAGAACAACTAACTTATGGAAATGCATTGTGAATTCATTGTCTATCAATTATTTATGAAAAATATAAATAAATGATATTTTTTGTATTTTTGAGTGAATTACTATAGGTAATGAAATTAAGAGATATATATGTTATATTCTCATTAAAATATTTTTTATATTCATCCAATGGATATTTAATTATTAGGGTATGAATAAACCCTATTTGATTTATAAAAACCTATATTTTTTAGAAGGATAATTTTATGCCAATGGATGGAGAACCCTATTTAACTTAATATTTTTACAAATTAATAATTTTATATGATAACATAAACATGTAATTTTAAATAGAGATATAAAAATTTAATTTGGGTGAATTTCAAATATTTTTCTGATAACATTCTTGTTTTTATGAATAGTAAAAATACACTAAATATTATGGGAAAACAAATTTTTTCATTGAAATAATTTAAATAGTTAAATTATAATATTTAATGGTTTTAAAGTATAAATAGAATATATTATTATTAATAAATATAATTTATGTCTTCATAATTAATTTTACAATGAATTTAGATGTAAGAATATTTCAATCTTTTGTAATGTTTTACTATTTAAAACTCGTTCTCTCTTTTCGACAACAGGATTAATTTTTAATTAATTATTATAGATTCTATGTTTTGAATTTTCAAAAAATAGATTCCATATTTATAATTAGTGGGTCAAAATTATTTAAAAATATTTATTTTATTTTGGGGCATTATGAATAGTTACTTCAGTTATTTCTTTATTACTACAGTAAAAGGGTAAATTGTGTAATTAAGAGTAAGAATCCTACTATAAAATTTCCATAAAACTTGTATTAACATAATCAGATGAGTTTTTTGTTTGAAATAAATCATCCTTGGGCAGAAATGGTATCCATTTTAATCGATTTGGATAAAATTAAAACATTTAATTTATTTTATTTAAAGAAAATTAAATATGTCTCACTCAAATTTTAATAACAATGATCATTTTTAATATAAGGTTTTTATAAAGTTAATTTAGATTATAAATAAAAAATTTAATTCTAAAATGTTTTTTATCATGGTAATTTATTTTTAATTTTTATGAAATAAATAATTACCTCAACAACTTATACATTAATGATGCAAAAATTATTTAATTGATGAAAAATCAATAATATTGTTTTTATTAAAAATATAATTCCCCTTAAAATATCCAAACATTAAACAAAATCTTATTTTTCATGTATATATCAACAACAGTCATCCAAGGGTAGAGATATGGACCATTTTGAGCCTTATAGAAGGTATTATGACACTTATATTATTTTATTTAAAGTTATGTTAAAGTAGTCACATTCATAATTTAATAAGTATAACATTTTAAATATATAATTTTCCACAATATAAATTATACTAAAATTATTATTCCAAAATATATTATATTTATATTCATCATAGTATTTTTTTTAATTTTTATTCAACAAATGGTCATGTTGAATAATTTCACAAAACTATTATAGTAATTAATTTATTTAGATAAATATCGAATAAAAGTTATTAAAATATTAAAATAAATATAATTTGGACTAATTAACATGTATATTTAATTTTATATATAAAATTTACCACATATTAATGTAATAAAATTGTTGGTTTGAAGTTTCTTATTATATTTATATTTTTAAAAATCAATGAATTGAATGGTATCAAAATTGATGTTATTGATTGTTTATAAAAATAATGTTATATTAGATTATTTAAAAATCATTAAAACATTTTTTAGAAATATATAATAATTATTATATGACATAATATTATCTAATTTATTTATTGATGTTATATTTTACAAAAAATAAGTAAATATTTCACCCTTTAAATATTGAATTATTTGTTACCCTAGTTAAAAATCAAATAGAATAACTCTGTGTTAATTAAAAAGATAAGCTTTAAATTTACATAAATACATGTAAAAAAATTATTGGTTGATGATATTACAACCCTATATTATATAATCCTATATATTGTTATATTTTGGAGGCTTTTGGGTAGGTTTTGATTTTATTATAAATTATTATTTATGGAGTTTCCAAAAGTGACCCTCACCTCAATTATTAAAGAGCACCTACTCCCTCACTTATTCAATTCACATTGAGCCTTAAATTTCAGACATACCATACCATTTCTCTGCCTCAACCTCTATATTTTATTTCTATAGTTTCTAGTTATCTTAAAAGTCCATCTCTAGTGCTCTAAGTAGAGATTTAGAGGAAACACATCGAGGAAGAGGTAATCTTTTCTACCAATTATTTCAAACATCTTTCTTCTTCTAATTCATATTAATTATTTGTATCATTGTAAATAAACAACATAATTATCACTCATATACTTATTTATTATTATAATTATTAAACAACCATATTCCTCAATCTATCCATCCTATAAAAAATGAAATCACCACATGTGTGTATGTACGACTTACCGTCTTCACCCCGTGGTGTAATCTTTTTTTCACCAATAACATACTTGGATGGGTATAATAACAGAAAAAATAATTATATATGATTATTATAACATTATATTTATTCTTAAATATTATAAACCATTCACTTCAATACCATTCTACAATTATTATAATGATATCGTCGCTCATGCCTGCGTATGACTTACTGTCACCAAGATGCGATTCAATTCATTATATATAATATTACTTAAAAATGATTATATACATGAATTAAATGAATAAATATGATATATATTATACTAATATCATTATTTAAATGATATAATTATATCCTAATAAGTGTAACATGAACATTTCATACAAAACATGTATAATAACATAAAGCAGTTAATATCAGAATAATGAGTGACAATGAAATGTTAATAAAAAATAGATGATAATATGATCATATATGATATCATAAAAAAATATGATTATATAATAAGTCCATAACATTATTTAAATCATTATATAGGAGGTTAGGATATATACAAAGTTTATGATACCTAAGGTAAGGGATAATTATTCAAACTCATTATTATCTAAGATTTTTTATTCGTAAATATTTATTGTGGTATATTTATCATCCACATCCATGTTCTCCAAATATGTAATAATATTTCTATTCTCAAAAAAAATTAAATACCATTTTACCCATTGGTAAATTTCTACTAAACAATTTAAAGGGAATCTTTAATCATTATTTGTTACGAGTTACTTTTTTGACTTTTCCAACAAAAGTATGAGGCAAATGTTTTTTAACTTATACAGCATTGATGGATTATTATGATTTCATAATTAATTATTTCCATGAATAATATATTACAAGTATTCAAGGTTATTTTTAATTAAATTATTTTCCTTTCAAATTTCATGAAGTTTTAGTAAAAGAAAATGTTTTTGAAAAAGAAAGGATATTTTCCTCAAAAATTAATTTCAAGTGTTTTATCAAAATTAATTTCCATATGATATTTAAAATATATATAAAGTACACTATACCTAGTATTATTATGTTTTATTATGTTTATTATGGGATTATATTTATGAAATCCATTTTTTTTACATGAATTATGTTATGATGGAATGATGTTTAAGAAAACCTTTTTATTCTATAGTTATGTTTATGATAAATGATTTATGTTTTTGTGGAACATGTAAGAATGATTTAATTATGAGATGGGTGGGACATATATCTCCCTTCACTATATGGGGTAATGATTTATATTCATGAGATAGGCATGATTGGAATAATAAGTAAATCTGGTCCAGTAATACAAGGATGGAGCGGCAAGTAAACCCAATTCAGTAATTGAAATTGTCTGCTATGATGGTGTTGGAAATGAGCCTTGACTAATATGAAATTATTTTCATTGATTATTTGTATTCCACAAAACTTCATGTATTATGTTATAACTTTTGAGATTATAACTAGTAATTATTATGAAATTCTATCCCATGACATGATATCATGATCTTTCATAAGTAGGATAAGACTTTCAAATTGTATGTTCTTATGTTTTATGGTTATTATATGTTTGATATTTCGATTTTTTATCATTAATGAGAATTTGAGATCACCCTTTCATATGTTTCTTTTTACCAGGTCATGAATATGGGTATTAAGTATTATATGTCAAAAAGGAGTCCAGTTATGAAGAAATAAGTTGGAGGAAATGAAGATGTTTTATGAACCAGTTTGTGTTTACAAACTTCTAAAGACACTATACCTATATATTCATGTCATTTATTTATTATATTTTGTAATGAATATACATATTAATTGAATTAATATCAATTTATGTACATTATGGGTAATTATATGATCAGAATATAGAGGCTTGGAACAACCACTAGCGAGTTTAATGGTGAAGATGTTGGGAATACTGTGGCTATATTGGAGGAAGGAAATATTAGTGGGGTACCAATTGATGATTTTGGTGGTTAGTAGTGATAGTCACAATTTTATTTAAAAAAATTTAAATATTATACAGTATGTTTTTTAGATACTAATCTATTATTTATCGGAATGAGGGATGGGTATCGGGTGGTTTCTAATGGTTTTTATAGGTCCTTGAAAGAAGATTTGGGAAAAGAGGTATTTGAAATTTATTCTTATGTTGTTTATACCTCCATACCAAATTTGGTAATGGGGATATCCTGAATGGAAAATTTGGGGTATATTACCATGTATTGGAAGAACATGACCATGGAATTTTTTTGTAAAGGGTGAAATCTTTTGATTCATGGGGTTGTTAAACACATGGTTTACATAGAGCATTAAAAGAATACTTGTGGGAATATAAATGTGTTATAAAACATTTTTATTGAATTTTTATGGCATTTTTTTCTTTGAAGATGAAAAATTGAGTCTAGATCAATAGTTACAGCTACAAGGGATGTTTCTACAGTACAAAATAGTCATTGAGATATCCATTAGATTGACTCCCAAGAGGGAAACTGACCATGCCATCAGATTAATATTAGGGGAATATTCATTCATTATATGACCATAAAAATAAACATTTCATAAGAAATCTAAGGTATAAAATTATGTTTAAGATTTTTTAGCATAGGGATACAGCTTTCATAGTTACAGTTCATTTTCATAACCTATTATTTTGGTTAGGAAGAAATATGGAGGTTGGAGGATTTGTGTCGATTACTCTTCAATGAATAAGTTGATTGTGCCTAATGGGTTTCCTATTTTTATGATAGAAGAGTTTATGGATGATCTACAAGGTAAATTATTATTATTATTATATATTTGAAATGAGGTTTTCATAAAGTGACAATGAAAGAAGTAGATATAGATAAAATGGATTCCCAAACTCATTAAGGGAATTTAGAATGCTTAGTAAATCCATTAAGATTCATTAATTCTCTATCCACTTTTCAATCTACAATGAACACTATTTTTCATCCTTTGATGAACAAGGGGTATTAGTGTTTTTTTATGATATAGTGATTTATAGCGAAATGTGGGAAGAACATTTTGGAAAACTATTTTCAGTACTACATTTTATGTAGCAGAATGTGCTAATTTCCAATGAAAATAGGTGTTCATTTTGGAAGAAATCATTAGGGTACTTGGGACACATTATTTCAAAATATGGAATGTCCAGGGATCTTAAGAAACTTAATGATATTAAGTAGTGGAGGGTTCGAAAAAATGTGAATGATATTAGAGGGTTTTTGGATTAATAGGCTATTATCCTATGTTTATAAGGTATTATGCGAAAATAAAAAAGTCTAGTAATGATGTTAAGCAAGAAAGATGGATTTTGATGGTATTTTGAAGTAAATGTAGATTTTGAAAAATTAAAGGATAGTATGACTTATTATCCATTATTATCAATGTCATATTTTTTTAATGGTTTTAAAATAGAATGTGATGAATTAGGTTCTGGTTTAGGAGTTGTATTTCTACAAGAGGGATGATCACTTTCTTATTTTAGCAAGGAATTATCGGATGCTAATTTTGAAAAATTAGTTTATGAAAAGGAATATATGGTGTTCGTGATATCTATTTAGAATTGAAAATAATACATAATCTAATGGAGATTTTATGTATATATTAATCATATAAGTCACATGTATTTTTTCAATCATATTATAGTATAAATAGATCACCATTTTTTTCATGAAAAACATTTATGTTACGATTTTGAAGTTATTTATAATCCTTGATGGATGAATAAACAAACTGATGCTTTATCAATGGAAGAAGTTGGAGCAAATATGGCTATGGATATTTCTCAACCTACTTGGTAAGAAAATAAATTGTTCAATGATGATATAATTCAAGATGAAAGGCTGAAAAAGTTGTATTAATCCTTGAAATAAGACAAGGTAGCTGGGCATGATTACACCTATCAGGTTGGTCTATAATTTTACAAAAACCGATAAGTTTTATTCTAGAAATTGCTTCAAATTTTAAAAATTCTACAATAATTTTATTAATATTCTATAGGAGTACTTTTAAGCCATTTTAAGACATATAAATGGTTGGAAGATGTATAATCTTGGGATGGAATGACTCAAGGAGTATAACAGTAAATCAGAGATTATATTGCATACTAGAAAAATAAATATGAGGTGCTTAGTCTAGTAAGACTACTTCAACCACTTCCAATCCATGAATTTATTTGAGAAGAAGTGTCCATAGATTTTGTGTCAAGACATCCTTTCAAACCATTTTGTAAAAAGTAAAACATGAGTAAAAATGAATTTAAAAAATAATAATAAAATAGTAAAAAACTTATTTGAAACAATTTTAGAGAATATGGACATAGAAGAAAAAAAAATTAAGGGAAATTTTAAAAAGAAATTTTCTAAAAGAATGTCCCTAATAAATATCATATCATTAAAGTGAGCATTAATAAAACGAATCAATTATTTGATTCATCTATAAATCCACATAAAACAAGTGGAAATACAACATAAGATAACCAAAATTCATCTCAGACAAAATTTTATCAGGTCATAATCAGTGATGTAGAAGTTTAACCCATTGAATAGAAATTGAGTTCAGAAATCACTTACCACTTTGCAATCAGTCGAATACTATGTCCCATAAAATTCATAATTATCATATAAACATTAAATACCATGAAGATAATGATAATTATGATACAATATATTAAAGGGAAGTATATTAATCAGATAAATAAATAAGTGGTGAACATGGAATATATCACCCCGAAGTAAAAGTGAGACAAGAATCCCTTACCACATGTTTCCCTTTAATTTTTTGTTCTTTAACCTCCACTTGAATATCACCTCCTTGAATGACCCATTAAAGAACATTGAATTGGTATTTGGGTGATATTAGAAACACGTGGACATAGGGAGAGTGTGTAGGAGAGGTTTTGAAAGATATTTTAATAACTTCAATGCTATTGAAGATAATGGGGTGCCGAGGAGTGGTATCTATAGTTGAAGAGGGTGGGTTTAAGTGATTAAATAGTGATTATTTTATATTTAAATCCAACCACATTTGGGTGGAGTAAATGACAAAGAATTTGGGTTATAATTAATTTTATAAAGGATGATTAATTTTTATAAACACATCATACCCCCATTAAATACTATAGTTTTTAGATATTTTAATATATTACTTTTTAACCTTATCCTCCTATATTAATTTACCCATATTACGATAAATATTTTTTTAACCATGGTAACTTTTTTATGACTTAAAATTATAATGACATTATAACCTAATTTGTAACTCCTAACTCCATATATTTGGTCTATTTTTAAATATTTAAAACATATAAGTTTCAAAATTACATTTAAATTAAACCTTTAAAATGAAACAAAAACCGGTTTTTTAGAAAAATATGTTTCTAATCCTGAAAATGTACTCATAAAAAAATAAGGTAAAAATATTGTTCAAATTTAATTATTTAGATTATATCTAGCTAAATGGTACTCAATTTACTTTTAGATCAATTTAAAATCATAAAATGGATTTTAAATATAAAAAATTTCATTTTAAAAAAAACGTTTTGTACTATTCACCGAAAAATTAATCATTGAAGAAAATTATCAAAAAAATAGTCCTAAGATTATTTTGACACGATGAATGAAAAAATTATGTTTATTTTTTCAAATACTTTTTTTAAAACTTCCCAAAATTAATAATATTTATTTTCTCATAGAAAGAAATAAAAATAATTTTTTTGAATAAAACATATATTTGAAGAATAATATCATTTTACTAATAATTGTGTGCATATTCATAAACAATTAATTAATGCATTAAAATTGAGTTTGAATTTTTTATATTTCATATTGTGATTATTATTATTCATTTCCTCCAATTTAATGGTTACGTTATAATGGTCGTGTTAAAATAATGAGACTTTGGAGTTCTTATAAGATCAATTTTTTTGTGAAAAACTATCAAAAATGCTAAATTTATTTAAAAACAAAAATGCCATAAAATCTCTGGGTTTTACATTATACCCCCCTCAATTTAAAATTTCACCCGCAAATTTTTTCACTCAAATACAAACAAGATGAGGATACCTCTGCCTCATCACATCATCAGTTTCCCAAGAAGCTTCCTGAAATTAGTTGTTTTTCCACAAAACATTAACCAGGTGAGTGGTCTTGATTCATATAACTTTATATCTATGATCCTAAATCTTTATTAGCTATTCTTCATAAGAAATTTATTTCCCTTATTGGTATTGTCTCTGAGTTTAGTACATGTGAAGGATCATGTATGTACTTCTTTTGGAAAGATACATAGAAATCATCATGAAATTGAGAGAGATTTGGTGGAAGTGCCAAATGATAATCAATTGTCTTGATATGATCAAGTATTTCAAAGGGGCTGATATAAAGATGGTTTTGTTTTCCCTTATTTCTTCCACTGAGAAATCCCTAGAAAGACCTTGTCACCAACATCATATTCTAGACCATGTTAACGATTATACATTTCATTCATCTTTGTGTAGTCATTTTATGTTGTTTAATTACTCTAACCTTATTTTTCATCTTATTATCGTACTTAGATACCAAAAAAAATTTCTTCAACTTATTTCTTGTATATGGGAGTTCTAAAATTCTTTCTATAAAGTATTTCATAAGGATCCATCTGAATGCTCAAGTGAATGATGTTTTTTCATAAAAACATAACAAGAGGGTGGTTTTGATCCTAATAAACTTTTAAATCCATAGTAAAATATTTTAGTATACCATTAAGATTTTGAAATATACTATTAGACTAACCAGATTATTGAGGATCATATGCAATGATGAAAATCAACTCTATATCAAGAGATTACTATGGACTTCACCAAAACTTCAACCTAAACCTCATATCATAATAAGATAAAATTTAACATTTTAATCCATGAAAAATTACCACATACTTAATATATATTATTTCATGAATATCCATAAATAAATATTCTCTAAATGAAGTGTGTGGAATCTATAAGGTGGTTAACTACAACCCATAATTACCTCAATATCAAAAATAAGATAAACTCTAATTGTTACCAATAATTTTAATTATATGTCCCCAATGTGTAAAGGCATTTATCCTTGAATATCTTTGTCACATGAACAAAACCAAAGTGTTTTATTTTCCTTAAAATTCCCTTAATCTTAATACACTCCCATCATGTAAAAACTAGAAAAGCGGTATCGACATATAATTCCATGATGGTATCCATAAATCTAATATTAATCTTACACATAGACATATAATCTTACAAAATTTAATCAAACTTTTATTCCTTATATAATCTGTTATCTTATAAAAAAATAGTTTCATTGCATTTTTAGTTTCATCCTTTTATCAATAAAATATCAAATGTTATTTTATTATTCCATAATTGATGTAAAAGAGATAATCACATGAAATTTCTCTTAAGGATGAACAATAAGATTCCTATACAAAATAAAACATGAAACTCACAAATAAGAAGGATAGAATAAGGGTTCTATAATTATCATTACTCACTTCATCCATTGTGATTTCACTAGATTTCCCATTGTCCTTTGTGTTTATAAGTTTTTTTGGCTTATTATCAACATTAATCCATGGATTGGGACATTTATTTACATAAATTTTAAAATCCTTTCACTTGAAACATTGTAGTGTGCATGGTTCATTGGTTAGTGTCCACTCCTATATTTTAATAATAGTCCCATTAATAAAATTTTGACATTCATGAGATTTATGACCCACCTTCACACATTTATCTAATCTCCTTATTCAATTAAATCATTTCCCTATATTTTCCTTCCCACATTTCAGATATGAATACCACTGGGATATGTTTTCATCATGTGATTTTTTAAGTTTTCACGAGACTTGATATTTCTTTTCCTATAAAAACCATGGGAATGGTGGGAAACTCCATTTTCAATTACTACTTGGAGTGCAAATCAAATGATTTCTTCATTTATAAAAAGTCTTTTATAGATAATTCCCTTCAGAAACATTGTTTTAGGACACTAAATAATCAGTCAATTTCACTTTCATGGTGATAATTAAACCAGAGGCATACCTTGAAATCCTTACAAAATTTTCCTAATAAGTACCAATGGATTTTTTATCC
The DNA here is from genome assembly GCA_963277665.1 of Viscum album. Lineage (NCBI taxonomy): Eukaryota > Viridiplantae > Streptophyta > Magnoliopsida > Santalales > Viscaceae > Viscum > Viscum album. Next base: position 793,897,126 of record OY728147.1, read on the forward strand.
TTTTTCTTTATCTCAATAAATTTATTCTCTACCTTTTAACATATAATATGAGGAATGTACTTATAGAATAATATCCTCTTAAACTCATCCCATCCATGGAATAAATCACTTCCACTAGTTAGGTAATTTTTATAAGATTCCACCATTATCAAATTCAACTTCTAGATGATAAATAGTTAGAGAAACTTTTTCATGTTCTGAGAATTGAAGAAAAAAACATTTTCTAAAATGTGTTGATCCATCACTCAACCACTAGTTTATTAGGATTCCCACTAAAAAGGTGGTTTTTTCCTTATGAAATATTCAACCGTACATTGTTCCCTCCTTTGATCATTTGGAAACCTGGTATGATTCATATCCTGAGAAAGTTATATGAGAATAGCTACAAGATTCTACATTAAATATCCAATAATTTTTTATTTCTCTTGAGAAAAATCATTACATTGTTCTTCTCACTCAACATTAACATTATTTCTTTAGGTTCCATGCATTTACTAAAACATGAAATAATATCATGAGAAACACTAATCATAGTGGATAACCACATAATTCTGAAAAATAATTTATAGAATTTCTAAATCGTGGAACATTGTTTAATGAAACCTCACATTTATCCTAGGTTATTCCTGATCATTATAAAAACATTATGATTTCATCCTATACTTAGTCATATCCCTAGGGTTTTCATAAAATTTTTCTAACCATAATATCCTATGATTATTTAAACCTTTCTCTAAAAACAACTATAATGACCCATTATTTTCATACACTAATATTACATCGATTTAGAAGAATATTCAATACATAACAATACTACCCATTCTAGAACTGTAATGGTTTATTGTTTTTATAGATTAGATGGAAAATTTTATTATTTTATGAAACATCTTAAAATTCTCCCACAATTATATTCTCACATAGTACCCCTTTTAGGCATAACAAACCTAAAACATTCATCTTCAACTATGGAAGTAAACATAAGAAATTGTGAGCTCAGATGCTCGATAAGGATAAATATAAGAAATATCAATCCATGATCATGTTAAATCATAAGACAAGAATAGGTTTATGTGATCATGGCCATAACTTTTGATTTTCATACCCAACCTATTGTATATAATAAACATTATTTATATCATAAACAATATGATTTCATAAAAGATGTACTAGAAGTGCGAAAATCATAATAAATCAATCCTAATCCCTAATATTATTTCATTAAAGTGTTGAAAATCATAAATATTGAAACCCATTTCATAATTGAAGGTTAACTACCAAGACCATCAACATTGTGGGTTAAGACACACCTGTTTCCCATAGTGGATTAGGACGCACATGTTTCCCATAATGGATCAAGCCCGTTAACTTATTTTTAGATGTTATCTCAAGAGATATAAATATTTACCCATTTAATTGTAGGAAGATATATTTATTACTTATCACATAATTAAAACCATACATATGTGTGTCACAATAACATAATAAAATCATCATATAATGACCCATTTTAATAATTGGGTTTCATTAACATTTCATCATATCATAACTCATATAAAAGAAATGGTTTTCATTAATGTTACACCATCATAAACATAAACCAACCATAAAAAGAATAATGATAGCATCCTTGATTAATATCCCAAGTAAATCATAAGAAACATCAAAATATTTTATCTTATATGAAGAATAATTTTGAGAGATTGGTTGAAATAATTCTTGGAAAAGAATTACATTTCAAATTTCAAACCATTTAATTATAAATATTCATGCAATTTTATAGGGAAAAATTCTCATTCAAAAGAACCTTGTATATTTTTAAAGTAAACATCAAAGCATTGAGGAATCATAATGCTATGAATATTTTCCCATTCCATATAATTTAAAAAACATCCCTTCTACACTTATTTTGGATAAGTCACAAAGAAATCATTTATAAAATAAAAAAAAGAATACATTCAAAACATTTTGTAAAAAGTCAAACATGAATTTTATTTTAAAAAATTATAATAAAATAGTAAAAACGTTTCAGGAAACAATTTTAGAAAACAAGGAAATGGAAGTAAAAGGGTGTTTTATGGGAAATTATAACAACATAATTTTTAATATAAAGTCCATTATTAATATCATATCATTGAAATGAGCATTAATCAAATGAATCAATTATGAGTATCGACTATAAAAAAACATAATTCAATAGTAATTATGATATAAGATATTAAAAACTGATCTCATAAATAATGTTATCATGGAATAATCTATGAAGTATAACTTTAATAAAATTAATGAAAATTGTGTTAAGAAACCTCTTAAAACTTTTTAATTAGCTGAATCGCATTTCACATAAAATTAATAATTATCAAATGAAACATTGAATACCATGAAGATAATAATATTCATGATATGATATAGAAAATCAAAGTATATACACAGAAAAATATAAGTGGTGAATAAGGAATATATCTTACAAAAATAAATGTGAGATGAGAATCCCCTGCCTCATGCTTCCCTTCAATTTTTCTTACTTTAACCTCCTCTTGAATATCACCTCCTTGAAGAAAATTTTAAGAATCAGGAAATTTTCTTTTAGGTGAGACTAGAAGCACTTGAACGTTATAAGAGTAAAGATGAGATTTTCTTGTAGATATTTTCAAAGTTTCAAGGCTTGTGTGGATAAAGGGGGTGGTGAGAGGTTGTATTTATACTTGGGAGGTAGTTTTATGTGATTAAATAATGATTTTTATATATTTAATGTCAATCAAATTTGGGTGGAATTAATCCAACTAATTTGGAAGATAATTAAATATTTAATGATTTTTAAAGGTTGATCAACTCATAAACCACCAATTTAATTTTTTAGTTTTTAGGTAATTTAAGCTTTTACCTTTTAACATTAACCAACTACATTTTTTAAATTACTACAGTAAATATTTTTTTAACATGAAAAATTTTTTATGCCTTAAAATGAAAAAAAAAATTAGAAATTAATTTGGAAATCCCAGTTCCAAATATACAATCCATTTTTTAAAAAACAAAACATTGAAGTTGTAAAATTATATTTAAAGTTAAACTATCAAAAATAATGAAAAATAATTTTTTGAAGAAATGTGTTTTTAATCCCAAACATGTACTCATAAAAAATAAGGTATAAATATTTTTTAATTTAACTAATTAGATAAGATATATATATAATTAAACAAGTTACTTTTAAATCAACTTAGAATCATAAATTGTTTTAAACTTAAATAAAATTATGGTTTTAATAAATCGATATTTTTTACTATTCATTGAATAATTTAATTTTCCAGAAAATTCTAAACAATTGATCATAAAATAATTTTAACATGATGAATCAAAAAATAATTTTCATTTTATCAAATATATTTTTAGTATGTGTCAAAAATTTATTATATTTTTTTCATAGAAAACAATAAAAATCATTTTTTAAAAACATATATTTGCAGAATAAAATGAATATAATAAATAGTATGTGAATATTAAAAAAGAATTAATTAATACAATAACACTGAGTTGAAAATTTATTTATTTCATATTTTGTTTATTACTATTCATTTCCTCTAATCTAACAGCTATGTTATAATGGCTGTATTAAAATAATAATATTTTAGAGTTTATATAATCTCGATGTTCTATGAAAATTAATCTATCAAAGAGATTAAATTTATTTAAAATGAGATCAAACAAAAAAAATGTTTTAAATTTAAATACTTCATACTGAATGAGGATGGAGATTCATCTTTTTTTGTAGAGGTGACTCAGAGTTGAAGTGTATCATCATATATTACGGTGATGTAGGGGGAACTTGAAGCCCTGTGCGAGAATTGGACTTGGGAACATGTTACATTACCTCATGGAAAGAAGGATATCAGAAAACAAAGTGGTCTTTATGAGCAAGTGGCATGAAAAGGTAAATTTGGTAAGATGTTATTCAAGATTTTATGGCTAAAGGATAAGCTCATAAGGAATGTATCATTTTCAATGAAATATTTTATCCTAATGTTTAACTAACAACTATTCGGATAATTTTTGAGAAGTTTGCTACTAATAATATACATGAAGAGCATATAGATGTGAAGAGGTAGCTTTTCTTCAAGGTTACTTAGATAAAAATATCTATTTTCTTCAACTGGACGGTTTTTTAGAAGAAGTCAAAGGGAAATTGGTTTGTAGGTTGAAAAAACATTTGTATAGTCTCAAGTAGGCATAAAGGTGTTAGTAAAAGAGATTCATTCCTATAACATGAGTATTAGATACGGAAAACATCATTTATATCCTTGTTCATATTTATGGGGTTCATATGTTAATGATTTCATCATTAATCTGTTATATGTGGATGACATATTGGTTAAAGGCCCCAATAATAATCAGATCGATGAGACAAAGGTGAATTTGTCTTGGGAGATTGTTTTAAAGGACTTATAACAACAAACAATATTATTGGGATATATATATTTACCAAGAAAAATATAATGGGAATATTTTCCTATCATAGAAAAAATTAATTCTGAAATACCTTGAAAAACTCCATCATGAAAGAATATAAGTCATTCTTTACCCCACATCATGTTAATTTAATTTAATCATATATGATGAGTGCTAGTAGTGAACTAGGGATGATGGAGATGTCTCGAGTACCATGTACATCAGCAATGGGGAGTCTAATGTTCCTTATGGTTGGTACTAGACCAAACATTTCACATTTCATGGTATAAGTTTTTTAGTACATGGATAATCAAAGACAGGATCATTGGAGCAAAGTGAAGAGGATCCTGAGATACATCAAAGAGACCTCAGATGCTACATTTAGTTATGGGGGATTAGATTTTAATATTATAGTATATGTTGATTTATATTTTTAGGTGATTCTAACCTAATGAAATCTACTCCTTATGTGTTTACACTTTTAGTATAAGTTGTGAGCTATATATCAAAGTTATTATCAATTGTGACTTTATCCACGATTAAGGAATACCACATGGTAGCTAAAAAGGATTTCGAAGAGACAATTTGGATGAGAATGTTATTTTAGAAGATTGGGTGAGGACAAAACAGATTTCATTGGTCTATGAAAGTTAATGAACAATAAACATTTCAATTAATCCATATTTTCATTCCAAGATGAAACACATTGGGGTACAATATCACATTGTCTGAAATGTGGTGGAGGAAGTGTGGACATGAATAAAATTCACAATAAATCTAGAATATTTCATGATGATTGTGATTAACTCTCATATGTTCAGATGGTGTAGATTCCTAAGAGGCCACATAGAGAAATCAGAAACATGTTTTGGAATATATTAAGGATTTGTGGAGATATTATTGGTTCTAAATCAATCTCCAAGTGAAAGATATGTCATTATTATTTTCTTGGACGGTGTCGAACCCTTGATTTTTTATGTTGGGTAGGCATGGAGTTGTGGTGTGTAGTCAAACCCCACCAACCAATTTAATAGATAAGTCAGTGGGAGGGGGTGCTAGTTGCCTGTAAATGGGGCTCTCTCCCATGGGTTTTCTCAATAAACTTTGTAGCACATCTTATCGCTTCAATAATTTTATGGAATTTTTTATGTTGCTTCCCTACACATTCAAGAGATATAATTAATTAAAAATATTCTCCTTTTTAATTACGAGGGAGATGTTACCATGTTTTACACATTGTGATAACCTTATAGTTCCCTTTTTTTTACCCCTTTTTTGATGGTTTTTCATATTATAAATGGTTTCATAATTTTGCACATTATTTTATCTTGTAATTATTACAACATGAGTTATCTAATCATTTTCAATCACAACACCCAATACTGCTCCATTTCCTATGTTGTACTTGAGTCAAAATAGTTAAATGTGACACCTACTGGTATCAAAGAAAGGTAGCCTTTAGTCCTAAAATTGGTATCAAAGGAAGTTTTCTTTTCTTAGGTTTGTTTTCTATGACATTGTTCCTTTGATTGTTGAATTTTTTTTGACCTAATATTATGATTTTTCATGGGAAAATATGTAACTTCAAATAAGAATCACAATTCCAGATAATTTATTCTATGCCGAACTATTTTTGGAATGAGATAGATTCATTTGAATGAGTCCAACATCTTGGAGAAGAGAGGTATGGAAAATTCATATTGTGAATCCATTCCCTCATTAAATGATTATTCATGTGTAATTGAAGAGGCTGATATGAAAAGTTATGTTAGAACTATCAATAATGTGGAAATACCAAGGAGGTTCAAAGTGGATGTTTTTCTCTTGTCGGGTGTATTGGATCAGCATTCAAAAGAAGATAATCTAAAGGTAAAGGATGAGAACAATTCTCAATACATCTTGATTCAATTATTGAGAATTTATATTTTTGAATTAAAAATAAAAAATACACAAGTCTTGTTAATTTTTCTACTGAACCAAGGGAAAATAATAACTCCCAAGAAGAATAGTTATAGAATATTTCCACAAAGTTGATAAAACTCACTAATAATTTCAAGGGTAAGAGTTTAAACTCAAAATAAATTCAAATTTTGAAATCCAAGAATTATGATCTTATTACACACCTATTAGAACTCATTGAGGAGAATCAAAGGATAGAATAGGTTAATGTAAGAATTGTTTCTAAAATGAATTTTAAAATAAAGGAGAAAACTAACATAGTGGATAATTTCTCCCATACATTAGAAGAAGAGATTACTTGTATGATGACTCTCTAGAAATAACTTAATGTTCAACATGGATCAAGGGAATAAAATTCATAAAACAAGAGGAGATTCAATTGATTAAGAAGTGGTGAAATCTAGTTCCAATGTAATTCCTAACCTCATTGATTCCCTACATTTACTATTTGATTACCACTCAGTGGGTAATAATGATATGGAGGAAAATTATGCCTCATCAGAAGAAAATCATGAGAATATTTTCATGTCCTAAAGGCCACGAACTATGAGAAAATCTGGTATTGGGTACGATGGAACCCCTCTAAGTCATGAAAAGAAGAGATCCATGCGAATTCCCAGGAAAATAGGAAATTTTTTAAGTGTTGTAAATAGATTTAAGATGATCCCTACAACGGGAAATGACCATTGTAAGAGATCAACAATAAGGTATGGAAGCATGTGTTACTTCTATGGGATGAATGGTAACATCTAAAGCTTTTTTTGAGGGTCTGGAATATATTTCATACTATGATTGCAGAAAAATTTCAAATCAAATAGTTCAACTACAACATTCATGGTATGATTATAAATAAAATTATTCTTACTATTATTCATGCGTCAATAGGAAATTTTGAGAGATTTTCAGAAGGAATTTAAAGGGTAAATAAACACTTATACATTTATGAATCGGTATAATTACCAAATTTATTTCAGAAGTCACATAAAATATACTCTTATTATGAATGTAATCAATAAAGGTGTCACAAATTTGATGCTAAATAAAAAATTCTAATGGAGAAACAAGGTTATTAAGGCTAGAAGGAGCTCACATAACCCTAATACTATAGATTTCTATGTCAATGGTATGTCTCAAAGAAAGGTATTTAGTGGGAAAAAAATAATCCTTAAAAGAGAAGAATAATATTGAGTTGGGTTTGAGAAATAATAGTCAACATGTTGTGAAAGAAGAAATCCATAGTAGAAATATTGACCGAGAAGAAGTTTGTGTGACTAGGGTGAAGATTTTGTCCAAAGTATTATAGAATAGAACAATCCCAAATAAGTGCAAGAGGAATTGGATTCCATTAAAAAAATTTATACCTAAATGTGGAATCCAATGTGAATGGTAAATTTGTAGTCCTTGATGAATCTTCATCCTCCTCAACATCAATAATATGGAAGGTACTCCTCTCCCCTTAATCATTAAAATATAATATCTTTTTGTATCGGTGTAAGACTCTGGGAGAGACAAAATCCATGGGGTTTGGGTGCTCAAAATCACCTGAAATGAAGCTGATATCATATTATAAATTTAGTTTGAAATTATATTAAGAGAGTTGTTGCTGAAGCAATTTAGGGTCAATTTGATGTTAAGAATGAAGCTTCATGAAATGATGAAATTGCCTTTCTAAATTATAAAATTAAAGGACTGATTTAAATGTAATATGTTAATTGTGGAAATATCTAAATTAATCTGCATCATCATGATAAATATGTATATAAATGAGAACTGACGGGTAATGTGGCTAGAGAAATCAATCCACTAAGAGAGAATAATTAACCAAGGAGGAAACAAGGAAGGACCTTTAGTATACCTATTCATATTCTAGCATGTTTCATTAGTTGTTTCATTTTAAAGGTAGTACAATGTTGTTGAAATTTGAGATAATCAACAAATTATGTCCCCCAAATTGAAAACATTATAGATATGTAATTTTTAAATCAAGGGGGAATTGGAGTTGAAGTTCCAAATGATATCTTTGTCATGAATTTATCCCTATAAAGAATAAATTAATTCTCAGTAATGGTTTCAAAAAGTTAGATAAGTTAAGGATTATGGATTTGGAAATTCAACCAAATATTTTTTTATAGTAGGAATTCAAGGAATGATGAAAAGAATTTATTTACATTAGGTGATAAATTTCAAGAATCAATGGATATTTTCTAATGCAGTTTAGAGACAGGGGTAGTGAAATTACATGGACTATTCTACTTTATATTATTTAAAATAAAGGGGAGAGTGAAAATGGAGTTGGATTTAAGGGGATATTTTCAACAAAATCTAAGGGGGATTGTTGAACCCCTGTAACTTTAGAGTGGATTTATTGATAGTATGTGATCTTGGATTTTTTGGCAATGCAAGATTGGATTTTTTTGAAGATAATTAACTAGGTAATGGTTTTGGATTTATTCAATCCATAATATTTTATATTGGAGGAATTATTTTTGATGTTCAATATGAAGTAAAATACATATTTGTGGAGGTTTACCCTTAAGTTTTGTATGGTATCATTACACCTAAGGAATTATATGATGGAAGAGTTATGTTTTTGGCCAAGGGATGAGATGAGGACTTTTCAAAAATTAGGTCATCCTAATCCAACCAAGCTATGGATTCACTCAACCATGCATTTAATGGGAATGATCAACCAAAGATCAACATGCATGAAGGAACCAGTGTTACAGTCATAAATAAGATAGAGCATGAACAATAATGAATAGAAAAGAACATATGATAATTTAGGAATTCATATGGTAGCAGTGGTTTTTTCCATAGGGATGTGGAAGGGATGATGCTAGGAGAAAACCTTACTACTCGTAACCGAAGAGTCTGGGAACTGAAGTAACTTATTAAGAATAATGTAGAAAAGAGGAAGATTGATGTTGGACTCTAGGATATACAGATTCTTCACCTTCTTTAAAAACATATCCTTATAATGAGAGTTATCTAATCACTCTCACTCCACTATTCGATTTGGATTGAGTATCATCAACAACCTATCACTCGAAAGTTCTTATATGAATCTCTCCACTTCGTAGGAAAGAACACCCGAAAAAAATCCAATGGAAGATAATATTTCCACATCACAACTATTTTTTTCATCATGGAAGGTCAAGATTAAACAAAAGTAAATTAATTTTGGGATATCTAATCATACAAATGGTTAAACCATGGTGATTTAAAACTACATCATAGTAAAATATAAATAAGTGAAGCTAAAACATATCAAAATTGGACACACCATAGATAAGTAGATACATCATACAATTATTTTAGTTTTGTGGTTATAGATTTTTTTAGGTCATTGCACTATGTATGTAAAGGATACACCATTTAAAAATTATTTTTGCACTAGAATATTCATATTATATATCCTCCAAGGTTTTTTATCACAATATAGGAACATGAATGAAAATATTATAAATAAGAGATTGCACCATGGGAGAAATGAATATGATATAGTAGCCTTGGGTGATTAATGGAGCATATTGTGAGAGTCTTTAATTATTTTTAAATGAATGATCAAGTGTGTTTATTTATAAATTAAGGTTCATCCACCTCTGATGGAGGGTTTATGGTCATGTGTCATGAAGAGTTAAAAGATGAAGAGCATGATTGTGGTGTTGTGCATATTTGGTTAGTCATATTTACAAATATATAAATTCAAGCTTGTAGATGGATAATTTCTTAGGAAATTGTATCTCACATATATGATAATATTTATTCCATTATGAACAGAGAAACATGGACAATTGTAGATTTATTTAAGACTCTTTATTTAATAGTCATAAGAAATATATAGCAATGGAATCATAAGAATACTAGAAGAAGAAGTATATAAGAGAATTTTTACCAGCTAAAAGGCCTACAGAATGAGAGTTCTATATTGTAATATCTACATTTAGAGAGAAGAGTGGAGTTCAACCATGAAATGTTTCTTGATAAAAATTTTACATTGAATTAGTATACGGGATGACATTCTACATCCAACAAAGTGAATACATATTGGTATCATTATGGAATGATAAAGGACATCCAAAATTGTTCTACAAAGAAGAATACATGGAATATCATGAATATCATTCCCAAGGAGGAGTTTCGATGACTTCTCCAAGAAATAATATGTTTGAAGTGATGTTCACAGAAAACCTATGAAGGAAAAAGTGGAGATTCAATGGGTACTGATCTAAAATGAGTTGAACTCTCAAATAATAGGTGAAATTGTTCTTTGGTCGCATCCCAATTGTTTTTCCTTCTAAAGCAGCGAGAATAAGTGGGATGTGTGATAGAAGTGATTCCATAAGATAATGAATCTACCCCAAAACATTTTAAGGTAGTTAGCTCAGGTATGAATGACCAAACCTAGTGAAAAAAATAGTGAACATAGTGATTTTGGTGCACGGGCACATTGTGGGTTGCATGATCCTTGGACTATCCCATTGCAGTGAACCAAGTAATAACTCATCTATCCTTATTACATTACTCACTGTGAATCATAATCAAATATAATTAGTAAAGATAATCAAAAGTAAAATAGATATATAAAGGCTATCTAGGTATCTATATCAACATAAACACTATTGAAAAAAATAGGTGACACTTTTAATAAAGTGGTCAAGATCTACTATGGAATAATGAACATAGAAACATATCCATACCTGGATCCACCATCCCTCTCAAGGTATCTAAGCCTATTTCCATCCATTAATGATTTATTATTATAGTTGTGTGGGTATTGTGGTAGAATCATCCATATTATAACAAATAAAAACGTTAAACTAATGACCCCATCAACAATGAGGACAATATTCAAACAAACCTTGTATGGATTAATTTTAAAAAATGTTAAAAGTTGTTTGAAATGGGTTTACATCGATTCACCCCCATATTATGAAGTAAATTCAATGACCCCATCTTGTTAATGTTTTTTATGTTTATATTTTTTTTAATTATAATCTTCTATTTTGAAAGTTTATTATGAAATTACTTGAATATATATTATTATTGAATTTTAATTGTGTTTTAAGGTGTTTATTTGAGAGGTGTTGAGATGGATCGTTCTACAAAGAAGTAGATCAAAGAATTTTGGGAAAAAAAATAAGAAGCAAGGATAAAGAAAATGAGGATCATATTGCATTGTTAAAATAATGAAACAAAAAATGTGAGATAAATTAATAAAAGTCTCATTGAATCTGTTGATGTGATAAAAAGTAATACATAAAATCCAATGAAATGGAACTATTAACCTCCACAATTAAGGACTTCATGATTGTAATTAATAAAGCTTCCATTGTGATAAAGAGAAAGGTTTTCTTTTCAAACTAGAAAGTGAAAAAAGGGAAATTTAGAATGAAATATCAGAATTAAACAAGGAGATGGAAAAATTAAAAGTATTGAATGAAGAAAAATTAAAATAGATAATTCAGCTTGAAAATGAGTTTTATTCAACAATGAAGTTTTTTTAGTATCTGATGATGATTGGGACATTAGAATTAGATGCAAAGACCAGGTGTAACAACCCAAATTTCATTAATGGAAATCCCTCTTGATCTAATTAAATGTCTCTTTATGTAAAATGTTTATATAAAATGTCAACTTATTTGGTTTTATGTTACAAATTGTGATCGTCGCTAATATAACTGTTGAATAGTGATCACATGATTATTATAAATATAGGGATTTAACAAATCCAATTTACTCAGACAAAGGAAGTGATGGCCTCATCCAGTAGATGTTCCCCATAAAAATTTCATTTGTCAGAGCTTGGAAAGGCGGTGGAATCATTGGGATTCTCTCTTGACCAAGCTCAAGCCGAGCTTGAACACGTTATGCTTGAGCGGAACCTCCTATGGGAGAAGTGGAAGTTGATAGAGATTACCAACCAAGTGATGTTATCTGAGCCACCCCAGGAGTCTGTCACAATTTCACACCTCACCCTTCAGTCTTATATGGGTGATTTAAGGGGTTATTTAACAATACCCTTGTACAATGGTTATGTACATTATTTTTGTATAAAAAAATGAGTATACTTTCATTTTACTATTGTTACCTTGTAAATAGTTTTTAAAGCACAAATAGTATTTTTAGTTAATGTTTAACTAAGAAATATATTTTGATTAATTAATGGATTTTTGAATTAAATAATATTTTAATAAAAAATTATTATGGTTATTAAATTATTTTTTATTAAATATAAATAATCGAATAATTTTATGAATGCAATTGCAATTTTTACTAAGGTTTGAAATCCATTTTTGTCAAAACCCGTGAATTTTCGATAAAGGTCGGTTTTTATATTAAATGTGAAAATTAACATATTTAGAAAATTATTTAGATAAAATTAATATTATTTTTGGAATCATGTAGTTGAAATATCCGATGGTGAATTTTTCATAATTTTCTGATATAGTCGAATTTTTGGGTAAAAATTAAATACCGTTTAAATATATAATGTGTTTTATAACATCATAATGACCCAATAGTGATGTAATAAAATAATATAAACATTATGTCCGGTCAGTATATGTTTTAACATTAAAATAATGTGATTTTGGGTTTGTTTTATTTTTTTTACAAAGCTTTAGTCGACCATTCAAGACTTTTTCAACATTTTGTCTTTTTAAATTGTATTCCTTGGGAGTGTGACTCACCTCCACATATGAAACCCCATTATTTTAAGAAGTTCGAACTTTGGACTTATAAAATAATTTTTTACACTTCCCTTTGTCCAAATCCATTTTCAAAAACCATGGCTGGTTTGTGGTTTGGAATATTTTAATGTGACGTGTCCCAAACCTAAGTAATAAAGAATTCCCTCTCCTTTCCTATATAAACCCACCAGCACCCAATTCCTCCTCACTCAAAGACTATTGAGTGCATCCAACCTCTTCCCCCATCTCTCTTGAATCCTACCAAGGTTCCTCAAGCTCCCAATAAGCATATCTCAAGCCTCGGTCGAGCCTTTGGAAGCACACTTCCAAGTAAGGGTTTTTCTTCCTTTCTCATTTTTGTCCAATATTATTTAAGTTGTTATGCCCTTTTAATTTCAATTATAAATGTTGGGGTATGGTTTTTCACCTCCCCTATACTTTCCTCTTTATGTTTTAATTATGGTAGACCCCTTTCTCTCTCATTATATTCCTACCATGTACACCCGTTATTATGCCGAAATTCCGAAAGGAATTTCTCTCTCCACATTTACATTCAAGAAATTCATTTGTATCATGAATTTAAATTCCATTAAATTTTTTGGGACATGTATCTATATGACCCCCTTACTTTCCTTGTCATATAAATATGATGAGACACCCCTTTATCTATCATTAACCATTTTTATGAGTTGTTACGTCACGCCATTATGCTGCCAAAGTTGCACCATGCTTTTCCAAGCCAAAGTCATTGTGTAGTGAATACCATGCTTATTTCCCTATCAAGGGTATACACCTTTATGAATGTTTACTTATTGTTTAAAGAGTTTAATGTATATATTCCACATTTTTTTTATCGTGGAATAAATGATTATGTTGAATGATTCAATGTTTTATGATCCATGTGGCACACTTATGCATTAAATGAAATGTTTAAGAGGGGTGCACCCTGATAGTGCTCCAATGAATTGGGTAGAGTATAATATCATGATACGTCATGTTAAATGGGTCTTTACTTGTGCTAACTCAAGTGCAATGAGGGTTTACTCGTGATTCATGTGCAATGAGGGTTTACTCAGGCTCCATGTGCAAAGAGCCTTGGCTCATGCTAATTCCATGTTAAGTGTTGTTGCCACATTTACATGTTATGATTATCATGCTTTATCATGCCTTTATGATTATTCTTCTCTTGTTCTCTATTGATATGCCTATTGTATAACATGTATTATATTCTTCATGTTATTCAATGATTAATCCCTTATTGGGCTTTATAGCTCACCCTTTTTTATTCATTTCCTCAGGTTATCGCATGCAATGCTAAGTACGAGGGAATGTCGTGGTCATGTAAAGGAAGTTTTCAATAAAGATGTTGTTTTTCATGAATTAAGTTGTTATGTAATGATCCTAAACCCCAAAGACACTAGACCTCTCGATTTTCTATGTTGTATCAAATGAATTTTATGTAATAAATTATGTTTAATTATGTAATAAAAGATCAAGGTTTTTATAGTTGCTATCAGAGGATAGGTTTAGTTATTTTTTGGATTAGGATTAGAAAACCCTAGTAAAGCCTTAGAGATAAGACTAAGTATAATAAAATCATCCCTAATTTTTGGTGAGTATTGAGTTATTGGTTTATCAGGAAAATACATCCATGTCTGGATACGAGCAGGTAGAGGCTGCTCTGGCACAGATGTATCCTAGGGGTAAAACACTAAAACACCACTTTGAGCTAGACTTGAATGGAAACTGGTGCACAAAAATGGGTCTTGCTACACTCTTGGTTATGAAAATCCTATGGGATATTCTTTGGTAAATTCACAAGCTTAGTATGAACCATTATTAAGGGACTAAAAAAATTCCCTAAGAATATATGTTAGAAATTAGATCATGGATAACATAGACTGAAGCCAATAGATTCAAATGTTAAGGAAATAAAAGTTATTTGTAAGTCATCAGTTTTGTCCTTGTATTACCCTTTATGTGTTACCCCTAACCTTCCTTTTCTTCCAGCCAATGGTAGGTAATATGGGGACTCAGGCTAACAACCGATTTAAAGATCAATGTGATGATTGTACTAATGAGATTCCCGGTCCAATGGGAGTGGGAATTGCAAACTTTGTCATGCTTCTCTCTCAGCTAACTCAAGCATTGAATACAAACATGGGTCAAGAGGAATGTTCAACCCCCCTAATAAAGAATAGGTCTCTATCGAGAGCTTCATGAGACAAAGTCCAACTACTTTTAATGGATCATATGATCCCTCAATAGTCGAATAATGGATCAACTCCACTGAAGAGTTCTTCTCCATCCGTCAATATTCTGAACAAGAGAAGGTTCTCCTGGCTGCTTATCATATGGAGGGTGAATCTGATCAATGGTGGACGTTGATCAAAAATTCAAAGCCTATGTAAAAGATCGAGGAATTGGAATGGAAGGATTTCTAGAAGATTTTTTTCAATAAATATTTTCCGTGCACCCTCTGGTTTAAGATGGAAAGGGACTTCCTTGCCCTCAAGCAAAAAGACGACGAATCTATTGTAGTGTACGAGGAAAACATCACAAGGCTTTCAAAATACACATCTGGATTTGTAGTTACCCCTGAATGCAAGTTTGACCACCTCTTTACCAAACCATATTTTTTTCAATTTTCAAAATTCCGGTTTAAAGGTTCCCGGTACCCAAACAATGCACATGGGACACCATATTACAATTTCAAAATCAAAACCACCTTCAAAATTCAAAAATACCGCCAACCACGTCTCAAGTCGCAAACCCCGCATCACACCTAGAGCATTGAACCCATAACGTCTGACAAAACGCATCAATCCACAGCCTTCCATGACAGACACAACACAAGCATCAATCATATCACTGGAGAGATCCACTAACGTCCATCACCCGTGGCTTCCATCAACATAACCACCATTCAAGATTGAATGCGACACCCGACCAGGCCAAAACACCCACGAAAACCAAATCCAAGAACCTCAAACAAGCATCCCCAAAATAAATAACCCTGCCCTGTATCCAAACCTAGAGCACCAAAAAACAACGCAAAACCCTACGCAAAGCCGCATCATGAGATGGAAAACAGGAGAGCATCCTGCCTCCACTAGAGCATCAAAGCCGGTTAAAAGCCACCAGATCCATCCACAACGCATCATAGAGCAGAAACCAGAAGCAAGATAGAAGAAAGGAGAGAAATTGTTAACAAAAAATCGGAAAATAACCTAGCCAAAAACAAAATCTTTTCCCGAATCCCATCGCCACCAACAAGATGATCCCCAGAGGCCACAGCCAACCCCCAAGTTTCTGCATCCAGGAACGGAGAGTCTCCCTCAACCCGTGAAATCTGGGACTCAGTCGCAGGATGACTGCGCTTCCATGAAGCCCAAACCAGATAGAGGGTTCGAGATAAGGCCGACTGAAACAAACGTAGTGTCGCACCGACCGAGCCAAGGAAGCTGCCACCGCGAACAACAGACAAAGGTTGGAAAATCAGAGCTTGACCAGGGCGAAACTAGGAGGCGGCGATGGGAGAGAAGCCATCGCGCTGCATCACCCCTTACGATCCCATTCAATCAAAATAGTAGTTCCGTTGACTGCCTCTTTGTTGGGTTGTAACCTGGCCTGTAGAAAGCACTGGCAATCCATGAGTTCGACAGCTATGAAGAAATTGTCTCATGTGCCCTCAAGGTCGAAATGGAGATCGGAGAATCTTAGGGGTATCATGGGGATAAGAATAATAAGGTGGACTTCATTGATGGTAGTCCGATGGATAAATCCAATGGTGCTAAGAAGATCGAGCACCCCAATTTCCAAAGGTGCGGAAATAAGTACCCCAGAAATTGCCTGAAGGGGATGAGGAAATGCTTTAGGTGTGGAAGAGAAGGGCACCTAGCTATTAATTGTCAGCAAGAAAGACTCATGGCTGCGACAAAGGATAAGAACGCTACGTTAAAACCTCAACACATGGTTCATTACTACAACTGCAAGGAACCATGGAATCTTTTCAAATCAATTCCCAAATCCAAGGGTTTTCATAGGCAACCAACAACCTCCAAGGCAGCAAAGGTGAGGTTTTCCCATCACTACTGTCGAAGTGAACCCTGACAACGAAGTGGTGATAGGTACGCTAGTTATTCATTCAAGAATAGCGAACGTAACTATTGATTTAGGTTCTACACATTCTTTTATATCTCGAATGTTTAGTAGAATAATCCTATCACCACCACAAATCATGGAAGTGAAATATCGGTGAGTACGACAAAAGGGGCAATCATTTCATCCCAGGAATATAACTCCTCCCCTATCATAATCCATGGATTGAACTTCCCTGTAAACCTTGTCATACTCCCTATGGTAGAATTTGATGAAATTCTTGGCATGGATTGACTTTCCTTATATAGAGCCAACATAAATTTCCGTGAGAGGGAAATCACTCTCCATGTGGAGAATTGACCCCCTGATTTCGTACAAGTTCAAGGAGGAATATGAATCTTCTTTATCTTCATCATCTCAAGTGGGGATATTATTGCCCTATAAGCATGCGTATCTGGATCAGATGATTGAGTCCAAGGAAGAAATCATCCTGGAAGATATTCATATTGTGAGGAAATTCACTAAAGTGTTTCCCGTGGAATTGCCTGGTCTTCCTCCTATAAGAGATGTTGGATTATCAATTGATCTTAAACCTAGGGCATTGCCAATATCCAAGACTCCATATAGAATGGATGTTGTAGACCTCGAGGAGATAAAAAAACAACTACAGGAGAATCTGGATAAAGGTTTTATACGCCCAAGTGCTTCACCATGTGGTGAACCAGTCCTCTTCATCAAGTAGAAGGAAGGGTCAATGTGCCTTTGCATCGATTATTGTGAGCTCAACAAAATAACGATAAAGAACAAGTATCCTCTCCCATAAATTGATGACTTGTTCGATCAGCTGCATGGAGCACAATACTTCTCCAAGGTGGATTTTTGAACTGGATATTACCAAGTAAGGGTGAATAAGGAAGATATCCCCAAGACAGCTTTTTGTACAAGATACAGGAACTATGAATTCATTTTAATGCCTTTGGGACTCACTAATTCTCCAAAAATATTCATGGAATTGATGAATATAGTCTTTAGATATTACCTCAACAAATTTTTGGTAGTCTTTATAGATGATATTCTGATATACTCCAAAACCAAGGAGGATCATGAGGGGCATCTAAGAACTATACTAGAGACCTTGCATAAGTAGAAACTCTATGAAAAGTACAAAAAGTGTGAGTTCTGGTTGAAGTAGGTCTCATTCTTGGGCCATATCATCACAAGAAATGGGATATCTGTGGATCCCTCCAAAAAAGATGCAATCGAGGGATGTCTGAGGCCAACATCGGTAATGGATATCCGTAGCTTCTTGGGGTTAGTTGGATATTATAGATGATTTGTGAGAAATTTCTCATGATTGTCCAACCCTATTACCAAGATAACTTGGAAGGGAGTAAAGTTTTTGTGGAGTGATGAATGTGAAGAAAGCTTCAAGGATTTGAAAAGGAGGCTTATCACTGCGCCTGTGCTCAATTTACTCAAAAGTTAAGAACGTTTTGTGGTATTTAGTGATGCTTTGAAGAAGGGCATATGATGTGTGTTGATTCAAAATGACAAAATCATTGCATATGCTTCAAGGAAATTGAAAGTTCATGAACAGAACTACCCAACCCATGACCTTGAGTTGGCTGTAGTGATCTTTGCTTTGAAAATTTGGCAGAATTATCTCTTTGAGAAGAAGTGTGAAATATATACAGACCACAAAAGCCTCAAGTATATATTCACACAGAAATATTTGAACATACACCAAAGAATATGGTTAGAGCTGATCAAAGGCTATGACTGCTCAATCCATTACCACCCTGGGAAAGCGAACAAGGTGGTGGATGCCCTAAGTACAAAGGACCCGGCAATTCTATCATTCATGAGAATTGAAAAGGATCTAATCTTCTTATATTTGATGAAGATGGACATGGGAATCATAAAGAAGGGAACATCATAAATCCTTTCACAAATTATTGCTCAACCGTCACTTTTGGAAAGTTTAAAGGATGCTCAAAAGGATAATGTGGGAATTCAGGAAAAAGTGGAAGTTATCGGAAAATAGAAATCCTCATATTTTAATGCTAATGAAGAAGGAATTGTGAGATTTGGGAAAAGAATATGTGTTCCATCAAGTTTGGAGCTGAAAAAGAAACTTTTGGATGATGCACATAGTTCAAATTTACCTATTCACCTAGGAAACAGAAAGATGTATTGAGATATCCAGGAGAATTATTGGTGGGATAATATAAATAATGAGATTTTTGAATATACTTCAAAGTTCTCGGTGTGTCAGCAAGTGAAGGAAGAGAGGCAAAAGTCTAAGGGGATGATGCAACCATTGCCCGTACTAGAATGGAAATGGGATAACATCACCATGGACTTTGTCAGCGGACTTTTGAAGACATCCAAAGGAAACAATGCAGTCTAGGTTGTTGTGGATAGTATTAAAAAGGCTTCACACTTCATTACTATTCGACAGGATTTCTCCATGGATCAACTGGCACAGATATATATCAGGGAAGTGGTAAGGCTACATGGAGTAACATTATCTATTGTGTAACGCCCCGACCCCAGTTACCCAGAGTCAGTGCATTATTTTAATACATTGGCATGATTACAAGGAATCAAGTCCCGAAGGACCAATCGGTTTAGCAGTCTTGGAAAATAGATTACATACATGAATGTTACATTACACTTTATAACATACAAAACAACATAAATAATCCTTCATGAATGCCATTATTCCCTTGGCTTAACCCTGCATATCAATCACAATACACTTCTTCGAATCCTGGGAAAAATAAAACATAGAAAGGGGTGAGCTCAGATGCTCAATAAGGATAACAATACAGTGGAAACTTTCATAAATAAGAATAAACATTTAAGGCAATGTATAACTAAAACAAAAGCCTTTTAAACTTGAACTTCAGCATAATATCGAAAAAATAAAATGAAGTAACGCCATTTATATATTCACATGGATATTCTACTAGTCGAATAATCAAATTCAATATCACTAACCACTTTCATAATGATGTAATGAATAATGCTGAACTTTAATTTCTGTGTCAAGGCCTCGTGCCAAGACCTAAGGGATAACTGTAACCGGAACCCAACCCAAAGATCCTCTGTAACCAGACTCCAACCCGGAGTGCCTCTAATAACCGGACACCAACCCGGAGTGCCTCTAACAACTGGACACCAACTCGGAGTGCCTCTAATAACCGGACACCAACCCGGAGTGCCTCTAATAACTGGACACCAAACTGGAGGATCTGCTGTAACCGGACCCCAACCCAGAACATACTAGTCCAACAAATTCATCTTAAGAATAGGATGAAATATAACATAAACATTCGTATTAAAACTAGCATACGGAATGCCAAAACATTAATCATAAACCATTAATGGCATAAAAATAACTCATCCATAGTCAAACATATCACAAAACTTTAAATACAATATGGATGATTTGTATCATAATAAATCAACTTCAAACAAGTGTAAAATTTATCAAATGATGTTGACATGGATGAAATCAAAACTATTTGAGAGAAATATATCTTTTTTTTGAAACCATTTAAAATTCACATAATTATGGAGAAAAGAAGTCATTTAAAGACATTTTTGAATTAAAGTGTCCCATACCACTTTAAAACATTTGAGAGGAATTAAAATTTTAAAAACATTGATGTCCATATAAATAAATCTTCAAAAACCATTTTGAAGACATGGACATTAATGAGAAAGATCTAGAAGAATAAATATTTAAAACATTTGAAATGATGTTTTAGTAAAAAGTCCCTTGAAATAATCTCTTTGAAAACACTTTCCTAAAACATGGAAATGGATAATAAATATGTCCCAGTAGATACTTACGTAAAAACAACCTCGAATAATAAAGAGATTGTGAAATTAACCCTTACCAATTTGGTAACTTAAGAAACATACACCCCGTGAAAGAATTATCACACAATGAATATGTAAATACACATAAATTAAACTGTATTATATAAAGAATAAAATTATGTACAGTACATACACCACAAAAAAGGTAATAGTGGTGATATGGCATGAATCTCACGGGAATAAAGAGTGAGATGAAAATCTATTACCTTGCACTTTCCTTTAGTCAAGGGTACGTTTAGCCTCTTGTATGAAGACTATAGTATGTTATTAAATTATAACAGAACCATATTAATATTTATGATATCATACATTATTCATTTATGACTTTATACTACCCATTTAATAATAATTTCCATGTTATATTAATATTTCGGGTAATAATCGCTTTCTTTATCGTACGTGTTTTAACTTGTTACAATTGATTGTATCACATAGATCATGGTTTAAATACTTCCAGAATCTAAAACATGATTTATTTGTCATATATATTTAGATTATAAAAATTTATAATAGACTTTTATATAAAATGGAAAACATCGCTTATGGAGACGGTAGTCCGTACGTACGCATAAACGTTGTTTCCGTTTTTACATAGTATTGAATGGAAGTAAGTGAATAAAATATATGTAATTACATAAATACTTATATATATATAAATATATATCTCCAGTAGCATTATTATGTCATATATTACATACTTATTAGTAATATATATTTTTATAATCGTCGATGAATGGTGAACTTGGAAATGAATCTCATCGCATCGTGTAGACGGTAATCTGTACGTACGCACGAGCAAAAATATCATTCTTTTGATATTAATATACTATATAATTGGATGTTATATAATATATACAGAATCATTATAATGTTATATTTATTATTTACATCAAATACACATCATTATTATACCCATCCAAATAATAATGTATTGAATAACAATTACACCACGACATGGAGACGGTAAGCTGTACATACGCACGTATGGTGACATGTCATTCAAAGGGTGGATAGAATAATGAATTTAGTTTTACCATAATTATAATAATATCACATTATATAGAATATAATGGAGTTATTATTTTATAATGTAAACAACAAAGAAAAATGAAGTGGAAGAAGAAAGGAACTTGAAAGAGGGTGGTGAAATCATTACCTCTTCTTCGAGTTCTTCCTTTTGATTTGATCAAAAGGGCTCCTTAGGTTGGCTTTATGATCAAACTAAGTCGTCTAGGATTATGGGATGATATTATAGAGTGTTTTTGGGCAGGGTTTGGACGATCCAAATGGCTTAAAGGTGTGAATTAGAGAGAAGGGGGAATGCCCTTTTATAATAGGGGTGAGGGGCACCTTAGGAAAAAATTAAAATATTATTTTATAATAAATTCATATTCAGTTTCTAATGGCTCAAAAGTTTATTATTTAAAGTCTATGGTGGGGATAGGTTGAAAAAAAACTCATCCAATAGGTTTTATACAAGTTTAGGTTACCATTTTAACCTTATCATTTAGATTTAACTCTAAGTTAAATAATTTAACTTTTACCGTGTCTTCTTGTATTCTTACACTATATGGTTAATAAACTTACTATATACTGCTAATATAACCCCAATTGGTTCATTAATGTCATATATATTATTATATAAGTCTTTTGGACGAACCATAGATTTTTAGGACCATTATATCAATTAATAATATAAAATTTGTTTTCTAAACTATTTTATGTCAATTTTGACACTATTTGGTATTTGTTTTTTTGTTAAAATAATAAAAACATGATTATTTCAAAAAAATTACCTTTAATAAATTATAATATGTCATATTCACCTAGAAAATTCGTGGATGTCATAAAAACATTGAAATTATATTTATTTTAATATTTATAATACCATTTATTTGATTCTTTCATGAATAAGGTAATTACTGCATAATCATTGTGTTATAAATAGATTTATTTATCTAATGTATAAAAATTATAAATAAAATACCATGATTTTATAAATCTTTTTATCTTTCTAATGAATATTTATAATTGAATTTATCTTATGTAAAACCCCATATTAAACATGTTTTAGTTATTAAACTTCGATTTTAACTCTTTTAACTCTTCTTTGAATTAAATAATAATAAATGTCCTAATCCAATCCAAGTGGACCTAAATGATAATATTTTATTCCTAAGGTTTTTTTTGGTAGAAATAAACATGTCCAATAGAATTATGACACGTGTGAGGGTAATATTAATATCATTTTTACCCTTAATTACCCTATTTGCTTTTAACCGTGGTAAATAAAAGTAAAAAGTTACTATTCACCAAAAATTATTTTCATCTCATTGAACCAAATTTTACTCCTTGATATTAACCGTGTCTCTCATATTTTTCAAAATTCATCTCACAAAAGAAGTAAAATTAAGTTTTATGTGAATTTACAAAGGCTCCTAGGAGGTGGGTAAAAGACGGTGAAAAGTTCAATAAATTTTTTATATATCTAAAATTATTATAAACTGACTCCAATGAATTACATTGAACTTATATAGGTATTATGTATCTATTTTGACATTAAATAATTTATATAAAATAAATAATTATTTAAATAAAAATTTGGTTTTAAACTATAACTTAGTGTTTTTCACTATTCATCAAAATTTAAAAAATTTCAGAAAAATACCAAAAATTTACCCTAAGCTAATTTTGATATTAAAAATTCAATAATGAAGTATATTTCAACAAATTGAAAACATAAAAGTTGCATTTATTAATTTAAAATTAATTCCCGTTGTCAAAACAAAAAGCGTGTTTTTAAAAAACAATAACTTTCAAAAGATTGACACCTGTTTATGTCCGGTTTAAATATGAAATTATGTCCAATGACAAACATTGGATTAAATTGTAAAAATATATTCTAAATATAATTTAAAACCACACAAATTAATAATTTATCACTATTAATTATTTTGATTAAAAAAGTTGTTTTTAATTAAAATTTAGTAATTTTCACTATTCATCAAAATATGAAAGTTATCAGAAAAGTACCAAAAAATCACCCTAAGATAATTTCGTTATTCCGTATCCAAAAATGAAGTCAATTTTGAAAGATAAAATGTATAAAATTTCAAAAAGCGGGTATTACAATTCATAACGGCTAGTTTGATTGGTTGTGGTGTGTGTTAGAACTCGAAGTTGCATACAACACACGATACTGTATTATTCAAAGAGAAGTGTACTATGGAAGCTTGGGGTGTTACATTCTCCCCTCCTTCAATAAATTGTGTCCTCACAATTTATACTCGGTATTGGAAACTTGGGGTTGGCGTTTCAAAATATCTTAGTTGAAATCCCACATCGAAAAATGAATTAATGAGGCCTCTATTTAAAATAAAGAGTGGTAAGTATGAAGGTTACCGAAAATAACACATACTAGGGTTCCATGTAGGAAAATATGGATATGGAAGATAAATTTAAACATCAATATCTGATGGAGAGTGGTAGAGAACATGGCTATGAAAAGGCCAACAATCACAAAGCCATAAATTTGTGATGATCTAAGATACCATCTAGGACAACATTTTTGTTCTAAGTTCCTTTTCTTAATGTTGAGGAATTTATTTATGATATTGGCTAAGATCATAAGGAGATATACTTACTTTATAATTAGATTTTTATCCATTAATAAATTTCTACCACAAACTCATCTTTCACTACAAAACAAAATACAACTCAAAAATACTCTATTTATCCTAATCATATAGGG
Organism: Viscum album; assembly: GCA_963277665.1. Classification (NCBI taxonomy): domain Eukaryota; kingdom Viridiplantae; phylum Streptophyta; class Magnoliopsida; order Santalales; family Viscaceae; genus Viscum; species Viscum album. Next base: position 793,921,960 of record OY728147.1, read on the forward strand.
CTCCAAATATAATGAATGTATAATTCACATATCAGACCCATTAAAAAAATAAACTACATTATACAATCCAGGGACTTCACGTAGTCCAGTGGTAGGCGATAAATCCCAATCGTACTATGGTTGTGGGTTCAATTCCCGCAGCTTTTTCTGACGCGATGGGTTGTCACACAGTCCGCGTGTTATCCTTTTATAAAAATCCAAAAATAACCTTTCAAACTTAATCCATTCCAACCTTTAGACTTATCCAAAATACTACTATCCAAACTCACAGTCCAAAATTTATAAGGAAGTTAAACACAATGAAGATCCTTTTTTCCATTTAATAACATGTGAACACCTTCACCATGTATTATTTTAAAACATGGTAACATCCTGAATTGCCATAAAACCTTATTGATTACATTCATGCTCCCTTATTCTTTATAAAATAATGGATATACTCCTTCTATCAAAATTCATGAAAACTCCAACGATGAAAAATCATTAATCAGTTTCAAGGTATTCAAGAATATCCAATATAATTTACCCAAATCAACCATATCTTATTCCAAAATCTTTACCTCAATATTAGGACCATATTAAGGTTTATCGTTCCTTTAACCATGTAATTTCCAAAAATTTTGACTCATTATAGAGTCACCTTTCTTAGTACCATAAAATCTCAAATCCTAAATTAAATAGTACGGCATTACAATCCTTATTTATTTCCAGTACATCATTGATACAAAACTTCAATGAAATAATTCCAAAACAACACAAGATCACTAGTCATTCCTCTTCATCTGTGGTAGTATCATAACTTGATTATTATCCAATAGCATCATTTGTGGCATAGTTTGATGACTGGGACATTGGTTCACATAGTGTCCAAACTCCTTGCAGATGAAGCATTGTACATTTTAAACCTTTTTCTTACACTTCCAGTCATGTACTTGGTGTCCTTTTTCTCCACACTTATAAAATAATCACATTCCCTTCAAGAATTTTTCAAGGTGATTCTTTCCACAGTTATCACATATGGAAAAATCCTTCTTTACCTTCTTTAATTTATCTGTCCTTCTCTCTACCATCCTTTTCTTCTCTGTCTTCCCTTCAATGCCCTAGGAATCCGAAAATTCTTTAGTTATCTTATCAACACATGATACTATTTTTTCATATGATGATAATACGTGGGAGACTATTTCCCTTCTAAATTCTGGCTTAGGACCATGAAAGATATGATCATTCTTACTCTTTGGATCATGTATATTGCTGGAGTTCCCATTCCTTCTACTGAGCACCATTTCTAAACAATGAAATACACTAGATTAGTTTATGAATAGCAATACCTAATCCCTAACTTGTAAAACACTTAACATAAATTAAACAGTTTATGGATATAATCCATAATCATAAAAATGTTTTCTTTGAGTAAATATATAATCATAAGCCCTTCAGAATGGTTTGTAAAGAAGATGAGAATTATCTTAAGCATATCCCTCGGGTGTGTCGTAACTAAGAGTGCAGCAAGGCCCGTTGTCGTGCACCAGTTCCCATTTGAGTCTAGCTCAAAGCGGTGTTTTCAGGTTTTACCCCTAGGTACAAATGTGCTAGAGCCACCTCTACCTGCTCGTATCCAGACAGGGATGTATTTTCTTGGAAAACTCACAAAATCTCTACATTACCAAAATTATGGGAAGTTCTTCTATACTAATCCTCAAAGCCTATCTTATGGTAATGTGCTCTAATAAGAGATTATCTATATCTAGTTTCCAAGGTTATTACTGAACATCCTCTGATACCAACTGTAACGCCCAGACCCTAGTTACCCATAGTCGGTGCATTATTTTAATACATTGGCATGATTACAAGGAATCAAGTCCCGAAGGACCGATCAGTTTAGTAGTCTTGGAAAATATATTACATACATGAATGTTATATTACACTTCATAACATACAAAACAACATAAATAATCCTTCATGAACGCCATTATTCCCTTGGCTTAACCCTGCATATCAATCACAATACACTTCTTGGAATCCTGGGAAAAATAAAACATAGAAAGGGGTGAGCTGAGATGCCCAATAAGGATAACAATACAATGGAAACTTTCATAAATAAGCATAAACATTTAAGGCAATGTATAACTAAAACAAAATCCTTTTAAACTTGAACTTCAGCATAATATCGCAAAAATAAAATTAAGTAATTCCATTTAATTATTCACATTTATATTCTACTAGTCGAATAATCACATGAAATATCACTAACCACTTTCATAATGATGGAATGCATAATTCCGAACTTTAATTTCTATGTCAAGGCCTCGTGCCAAGACCTAAGGGATAACTGTAACCGGAACCCAACCCGGAGAGCCACTGCAACCAGACTCCAACCCGAAGTACCTCTAATAACCGGACACCAACCCAGAGTGCCTCTAATAACCAGACAACAACCCGGAGTGCCTCTAATAATCGGATACCAACCCGGAGGGTCTTCTGTAACCGGACCCCAACCCGGAACAAACTAGTCCAACACATTCATCTTATGAAGAGGATGAAATATAACGTAAACATTTGTATTAAAACTAGCATACGGAATGTCAAAACATTAATCATAATCCATTAATGACATAAAAATAACTCATCCATAGTCAAACATATCACAAAACCTTAAATAAAATATGGATGATTTGTATCGTAATAAATCAACTTCAAACAAGTGTAAAATTTATCAAAGGATGTTGACATAGATGAAATCAAAAATATTTGAGATAAATATCTCTTTTTTTACACCATTTAAAAGTCATATAATTATAGATAAAAGAAGTCATTTAAAGACATTTTTGAATAAAAGTTCCCCATACCACTTTGAAACTTTTTAAAGGAATTAAACTTTCAAAAACATTGATGTCCATATAAATAAATCCTTAAAAACCATTTTGAAGACATGGACATTAATGAAAAAGATTTAGAAGAATAAATATTTAAAACATTTGAAATGATGTTTTAGTAAAAATGTCCTTACAAGAATATCTTTGAAAACACTTTTATAAAACATGGAAATGGATAATAAATATGTCTCAGTATATACTTACATAAAAACAACCTCGGATAATAAAGAGATTGTTAAATTAACCCTTACCAATTTGGTAACTTATGAAACATACACCCCGTGAAAGAGGTATCATACAATGAATATATAAATACACATAAATTAAAGTTTATTACATAAAGAATACAATTATGGTTAGTACATACACCACACAAAAGGTAATAGTGGCAATATGGAATGAATCTCATGGGAATAAAGAGTGAGATGAAAACCTCTTACCTTGCACTTTCCTTTAGTTGAGGGTACGTTTAGCCTCCTGTATGAAGACTATAGTATGTTATTAAATTATACCATAACCATATTAATATTTATGATATCATAAGTTATTCATTTATGACTTTATACTAACCATTTAATAATAATTTCTATTTTATATTAATATTTCGGGTAATAATCGCTTTCTTTGTCATACGTGTTTTAACTTGTTACTCTTGATTGTATCACATAGATAATGATGTAAATACTTCCAGAATATAAAACATGATTTATTTATCATATATATTTAGAATATAAAAATTTATAATCGACGTATATATAAAATGGAAAACACTGCTTATGGAGACGGTGGTCCATACGTACGCATAAACGTTGTTTCCGTTTTTACATAGTATTGAACGGAAGTAAGTGATTAAAATATATGTAACTACATAAATACTTATATATATAAATATATATATCTCCAGTAGCATTATTATGTCATATATTACATACTTATTAGTAATATATATTTTTATAATCATCGATGAATGGTGAACTTGGAAATGAATCTCATCGCGTCGTGGAGACGGTAATTCGTACGTACGCACGAGCGAAAATATCATTCTTTTGATATTAATATAATATATAATTGTATGGTATTTAATATATACAGAATCCATATCATGTTATATTTATTATTTACATCAAATACACATCATTATTATAGTCATACCAATAATAATGTATTGAATAACAGTTACACCACGACGTGGAGGAGATAAGCCGTACGTACGCACGTATGGTGACATGTCATTAAAAGGGTGGATATAATAATGAATTTGGTTTTAAAATAATTATAATAACATCACAGTATATATAATATACTGGATTTATTATTTTATAATGGAAACAACAATGAAAAAGGAAGTGGAATAAGAAAGGAACTTGAAAGAGGGTGGTGAAATCATTACCTCTTCTTTGGGTTCTTCATTTTGATTTGATTAAAAGGGATATATAGTCTGGCTTTATGATCAAACTAAGGACTCTAGGATGAAGGAATGATATTTTAGAGTGTATTTGGGCATGTTTTGGACGAACCAAATGGCTTAGAAGGTGTGAATTAGAGAGAAGGGGGAGTTCCCTTTTATAAGAAGGGTGAGGGGCACCTTAAGAAAAACTTAAAATATTATTTTATAATAAATTCATATTCGGTTTATAATGGCTCTATAGTTAATTATTTAAAGTATAAGGTAGGTATAGGTCTAAAAAAACTCATCCCATAGGTTTTATACAAGTTTAGGTTACCATTTTAACCTTATCATTTAGATTTAAATCTAAGTTAAATAATTTAACTTTTACCGTGTCTTCTTGTATTCTTACACTATATGGTTAATAAACTTACTATATACTGCCAATAGAACCCAAATTGGTTCATTAATGTAATATATATTATTATATAAGTCTTTTTTCTGAACTTTGTATTTTTAGGACCATTATATCAATTAATAATATAATATTTGTTTTAAAAACTATTTTTTGTCAATTTTGACACTATTTGGAATTTGTTTTTTTGGTAAAATAATAACAACATTATTACTTCAAAAAAAATACATTGAATAAATACTAACATGTCATATTAACCTATAAAATTAGTGTATTTCATAAAAACTTTGAAATTATATTTATTTTAATATTTATAATACCATTTATTTGATTCTTTCATGAATAAGGTAATTACTGCATAATCATTGTGTCATGCATAGATTTATTTATTTAATGTCTAAAAATTATAAATAAAATACCATGATTTAGGAAATATATTTATCTTTCTAATGAATATTTATAATCGAATTTATCTTATGTAAAACCCCATATTAAAAATGTATTACTTATTAAACTTTGATTTTAACTCTTTTAACTCTTCTTTGAATTAAATAATAATAAATGTCCTAATCCAATCCAAGTGGACCTAAATGATAATATTTTATTCCTAAGGTTTTTTTTGGTCAAAATAAACATGTCCAATAGAATCAGGACATGTGTGAGGGTAATATTAATATCATTTTTACCCTTAATTACCCTATTTACTTTTAACCATGGTAAATAAAAATAAAAAAGATACTATTCACCACAAATTATTTTAATCTCATTGAACCACATTTTACTCCTTGATATTAACCATGTATCTTTTATTTTTCGAAATTAAGCTCACAGAAGTGGTAAAATTAAGTTTTAGGTGAATTTTCAAAAGCTCCTAGGAGGTGGGTAAAAGACGGTGAAAAGTTCAATAAATTTTTTATATATCTAAAATTATTACAAATCGGCTCCAATAAATTAAATTGAACTTATATAGGTATTATATATCTATTTTGACATTAAATAATTTAAATAAAATACATAATTATGTAAATAAAAATTTTGTTTTAAACTATAACTCAGTGTTTTCACTATTCATCAAAAATTAAAAGTTTTCAGAAAAATACCAAAAATTTACCCTAAGATAATTTTCATATTCCAAATTCAATAATGAAGTATATTTACCCGAATTCAAAATATAGAAGTTTCATTTATAAATTTAAAATTAATTCCCGCTATCAAAATAAAAAGCGTGTTTTTAAGAAACAATAACTATCAAAAGATTGACACTTGTTCATGTCCGGTTTAAATGTGAAATTATGTACAATGACCAACATTAGATTAAATTATAAAAATATATTATAAATATAATTTAAAACCACTCACATTAATAATTTATCACTATTAATTATTTCTATTAAAAAAGTTGTTTTGAATTAAAATTTAGTAATTTTTACTATTCATCAAAATATGAAAGTTATCAAAAAAGTACCAAAAATTCACCCTAAGCTGATTTCGATATTCTAAATCCAATAATGAAGTTTATTTTGAAAGATAAAATGTATAAAATTTCAAAAAGTGGGTATTACAATTCATAATGGCTAGTTTGATTGGTTGTGGTATGTGTTAGAACTCGAAGTTGCGTACAACACACGCTACTGTATTATTCAAAGAGAAGCATACAGTGGAAGCTTGGGGTGTTACATATTGTGCCCGATTGAGATCCATGATTAAACTCTACATTTTGGAAGAGTCTTCAACATGCTCTGAATAATGAAATGAACTTTAGTACGACCTATCATCCTCAAACTGATGGCCAATCTGAGCGGACAATCCAAGCGCTTGAGGACATGTTGAGAGCATTCTCAATGGACTTTAAAGGAGGATGGGATCAAAATCTTCCTCTAGCCGAGTTCTCTTATAATAACAGCTTTCACTCGAGCATCCAAATGGCACCATATGAAGCCCATTATGGGAAAAGGTGTAGAACACCGGCGTGTTGGGATGAGGTCGTTGAGTGTAAGCTGGTTGGACCAAAAATGGTCAAGTAAATGTTGTAGAAGGTAAAAACCATTCAACATCATATCAAGGCAGCCCAGAGTTGAAAGAAGAGTTTTGTAGATAACCTTCGATGAGACCCTGAGTTTAAAGATGGAGACATGGTATTTCTATGCATATCTCTGTTGAATAAGGTCATGAGGTTTGGAAAGAAAGGGAAGTTAAGTCCAAGGTACATCGACCCCTTCTAGATTTTTGATCATGTCGAGGATGTGGCCTATCGACTAGAACTTCCACCTCCATGGCAAAAGTACATGATGTCTTTCATTTATCCCTCTTAAGGAAGTACATATTGGACCCTTCACAAGTACTCTCTTCAGAGGTGGTACAGTTAGAGGATGATGTTTCTTTTGAGGAGTAACCAGTGAAGATCTTAGATCATAGAGAAAAAGTTATATGAAATATGACAATGCCCCTCGTTAAGGTGATTTGGAAAAACCACAAGTTTGAAGAAGCGACATGGTAATCGGAGGAAATGATGAAACATATTTACCCAAATCTGTTTTAGTGTGGGAAAAGTAAATTTCGAGGGTAAAATTTCTTAAGGGGGAATATTATAAAAAACCAAAATTTCATTAATGGAAATCCCTCTTGATCTAATTAAATGTCTCTTTAGGTAAAATTTTGATACAAAATGTCAAATTCTTTGGTTTTATGTTAAGAATTGTGGCTATTTCTAATATAGTCATTTAACAGTGATGACATGATTAGTATAAATATAGGGCTTTAACAAATCCAATTTACTCAGACAAAGGAAGTGTTGGCCTCATCCAATAAATGTGCACCATATGAATCCCATTTGTCAGAGCTCGTAAATGAGGTGCTGTCATTGGGCTTCGCTCTTGACCAAACTCAAGACGATCTTGAACACGTTATGCTAGAGCAGAACCGCCTATGGGAGAAGTGGAAGTTGATAGAGATTACCTCCCGAGCGATGTTATCCGAGCCACCTCAAGAGTCTATCACCATCGCACACCTCACCCTTCGGTCTCAAGTGGGTGTTTTAAGGGGTTATTTAACAAGACCCTATTACTATGGTTATGTAAATTATTTTTTAATATAATAATGAATATAATTTCATTTTATTATTGTTACCTTGTAAATAGTTTTTAAAGCACAAATAGTATTTTTAGTTAATGTTCAACTAAGATATCTATTTTGATGAATTAATGGATTTTTGAATTAAATAATATTTTAATAAAATATTATTATTGTTATTAAATTAATTTTTATTAAATATAAATGATCGTATAATTTTATGAGTGCAATTTTAATTTTTATTCAGGTTAGAAATACATTTTTTTTCAAAACCCATGAATTTTCGATAAATGTCGGTTTTTATTTTAAAAGTTAAAATTAGCATATTTGAAAAATTATTTAGATAAAATGAATATTATTTCTAGAATCAAGACGTTGAAAGTATCCCACGGTGAATTTTTCATAATTTTCTGAGACAGTCAAATTTTTGGGTAAAAATTAAATACCGTTTAAATATATAATGTGTTTTATGACATCATGATGACCTAATAGTGATGTAATAAAATACTATAAAGTTTATGTTAGGACATTATATGTTTTATCATTAAAATAATGTGATTTTTATTTTGTTTGATTTATTTTACAAAGCATTAGTGGACCCTTCAAGACTTATTAAACATTTTTCCTTTTTAAATTGTTTTCCTTGGGAGAGTGACTCACCTCCACATAAGAAACCCCATGATTTTAAGAATTTATGACTTTGGACTTATAAAATATTGTTTTCCACTACCCTTTATAAAACACCATGGTCAAAAACCATGGAATGGTTTGTGGTTTGGATTATTTTAATGTGAGGTTTCTCAAACCTAAATAATAAAGAATTCACTCTCCTTTCCTATATAAACACACCCAATATCTCACTTCCTCCTCACTCAAAGCCTTTTGAGTTCATCCAACCTCTGCCCTCCTCTCTCTAGAATCCTCCAAAGGTCCCCCAATCACCTAAGAAGCCTCTCTCAATCCTTTCTCAAGCCTTTGGAAGCACACTTCCAAGTAAGGGTTTTTCTTCCTTTTTCATTTTTGTATAATATTATTTAAGTTTTTATGCCCTTTTAATTTAAATTATAAATGTTGGGGTATGGTTTTTCAACTACCACATAATTTCCTCTTTATGTTTGAATTATGGGACACCCCTTTATTTCTCATTAAATTCCTCACTTGTACACCCGTTACTATACTGAAATTCTGAAAGGATTTTCTCTCTCCTCATTTACCATCAAGAAATTATTTTGTATCATGAATCTAAATTCCATTAAATTTATTGGGAAATATATCTATATGAACCCCTTATTATCCATGTAATGTAAATATTATGAGACACCCCTTTCTCTCTCATCAACCATTTTTATGAGTTGTTATGTCACGCTGTTATGCTGCCGAAATTTCATCGTTCTTTTCCAAGCCAAAGTCATTGTGTAGTGAATATCATGCCCATTTCTCTATCAAGGGTATTCACATTTATGCACATTTACTTATTGTTTAAATATTTGCATGAATGTATTCCACATTCGTTTATCATGGAATAAATTATTATGTTGAATGATTCAATGTTTTATGATCAATGTGGCACACTTATGCATGAAATGAAATGTTTAAGAAGGGTGCACCCTAAGATCACTCCAATGCATTGGGTAAAGTATAGAATCATGATACGTCATGTACAATGGGTGTTTACTCATGATAACTCAATTGTAATGAGGTTTTACTCATGCTTCATATGCAATGAGGGTTTACTCATACTCCATGTGCAATTATCCTGGGCTCATGCTAATTCCATGTAAAGTGTTGTTTCCACATTTCCATTTTATGATTATCATGCTTTATAATGCCTTTATGTTTATGATTCTCTTGTGATCTATTGAGATTCCTATTATCTAACATTTATTTAATTCCTCATGTTATTCCACGATTAATCTTTTACTGGGATTTAAAGGTCACCCTTTTTTTATGCATGTCCTCAGGTTACCCCGTGCAATGATAAGTACAAGGGAATGTGGTGGTAATGTGAAAAAAAATCAATAAAGATGTTGTTTTTCAAGTTTTAAGATGTTATGTTATGATCCTAAGCCCCAAAGACACTATACCTCTCAATATTCTATGTTTTATCAAATGAATTTTATGTAATAAACTATGTTTAATTGTGTAATAAAAGATCAGGGTTGTTATACAAGGGAAATATTAACCATACAGAATTAGTTTAATTCAATCAAGAGATATATGGAAAATGATCATAAACATGTTTTCAAGATAAATAGGATATGATTAAGGGAATACCAGTATTTTAGGAAGAAAGTATCAAAAAGATAAATATTCTTGAAGAATAATTCAATTAAATAAAGAAATTACTATTATAAGAGGTAGAGTTTGATTTAAAGGATGCCTTGAAAAAAATGTATAATCAAATAATTCATGAATCTTCAAAAACACAATAGAGTTTTTCTAGAGATTCAATGGTATAAAGGGATAACACTCATCAAAGAAATCATGGCAGTATAGCACTTATGTAGAATTCACAGTCGCATAATGGATTATTGTTTCTGATATTGTAAACATTATTAGAAACAATAATGTTAGGAGATATTTTGATGAATCATTATTCTAAAAATTAGATGGATCTCTTCTAAAATGGCTCTCTCTCATGTACTCCCTTGGGTTTTCATCCTCCGCCTCCATTGTCAATTTTGATCATCTCTCATGTTTTCTCTCAGATTCCACCTACATCATTATTTCCAATCCTCATATATAGGTTTCCCTCATTGATTTATTTTTTATTCTTTTTCTTGGTGTGTGTTTTACGATGGCCACCTCTGAATTTTTCCTTGCATTCCATTCCCCTTCAGGCTTGGTTCTCTCTTCTACATTTTGGCTTCATGTCCCATGATCCTTTCTTAAATTGTCTTCATCTTCTTGACTCAGTCCTCACTCATAGAAATGATCTCAGAGGCCGCTTCAAATATGTGTCCCTTGAGGTGGTGACTTTGATTTTCCCTTCAGGATTGGGTATCAATCCTTCGAGCACATAAAGGCATTGGTCTAGTTCCCCTAACTCAATAATGAACTATTTATTCATGGTTGTTGTGTATTCTAGTAGTAAAATGGGTGATTTCTTGGAGTTTCATTCATTGTACTGTGTTGGTGTGTTTTCCCTTTTATTTCTTCCTTTTGGTGGTTCGATTCTTCACATTTTTCTTCCCAATGATCTATTTCATGTCATCTTTGTACACTTTTTATTTGGGTCCCATAAATCCACTTTTCCCCGGCATCTTCTTCCCTCTAGTTATTTTCCATTCTATCTTTAAAAACTACTCTTAATTTAACTGCATGACAGTTTCAATCAAGGTTGTCCACTGGTGGAAGTTGGATATTCTATGCTAGGTAGGCCTTTCATTGGGTAGATACATTGAAAATGGTGTTGAGTCATACACGAGTTTAGTTTGGAATAATGGTCTATACTCTGGGTGTCATGTAGAATGACCAGTGGGGTGGTTGTTGACGTTGATTCTTTGGTGTTCTTGTGTTTCTTTTTAGGCGGGTTGCTGGTCTCAGTTGGTTGTTCCACTATTATTGGTGATCTTTGGTTTTGGTTCGGGCTATTTCAATCCATGGAATTAGTTTACATAGTCCTATAATTGTGGGTTTTGAGGATTATAAGGGTTCAATGATGTTTTATCATCATTTCATGGTGATTGGTGAGGTTAATTGATGAAGATGGTGGGTTGTGCTGTAGTTGGTTTGTAGCCTTTATGTCACCATCATTGAGTGTAAGAAGGTGACTGATTATGGTAGGAGACAAGACATTGGATATCACTTCCAATAAGTTTCTTTAGGTGTGTAAGAGTTGGCTTCGGTTTCATTTGAATATTGATGAATCTTGGGTCACCCATGTGGACCAACTGGCACTTAGGTGGCCAATTTGTGCTTCTTTTATGTGTTTTCTAGTGATGGGTGTAATTGTTCCCATTCAAACATCATGTAGTTTATTTTAAAATCAAATAATATAATTTATTGTATACTTTAAACCATAAAAAAATAGAAAAAATATATAAAGGGACAATAAAAGTAAAATAGAAATTATGGCATGCAGTTAGAATGGAAAACAATTGATATGTAACAGAACTCAATTTCACATTAATTTCATATATTAGAAATATTTTTATGATGAAAAAACCATACTACATAAACAAAATAAATAATGTTAAAATTTATGAAATAAAATATGAATATAAAGGAAATATTTTGTGAAGATAGCTTATATTCCTATAGTAAAACATAATGGTAGGTTGAATCCTAAAACTCAACCCCTCTTTCAAGATGAGAAGATTAATGATGGGTCCCCTAAGGCCCATAAATATATTTCTTATCGGATTGATGATGTTATTATAAATGAGGAATTATGATTACAGTAGAAACATTTAAATTCATGGTTTGAATTTGTAAGCCTCTGTGACACACTCTCTAGGTGTTTCTAATGACTTCGTCAAGCACTATTTACTTGACTAGATTGTTTAGGAAAATTCATATAATGAATATGTGAAAAAAAAATGGCTCATATTATCAGGTTTTGTGAACTCTAATACATGATACTATTAATGTAACTCTAGGTATATGGTGGACATGATGAGTTTAATAAACTAGGCATGATGGTATTCATAATTCTCAATGTGACCATGACTATTAAGCGAATTAATAATGAAATTTTATAAATATGGTATTAACAACATGGGTTTTCATGATTTCATTAATTAAGGTGGATATATATTTTCTAATTTCATTAAAGTTTTCACCGATAGTTCTTTAAATAATTTTAATGCCGGTAAAAATTATATTTCTTTTTATTATTTTACATTGTAATTAAAATTTTAAATTTTTTATATTATAATTTGTTCTTACGTGGATTTTTCATTAATAAAAAAATTGTTTGAGGCAATATATCAAAACATAAATTGGGATTTATGTTCCACCCATTTTTTTGATATGATGTGAGAGGAAAAGTGGAAAATTTTGATTCTTTCTTCAGCTTTGATGAAGACGGTGTTAGTAAGTGGTAATATTTATAACCATCCATCTGTGTTGAACATGATAGGAAAATTCACCCATCAGAGGGAGATACTTAGGCCAACCAATAAAATATTTTCTAATTACATGATCACTCTCTCTCACATGAACAACCAACAAATAAATTTAATTAAAATGTTTGGTTTGGAAGAACAGAACTCTAGCAAGTGGGCTAAGAAGAAAGAAGGTAAGAATACAACTCTTATTTTGTAGAGTACTTCATTCTAGAATAATGTTTTTCATTCCTCTAAGTATGGTTGTCTTATTATTGAAGTTCATATATTTTTTGATGGTGAAAAGAAACCTTTGATAGGATATATTTTTTAGGCTAATAGATAGGGAAAATGAGTTCATTACAAAATATTTTAACAATAAATAAAACTATAAGGAGATCTTCAAAATCAAAGATAAAATATGGGATGTGCAACTTTGTTGACCATTGCATGTTACAGGATACTACATGAATCCCAATATTTTTTATATAAATCATAATATTGATGGAGATGAAGGAATAAATTTTTTTATGAATTGTATCCTGATATTGATTTTAGATATTAGAACTCAAAGTAAAATCTCCATGCAGATGAAAAAATATTGATATTATTATGGCACGCTTGGAACATATTTCATGAATCAAAAAAAAAATTTGAGGTAACTAGTTTATTGGTGGGAATATAATGCACATGAAATCATTTGAGATAATTTTCAATAATAGTGCATTGTCTTACATGCAGTGCGTCTATTTCTAAATGAAATTGGAGTGTGTTATAAAATCTCCACATAAAGAGGCAGAATATAAACTCTTAATAAAAATTTAATGACTTGGTTTATTTCAAATATAATATAGATTTTATGATGAGATTTAATGATTTTGATTCCATTTCTATCATCTCACTGAATTACAATGATTATTGCAATAAATGGATGGTCGGGCAAGTGAAAGGATGACTTGATGTAGGAAATGACCATGTTTTTGAGGATGATGTTTTAACTTGGGGTGACATGGCATTAAAAACTAGAGCTGAATAACCAGACCATATTACTAGAGAATCCACTTCCATGGAAACTAAATAAAAAGTAGCACTTCATCTCATTGAAGAAGAGAGGTATGCTCTTGAGCGTGATGAAATGAGTGAATAGGGGGATATTGAAGGACTTCTTGAGGATTCTAATATTGGCATTGGCGATGGAGTTCCCATGGATGATAATGAATAAATATTTTGTTATATATTTTATGTTAATTTGACATTGCATATTTTTTAATATTTAGACTTATTTTGATTCCATGTTCATCTTTTTGTGAAGTAGATTTTCATGAGATAATGTGTTTTTTTTGTTTTTTTCCTTATTTAATTTTTTTTATATATGATAGTTACACCATAAATAAAATTTCCTTGTACATTATAGTATACCATTCCCCATAGCACCAAGGGCCCTCATCTCCATTTTCTGATGTGCTCCGTAAACAACCACATGTTGTAGGTGACCATGTGGGGCTTTATAATGAATCAAGGCTAAGTGTCCATAATAGATTTCTTGGGTTTCCACTGTATGATGTATGGTAGACACCATTTTCCTATCCAAAACGAAACTACTAGAGAGGACACAACTTTAGTTAAACAGACTGGTGTGTTTTTCATGGAAGGAATGAACTAGAGATTCTTATATAGAGGTTGAGATGAGGTGACATTGTTTGTTGCAACACAATTTACTAGATTAGAAACATCATATAAAAATAATCGTTTTAGTGGTCATGAATCATCAAGATTGGTCATTTTTTTGATGTAGCAACAGTATGATGGAAATAATTTGTATGTGTTTGTGGGAAATAATCATTTTGTAATGGAAACCATTAATGTAGGAAGTAATAAATATAAGTTAATGGATAAACCATGGCGTGATATTTTATATTAGCAACCACAAAAAATATGCATAAGTGTTAAAGGAATTTCAAGTGATGATGATGATGTGATAGAGAGGTATATCATGATATTATATTTAGAGGACACCATATATAGGGATTTTTAAAATAATAAATATATCATGAATATAATATGAGATGAAATAATAAAGCTACAATACAGTGAACTTCAAGTAGCTAGGTATAGAATTTTCCAAGAAATGAAAGTGTGTGTGTAAAAATACTTTTATATGATCATTTGACATGCATTGAGAGTTCGCATAGGATTAATTTCATTAATAATTATTAATTTTATGTTACATTAAATTATTATTTAAGTGAAGACATAGGGGGTTTCTATTGGGGGTGGTGGGATCCATATTCCATTTTAATCAAAATTTGACAAGCTTCTTTGATAAATTGCTCGAAAAAGGCCAAGTTCACATCATAAGTTTTTAAAAGATGATATTTGTATTGTATGTACACTAAAATGATTTAAATATTAGGACAAGAGGCATCCCATAGACATGTTTTGATTCGCTGATCGCGAATAGAGAATAATGGAGGGATAAATCAGTCTTTATTTCACCAAGAAAAAGTATTTTCAAAACTCCCTCTCCAATCCTCTCTCTCACACACATGGAGTTGTCCCAACTCTCTTTGGACACATTGGACCTCTCTTGTATCAGATTAGTTATGTTGAAAGGCTCCCTAGGCACTCCATTTATATCAATGGTGGGGGTGTCATGTATGAAACAACTCCTCCACCAACCATTGGAATTCCATAATGGGTATTCACCTACCATTGAAGTCATCCAAGGTGGCTATAATCGGTGCACTAACTAGCTACCATGGCAGCTAGAAAACCAAAAGGTCCAAAAATTATCCCCCTCTAGCTGCAATCCACTAGAGAATCTATAATGGTTCGGCTTCTCTCAAGCAACGACCTTTGTCTTTATATCCACCAGGTTCACCTTTGACAGTCAACAAAAAGTAATCTGACTCCAAATATTTTGTTCATAGAATCCTTCCTCATTAAGATCTTTAACCCTGTGAAATTTTATGTTCAGGAGGCACCACATCACCTATCTTCTTTGATGGTACTACACCTTCTTTTGGATAAGATTGAGTCTCCCGCTTCTCAATATCCTCCTCCACTACTGATGATTCTTCTTTCACCTCCATAGATTCATTGAAAGGTGGTGATGGTATAAATTTGGGATCATGAATTATGTTCCAAACATTTTACCTTTGAGACATTCTAGTATTTTGATTTTCCTCGATCGTCTGGTTCTCATGGAACATGACATATCTGGTTCTAATCACCTTCTTCTCCTTCTGGTCCCAAATCTTTTATTTGAACACTTAATCTCCATTACCAATGAAGATTCATGGAGTAGATCTCCCATCTATCTTATTCTTCTCTTCCTTGGATACATGTGAAAATTCCAAACATCAAAATACTCATAAATGAGAGTAAGAGGATGTTTACCAGACCATATTTTCTATGGAATCTCAAAATTCAGCAGGACCGGTGGTGATCTATTGATGAGGTACCACGCATCCAAAATAACTTTTCCACAGAATGGCTTAGAGAGCTCAGCCAATCTCATCATGCTTCAAACCTTCCCCCATGATGGTTCTATTCATTCTTTCTACAACTCCATTATGTTTTGGGGTGCGTGGGACAATCCAAACATGTCAGATGCCCTGACTCCTAAAATATGCATTAAATTCCATGGATGTGTATAGTCCTCCATTGTCTGAATGAATACACTTCAACTTCTTTCTAGTTTCAAACTCCACCATGGTGTGGAAGATCTTGAAGTAGTCCAATACTTGGTCCTTCATCCATAGAAAAATCACACACACCATTCGAGAGGAATAATCAATAAAGGATATGAAATATTTTGTTACATCTGATTTAATCCACCTCTATGGGTCTGCATACGTTAGAGTGCACCAGATCCAGCAACTATGATCTTCGTGAAGAAGTAGTATTGAATTATAATCTATGATTATTCCCATACAAGTAGTATTTACAGTGATCAAGTGATGCATCCTTATCAATACTGATGTACTTCTTCTTTTTTAGGGAAGATAACCATTTTTTCACTCATGTGGCCAAGTCTCCTCTACTATATATTGGAAGATGTTTCTATATCATCCGTGTTGAGGCTATCTTCACATATCTTCACATGAGTCTTGTACAACATACCATACATTTTTCATCAGGAAATGATGATGGATCTTTTCATCATATTCCATGCTCCATTTCTGAAAATGTTTTTATGGCCTTGTCGGTCAAAGGTTATACCTCATAACATGTTGATTCGAAGGCTTGGAACATTCTGAAAATCCATTTGGGTGATTGTGTATCCAACGTTCATCTTGACTTGGATATCACCCATTCCAAAAATCTCCACTGAACTAGTATTCCCCATTTGACTGCACCAAATTCACCATCTTGATATGTCAAGAAATACTAACGATGCAGAGTGACATCGTACGATGCTAAATTATCGACCACCCATTATGTGTCTTGGCCTAATGTATAAAAGCACATCTCTTCCTTATATTTGGATAAAATTGTGATTTCTCTAGAGATTGTCATATACGCATCTCAATTTCCTCTTTGTTTGTTGATAAATTGACCATTTTATTGTATAAACATTAGACAGTTCTTCTTCATGTGACCCATCATGCCACAATGATAGCATTTTTATGATGTTATCTTGTCATCTATAGAGTTGCATTGGATTTGGAATCCATTTTCGTCCCCATTACCAACTCCCCTGGATGGTCCCTCCATTTAATTTTAATTATGAAAAATTTGTTGTAGAATATGGAAAAAAGGGAGTTCATCCCTTCATCTAGAATGGTCATAAATGGTGGAATCGACTCTTGGATCATCGAAATCGGATATTGATTGATAAAGATGTTATCAAAACAATATCGATGGATGAGATCTCCTGATGACATGGCGATGATGTGTCGATGACGTGGTGAGGATGTGGCACACCAGAGAAACTGCCAAAAACTTGTTGTAAAATTCACTAGCACCAAAATAGTACCTTCTTATTCAACAAGGGGATAGCGTAGAACCTGAATTTTGATCAGACATTAACTGGGCCTAGGAATCTTGTTTTAGCTATGTTTTTTATGTTGTTTGTGTTTTTGGAATCATCTTGATAGAGGCTTTCAGAATAAGCCTTCAAAACACAATTTTGAGAAACAAGAATTTTCTGGTCACCAAAAATGTCCACTGCCCATCACCATTTCAGCATAACCAATCTCTGATAAAACTTGTTTGGATTCGTTTATCACGGATAGAGAAGAATAGAGGGACAAATCACCCTTTATTTCACCCAAAACACAACATTTACAAAACTCTTTATCTACACCTATCTCTCTGACACACACACATGGAGCTCTCCCAGCTCTCTTTGGATACAATGGAGCTCTCTTGGCTTGGATTAGTTATATTGGACGGCTCCCCATTCCCTCCTTTTATAGCCATGGTGGTGGTGTCAAGTTTGACACAACTCCCCCATCAGTCACTCCACCAACCATTGGACATCCACAATGTAACATCCCAAGCAAATGAAGAATATGAAATATTTCATATTTATTAATATTTTTGAATTAAATATTAATTTTACTTTAAAAGGGTTTCTATGTTCGATAGCGTACCCGATACGCAACAACGGGTTTCTTTGAAGTCTAACGTTGCACACTAATAATATAATATTATTATTTTAAATGGTAGTTAACTCCTAGTCGTTGTATTGGTGGGAATGAACAAAACTAACTTCAATATGATTATACATGTTTATTAAATGTATTTACATTTATCCAATAAATGTTAGAGGCTTAAAATGTGAATGAATCTAATTTTAAGCATAATTTACATTAAAAGGCCGATTTATCACCTTTTAAGAGCGAACCCTATTTAAATATAGTTTTGGTTTATTTAATACATTCTATATGACTAAATAAAATCCTTCTTTAGAATGGGGACATCAAAATTTTCTTTGTGTAAATTTTTGGAATTTTTCCGATAAAGTTCATTTTTTAATGAATAGTGAAAATATTGTATTTTAATTCAAAACTATGTTTTAATATAATTTATTTATATGGTTGGATTATCTTTTTAATTTTTTTTAAAGTGTAATTAGAATATATTTTTACCATTTAATCCAATTTTGGTCATTGGAAAAAATTTCTCTTTGAAATTGGACATAAACAAGTGTCAATCTTTTGATAGTCATTGTTTCTTAAAAACACGCTATTTTTTTACAACGGGAATTAATTTTAAAATTAATTAATGACACTTTTATGTTTTGAATTTGGAAAAATAAACATCATTTTTGAATTTGGAATATTAAATATAGCTTAGGATGAATATTTGGTATTTTTCTGAAAAACTTCAATTTCTGATGAATAGTGAAACCACTTAGTTGTAGTTAAAAAACGGACTTCTTCATTTAAATGAAATTTTACCACTTCTGTGAATTGAATTTTAAAAATCCAACATACATGGTTGTTATTAGTTATTAAATTCTTTTTTAATAAGATTAAAATAATTTTTTGTGAATAGTAACTTTTGACTTTTATTTACCGCGGTTAAAGGTAAATAGGGTAATTCAAGGTAAAAAGAATATTATAATAATTTATAATTACCTTAACACTTGTCCTAACCTTATTTTATCAGTCATGTCCGACCATGGACATCCTTGGGTCGATTTTGGGACCCCATTGAGCCACTTATGAAAGATAATGACACATTAGATTAATTAATTTAATGTAAAGACAAAATTGACCTTAACAAAAATCTTTTAGTAATTAATTTTCATATGGTGTTATATAAGTCTTATTTTCAACTATAAAAATAAATTGTAAAGTGAAAAATATCTCCTTCATGATAGTAGTTTTTTTATAATTTTTAGACATCTAATAAATTAAATTATTCCTGACACAATAATGATGCAGTATTTACCTCATTAATAAATGATTTAAATAAATAAGATTATAATGATTAAAATATTATCCAAAACATGTCCAATTCTGATTGTATGATTTTATTTCGACCATGAGTCATCTTATATTTATATTTTAATGATTTTTGGACCTTTTGGAACCGAATATATGTTTATAATAAAATAATGTTTTCACATTTTCCTAAAGAGCCCCTCCTCTCCCTTATAAAATGAGACCATTTATATCCAATTACTCACACCTATAAAGCCATTAGGCTCGTCTAAAATTTACCCAATTAATCTCCCTACATCACTCACCTCCTCCTAGTAACCTTACCGTAGGAAAAATGCACTTCAAGAAGTCATTTGGTTCAAACCAAAAGGAGTTACCCAAATCAAAGGTAACGATTTCTCTTAAATTGTTTTCTTTTATTTTACTTCTCCAACCCCTAAACTATTTTTGTTCCTTTATTTTGTAACAAAACCAGTATCCTAAATATACTAGTATTCTTTTATAATAATTATTCTATCTACACATACACACACCTCCATCTAATGGATGAAGAACATACTGTTTCTGTGGATGGAAAATTAACACCTCATGAAACGATGATTGTTCAATAACCTCTTACTACCTCTCATGGTGGACATTATGATGGAACTATATTTATATTTGACATAAATTATGTTTATTATTTCTTTATTCTTCTGTAATTCCCATTTATATCACGCCTTTATGGTTTCCATAGTGGGTAAATACGATAATCTCATTTGAGGAAATGCGGACTACCGCCCCCTCAAAGTGATTTGACTTGTTAATGCCTTATGTGGGATGTATAAAAGATGGAGTTAATGACATTATATATGATATTATAATTTAATTATAATATACTTATGTATAATTATGTTTTAATTCCATTAAAATAAGAAATAGATATGAAAGTAGCGTTCATGCGTATGTACGGCTTACCGTCTCCATGAACGGTGCATTTCATTTCTTACCTCAAAATGTTATGTACTATTATAAATACATTTATATACTGGATATATATGATATATATGATATCTAAATGATTAATTTCATTCCGGATATAATTAACTATTGAACACATGGACAACTTGTAAATATAAGGTGTTCATATTTGACTCAAGTACCAAATATCGACAAAATGGACTTTATTAACTTAAATGATTACATAATGTTTATAACATGGTAATAAGTGATATAGAAGGAATAATAAATGTGAAAAATGTTCTTAAGCAAGTATAAATTAACTTTAGTTTATTATTTAGGATATTAAAGAATGATTGAGTCAAGTTGGACACGAGGAAAGGGACTTCGTCTCAATCTCCTTTCATTGAGGCATTTTTAGTTTTATACATGAATTTATTTTATACTGTGTATAAACCCCATTGAATTTTCATTTTATTCAAAGGGAATCTTTTTATACGAAGCGTTTTACTAAATGAAAAAAGGAATGTTTTTTCATGTAAGTGGTGACAACGATCTTTCCACCGCCGCGAGTATTATTTGATCTTTGGCTTCCTTAACAAGCCGAAATGTTTTTAAAAGGAAAAAATAAATACCATATACTCTTTTTACATATTTTAGTATTGAAAATGATTTTGAGAATGGATTTATTATTTCAATATCTTGAAATGATATTTTATTATTGCAATGTGGAAATTTTATCTTTATTTTTTTCTTATATTATGTGTTATGATCATTTTATGGTTCTTGGGCATTATTTACGTATATGGGTGGTTCTGTGATAAACCTAGGGTGGGTGAGCCCGAGATAGCTCTCCAATGCATTGGGTAACGTGATGGATGGAAACGTGAATGTTTCTCCTAAGAGATTTAGGGAATAAAATGTGATGGCTATTCTAAAGTAACTCACAATGTAGTTGTGATAGCTAAAATGTAAGTATGATATGGATTCCACAAGTTACCTTTATGATTTATGATTTCTATGCATCTTTCATAAATCTTATGATTTCATGAGGTAAGTAAAAGAGTTCATGTTTTGTATGTATTTATGAACAAATTTTTTCATTCTTTATTTATAACCCTTACTGAGCCTTTTATGCTCATCCCAAGTTTTGAAATTTTTTCACATGGCTTAAAGATAAATAGGGTCAAGGATGGGATCAAGGAAAATTCATGTTGTCTAAAACATGGAATTACACATGAATCTTTTTTTCAAGAGTTTATATTTTATGAAAAAAATGGAAACTGTGTAGAAGTGGTTGTTTTGAAATCTTTTGATATGTAATAGTTATGTCATAATTCTCTAAAACTCTAAACCTGAAAAGATCTGCAATGTGAATTATTCATTTAATTCAATATTATGTAATGTTTAAAGCTAAGTCCTTATAGTTGGTATCAGAGGTTGTTTTATAAAACTTTAGAAGTTATGGTATTGTTAAATTAATATCCATAATGTAATTTATGTTAATATTGATATCATATAGAATTTACAGATTACCATGTTGCTTTGCCTAAGAGATTTAGTTGTTCAGAATGGTTTTCCACAGAGGAAACAGGGAAGCTATGTTGGGATGACATCAGGAGGAAGACAACCTTCCAAATCAGCAACCTGAGATGGTCATAATCGGAAATGAATAGTTTGTTGCAGTGATGGCATAGTTGACTCAGGCTATAAATGGTGGTGGTATCCATGTACGAGATCATCCAGACCAACCACAGAGGAACATGTCAGTAGTGGATCATTTCATGAGGCAACATCCCTCATCTTTCAGAGGATCATCTGATCCGGTGCCGGTAGAAGGGTGGATTAAAGCACTGGAAAAGATTTTCAATGTCATGGGTTGTTCAAAACATCAAAATTTAAGCCTCTCTTTTTACCATTTTGAAGTTGAAGCTGGTCAGTGGTCGTCGATAGTGAAAAATATCAGGGATAGTGAGGAGATTTGTGCTCTTGATTGGGTTGAATTAAAAGGTATGTTTCTTGAGAAATATTTTCCTAAGGTGGTTCGTCTTAGAATGGAAAAACAATTCCTAGAATTGAGGCAGGAGGATGACTCAGTGGCTACTTATGAAGCAAAATTCACTCGACTAGCAAGGTATACTCCAAATTCCATATGAGATCTTGATAGTAAAATCAACCATTTTTACTCAGGATTAAAGCCAAAGTATCAAAGGGATTTAGCTTCTCATGAGTTCAAGAGTTATAAAAAACTTGTTCGTTGTGCGGAGAAGGTGAAAATAGAGTTTTCTAATGATCAGTTATTCTTTGAAAAAAAAAATAGAATAAGAGGTTGAGGTGGCAGGTGAAAGGGATGAAATCTTCAAAAAAGTATGATGGTAAGAAACTTAAGTTTACAGTTTGTAAAAATTGTGGTAAAAAGCATTTTGGGGAATGCCTTTTGAATTATAGTAAGTTCTACTGATGTGTTAAAATGCGACATAAGGCTCGTAATTGCACTGAAAAAGATCAGGGTAATGGTAGGAAAAAATCTGATTTACTGTCATTAAAATGTTTTCAGTGTAATGAAATGGGTCATTATGAAAATGAGTGTCCAATAAATAACTCAACTGAGGGAAATCATCCATACTACAAGTTAAAAGTGTTGGTGAAATCCTTTGCAACTACTTCAGCAGATGTTGGGCCATCAAATAAAGTTGTATCAGGTACACTGTTTGTTTGTTCAGATTATGCCAATGTATTGTTTGATTCAGGGTCTACACACTCTTTCATTTCTAAGAAGCTTTCTAGTAAATTGAGAATTCCATATCAAGATATGAATACAAAACTTACGATAAAAACACCTGGAGGAAATGTTGAGACAAAAAGAGAACATAAGAACATTCATGTCCTTGTGTGTGGAGAGAATCTACCAGAAAACCTTATTGTTTTGCCTCTAGTAGAGTTTGATGTTATATTGGGCATGGATTGGTTTTCTGTTTATCATGCTAAGATTTACTGTAGAGCTAAATAGGTTTCTTTTCAGAATTATTTTCAGTTTGTATAAAAAAATGAACCCTTGTTGTTGACAACATATCAGGAAGCTGAGAAACTAGTAAAATATGGAAATTAATGTTACCTTGAACATATTGTTGAAAACAAAGGAAGTATTCAAATTAATGATGTTCCAGTGGTAAATGAGTAACATTATGTTTTTCCTAATGATTTTTCTAGTACTATACCTCATCGAGAAGTTGAATTTATTGTTGACTTAGTTCCTGATGCTAAGCCAATTTCAAAACCCCCTTATCGAATGGGTCAAATTGAACTTTTAGAGTTAAAGAAGAAATTGCATGAGTTATTAGATAAAGGTTTAATTTTACCTAGCACATCACCATGGGGTGATCATGTCTTGTTTGTTAAAAACAAAGATGGTTCAATGAGACTTTGCATTGATTATAGAGCATTGAATAACATCACTATTAAGAATTAGTATCCTTTTCCTCATATCAATGATTTTTTTGATCAGCTCCAGGGATCTCAGTATTTTTCGAAGATTGGTTTGAGGTCAAGGTACCATTAGTTGAAAGTAATGGAAGCATACATTCCTAAGACCGCATTTCGTACTCGATATGGCCATTATGAATTTGTAGTTATGCCTTTTGGTTTAATCAATGCACCTGTTGTATTCATGGATCTTATGAATAGAATTTTCTATGAGTTCTTGGATAAGTTTGTGGTTGTGTTCATTGATGATATTTTGGTTTATTCTAAAAGTAAGGAGGAACATGAAATTCATTTAAGGGTTGTCTTGAAAAAATTAAAAGAAAAGAAACTTTATCGGAAATTCAGTAAGTGTGAGTTTTGGTTACAACAAATTTCTTTCCTTTGTCACATTATTTAAAAAAATGGCATAAATATTGATCCTGCTAAAACAAAAGTTGTTGAAGAATGGCCAAGACCCATAAATATAACCGAGATCCGTAGTTTTCTTGGTTTGGAAGGTTATTACCAGAGGGTTGTTGAAATGTTTTCACAATTATCTAGTCCAATGACTAAGTTAACTTGAAAAGGTGTTAAGTTCAAATGGACAAAAAATGTGATGATTATTTTCAGTAATTGAAAAGAAGATTGGTGAATGTTACAGTTTTGGAACTGCCATCCAGAAATGGTGAGTTTGTTATCTACAGTGATTCTTTGTTGAAAGGATTGGGTTTTTTCCTAATGTAGAATGATCAGGTAATTGCTTATGATTCACTTCAGTTATAACCTCACGAGTTAAATTACCCTACACCTGATTTGGAATTAGCCGCTGTTGTTTTTGCTTTAAAAATTTGGAGGCATCATTTGTATGGAGTGAAGTGTGAAATATATATTGATCACAAAAGTTTGAATTATATATTCACTCAAAAATAATTGAACATGAGATAGAGGAGATGGTTGGAAGTAATCAAGGATTATGATTTCATGATCTATTACCATCTGGGAAAAGAAAATAAAGTGGATAATGCTTTGAGTAGAAAAAGTAATGCTTCATTAACCATACTACGTTTGGAACAAGATAATTTGGTTTTTGATTTGATGAATTATGGCATAGAAGTTGTTGGTGCAGGAAATTCTTCTATTTTGTATCAGGTGTCAGTGAGATTATCTCTATCAGACAGAATAAAGCAAGAAAAAAAAGAAGATAGTGAGTTATAGAAAAAGGTAGAGTTGGTTCAGAAGGGTAAGTTTCCTGATTTTAATCTTGATAATGATTGTGTATTGAGGTTTGGGAAGAGATTATGTGTGCCTTGGTATTCACAGTTGAAGAATGAGTTGTTATGTGAAGCTCATAGTTCTCCGTTTTTAGTTCATCCAGGCAGTACTAAGATGTACAAAGATCTCTGTGAGTATTACTGGTGGGATGGAATGAAAAAATATATTACTGATTTTACTATGAAGTGTTTGACTTGTCAGCAGGTTAAAGCAGAGCGGCAGTTACCAAAATAGATGCTTCATCTTCTATCGGTGCCAGAGTGGAAATGGGGAAATATTTCCATGTATTTCGTTGTGGGATTACCAAATACATCTCGAGGTAATAATGGAATTTGGGTTATAGTTGATCGATTGACTAAATCTGTTAATTTCCTTCCTATTTGAGGTACTTTATCTCTAGATCAACTTGCTCCGTTGTATTTTAAAGAGGTATTCAGGTTTCATGGAGTTCCTCTCTCCATTATATCTTATCATTATCTCAGGTTTACTTCTAAATTTTTTAAAGTCCTTCAGAAGTCATTGGGTTCTGAATTAAATTTTAGTATAGATTTTCACCCCCAATCAGATGGGCAATTAGAACGAACAATTCATACATTAGAGGATATGCTACATGCTTACTGGATGGATTATCCGGGAAGTTGGGACCAACATCTTTCTTTGGTTTAATTTTCATATAATAACAGTTTTCATTCTAGTATATCGATGGCTCCATCTGAGGCATTATATGGAAAGCATTGTCGAACTCCAGCTTTTTGGGATGAAGTAGGTGAGAGGAAGTTGTTGGGACCAGAATTGGTAGAAGAGATGGTAGAGAAAGTTTAGTTGATTTAGAAGCACATGAGAATAGCTTAGAGCAGACAGAAAAGTTATGCAGATAACCGGAGGAAGGATATTTCTTTTGAGGTAGGTGATCATGTCTTTCTCAATGTTTCTCCATGGAAAAGTGTGATGCGTTTTGGTAAGAAGTGAATGTTGAGTACGAGGTTCATTGGACCTTATGAAATTCTGTAGAAATTTGGATCAGTTGCATACAGAGTGGCTTTACCTCCAATTTTATCCCAGGTACACAATGTTTTTCATGTTTCGATGTTGAGAAAGTATATACCAGATCCATCTCATGTTTTGATCCCAGATGTAGTTCAGTTGGAAGAGAATCTCTCTTATGAAGAACAACCAGTCTAGATTCTTGACCATAGAGAGAAAGTGTTGCGTTGTAAGGTAATTTACCAGGAAAAGGTTTCGTGGAAAAACCATATGGTTGAAGAGGAAACATGGGAATCTGAAAATGCTATGAGGGATAAATACCCCCCACTTATTTTGATAATTTAATAAAAATTGCGAGGACGCAATTTTCAAAAGGGGGGAAGGATGTAACACACCAATTAAATTAAGAATAATAAATATTTCATATTTATTAATATTTGTGAATTAAATATTAATTTTACTTTTAAAGGGTTGCTATGTTTGATAGCATACCTGATACGCAACAACGGGTTTTTTTGAAATCTTACGTTGCACACTAATAATATAATATTATTATTTTAAATGGTAGTTAACTCCTAGTCATTGTATTAGTAGGAATGAACCAAACTAACTAAAATATGATTATATATGTTTTTTTAAATGTATTTACATTTATCCAATAAATGTTTGAGGCTTAAAATGTGAATGAATCTAATTTTAAGCATAATTTACATTAAAAGGCTAATTTATCGCCTTTTAATGGAGAACCCTCTTTAAATATAGTTTTGGTTACTTTAATACATTCTATATGACCAAATAAAATCCTTATTTAGAATGGGGACATCAAAATTTACTTTGTGTAAATTTTTGGAATTTTTCCGATAAAGTACATTTTTTAATGAATAATGAAAATATTGTATTTTAATTCAAAACTATGTTTTAATATGATTTATTTATATGGGTAGATTATCTTTTTAATTTGTTTTAAAATTTAATTAGAATATATTTTTACCATTTAATTCAAAGTTGGTCATTGTAAATAATTTCTCTTTGAAATTAGACATAAACAAGTGTCAATCTTTTGATAGTTATTGTTTCTTAGAAACACGCTATTTGTTTTAAAAACAGGATTTAATTTTAAAATTAATTATTGACACTTTTAGGTTTTGAACTTGGAAAAATAAACAAAATTTTTGAATTTTTAATATCAAATATTGCTTAGGCTAAATTTTTGGTATTTTTCTAAAAAAACTTCAATTTTGGATGAATAGTGAAACCACTTAGTAGTAGTTAAAGAAACCGACTCTTTCATTTAAATGAAATTTTAACACTTTTTTGAATTGAATTTCAAAAATACGACATACGTGTTTGTTATTAGTTAGTAAAATGTGGTTTAATAAGATGAAAATAATTTTTGGTGAATAGTAACTTTTGACTTTTATTTACCGTGGTTAAAGGTACATAGGGTAATTCACGGTAAAATAAATATTATAATATTTCAAAATTACCTTAACACTTGTCCTAACCTTATTGTATGAGTCATGGCCGACCATGGTCATCCTTGGGTCGATTTTGGGACCCCATTGAGCCACTTATGAAAGATAATGACACTTTAGATTAATTAATTTAATGTAATGTCAAAATTGACATTAACAAAAATCTTTTAGTAATTAATTTTTCTATGGTGTTATATAAGTCATATTTTCTACTATAAATATTCATTGAAAATCTAAAAATATTTCCTAAATGATAGTATTTCTTTTATAATTTGTAGACATCGAATAAATTAAATTATTCATGACACAATAATGATGCAGTATTTACCTCATTAATAAATAATTTAAATAAATAAGATTATAATGATTAAAATATTATACAAAACATGTCCAATTATTATTGGATGATTTTATTTCGAACATGAGTCATCTTATATTCATCTTTAATGATTTTTGGACCTTTTGAAACTGAAGATATGTTTATAATAAAATAATGTTTTCACACTTTCCTAAAGATCCCATCCTCTCCATTATAAAAGCAGACCATTTCTATCAAATTACTCACACCTATCAAGACATTTGGCTCATCCAAAATCTTCCCAATTAATCTCCCTATATCTTTCTACTCCTCCTAGAATCCTTACCTTATGCAGAAGGCACTTCAAGAAGTCCTTTGGTTCAAACCAAAGGGAGTTACCCAAATTAAAGGTAACAGTTTCTCTTAAATTGTTTTCTTTTATTTTACTTCTCCAACCCCTAAACTCTTTTTATTACTTTATTTTGTAACAAAAACAGTATCCTAAATATACTAGGATGTTTTTATAATAATTATTCGAACTATAATTACCCACACCTCCATCTAATGGGTGAAGAACATACTATTTCTGTGGATGTAAAATTAATGCCTCATGAAACGATGATTGTTCAATTACCTCTTACCGCCTCTCATGGTGGCCATTATGATGTAAATGTATTTATATATGATATATAATATTTTTATGATTTCATTATGCTTATTTAATTCCCATTTATATCACGCCTATATGGTTTCCATAGTGGGTAAATACGATAATCTCATTTGAGGAAGTGCGGACTACCGCCCCCTCAAAGTGATGTGACTTGTTAATGCCTTATGTGGGGTGTATAAGAGATGGAGTTAATGATATTATATATGATATTATACTGTAATTATAATATACCTATGTACAATTATGATTTATTTCCATTAAAATAAGAAATAGAGATGAAAGTAGCATTCATGCGTACGTACGGCTTACCGTCTCCATGAACAGTGCATTTCATTTCTTACCTCTAAATGTTATATACTATTATAAATACGTGTATATACTGGATATATATAATGTATATGATATCTAAATGATGAATGTCATTATGTATATAATTAACTATTGAACACATGGACAACTTGTAAATATAAGGTGTTTATTTTTTACTCAAGTGCGAAATATCGACAAAATGGACGTTATTGACTTAAATGAGTAAATAATTATTATAACATGTTAGTAAGTGATATAAAAGGAATAATAAACATTAGAAAGTTTCTTAAGCACATATAAATTATCTTTAGTTTATTATTCAGGAGATTAAATAACGATCGATTCAAGTTGGACATGAGGTAAGGGACTTCATCGCAATCTCCTTTCATTGAGGCATTTTTAGTTTTATACACGACTTTATTTTATACGGTTTATAAACCCCTTTGACGTTTCATTTTATTCAAAGGGAATATTTTTATACGAAGCATTTTACTAAATGACAAAAAGGAATGTTTTTTACGTAAGCGATGACAACGACCTTTCCACCGCCGTGAGTATTATTTGATCTTTGGCTTCCTTAACAAGCTGGAATGTTTTTAAAAGAATAAATAAATACCATATACTCTTTTTACATATTTTGGTATTGAAAATGATTTTGAGAATGTATTTATTATTTCAATATCATGAAATGATTTTTTATTATTGCAATGTGGAAATTTTATCTTTCATTTATGCTTATGTTATGTGTTATGATCATGTTATGGTTCTTGGGCATTATTTACGTATACGGGTGGTTCTGTGATAAACCCAGGGCAGGTGAGCCCGAGATAGCTCTCCAATGCATTGGGTAACATGACGAAGCCAAACATGAATGTTTATCCTAAGAGATTTAGGCAATATACTGTGATGGGTATTCCAAAGTAACTCCCTATATAGTTGTGATAGCTATAATGTAAGTATGATATGGATGCCACAAGTTACATTTATGATTTATGATTTCTATGTGTATTTCATAAATCTTATGATTTCATGAGGTAAGTAAAAGAGTTCATGTTTTTTATGTATTTATGAAAAAAAAATTCATTCTTTTTTTTATAACCCTTAATGAGCCTTTTATGCTCATCCCATGTTTTGAAATGTTTTCACAGGACTTAAAGATTAATATGGTCAATGATGGGATCAAGGAAAAGTCATGCTGACTAAAAAACAGAACTAGACATGACCCTTTTTTTCAAGAGTTTATATTTTATGAAAAAAAATAGAAACTGTCTAGAAGTGTCTGTTTTGAAATCTTTTGAGATGTAATAGTTATGTCCTAATTCTCTAAAACTCTAAACTTGAAAAGATTCTCAATGTGAATTATTCATTTAATTCAATATTATGTAATATTTAAGGTCAGGTCCTTATACACAATGGTAAACCACCTAAAATTGATGTCCTATATGGAAGATATAGTTGGTGGACTAACCAGCTACAATGGTAGCTGGAAAAGCACAAGGTCCAACATGACATTTGAACTATTACAAAAAAGGAATAAATCATTTTATAAAGAAAATATTGTGATCGTGTACATATGGTGTTGTCTCTTGTATTAAGAGAGATTGTTGTAGGAATATTAATCCAGTGATTATGGAATTATACATAGATATGTGGTGTGATCATGTGAAGAAGTAGTATCATATAATATGAAGATACTGATCATAGTGAGTGAAAAATGAGAAGTGAGGGAAAATAGATAAAGACTGCATACCTATATATTAAGATATTATTGAAGATCTATGTTTGTTCAAGATAGTGTGAAACTCAATAAATATATGTTTTTAATTCAAACATTTATGGGAAAGGAAGATGAATGTTCTTTGAAGAACATATTAATGTAAAGAATAATAGATCAACCATGAAGTGGTGGAACTGATTCGTATGCATCAAAGAGGAAAAACCCAGTCCCTAGGGATAAATCTTGTACACATTTGGATTATAGTACACACTGGTGAAGTTCTCTTAATATTATGAAAAGGAAATAGATCCATTATTTGTACATATTATTGACCCAGATTATTAGTGACCCATGGTGAGGTGGTGATTCAAACCTAAACATTGTGAGGCAGTGCACCTAGGTGGGGTTTTTAGGGAGTATTAAATAAGTAAGAAGATTGAGATACCATGTACCATGCCTATGTGGAAATATAAAGTGAAATGATTTCATCGGGTTTTTAGGGAGTTTTAAATAAATAAGAAGACTGTAATAATTGAAATATCACATGGAGGAAACAAGTTGAGTGTTTAGGTGAATCATTTACCTCCATTCCCTGCAAAACCTATGTATCTTGAAGTATGTTTGGCCTTATTACATCCCCAATAAGATATTTATATTACATTCCAAGAGAAAGTTTCTCCTCCTTAGTTTTCATTCCTTACTTATCCAAACTATATCTCGATTCAATATTTACCTCTTTAGGTTGTATCAGATTTCAAACAAACTACTCCTCTATAGAACTAGTTTTTAAAATATTCTTCAAAAACCAAAATCCCCTTGCATTGTCTTCTCGTACCTATCCATGAAAAATTACTCCAACTATACTCATTTCAATTAGAGATTATAATATTTTTATGTCAACAACCAATAAAGTGTTGTGTTCTCCATACAGATATGTGTCAGAGGTAACTCCATATCTTATGACGTCTGACTTATTTGGAAATAAGTATATGATTTTTTGATCCATTAAAAAGAATCCTCCCTTAAATAGTAAGGTAACTCAAATATATTCATCATGCTAATCAAACCATCAGGCACATGAACTACAGAAATATAAACAAGTTCCCATGATTGTACCTAAGTGGACTGTGGCTTCTGATGTTGTTTTTGGAAAGGCTCTAACTACTCCATATAGATCATTTCATAAGAGGATCATAATGTTTCCAATCTCCCTATCCATACCTAGCCAACCAACTATCCAAAATTTTCAGAACATCCTTCATGATCAGCTAAATACTTCATTTTTTCTTGTAGATCAATTTGTAACTCTTGTATCTTTCTCTCGATCTCTGCGAGTCCCCTATAAAATACTTTTTTACTTGTTTGAAACTCATATAAATGATGTTTTTTAACTTGTTGTATTTTTATATATCAAAGGGCCTCAATCATCTATTCATTCACCATCCATTCCAAAATTGGCTGAACCCTAGCCACTCTATACTCCATTGCATACATCTTCCACCAACGATCCACAATTAGTCGCTACTATCTACAATTTCCTCTCAATCTATCAATGAAAGGAAAAAATTGTTAGGACCGTGAGTGAGAATGTAGAAAATGGAAAAAATCATAAAAAATGCATTATAAAAAATTTATCATACATAAATAGGATTACAATAGAGGGATAAGTCGAAGAATAATGATAAAGTATAATTCCCTTGGGAAATACTACACTTCTGAGTCCAAGGTCAGAACCTCCCATGGTCGAGACCTCCTATCAGACTAGATGAACCCAAACAAAAAATTTAAATGAAATCACCAACTACCAAATACTTTTAATTAATATCCTCTACCTACCACAACCATCCCAACACAATAATGAAAATTAATAAACAATATTACCCTTAATAGTTACAACCCATGTCCTTATGTGGAAAACCCCCTACCCTCACTATCCTATAAATCACTATGAGTTATTAGTGATACCATTTCGGTTTAGAAACACTTTTTCATTGATTATTTCCCTACTAAATAAGATTTTACACCCTTATCTTAATTATTTTGTGATGTTTTTCATCGATAACATTTTAGTGTACCATAAGATGAATGTGGGAAACATTTGGTAATTGTTCTTAAAAGACTATGAGTACATGATTTATGTCAAACTCTCTATGTGAAATTCTTGGATCAGTGAAGTGAAATTTATAGATAATATGTTGTCATAAGATTATATATTAGTGTATCTCAAGAAAAATGAAGTGATTAATTCTTGTGGCTCGCCCAATAATATATTTTAGATCATAAGTTTCCTTAGTATCGTAGGATAAAACCAATGTTTCATTAATGACTTATCTCAATTAGAAATGCTTGTGAATAATTTTATTAAGAGGGGGTGTACTTTTTATGGGATGATCGATGTGATGAATAATTTCAACAGCTAAAGAAGAGACTTACATCAATGTCAATTCTTATTTTACCCAATTCGAGTGAGAGGTGTGTTGCTTATTATGACACCTTGGGGTTGGGATGTATGTTGATACAAGAAGATTGTATATTGTCATATGATTCATGACATGATCGTATTGGGACCATATATTACTATTATTTCCCCGGACTAGTTTCTAAAATGTTATCCATTGACATAATATATATATATATATATTAAGACAATAAATATCTAAAATTACAATACACAGTTTAATATTTTCATTACATCAAAAATAAACCCAATTAAGATACTTTACAATTACTATGATTTGGATTAAATAAAACCATTTCTTATTTTGGTGATGAAAATTCTTTAATCATCACATCATGCTAATGATTTTATAAAACCAATTTTAAACTAATATCATAACCAATATAATTTCTCTTATGGCATATTTTTCTTAAGATTAGTTTTGATTAACATCAACTTAGAAAATCTTCTCTCTATTTATGTAACCATAATGAGTATAGTCAACAAAATTTGATATTTAAAGAAAATAATTTTTTCTTCCAAAATTAACATCACATGTTCTAAATAATTGATTTTAATTATAGTAAGAATTCAATTTTTTTCAATATTATCTAGAAAGATAAAGAATTAAATTAAAATTAAGCATAATCTTTGACACATGAAATTTTGGGTGGAAATTTGGGACAAGACACGTGAACACAACACAAGCCAAACACATGATTAAATAAATGGATTGTGTTCGGGTTGAGGGTGCATGATATGACAACACGATAAATGACACAAATATTTAAATATTTAAAATTCTATGCATATGTTATTAAATAGAATATTTTACATTTAATTAGATTAATATAAATTTATATTTGTCTGTGAATATTTAATTTTATTAGTAAATATTTATATTCTAAAATAAATTTAAATTATTATAAAATTTGAAAATATAATAAATATATATAAATATATTAAATAATTAATAAAATATATAAATAAAATGTTGCAGAATTGCGGAAAATGGAAAACTAGTTATTAAACGGGTCGAGATTGGGTTGAGCATCACAAAATGACTATTAAATAAGTCAATTTAGCAAGACACAAATTTTTACCCCTACATGAAATTAAAAATATATATATATGCTCAAATATTTATTGGTTAAATAAAAAAATTTAAATCCATTTACCTAAAATTGAAAACTTTATCATTAAAAGATAAAATACTAGGGTTGGGATTTATTTAGAAAAATATTTCTATATCTCATTCTTGTAAATGTGAAAATTTAATAATTTCTGAGTAAGAAATTTTACTTCTCACTTTTCTATTACTTTTGTTTTGGAAATCACAAAAACCTTCCTAAAACATATTGAAAAAAATTTATGTCCAAAAGTGTTTTAGTATGTTTTTTTGGAAATCATTACTTTTTCTATACTTAGAAAACATTATAAAGTTATACAAAAATACACTTTAAATTTTTTATTATAGTCATCGTAATGAGTATGTGTCTGTTAAATATGACTCACCTTTATCCGACCAAAAATAGGACCTTGGGTTTCTCCCATACTAACAAAAGTATTGATAATCTAATTTACACTAGTATCAATAAAAATCGGGTTGATACTCATAAATTATATTTTAATGACATTAATAAGTAAGTTATTTATAATGACCTATGTTTATAATTGTAATATGGAAGACTTTTTTATAATTTAAGAAAAACTATTAACATTGTAATGGTGTTAACCAGTATGATGTCGTACATTGAGTTTTGACGAGGTCTCAAGTGCCAACTGTCTGAATCCATTGTAAAAAACGTGGAAATATGGTCATTGGAAGCTCGCCTAAAAATACCATGTCATTTGAAGATTTTGACGCTGGTCAATTACATTTTCTTGTGATTTTTTAGAAGAATACTTGGTGTGAATATATTTTTCTTAATCATTGTATTTCATTAGAGAGGGTCGTTTTGAAGGAAACCTTATTAGGTGGTCTCCTTATAAACTTTTTGTTATTTTTAACCTTTTCTTATTGTAGTGATTATGATTTAGGGCTTCCTAGGATAGGAAGATATAGAATCTGATATATGGATCGAGGGCTCATAGGGATAGTGAGATTAAAAATCCAATCCATCATATCAATGTATTTTGATGCTATGAAGACATAGAATCTGATATTCGTATCTAGAACTTTTAGGGATAAGAAGAAAAAAACATTGATCATCATATAGAGGGATTTCCTTGGTTAGAAAAGACATACATTCAATTAAGTATAAAACTAGGTATACCATTAATCATGTTTATTTGAAACCTTTCACTTTAGGTTAAAAATTGTTTTTCTTATAAATATCTTGTATGTAATTCCTACATTTGTTAGTTATTTAATTACATGTTGATTACATGTTTTATATTCCTCTATGCATGATTCTGATTGTATTATCTTAAAAAGATTGAATACAATAAATTCTATTGATCATAACTACTAAGAATCTGACACACTCTCATATAATTGGATCCTTCATACATATGATACATGTACTCTAATATTATCAGAATCATTATAATTATGATACTATGATAAATGGACAGACACTGAGTATGATAAAACATACCTTGAATATGATTTGTGAAATGTATTGTTTAAGTTTTAAAAAAAAGTGTTTAACTTACAATTTACCCTCCACATTTAGGTTTATCCATTTTAAACTCACAATGGACTTAAATTGTATTGTTATATATACATCTTTTATTGTTTTTTTTCAAGATCAGTTTACAAATTAAGAACATGGTAGTGGTCTTGTTAGAGTTTGGGTTTACATGTTCTATACTCCATGATCCCTTGATTTTACATCCACCTCTTCTCATGCACTCAACCTAAATTCTCTCCATGGTCATCCACCGGCTTCTGTCTGACATAAAATTTCCCCCCAGTTACATCCCTACATTTCCTTCCATTGTGAATGCTATAAGTTTTCTAAACATCATTAGATTCTGTAAATTCGACAATTTGTGATACATGAAACAAAGTCATTCTACTCAGTTAATTTTGATGAATGGGATCCTTACAAGGTTTCTAGCCTCTCTAGGTACCATTATTATGTATCCATTATTGATTAATTCTCTTAGATGAAACATTTATATCTCCTTAATGATCATTCAAAGGTGTGTGATATTTTCATAAGTTTTTAACATGAAATTAAAAATCAATTCACCATGACTATTAAATATCTCCACTCATACTATGGCTTAGAATATTTATCCTATTCCCTTCACTAGTTTATCAAGGATTGCATCATTCTTCATAAAAAATTCTACCCTGATACACCTCAATAGAATGAAGTGTCATAGTGTAACCATCATCATATTCAGTAGAATTATCAGGACCTATTATTTCACATGAAATTACCTCTTCCTTTTTATGGGGATTCTATTATTACTAAAAAATATCTTATCATTCATATTATTATTTTTATCCTTAAGGTGGAGAATCCTTTGTAGGCCCTGTTCACCTCTCTCCATCCTCACCCTCTTCCACATCATGTTTTTGGGTGTATGTAATATATGTGACACTTGTCTAAACATCTCAAAATTTTATACAAAATTCATCTTTTTCATCTTCTTGGGAACTTTTCGCACTCAGTGCAGAAATTGTTGTTTCTATCCAGACTTGAGGCATTATGTCATCTCTTATGATGTCTCCCTCATTGAGAACTCTCCATTTTCTTCACCCTATTCCCACCCAAAAAAACCCTATCATTGACTATATTCTGCATACCATCAACAAACCCCTACCTCAGGTTTCCCACTCTTTTGATTATCATTTCAGCTCTATCTACTCTCATCGACCATTGAATGTGTCCCTCGTCTAGACTGAGGAAACCCTATCTTTAACATCATCCACTGATCCTTCTTTGGGACTAGACAATGTACCAATTTTATTGCAAAAAGGTACTCTATATTTCCAAAATAATTCCTTGTACACAACTTCATACATAGGCCTCTCTACTCTGGAGATGATATATTTTCCTCACACAGTTCCTGAATCCAAATATCACCCTATGTGTCTTCAATAAATGGGGGATGAATTACGAGCATTATACATAAATAAATCCTTGGATCTAGTCCCCCTTCTGGTAGGTAAATAGGTGGTTTATATAAATGGATTTATAAGGTATGCCTAAATACAAATGGAATACTTAATCACCTTAAAGTCAGACATGTGGAGAAAGGATTTTCCCAGACATATGGTGTTGATTATTTCGATATATTCTCTTGAGATATGAAGATGACATCTTTTTGATTATCTATCTCTATTTCAACTACTCATCATTGGCCTCTTCATCAACTTGATGTCAGGAATTCATTTCGGTATGGTTTTCTTGATAATGATGTGTATCTCCAACAACCTCCATGATTCCTTACTGCAAGAGACAGTTCTCATATCTTTCAGCGTCATCGATCTCTTTATTGGCTAAAGATGTCTCCTCATTCATGGTTTGGAAGATTCTACATAGTCATCACTACATTTATACTATCTTAGAGTATGAAGTACCACACTATTTTCTAATGCAACACGTCCTCTAGCTGCATCATATTGGTTGTATATGTTGAAGATATCATTATTACTGGTAGCGACTCACATGGCATTACCCATCTAAAGTTTTTTCATCAACAACAATCTCAAACCAATGTTTTGGGTCCTCTTACATACTTATTTGGTATTGAAGTCTCTAGTTATATAGACACCATATTTCTTTAACAATTTAAATGTACTTTGGATATCTTATAGGATATTGGTTTGTCTCGGAAAACATCCATTGGAACTCATCTTGATCCTTGGAAATGTACCCTATATAATTCCACAGACCCATATTCTCACTGAGAGAAGTCCCTTCATCTTGTGCGTAAACTCAATTGTCCCACCATGTCTCATCCAAATATTTCATGTGTTGTCACCAAGGTTTTCCAATTCATGGAACATTTGAAAAAATCTCAATGGGATTATGTCCTTCTCATTTTCAAGTACAATAACAAAGACCCTTCATGTGGTATTTGGTATTCACATCATGATCATCTGAATATTGAGGCCTTTATTAATACTGACTATGTTGGTTTCTTAGATTCCCAGAAGTGTACTTCTTGGTTTTCTATTTTCTTGGTAGGTAACATAATATCATTGTGAAGAAATAAATATACTTTCATCTCTAGATCTAGTTCGGAATCAGAATACCATGTGATGGCCCCTGTTACTACTGATATTATTCGGCTTCTTCATCTTCTCTATGAAATTGGTTTCCCGTAAAAGATGTATTCTCATATTCATGTGATAATAAATCATCCATGAATATTTCTTCCCACCCATTATAACATTAATGTACCAAGAATATTGAGGTGGATTCCACTTTCTTATACATTACCTCTAGTAACATCATATTAGTTTCAGCTAAATTTTGATGGCTGGTTAGCTTTCTGGAATCTTTACCAAAGGCATGCTGGGAGCCCAACTGGACTCCCTTTTCACCATGCTTTGAATCCACAGCATCAGTAACCCAATATGAGGGGGGAGTGTGTAGGGTCTTATTTTAGTATCTTCTTTTTTGGGACTCTTCTTCAAATATATACTAGTTCTTTCCGGATGGGGATTTCTAGAACTAGTTATTTTATTTTTGAGTTATGTGTATTTTTGTGTCCCACATCAGATTATTCTAAATTGTAATTATCTTACTCTATCTATAAAATAATTTCTCCACCTCTCCTTGAGGTAAGGAATTCATACCATTCTACACATACATATTATTGGACACAAATTCATCTTTAATACGATTATAAACATAAAATATGGAATGTTTAATAAATGATGCTCAAGGAAAAAATATTTGTATAGTTAAAATTGTTCTTCTTGGAAAATCTTTAATTTAAAATTTTTTGTTTGTTGAAGGTCTTAAGAAGTACCTTATAAGCATAAGTCAATTATGTGATGAAGGAAACCCTTTAAACATTAGGAATAATGAATGTTTAGGAAAAGGTTCCAAGGATGAATTGATTCTTTCTTCCAATTAGCATGGTAATGTTTACACACATAACATAGAAGACCTTAGGATCCATGACTTACCTTTCCTTATTACAATGAAAGATCAATCTCGGTTATTTCAATGATATTTAGGACACTATAAGCAAATAAACATATCTAAATTGATTAAGAAAATACTTGTTAATTATATACAGAAACATAGGTATGATTCTTCTAAAGTATGTGACCCTTGTAAATAAGGTAAGAATATTAAGTCATGTTTTAAATCAATTAGATAAGTACCAACTTCTGATGCTTTATAGTTTGTTCACATAGACTTATTTTTTCCTACACAAACTCTATGTATTAGTAGAAAATACTCTATATATGTCTTAGTTGATGATTACACCAGATATATCATGGGTTTATTTTCTAGTAAAAATTGTAGCCCTTAGTTATTTGAAAACATTTTTGGTCAATGTTTAAAATGAGAAAAACCACTCCATGATAATAATTCATAGTAATCATGGTGGAGAAATTGTAAATATTTTTTTTAAACTTTTTTTAGTAAGAATATTATTGAACATTACTTTTCAGCTTCTGTAACTACCCAGAAAAATGATGTTGCTGAAATAATAAATATAATTCTTCAAAAAATAACAATAAACATGTCAATTGATCACTTAGTTGCTAAATATTTTTGGGTTTAAGTGTTAAGTTCTTCAAGATATACTATAAATCATATTTTGATTATAAATTTTCATAATAAAAATCCTAATGTGTTTTTGAATCGAAATAAAACCAAATGTTTCTTACTTCATAATTTTTGGTTATAAAGTATTCATTTTGAATATCAAAGATAAATTACATAAATTTTAACCCAAATCTGATGAAGGAATATTTTTAGGTTATTCCACTACTTTAAGGGATTATAGAGTTTTTAATAAATATTCTTTTACTATAGAAGAAATAGAATGTGTTATGTTTGATGAAATTGAGTCTTCTATTTTCAAAAACACCCAATCAACATCGTCTGATGTTACTTAAAAAACTAATTTTTGACCATTGTTAGTAAGTTATTCTTATAAGTTAATAATTCCATAATTAATTTTTCTTGTTATTCCTTTTGTTAGCTTAGGTTTAAGAAAAAACTTTTGAAAACCCAAGAAATCTGTTGTTTCTTAGGAATCATCCTAGTGAGATTATTATTAGTTATGTCGATCAACCATTTAGGACTAGAAGTTTCTTAATAAATTAAATTTAATATCTATATTTATTATCCAATTTTAAATCTTGAAATCATGATGAGGATTGGATTAAATCAATTCAAGATGAAATCAATTAATTTTAAAAGAACTAAATTTGAGATTTAATTGAATGTCCTAATGATACTTTTTTAATTAGATTAAAATTAGTTTATTAGAAAAAAATGTGATGAAAATTGAATATTATTAATAAATAATGCTATACTTTTTTCTAAGGTTCATAATAAAAAATAAGGAATATATTACAAAGAAACCTATTATTAGGTTCAAAGACTTGAAACTATTCGAATACAATTTTTTTTACAGCAATCTTTAATTTCAAAAAGATCAAATGAAAGTGAAGTTTGATTTTCATAATAGATATGTTTAGTAGGAATTTTATGATGAAAAACCCCTAGTTTTTGAAGATACAAAACACCTTGAGTATGTTTAAAAACATTCCAAATCTTTATGTGGGATTAAACAAGCCCCTAAATCCTGATATGATTGATTAATTAGATTTTTAGTACAAAACCATTTCATTTATGGGATATAAATCCAACACTTTTTTATAAATAAATTTAACAAAAATATTATCATTTTTCAAATTTATGTTGATGAAATTATAATTGGATAAAATCAAGAATCTTTAATAGATTAATTTTTAGATCTTATGAAATCTGAGTTTGAAATGAGTATGATGGGAGAGTGAACATATTTTCATGGTTTTCAAATTTATCAAAAACCAAAAGGAACTTTTATATATCAACATAAGTATATTAAATATCATATTAAGAAATTTTGTTACGATAATACTAAGAGTATTACTAATACTATTAGTACCTCTAATACCCTTGATCATGATGAGGATAGGAAAATAGTTGATCAAAATACTTTTAGAGGTATGATATGAAGTTTACTTTACTTGACTCCAAGTTTTCTAGATTTCATTATATCTATATACTAATCTAAAAAATATCATGAAAATACAAATTACAATCATTAAAAAGATATAAACCGTGTTTTTCTTTATCTTAAGGGAACTATAGACTTAGGAATTTTATATTCTTCTAGAAATGTTTATGGTTTGAATTTTTTTCAGATACTGAAATTGGTTTTTGTAGAGTCGGTATGAAAAGTACCTCAGTAAATTGTCATTTATTATGAGATTATTTATCTTCTTGGTCATGTAAAAAATAAAACTCAGTAATAATTTCCACTACTAAAGCTGAATATGTGGTAGCTGGAAGTTTTTGTTCTCAAGTATTGTGGATACAACACACAGTCCCTAACTATGACATGAGTTTTACTAAAACTACAATACTTTTTGATAACACTAGTGTCATTTTCCAAAGTAAAAACTCATCAAATAACTCTCATGCTAAACACATAGATATAAGACACTATTTTTGGGGGTTACACACTTAAAGTTATATTATTTTACAACACATTTCAATAAAATATAAACATGATGACATTTTTGGAAAACCACCTCATTATCATATATTTGAAGTCATCAAAAAGAATCTAGTGATGATTAGCGTAAAATAATCATTCATATCTACTTCTTTTTGAAATATCTCTTTACATTATTATACTTCTTTCCATAGGGAGAGTACATTTGTTATTTTTTAAAATATTTTTTTTTTCAAAAACAATTTATTTTTTTCTTTACCTTTAAAAATTATTCTAAAAAAATATTCTTACTAATTTTTTTATCATTTCAATATTTCCCAAAAACAAAATCTTTTATAATTTTTTTAGAGTCAGAATTTCTCAAATGGTTTCTAAACTGTAAAAATATTCAAAAAAAATTGTACTTAATGTTTTCTTAATGTGAAAATCATAAAATGTAATTATTTCAATACTAATGAATCATTTCAAATTTGAAAAGTAGTCATATTTACTTCTTAAATTTTTCAATATTTTCATTAAGTTAGTGTTTATAGTAATTATTAATATTCTTCTAGATTTATAAATATATTCCTTTTCAATATTCTTTGAGAAAAATGTAATATAATTCATTCATAATCCTATAAATGTTTTATATAACTTTAAGAGTATAAAATATTTTAAAACATTCATCGAAGGAATGAAAATGGTCACATCATAAAGTCTTTCTTCTCAAATATTTATTATCATTACAGAAGTTGAACCATCATCTGATTTCCTGTATAATAAAGGACACTCATGTCCTATATTGATTATCTTTATTTTTCACTCCTGACCTACTGTTACATTCATATTGCTCAAACCATTAATTTCATTTTTTTTATCTACTGTGTTCAGTCTAGATCTAATGTCCACAACTCAAGACTTTTATAAATGGTTTGTTTTTAGAGTAAAACTGACATATAGAGCTTGGTTTGAAAAGTATTATTCTTCTTTAATAAAGGTAATTATTTTCCATATCTAGGAAAATGTTTTCTTTGAAAATCCTAAAAAAGATTGTGATTTTTTACCCTGAACATGTTAAAGAATTCTATGCATAAGTTATAT
The DNA here is from genome assembly GCA_963277665.1 of Viscum album. Classification (NCBI taxonomy): domain Eukaryota; kingdom Viridiplantae; phylum Streptophyta; class Magnoliopsida; order Santalales; family Viscaceae; genus Viscum; species Viscum album. The sequence goes on from OY728147.1 coordinate 793,964,955, forward strand.
TTATTATGGAATATAGAATGAATTATTTTCTAATAAACTTTATAGAAGGAATTATAAAGTTTCTTACAGGAATGGGGCTAATATTACTGTCATACATTCAAACGGAAATGTTTACTACCTTTCCCATAATTTTTTCAGATTCAATAGAGACATTTAAAAGAACTAGATACATATATTCACTATTTAGTGAATAGAATGAAGTATGAAATGTTTCAAATATTTCTCTAGATAACCATGTTATAGAAATTTTCAGGAAAGTGATTCTTTTTTTGAGAAAATGTGATAAAGGCACCTTGAAGGTCTCTGATTTTATCATATTGGACTTCTTGGTAAATATGTGAAAATTTGTTCTAATCATGTTTATCTTCCTATTTATTGACAATATCAATATAGTATCCATAAAATCCTAGATCATTATATTTCCAACCATAATCAATAAGATGATTGTTGAAGCTATGAATTTATTCAAAGATTCTAATAAGTCATTAAATATGAGGGAAAATATTTCCTTCATTAGTGAGAAAACAATGAATTAGATGTGGTTTGTTTATGATGATAATTCTATAAAATATGTTGAGAATATTATATCTACTATATGAAATGCCAAGGAATCAAGAAATTTAGCTGGAGAGAAGAATATGAATAAGAAAGGAAAGGAAAAAATCACACCACCAAAGCATCAAAATTAGTAGAAGAATGTTCATGATGAATTATTTGAGGACTGGATGAAAAAGAATTTTAATATGAAACAAGGGGTTCCAAAAATTGCAATTTACCTAGTAGAGGATAAGGACTTACAATTTCGTGTCTCTGACACCTTAGTAGAATAATATAAAAATAAAAACTTAAAGAAGAGACTCTAAGAAGAAAATGTTCATGAAAATCTTTTGAAAGATGTATAATTTTCATCTGAAATGGTTGTTCTACCTTCTTCTCAAACTATTCAAGAAAAACTAGATGTAAGGTTAGTTATTAAAGAAACATTATTAGTAAATGTTGATGTTACCTCTCTCATAGACAAGGTAAAAGAAAAGGTTCTTGACGAAAAGTCTGTCTTTTTCATTACACCTAGAAAACAATCAGAACTTGATTCACCTGGAAAAGAAATTCCAAGAACAACTCAACCACTTGATGATGAACATAATAAGGATATTTATGAGGAAGTTTATGAGTACTATAAAGAAAAAAATATAGGAACATTATAAATAAGATAAAGAAGATAAGGAATAAAAAAAGGTGATGAATAAAAACAAGAAAAGTAAAATGAAATTATTAAAGAAGAAATTTAATAAACAAGGTAAAGATGAGGTTGTTGAAGAAGAATAGGAACAAGAAGATAATGAATAAAGTGATGAGAAAGAATCTCAAATTGAAAAATAATTATAGTTATCCTTGTCAACATCATCCAAATGTTTTACCTCAAAAGCTAATAAAGATGTGAAGTTTAAAAGCTCTAAGGAAGAATCCTCGTCAACAGAAGAAGTAGAGTAATCATTTTATAAATATCGAGAAGATAAAAATTCAATGAATAAACCTTTTGAAAAATATGACATCGAATGATGTGTATATCTTTAAGATAAATGATGATATATTTTCTTCAAAGATAGATGAAAATTTTGATAAGTAATGATTAAATATGGATAAGAATAAGGGAATGATATATGATGTTCACAATATTCAGAGAAAGCTTTCTCAGCTTGATATAGTTGTATTACACTCCATTGTAACAATTTCACAAATGGTTTTTGACTACATTATTCAATATTTGAAAAGGTTAGAAGGTATTATCCCTTAATTACCAAGACATGAGGCAAAATTCTAGCTTATCCAAGACAAGATTACTCAGAAATATGACTCAAAAAAAGTGATGACTGAATCTATGGTTCATATTGAGGCAGAATTGAGGACCTTAAAAGAAACTTCTCAACCCTATATAAGGTCTTTCAATTCAATAGTTTTATGGTCTAAGGATGTTGACTCCAATATTCAGTCTCATGATAATCAGATTAATGAAATTAAAAAGTTAGTGAAATAGTGAGAAGATTCTTATAATCAGTTGTCAAAAGATATGGATAACATAGTGAGGTTTGTAGACAAATTCAATGACCAAACTGATTATCAGACTAAGGAATTTAATAAAATAAAAATCATGATCTGAGACATAAACCTATAATGTCTAGATTACATTTTTTATATGATGAACTTTTTTATTGAGGGAATGGAAAAAGGAACTCATTGAAGAAATGAAAAATTTGAAATCCAAATATTGGATTCTAGAAGAAAAAGTGTAGAAGCTGGAGAAGGATTGCAAAGAGTTTAAGAATATGAAAAAAAATAAAAATTTTGATGAAGAAAGATTAATTTTCTTTTTAAACTCTTTTTTTATTTATTCGAACATTCGAATCACATGTTTATGAATGGATGACTATTTCATCCAAATACAATTGTTTAAATTTACTTTTAATACCAATTGGTTGAATGTTCTTTCTTATTTTTCTGGATTATTAGTTAATTAATTATATTAGTTTGTACATTATTTTATTCACTAACTTTTTAGGTACAATTTACTAAGTCTCCAATTCTTTTTGAAAATAAATAAGGGGATATTTAATTAGGAAATATTATAGAAATTTGTAGAAAGTATTAAATGGGGAAATTTATTTTAACAAGGAGAAGTTGTTATACAAAGGGGGAAAATATACTACTTAGGGGGATATATATTTCTAAGGGGGTTAAGTTTTATTAGAGAAATAACTATTTTAGTACTCTATCATACTCACAATTTTATTCAAAACACTTATAAACTCGAAGGGTTTTATGTAAAATAGTATAATTATAAATACGGAGTGTTTTTAATGAACAAGGACTGTAAGTTTTTAAAGATACTTTTTCATTTATGTTTTGGGTTTGTTCTTTCCAAATATGGGGAGATTGTTTATTATTAGGTTTTACTTCTCACTTTCTATTCCATTTATTTTGAAAATAAAAAACCCCTTCTAAAAAAATATTTACTAAATTTTTATGTGAAAATGTTTGTAAGTATTCTATTTAAGAAAACATTGATTTTTAAAACACTTAAAAAATTTCTAAGGTGTTGAAAATATAAAAATTACTTTTTTAATTATGATCATCATAATGAGTATGTGTTAGGTAAATTGGACTGACCTGTATCAGACCAAAAATAAGACTTTAGTTATGCCACTCATACTGAAAGAAGTCTTCACAATCAAACTAATTCTGGTACTGATAAAAAACTGATTGATACTCAAAACGGTTATCATAATGACATTCATAAGGAAGTTCTTTGCAATGACCTAAATTTATAATTGGAATATAGAAGAATTTTTTATAATACAAGGAAAATATTTAACATTGTAATGGTGTTATCTAATATGACATCCGACTTTCAGTTATGATGATGTGTCAAACACCAGTTGTCTAAAACCATTGAAACAAACTCAGAAATGTCATCATTGATGTTTTCCTATAAATACCATGTCATTTAAAGAGTTTGAATCTAGTTTATTACATTCCCTCTTGAATTTATAGAATAATATATAGTGTGAACATCTCATTATTAGTTGTTTTATTTATTTATATGGAGTCTTTATAAATGAAATCTTGTCAGCTTATCTCTTTAAGAACCTTTTTCAATCATTAATTCTGTCTGGTTTTTTTGATTATGATCATGATATTTTGAGGATAAGAAGATATAGAATCTAATCTTCAGATTGAGGGCATAGGGGGATAGAGAAATAAAGAATATAATCCATCGGATTGAGGGATTTTGGGGCTAAGAAGATAGAGAATCTGATATTCATATCGAGGGATTCAAGGGATAGGAATAAAGAGTCAATCATTGTATTGTGGGGCCAGTGATAAAAAGATGAAAAATGGAGTTCAATATGGGAGGATCAAAAGAAAAATCCCCTAATGTAATAAAACCCCAACATACCATGTGTCAAATTTGTGGGAATAATCATCCTGAGAACTATCTAAAGGGATCTCAGAGATGCTTTAAAAATGTATGAATTTGGTATCTTTCTAATAACTTATGAAGGGATACAAAGAAACCCACAATTGTGTAAGAATAAAGGAAGGTTCAGACCAACACTCGGCATTTAGTGTATTGTTTCAACTACAATGAACATGGTAATTATGAGAACCATTTCCCTAAACCAAGGGTTGATGGAGGAAATCAAAAAAAACAACCACTAAGGTAGTAAGAAAGGGAATATTCTATAACTACTTTAGAGGTGGATCCTAAAAATGATATGATGATAGGTACACTGGATATTCATTCATGAATAGTTAATGTACTATTTGATTTTGGTTCTAAAAATTCATTCATATCATGCATGATTATTAGAACTATTAAAACAACACCTCATAATATAGTGGTTGAGTTATCTATGAGAACAAAAAATGGGTAAATTATTGCATCCAACGTATACAAATCATCCATGGTTGTTGATTGTGGATAGAACCTCCCATAAAATATTATATTACTTCATTTTTATGGTTTAATTCTATATTGGGAATGGATTTATCAACTTTATATAAATATAACATCAAATTTTAGGAAAGGGAGATCACTTTTCACATCCTGAGGTATCCTCCAATTCTGTATAATTGTAAGGAGGAAGAAGAAACTCCATTAGAATCGTCATCTCAATTGTTGATATTAATGACTTATGAGAAACAATATGTATCTCAAATGATTTAGAAAAAGGATAAAATTAAGATCGAAGACTTCTAATTGTAAGGGACTACTCTGATTTATTCCCTAAAGAATTTTCTGGACTTCCACTTGATCGAGAGGTTGAGTGATCAACTGAACTTATTCATAGATCACTACCAATATCAATGAAACCTTATAGAATGGAAATTATTGAGCTTTAGGAAATAAAGAAGTAGTTAAAAGAGAATCTAAGGAAGGGTTTTATACACCTATGTACTTCAACATGGGGTGTGTCAATCCTATTTATATTGAATATTGATGGATCAATGCACCTATTTATTGATTATTGTGAGCTCAAATAATCACAATAAGGAATTTTTATCCCCTTTTAAGAATATATGACTTTTTTGATCAACTATGAGGGTCCAAGTATTTCTCAATAGTGGACCTTTGGTCAATATATCACCAAATAAAGGTGAAGAAGGAAGGTATTATGAATACTACCTTTCAAACAAGGTATGGATAGTAGGTATTCATAGTGATTCCCTTTGGACTCACTAATGCTCCATCGATTTTCATATATTTAATTAATAGAGTCTCTATAGATTTACCTCAACAAATTTATGGTAATCTTTATCAATGATATTCTGATATACTCCAAGAGAAATGATGAACATAGGGATCATTTAAAAACTTTTCTAATGAACTTGAGAAGGGGGGAAATCTATGAAAAATACAGTAAATATGAGTTATGGATGGAGGAAGTATCATTCTTGGGGAATGTTATCACTAGTAAAGGAATATCTTTGGACCCTTACCTAACAAATTAATTCTAAGAGTGGCCCAATACAACATTAGTAATGGAGGTCCATAGTTTTCATGGTTTAGCTAGGTACTACCAACATTTTGTGAAGAATTTTTCACTATTATCCAACCCGCTAAATATGTTAACACAAAAAGGGGTAAAGTATGTATGGATGGAAGAATGTGATGAAGTCTTCATGGAGCTAAATAAAAGGATGATCACTTCACCTATACTCAAATTACCAGCAAGTGGGGAACTCTTTTTGGTATACAATGATGCTTCAAAGAATATATTAGGCTATTTAATGATGAAAAATGATAAAGTGACCGCTGATTCAACAAGATAGTTGAAAATTTATGAGAAAAACTATCCTACAAATGATCTATAGATAGAAGTTGTGAACTTTTCATTGAAAATATGGCATAATTATCTTTATGGGGAGAAGTGTGAGATATATACTGATCACAAGAGCCTCAATTATATATTCACACATAAAGAGATCAATATGAACCTACAAATATGGTTAGAACTCGTCAACGATTATTACTTCTCAACCCTTTATGGTCTTGGTAGAGAATATAAAGTGGAAGATGATCTAAGTATAAAGTATCCTACAACTTTATCAATGATGGAAATTGAGAAGGATCCAATCACCATAAACCTAAAAAGGATTGACATGGGAATCGTTAAGGAAGGAACATCATAAATCCATTATCAAATGATTTCTCTACTATTCCTTATGGATAAAAAAATGATGCTCAAAGAAATGATGTTGAAATTCAGAAAAGGGTGGACGGTATCAAAAATGTGAAATCCTCAATGATTGAAATTGATGAGGTTCGATTCATGATATTTGGGTAATGATTATGTGTATCATCTGATCCATAAATAATGAAAGAGTTTCTGAATAACACACATAGCTCAAATTTATTTATTCACCCAGAGAGTACAAAGATGTATCAAGGTCTTCGAGAGAACTATTGGAAGGACAATATGAGGAAATAGATCACTAAATATATAAGGTTCTAGGTATGTCATAATGGGAAGGCTCAATGACAATAGTCTAAGAGGATGATGAAACCATTACCAATACTAACATGGAAATGTGAAAACAACACCATGGAATTTTACATTGGACTTCCATAGATATCCAGAGGAAAGAATGCTATATTGGTAATTTTGGATTGTCTTACAAAGACAGCTCACATTATCATTATTAGAGGGGACTTCTCAGTAGATCAAGTTGCATACATATACATCAGAGAAGTGGTAAGGCATAATGGAGTACCACTATCGATTTTTTCCAATAGGGATCTGATATTCAACTCCATGTTCTAGAAAATTACCCTATATTATTGAAATACTGAACTAAACTTCAGTACAACCTATTATCCTCAAACTAATGTCCAATCTGAGTGGTCTATTCAAACATAGGAACATATGTTGAGAGCATATTCTAGGGACATCAAGGGAGGATAGTCCCAACATCTACCTCTTATTGAGTTCTCCTATAATAATAGTTATAAATCAAGCATCCAAATCTCTCTATATGAATACTTTTATGGGAGTAGATGCATAACACTGACATTATGGGATGAAGTAGGTGAACATAAGCTACTATGATATAAAATGGTTAAAGAAATAGTAGAAAATTTTAAAAAGAATCCAGCAACACATCAAGGCATCCCAATGTCCACAGAAGATCTATAAAGACAATCGTCGAAGGGACCTAATGTTTATGTTTGGAGACATGGTATTCCTCCATATATCTCCATGGAATAGGATCATGAGATTTGGGAAGAAAGAAAATATATGTCCTAGGTACATCGACCCATTAAAAATTCTCGATCATGTCAAATTTGTGTCCTATTGACAGGCACTTCCATCAATCATGTCTCATGTTCATGATTTATTCCATGTATCCATCATCAGAAAGTAAATACTATATCCATCACATGTGCTGAATTCAGAGGTGGTATAGTTGTAAAATGACCTCTCATATGAGGAGAAACCAGTGAGGATCCTGGACCATAGAGATAAAGTTCTACACAATAAGACTACTCACTAGGTCAATTTATTATGGAGGAACCATAAGTATTAATAGTAAATATGGGAACTAGATAAATCCGGGAAGGAGACGTACATTCACTTGTTTTCCCCTTAGTTGTGTAATGGAATGTTGAGGTTGAAATTTAATAAGGGGGAAGATTGTAATGACCTAGAATTTTATCAATGGAAATAACCTTCTTATAATTATGTAATATAGTATAAATCACATATACATCACATAGATAATACAATATAAATTTATAAATGAATAATGAACGAAATAAAAGTTATTTTCAGAAGTTAAGTAACATATACTAAAGGAATAATAACTTGACATTGGGAAGAGTAATATGACCCATAGAATCGCAAACCTAACATGTGAAAGTTTAAATCGATTTGGGAATATTATAAATGAAAATATGATATATTTATATCCTATAATAAGTAATTAAATGTTCAAAAATGATAAATTAATTGTTGTTAATTTTTTGAAATGTAAATGTTTCGTTAGAATTTTATAATTAATATAATTGTTTAAAAGAAATTTTATTTTAATAAAATAGACTCATAAATTAATATTTTATGGTATTATGATTATAATATAATTTTATGGGACCGTAATTAATTTTTCAAAGTGCTATAATATACGTTATAATTTTAAAATTAGTATTTTCATGAATAAAGGATGATTTTATTTAAAAATTAAATTTATCATATTTATAAAAAATTAAAAAATGGAGTTCATTTCTTAACTCTACACATCGAAAAATGGTAAGGGTGAAATTTTGGTATTTTCCTAAAATAGTTGAATTTTTTGGTGAATAGTGAAATACTGTAATTTACGGTATTTAAGTTATAATAAAAATACATGAATTGAAACATATAGCGTGATATAATCAACTATTAATTGAAAATCACATGCATTTTTTATTTTAATTAGTCATAAAAATCAACATTATTCATAGTCTTGATCCAAAATAATAAAGAAATTAATAAAATAATCAAATCCCACCCATCACATCCTCTATAAATATCACTCCTCACCAAATATACTCCTCACACCTTATAAGCCTTGTATATTCTCCAATTTTGTCCAAATCATCTTCCCTAGCTACTCCCCCATGACTAGACGTCTTTGGTCTCAACAAAAGACCATTTCCACATCCATTAAAAAGGTTCCCCAGGAGATGAATTCAAGAGGTAAAATACTCTTTCATTTTCTTTAAATTTATTTTCAATTTCTCTTGTCTTATTATCTTCCCCTAAAATACCCCAATCAATGTGGCATGATAACTCCATTATCTTTTATATATTGTAATGATTTACCAACATTGTGGATGATGTGTTTTCATTTTCCTTTATCGCCTTAAAGGCCAGATATAAAACCATTATAATGCTTGAAAAATATTTTAAAATGTATGTTATAAAACTTTTTATGTTCTGAAACTAAATTATATACATTAAATGAAATGATAAACCAAAACTATCTCATGATGATTGAAAAGACTTTGAAATAATCTAAACAATTATCATTAATGTTTTATCTAATAATTTTTCATCCTACTCTATATCCAAATTACTTATATAACAATTTTATCTTTTGGATGATCGTTAATAACTTATAATTTCAATTATTTGTAATTATTCCCATTTTATGTGAACGTCCATACTCTTATTCAAGTAAAAACATCATGGAAACCATGAAAATGAACACTCTTGAATGATGGATTTGGACACTATAACTCACCTAAAAATTCCATAAATGAACTTAATAAAATTATAAAAAATAAAATACATGTATACAAGGTTCTTAGTTAATTAATTAATTAATGTATTTAATTTGATTATCCAGGACATTATGATCATGTATAAATCACTTTCACACATAAGTTAAGGTATTCTTATCGAACCTCCATTTTACATTTGGGTTATGATTTCTCAATATTTACCGTTATTTTATTCTTAATAATTCTAATATAACCCCCATACATTATATATCTATATTCCAAAAATATGTTCCCATATTAGTTATTTTTTCATTTACTGGGAAATTAATTGTTTTATATGTTCCTATTATCAATTACTCCGGATAAGCATGCCCAATTAAAGGAAACTTCCTAATTTATTATCGAATTTCATGTACACTCAATAAAATTTTTTACGTCAAATATGTTTTTCTAAAACACTATTTTTACCATGAAAAACTATATATGTTAATTTTTAGTTTTATACAAAAAATTATTCCTTTTCAAATTTAAAAACACTTTTATATTTTCCATTAAACTGCACTAAAGTGGCTTATTTTTAAACTTCATTGAACACTCTTGTTACATGTTTTCACTTAAATTGGAAATAATTTATCATGATCTATGTCTATATTACCCTCTAAATTTCCATGCATGTTTTAAATCTATTCTTTCATGGAATTTTTTATGATACTCTCATTTTTTATGCTTTATGACATGATTATTAAACCCATTTCATTCCATTGGTTACCCTTATGTTCATGTTTGATTCTTCATGCGGCACAGATATGTATGAAACTGTTATGATGGGTGTTCCTAGATAGAACACAAATGAATTGGTTAATGTTTTTCTCATTAGACTTCATGTGCAATGGTCGTGGTGGTAAAAATAGAGTCATAAAAATCATGTTCAATGGCCATAGTGGTTAGCCTTAACTCATGGTAATCATGTGCAATGATCTTTTTGGTTAGTCTTGACTCATTATTATGTCATGTTGAATTTTTTTTCACATTTCCTATTATACCATGCTTTCATATGTTATTCTTACTCATGTTTATTCATGACTTTTTATGCCATCATGTTATGCCTTCCAACCCATGTGTTATGCTTTATTCCTATGATTATTCTATTACTGGGCTTCATAGATCAACCCTTTTCTAATATATTCCCAATGTTATCCTATGAATATATAGGAGATCAATGGATGTTAGTATATATTTATGGATTATTAAAATAAATTTGTTTTATTCTATTTCCTTATTTTCACTTTTGTTTACCTAACCATCCAAAGACACTAGCTTTTATGGTCCTTAGTTTATATTTAACAGTTATATATGCTTAAAATCACGTAATATTTTGTGTAAAAGGATGAGGTCATTGTAATACATATGTATTTCTTTAATTATGTGATGGGTGGTACATATATCTCCCTCCAATTCATTAGGTAAATCATTATATCTCTTGATATAGGAATGGGAAACAAGCCAATGGGCTTGATCCACTATGGGAAACAGGTGCATCCTGATCTACTATGGGAAATAGGTATGTCGTGACCCACTGTGTATATGTTCTTGGTTGTTAACATCTACATATGAAATGGTTTTCTATATTTATGATGATTTCACACTTTTAATACATGAGATTATGAATCATGATTGATTTATGAGGATTCTTCACTCTTATGGCCCATGTTTTCTAAACTGATAAAGTTTATACAATAAATCAAGTTTATAATCTATTAAATGTTTGGTATTGATAGAAAATAGAAGATAGTAAGAGTTTTAGAAGAGAGATACCAAATAATACTTCTAGAAAAATTTCTCTTACTACTTCAATTATGCTGCAATGGAAGAATTACATGGACCTTTTAGAGAATATCTGGGAAGATTTCACTCTGATTAGGCCTATGATAGAGCTTACCAATTGACTTGTAACTTAATTCTTGCACAAATTCCACTCCCATAAAATTAATATCCCACCTAGGAAAAACTATCTAACTAATTAAAAAAATACTATATTACCCCTAACTGTTATGCACCCATCCCCTTCTCCGGTATGTGTACAACAGACGAAGTCTTCAATGACTACCCAGCTGACTACTGGAAAGACCCTCCACTTTCACAGCTCAATAAACACCTACTTCTTAAAAATTCACATTTTATCCAAGAGGAAATTGATGAAATTTAGCTTGTATCACCCTCTTATCCTCCCAAGTATCCTCTTCTTCAAATTTTTAATGCTAATTGATAATACATTGTAGTGTTTTCCCTATAAATCATTCTACTAAAACTACCCCTAGATAATCCTATTTTTCAACAAAACTAGTAGGTATAAATGTATCTAAAGTTACGATGACATGTGCAACTTTTAATTGAGACACATGAAATACTGGATGTAATATGGTATTAGTTGGATGTTTAAGTCTGTAGGCAATAGAACCAACCCATCCCGCTACTTCATATGGTCCATAATACATAGAAGATAGCTTTGTGTTAAATTTGGTTATTATTCGAGGAATATTTGGACTTAACATAACCCATACCAAATCAATAACATGAAATTCCACCTCCCTTCAGTGTAATTTTTCATATTTGACCATGTCAACCAGTGTTGCAACAACGGCCTCAACTGATGCCTCTCCCTTAGTATAATGAACAATATGTGGTGGATTGTGGCTATAAATGATCTCAAATGGTTTCTTCCTACTAGATGTATGAAAAAAATTGTCATATCATTACTTTACCCAAACCAGACACATAACCCAATACTTTCTTTGGATGATATGAAGAAAGACACCTCAAATAATTCTCTAAGCACCAATTCAAATCCTCTATCTGGTCATCAAATTGAGAGTGAAAATAAGAAATTATATTCAAAATAATTCCTTTCAACATAAAAAGTTACTTCCAATATAAACTAGTAAAAAATATTCTATATCATAGAATATTGGTTTGGGAACTCCATGTAAACATACTACTTCCTTTATAGACACTTCCGCAACCAATTTTGCTATATCAGGGTGCTTTAGTTGAATAATGTGTGCATACTTACTCAATATATCCACTACCACCATAATTTCATCATATCCATATTATTTAGGAAGTACTAGAACATAATCAATGGGCACTTGTTCCCAAATCATGTCATGGATTGGAAGAGGTTCAAGAAGTCCTACTGGACAAAATGCCTCATATTTATTTTTTTGGCATACACTGCAATCTATGACGTAGTGTTGTACTCCCCGAGTTATTCCAGCCCAAAACACTCCATTTTCATCCTTTTTTTCAAATAGACAAAATTTCATCCTTTAGGAGATGAATAAAGGTACAATAGTATATTTGGAATTAGAACAGATTTTTGGGACAAAACTAATTTGTTTTTATAAAATAACAGACTATCCTGATAGGCTTAATCAATCCAAGATTCCTTGTACCATTTTAGGTTTTCCACAAACTATTTCATCCTTTCATCTTGAATTATCCCCTCCATGACCAATTTAATTTCTTTCCAACTAGATTGAGGAATATTCCAAATTATGTTTGATCTAACTTCTTACCTTGATAAAGAATCTAATTTTTTATTCATCTTCCTTGGTTTATAAATAACTTCAAAATAAATACGTAAATGTTTTTCATGGAAACACTATTTTTATGTTGATATTATCCTATGATTCAAAAAATAATTGAAACTTTAATTATTATTATAAACATTAAATAATTATCTCATTTGATATTATTTCCAATGATGAATAGATTGAACAAACACCATAAGTTTCTTTTCATAAATAGATGTGTCCAAAATAGCATTAGATAATGCCTTGATAAAATAAGAAAGTGGTCTTCCCTATTATAGAAATACACCCCCTAAAAAACATGAATCATCGCATTCCATTACAAAACCACTTATAAATATGGCATTTTCAATATTAAAGAAGTGGTCAAATAGTCCATCAATTTTTCAAAATCTTCTTATTCTTCAAAAGCCCAATAAAATCCATCTTTCTTGGCCCAACAAATTAATGGACTTACTATTTTCCCATAGTCCATTATAAATTTATGGTAATAACCCATTAGGCCGAAAAACCCTCTAACTACATTCACATTTTGTGGCACCATCCACTGCATGACAACCTCAAGTTTCTTAGGATCTCGAGACACTCCATATTCTGAAATAATGTGTCCCAAGTACTCTACTGATTTCTTCCTAATTGAACACTTCTCTTCATTACCAATCAATTAATTTTAATTTATACATTATAGTATGGATCACAATATTCCCAAATGTTCTTCCCACTTTCCACTATGAATCAGTATATATTTAAATAACACTAATACCCCCCGACACATCAAACGTAAAAAAATAGCATTTATTGTAGATTTAAGAATTGATGGGTCATTCATTAATCCAAATTTAATTAACAAGTATTAAAATTTTCCCTCATGAGTTCAAAAATACTTTCTATCTATGTATTATTTATTCATTTGAAGTTGATGAAAACCATATTTGTAATCTATATTAATAAAATATTTTACCCCATGTTTCTCATCCATCAACTCTTATGTCATCGGAATAGGAAACCTATCAAGAACCACAAACTTATTCAATGAATAGTAATCTAGAAATATCCTCTAGCCTCTCTCCTTTCTGAACAAAATTATAGGACTTGAATACTGAATGGTACTATACTAGATGTAGCCATGTTCTAACAACTCTAAAACATGATTTTCTACATGATTTTTCATATGAAATGTGTATTTTTAAGGTTGAACATTGAATGGATATGTCCCCACTTTTAATATGATGTAATGATCAGTTTACCTCTTGGGAGGAAATCCAATGGATATCTTAAAGACTATTCTATGTTAGAACAACATCCCTTGGAGCTACAAATGTTGATATGGGCTCAATTCTACATCTTCCAAGCACAAACCTCCAACAAAAATCTTCTTAAGACCTTGTACGACATATTTTTCTTCCCCCAAATATTATTGAAATGATCTAGGTAAACCTTATTCTTGAAAGGCCCCCCGAATCAAAATATTCAACCCTTTCCAAAAAAAACTTAATGGTCATGTTCTTCCAATTCTGGGTAACATACACCTATGTATCCATACATGATATTCCCATTACAAGATCTTTTTAGGAGGCATAAAAAACATAAGAATAAAATTTAAATTCCACTTATCCAACATATAATTTCAAGGACCTACAAAAACCATTAGAAACCACTTGATTACCATCTCCCATTCTAATAAAAAATAGATTTGTCTCCAAAACATGTACTACATGATATTTCAATATCTATTTTGAAATAAAATTGTTTCTAGAACCACTATTTATAAAAATAATCAATATATCCCCTTATATATTTCCTTCAACAAACATAGAATGAGTATTCCCAACCTTCATTCCTTTAAACTTTCTAGATGGGGTTATAAGCATCTCAATTTACAGCATGTCCCCTATCATTCCATATTTCTCCATTATTTCATAAGATTCTTCCTCCATCTTCTAGGGGCTCCAAAAAATCCCAAAACATAAATTTTAACCCATTTTCTAGACATAAATGCACAAGATTAATTTTTTTCACAAGTATTACAAAGCCACTTGGCTTCCCTCCCTTTAAATTCATCTCTTGAAAAATTATTAACCCCTCACCACTAAGGTCCATAGTTTCCACTGTTTTAACCTTATACTATAGGTATTAACTTCATTGCACTTGAATTCTTACCTCAAACAGATCCTCTATAACAAATCATCCCACTACTTGGATCTGGCTGCTTTATGATTCCTTTAAACATAAGCTCCCTCTCATCCCTTCTAGACAAAGTAAGAATTCATGCCTTGTTGGGAGGTTCAAGTGTAATCATAGGACATCCAATTTCAAGTATAATTCTACCTATTAATAGAAATTTGAACTAGTATTGTGTTAATTCTAGAATCTGTATGGCTATCTGCTTAATGTCATCAATATACTCCTCAGTTTTGCTCGCCTCCCTAGGCCCATTCAAAGAGATCACCAGATCTTATTCCTCCACACTACCATGTTTTCCAAGTAGCTCCTCTTTTTTCTATATCCAAGTCATTTCAGCATTGGTTGAATTTGAATATATCATCCATTATTGAGATACTCCTTCCATACACAATTTCACCATTGAAACCTTCAACTCCTCTCGTGTTTAGTGAAACAAGAAGTAATTCTTAGCTTGAGTGATCCATGATATCAGATCCCCTCCATAGAATGACACCATTTATACATTCCTTGAGACCATACATAACAATTCTATTCCTTCTATTCAATAATCACATCCATTCTTAGACCGATACTTGTCCACTATATTCCTACCTGTATCTGAGTAACACTTCCACCTTTATCAGTCAACATCCCCTTTATGTCATTCTAAATAACACGTTCTTCCATCCCACTCACAAATCATTCCATCACTTCTAGGAGTTCCTATACATATGATCTCAAATTTTAAATATAAGTCTCCATGTATGATACAGTATAATTCACAGAAGTGATCTTCATTTTCACAATTTCTATCTAACACCCCATACATGTATGCATATAGTGGTATTCATCAGTTCAATCAGTTGTTTCTCAACAACCTCTCTCTAAATATCTCTCATGAAAACTCTAATTGAAAGAACCCAATTGATATAAAATAGATGAGGGTAAGAGTTTTCGAAGAGAGATACCATAGAACACTTCTATAAAAACATCTCTTACTACTTTAATTATGCTACCAAGGAAGAATTACATGGACCTTATAGAGAATATTCTAGTATACATCACTCCCCTTAGGCCTAGTCTAGATCCTACCAACTGACTTCTAACAAAATTGTTGAACAAATTCCCCTCCCATCCAATTAATAACCCACCTAATAAAAAATAACTATCCAATGAATTCTAAATTACTAACTAATAACCATAAATACAATATTACCCATGGATATAATGAACCCCACCCCTTCTCTAGTAAGTGTACAACATAGGAGGTCTAGACTGATTACCCACCCAACTACTGAGAGGACCCTGCTATTACACAACTCAATCAAGTATGAACTTTATAAGTTATGGTCATGATCCAATAACCTTATAATTATATTATTATTTCATATGATCATATATTGATATCTCCTATGTCTTCCATTACAGAGAATATAATCTCACCCTTTCTTATATTTCCTCCCCTAGGTTATCAAAAAATGTTTAGGTAGGGTATACCTAAGAGGATTCCTATGTGAGAATATATTCGTGGGAGATGTTTATTATCTTTCATAAAATAAGGAGATTTTATATATAATATATAAGGACTCTAAACCTTTAAAATTATAGTGTGGGTAGTATTGTTATGTTTTGAGTGTTCATCTTAATGGATGTTATATTTTTTATGAAAAGAATGGGTCAGTAGAGTAATATTGGGGTCATTGAAATAGTCTGAGTGCCATATGGTTCTATTTTCTCTTGATTTGAATGTCATAGTCCATTCTCAACTAATAATTAATAATCATTATCTACTAATTTTTAAGAAGAAACTAGTTCTTCATTTTATTTTTCCACTGCATTTATAGTTTTTTTTTTATGTATTATTTTTCTTCCATGTCACCATAAATTTTCATTTTCACCCTGTCTTCTACAAAAATGGATACTTTTTAGATGGTAATTTTTTGGGCATTGGGGTCTCACAAATGATACTCCTTCACACCATAAGTGTTTCCAAAGAAGATACATTTCCTAGATCTTGAATTCAAATTTGATCATTTCTAGTCATTAAACCAAAAATGCATAGGACTTCGAAAAGTATGTAACCAAAAATAGTCAGTCAGTTTACTATTCCACATCTTCATCAGTGTTTTTAGATTAATCATCATTAAAAGAGATCTATTGATAACATAATAGATATTATTCACTGGTTATACTAAAAAAATTGGAAAGTACTACATTTTTCAATATCTCCATTGTTCTATCCAATGGGGTTATGTTCATCTGCTCCACCACTCCATTCTACTGAGGAGTTCACAGAACCATGAACTTTCTCTTGATACCTTTTCATTGAAAAAAAATTATCAAAATCCTCACTTATATATTTTCCACCATTTTCATTCCTCAATCACTTTATTTTATTTTCATATTTATTCTCCTTCCACACTTTGAATGTTTTATAGACTTTAAAAACATCTACATTTATCTTGATTGGATACACCCAACATCTCTTGGAATAATCATCAATGAAGGATGCAGAGTTCCTTTCTCCCCCCATAGATATCTGGTGTTTTCCAAACATTAGATTTTATAAAATCTAAGATATTTTTGCTTCTTATTTTTTGAAATCATGAACATTAACCTATGTTTCTTTCTAAAAAATTGATCAAAAAATGATAAAGATTCCTTTTCAAGTCCATACAGCAAATTCTACTTAATAAAAATATTTAGGCCACATTCGGGCATATGACTAAGCTTTAGATGCCATAACATTATCAATTATTATGTCATAGTAGTTTATTAAACAACCATTTCAACCTCCTTGTATGTTTCACCCATAAGAACATAGAGGTTCTCTAAGATCTAGTCCTCTTTCACCACCACAAGTGCTCCCATCACAATCCTCATCACTCCATTATTGGTGGTAGTCTTTCAATTTATGTCATCAAATTTTTCCAAAGTCAATATGTCATTCTTCAATCCCTTCACATGGAGTACTCCTTACATGTTTCAAACAATACTGTCATGAAGTTTCAATTTTATTTTACTTACTCAAATGATCTTCTAGGTGTGATTATTATTCATGTAGATGAGTCCATTCAGGATAGTTTCATGCTGATCAAATCATTCCAGTAGAGATATCATGATTCATGTTTCTCACAAGTTGATTATCTATGCATTGCTGAGATACTATCTGCCTATAGTAGTCATTGTCGCTTCACTAAAAATAATGTTCCCACTTCCAGAAGTAATTTCCATCCATGTCCTGATTCTAACTTCCACTGGAACCACTCTTTATTGCCACACCTACTAGGATTTCTCTTATTTCTAGTAATTATCTTTTCTCAGCACTTCCCACATATTCATTTTCCATAATGGAAAATTATTCTCATTTAATCTTTCGATCTCGAATTTCTCCATCATTTGGACAAACCTCTAGTAAAGAACCTCCTATGTTTCACAATAGCGTATTTAATATTATCAAAATATATATTTATATGTGAAATATCAATGGGTAAAAGTGGGTACACACTCTCTCACACTTTTAAGGATAATTTCTCTCATAATTCTCTCTCTTGAATATGCGGGTAAATATACCCACAAAATACAACAATATTTCTAGTGGTATAAGATGTTGTGAAAAGCTGATTACTAAAACTATTAGGAGAGAGCCTCATTTATTGGCTCACACTTTCCCTTCTCGCTACCTTCTCTGTTAGATGGGTTGGTGTTCTTTGGACTCCTACCACACAACCATGGCTACAACACTTGAAAAATCATCGGGCGATGCCACCTTGGAAAGTACTACCAACATTGAGCATGGTATATAAGTCCCAAGTGTTCTACTCCCCATCAGAAAGACTTTTCATTGGTGGGATGTAAATGATGCTCCCAGTGGATAGTGAGACTTTATGAAGGACAACCACATATGAAAATGTGCCAAATAAGATGATATTGTGTTGGGGGAGAGCCTTTGGTCCTACAATTTACTTGGTTTACCTCAATATGGGGCTAATCCAAGGCAAATGATCAGATCACTACTACAATGCATGAATCCACTAATACACTATCATTAATGTATTTTAGGGAGTTCTTAAGTGCACTGGATTAGAATTTTATGTGTGGATCATTGTGTCCCATTGGGTCACTTATTATGTGTTTCACTCCCATATATAAATAACATCTTAATGGACTTTGATAAATATCAGTTCTATAAATTATATTATTCATCAGAAATGTGTGTGAATTAGTTCCACTTTTTATGGATGATATATTCTTCTTCACATGAATCTAATCTTCAAATAATGTTCATCTTCCATTTCTATATAATCCTAATTTAGTAACATAGATTTAGTGAATTATACACATTCTGGAGGAAACAGAAATCTTTAGTAATTTCTTAATTTATAGATATGCAATATTACTCAATTTATTTTCACTTCTCTTTCTCCCACATTGATCAATATGTTTATATTATGTGAGACTCCAACTTTAAAGGATCACTCCACATGACCAAGGATCACTCTAGGATCACTGATTCAATATTCTCACAACAATATCTCTTTATGTAGGAGATCAAAAAATGTTCCCAAAATCCTAATATTCATTTTATATAGGGACTAATTCCCTTTTTATAATTGTTCCAATGTCTATGGGATGCCACTTGTCCCACGATCTCATCTGTAGTAGTGAACATAAAACCACAATCCCAAAACCACCTAACACCTCTATCATCGTTCGTGTGTCCCCTAATCAAATGATTCATCCAAAAGGATCACCAAATAAAGAACTTTCACCACATCATACAATCTGACCACAAGTTAATGGATTTTCTGCATTTACCTTCTTGAGAAACTTATAAACAATACATAATAAAGAATATGCATAAAGAAATTCATGGTTGACTGCATTAGACTACATGGCCCACCATGATCTACTATACTTGGTTATATTGAATACATTTGATGGTGGACTTTAGCAATAGTACTTGGTCGACTATATGAAACAAAAATCAGGTGCATTGTAGCTTTGTGACGTTTTCATACCTGTATTCTCAAATCACTAAAAAATGTATTCCAACATGTCCAAACCTCTACACAATTTTTCTAAATACCTCTTAACAAAAAATCCAATCAAACTCAAAATATGGGTTTAATATCATCACATGGTGAAGGTATTTGTTGGATATAGTTCTTTTCCTCTATGTCTTAAAGATGATTCTTTATTCTCTAAGCTCAGTAGGAGCCATTTTATGGAGGTTTTGATATCATATTGGTACGGGGTACCAAGTCAATAGTAAAATAATCCTCTTTTTATAGATGCTGTAAAATAATAGAGAGTTGGAACCAATACCAAATATACCTCTTAATAGAGTTCTTAGAGATTATTTATATAGAATTATAATAATGAAAAACACCAAAGTCCAATGTAGTACACATACACAAACACTCCCCCTAAAGCTAGGTCTACCTATCATGGATACATAATTAATGAAAAAAATAAAGCAAAACAAGAAGACAAGAAACACTATAGAAAATCCCCCTCAATCTGGACACACCTAGCTCAATTAAAAATTAAGAAGTAACAAAAAGAAACCATTTTTTATCGCAGATCCCCCAAAAGATGAAAATTATGGATGATGGAAGATATTGTTGAAAATTTTGTGATAACCCAAGACCAACACCCATTATGCATAACTAACAAAAATATCCAGAAAGAGGATGCACTAGAATGAATAGTCAAATCATGCCACAATAAGAATAGTGGTGTCAAGGGAATCTTGGCTTGTAGAAACAGCAGACAACCAAACACTGATCGGATGTCTAGTGGGAATAGACAGATTACATAAGTAGGGTGGTGAGGCATAATGTGGCAATGAGAGGGATGTAAAAAGAAAAATATTTTAAAAAACCAACAGAAAGGGACATCGAAAGTTGTGTGATGGGGCTATGGAAGATTTATCCAGCTAGGGATGGTGAAGGGAGATTCACACAGCTGGAGGAATGAGGTCAAGTAGAGTGCACCTATAGGAGGACCAACCAGATGTGGGAGTAGGTCGGGGACATGAAGTTGGGGTCATACAGAAAGCCTAATCAACAGTCATTGTTTTTTCTAAGAGGAGGATATAGAGACGATGGCTCCATTATGAGCACTATCGATATCTATAAAAGCTAGTAGATAATGAAGAGATGGTGAAAAATTAATGAGACACTATTAGACATCAAGGTGGCACAAGGAGGGTCATGGAAGTAGAAGAGGGAAGGATTATATATCAAACAGAGTGAAGAGTATCCTTCTAGAAGATGATTTCCTATGATCCTCATGGAAAAATGAAGGCCCATACTCTAGGGGAGAGTCACCTAAGGAAGAGGAATGACTAGATTTGGATCTGGAATAACCGAAATGACACAGGAGACCAAATTCATCCAAATATCATCCAAATCTTAAATGAAGCTAGAACAGGGTCTGGTAAGAGCGGGGAGGCTTCTTGGAAAGTGAATGATGCTCATGGATTTTTACATGGTTAACATGTGAGAGGGACGTCACATAAGAAGATCTCCATATTAGGGAGTCGCAATAGGATTCCATCATGGTGGGGAAGTCCATCACATAGGTGGGTGGCTCAAAAGGAGTTGTCACATAGGGATGGGGGTCATCTATGGATATCTAGTGGTGTGGAAGGAGAAGGAAGGTTAGATAAGATTCGTCGCACATGGTGATTCATAGGAGGTGGAGGGAGGGGTGACAACATATAACTTATGGGTCCCTTATCATGGAGATAGTTTCCCCCTTTGGGGAAAATCATATGTTTTATCCAAGATAAGAGAGAGGGGGGATGTAAGGTTAGGGAACCTCCTTAGAAACCATGTAGAATCAAAGGTAGTTAGACCCAGTACCTAAGATACCACTTAAGGGAGGCCATGTATTTTATGTATAGGGAATTATAATGATGGAAAAACACAGAAGTTCGAAGTGGAGGACAGACACCAACATAGGAAAAACCTAAAAAATAATTAAGCAATACATTTTTAATGAAGTCAACAATTAGAGGAAAAATGGGGTGATCATCCCCTTCAACTGAACTGAAATCATACATACCTTCTACGAATTTATGGTTCCTAGATTCTTTACATCATATCCTTCTCGATTCACGTTTATATTTCTTTCACTATTAAAAGTGTAGGATAAACCCATATTATGAGATTAAATCACTCACTATCGATATAAATCAACGTAGTCTTGGAAGTGAGTTAACAAATTAGTACCCATGATCACATGGAATGTATTCATGTCCAAAATGATGAAGACCTATAGATGTCCATAACCACTCAATAAAATCATGGATGGAATATCTCCTAATTTTCTTGGATTCTTTCCCCATAGGAGTGTCAACATTCAATATCCTATACAATCGTTCCATTTCCAGACCATAATCACACACAATAAGAGCATAAATGAAGGAATGTGATGCACTAGTGCCAACAAGTGCACATAGACAATGTATAATTTTCTAGAATCATACCCCACACTTTAAAAGATCCCCCTTAACTGTTTGCAGGCACCTGCTCCCCAACATGAAGATGTTGGAAACCAACCACACAATCCTCACCATGAGCTCCCTATATACCATGAGTGGTAAATCTGTTATGAGATGGTTCATGTTAACCTCACCCTCCACCATGACTAGAAATCTCAGAATAAACCCAAATGCTACTCTGCTAAGGTCCTACTATCCATAAACAGGATTATTTGGTCAAATTAGAACCTCTTCCACTTCCCCATTAAGGCCCATTCCCAAAAAAATGTTCAAGGTCCCTCAATTTTCCACAAGAATGACATTTATTTAGTTTTTTAGGACACTTTTGTAGGGAATGAATTGCCTTGTGACACTGATGGAACTCCAAAGGACTTTTTTGAGTTTTTTTAAATGAAAGGTTCTTGCTTCAACCTCCTGATAACTCACTACCCTGATGAATTCCTTCATACCTCCTCATTCAGAAATCTAAAGACCCTCTTCCAAACATCAATGATGTGGAAATCACACCGACTTGCTGATCTCTTCCCAAATATTTCTCTATACTGAGTGACTTATTTACTTCCTCAATAAAGTAACTAGATAGAAAATCCTCACCCAAAGTTTTCAATGGTGTGTGGCATCTTATGACTATGAGTCAAAAAAATTCCATGGAAGTATGGCAGATGGTGTTACAGATATGGAAGATTTCATTATGGGCTGAAAAATATTTATATATACACAAAAACAAACAAAAACATATATGGGAAATAAGATGAAGAAAAAAATGTATGAATAAAAAATATCTTTTAGAAATAAATACATCACATGCATCAAAATATTATGAAAAATATGAAAAATAATATTGATCATATATAAATAAAAGTATTAGATGCACTATGTCATTCCACAACAAGGCATAATAGTATGAAACTAGAAGATAGAAACAAAAAATATAATTAAAATATCATGTTAACACAAATTTTGACAATGTATTCTTCTAGTTCATATTCGTATCCCCATGCTAATTAGCATAAATGGGTTCATTTGATGAATAAAGAAAAAGAAAAAAAACTAGCATATGAATGAATAATAAAGTATGCATTTTGATCATAATAATGATAGTGAGAGTGCAAGGGTGAATATTGTAGGTTAATAGGGTTTTATGATTATACCTAGATTGACACTATCCTTGGTTTCCTATTTATTCTAGTTTTTTTGTAATTTACTTTTTATTAGTAATCTTACAGCTGGATTACAGTGCCAGGTATCTTCTCACTTACTTCGGTTATATTTTAGGGTCATTTTAATACATTATTGCTTGGTAGTGGACATATTCAAGGTGGTGTGTATGTGTTTGACTCAGCCCCAGCTATCACCTATCTATCCACGTTAGAAGATTCCCTCTGGATTTACTATCACTGTAGTCATCCACCTACCCCCATTCTTCAAAAACATTTTCTAAGCGTGGGTCCTCTTCTTGCTTTTGAATGTGAATCTTTTCACAATGCAATGCATCCGTGGGTCACGTATGTTCCACACACAATTCCCTAGGCATCCAATTCTTTTCATTTGGTTCATTCTGATATCTAGGGGCCTATTCTTAGTCCATCTAAATAGGGTTATTGATATTTTTTTACTTTCATCAATTATTTTTCATGGATGAGTTGGGCATATTTTCTGAAAAATTGTTCTAAAATATTTACCGTGTTTTCCTCCTATTATCAAGAAATTAACATCCATTATTCCACTAAAATATAAATTTTTCCATTATGAAAGTGGTTGGGAATATTTTTCTCGATTTTTTAGTCTTTTCTAGATGAAAATCACATTATCCGTTAGAATTTTGTTCCTAAAACACCTCAAAAATACAGTTTTGCTTAATGAAAGAACCACTGTCTATTAGAATTTTCTCATGCACTTTTATTTTCGAAGAAAGTTCCAATTGTTTGTTAAAGTGATTCCATTCCCATAGCCTTATATCTTATCAAAAGACTTCCCTCATCTGTTATTCATGGGGAGAAAACTTCTCATTATTTATTTCCAAAAACATCCCCTCATCCCCTACCCCTATGTATTTTCAGTTATGTGTGTTAAGTTCAATATATTCACCCCTAATTTAAAATTTTTTATGTGCATGATATAAAATGAATCTTTACTGGTTATTCCCTCACCCAACATAGATATCGATGCTCCTCTCCATATTTTCATCATTATGTTGTCTTAGTTGATGTTTCCTTTGTCGAATCATTATTTTTTTTCCTGAGTTCCCGCCACTATCTTATATTCCTAATAATGAAGTGATTTTACCATATTATCTCAATACAACACCACCCTTGTCTCTTCTTAGTGATTTCATTGGATCATGGTTTGTCTATGTATATACTCTCTAACTTAGAACATCTGCCACCCTGACACCTGATGTTACTACCACACCTGATAACTTACCTACTATTGACTTCCATCCCCATAGTTTCCTATTTATCTTTGAAAAGGTTCGCACTCCTATTATAATTATCAAGTATTAATTGTTTCTAGATCACAAGTTATAGGGACACTAGATACTCACTTGACACTACACTAATATTAAGGAAAATATCTTATCCCGACTAGTTACAGGATATGCAAGATGAACTTCAGGCTCTCGATCCCAACCATAGAGGGGATAATGTCCCTCTTCCTTTGGGTAATCAAGTGTATGGTTGTAAATATATCTATAAATTTCATGTCAATGTCGATGTATCTCTTAATCGTCTCAAGGATTACCTTGTTCTAAAGATAATTTACATACATATGGATTTGATTATTTTTAAACATTTTCCCTTGTGGAAAATATGACCTTGTTTCACCTATTTATCTTCTTTATTGGCTTCTCTCAATGGCCTCTCCATCAATTAGATGATAAAAATTATGTTCTTTATTGTTTTATTAATGAAGAAGTTTATATCGAGCAACCACCTAGGTTTGTTTCTCTAGGGGAGTCTTCCAGGGTTTGTAACCTTCTACGATCACTATATGAACTCCAATAGTCACCACATGCTTGGTTTGACCATTTTTTCACTGTTATTCTTAGTTTTTTAATGCCCCCTACATATAGGATTCCTCTATTTTCTCTCATCAATCTGTAGTGGAAAGAAATATTTTATTAGTCTATGTACATGAAATTTTTATTATTGGAAGGGATGATGATGGAATTGGTAAACTGAAGTCTTTTCTTTATCAAAATTTAAAAAAAAATATTTGGATCCACTGTATTATTTCTTGGGAATTGAGGTCTCTAGATGTAATAAAATAATTTTTCTATATCAAAGAAAGTATTTTCCTGATCATCTATAGGATACTAACATGAATCATGTTAACTCAATTGACTCACCCCTCTAACCTAGACAAAGTCTACTTCATTGACAATGATATGTTTCAATCACCCAATAGAAATAGACAACATGTGGGGAACCTCAACTAATTGATGATGATATGACTAGAAATTTCTTATGAATTTATAAAATGAGTCAGCTTATAGAATCTCCAACAAAAAATCAAAATAAGGTTGTTCTTCTCATTTATTGATAAGTGAAAAAGGAAGTGGTTTTTGATATTCAATATTCTGATCATGGGAATATAGATATTGAGGAATTTTTTTATGCAGACTTTGCTTGATTTATCCCATCTAGGAGATCTGTGCATGGTTATATAGTATTTTTTCATGGAAATTTTATCTCATGGCTAAGTAAGCAGTAGACGGTTATCTCTCAATCAAGTATAGAGTCGAAGTATCATACCATGATATATGTGATTGTAGATATTATTTTGACAAAATATTTTTAAATAGATTGGGTATACTTCTAAGAAACTATCACATATCTAGCATGACAATCAAGCTACTATCAAGATTTCCAAAAATCATATCTTTCATGAATGGAAAAAAATATTTAAGTTGATTGTCATTCTATTGAAGAAAACTTTGAGAAGCAGAAGATCACCTCCATCCATGTTCACACCTCTAATCAACTTGTAGATGTTCTCACAAAAGGGGTATATATACCACATGTCTGGTTTTTGTGTAACAAGTTGGGCTTGATAAATATATATTTCTCAACTTTATTGGGAATGTTAATAGTATCAAAACATTTTATATTGATAATATTTACATACCACATTGATGTAGTTTATATGTTGTAATTCTTTTCTCATATATAAATTAATCATTCCACCTCGTTGTGAGGTATGGGTTTCATTTCAAAATATATTACAATAAAAAATAGAATAAAAATTTAATAATAAAAATTGCATTAATATTTTTTACAATTATAAAAATATTTTTAAATGATTTTATTTTTATTTGTAATTCTAATTTTATTATTTTTCCATTGTACTATCATTACATGCAATAAAATAACATTTATTTTTTACCACTTCCTACATATAACAAACATTAACTATCAGATTATTATTTTTTCTGGAACGCTCCCAAATCTATAATCCCTAATCCACCCTTATTGAACCCCACTCGCTCATCTATTGTTAGGTCCCTAATGTAGAAATGATATTTTTGACTGTCCATCAAAATGGTATGAAATCATTCGATCTCAGATGCGCCTTCCCATAATGTGATCTGAAATCAACAATCTAGGATTGAACACATTTCTAGCCAAACATATGGTGCCCAAAATACCTTAGTAAAGATATTTTTCTTCATGACTCAGTCAGTATAAGATTATGTGGTGTTTATTAAAGTTTTCTTAAGATCTTATTCAATTCAGGCTTCTACAATCCATTTATAGGTATGCACCTTCTTCATAAATATATTCTACAACCATTTTCCATTTCTAATGAAATATTGACATGGCCAAATCAAGTTTTATTAAATGATTTTATTAGTAAGTATTCATGATATTAGAAGAAAAAAATCATTTTTCCCAACACAAGTTTAAATTTTTTTCCAATGAATCATCTTGGGGATTTACAATTGAAAATTGATGGTGTATTCTTGGCGGGTTTAAGTTGAAGGGATTTTTGCAAGCATTGGGTGGTACCCACTAGGAGGATGGCACAAGTTTGGATTATTTTCCCAAAATAAACTATAATAAAATTGATGGAATTAGTATTTTAAATACATAAGGTTATGATTGAAAATAAATTTCTTTTACAGCTAGTCTTTCTTGATCACTAAAATTTACACTCTTTAGAAAATGGTATCATTTCTTTGAACATGTTTGTATATTTGTGATGATTACATCAGGAATCTTTTAAGTTGTTATTTTTAGTTAAGATTTAGTATATGAACTTAAACTCAATGAAAATTAATATCATTATTTTATTTTGACATTAGTTGATTACTGTTCAATATTTATGCATTTTCAAATGTTCATTATTATTTTTTCTATTAGTATTCATTACATCTAATTAGGGTTCTAGGGAGGACTAGAAACCATTATAGATTCCATATTATTGTGGCTATTGTGTATGACATTTATTCTTTTCTACCGGTCATGTTTCAACAATGTTTGGATCATACTGGTTATAAAATTCACTCATAATGAGATTTTTTTCATTGATTGTTATAATGTTCGATATTTTTTATTCTAACTTGTGAGAATTTGGTTTTTATGTTAAGATTTTATGATGGTAATTAATAAGTTTCCCACAACAAAATACTTTGCGAACTTTATCAAATCCAAGGGGTTGTAAAAAAATTAGTGGTATTTTTTGATGCACCAGAAGCAATTATAGGACAAGAATAGGTTCAAGTGCTGCTGTATGACCAAGAGCCACCAGTGGAAGTTGGAGGTGTCTAGCCAAAATCCAAACCCCATCATAGGCAGCTACTCAGAGGAGTTCAACATGTTGTTCCTTGAGCACATGATGTGTAGCTTCCACTTCCATCACATCACCAACATCATCGTGTACAACCAGTAAATTTTCAACTACCACCACAACCACATGAACTCCACAAAGTGGGCCCCACTAATGAAGTTCATGGACTACCTAGGTGAGATTGGGAAGTGGAAGGTTGAGAAGGTTCTAAATGGTTGTCTCATTAATTACATCAATTGGGACTCTGAGACCCTTTTTCAAGGAGAGGATTAAGAACAAGTGGGACAATGTGAACATGGTGGATGAGGAGAAGAATGAAATGGAGATCTGGAGGTATATCAGGAAGGTTGATAAATTGATCACCACCACCTGGTGGTCTCCCAAATATCATTTGAAAAAGTTTCAGAAAATGGGATGTTTGTTTTTGTATTTTGTTCATCGTAATCCAATCCCAAGGGTAAGTGTTAAATCCTATTATTGGAAAGCTTTAGGGTGGAAAAGAATGGAAATGGTAGGATGGTGAAGATAAATCGAAATGGAAAGTAGTCGGCACTAGCTGAATTGATGAGATAGGAGGAGAAGGCAACAGATATGAGAAATGAGAAGGATTACTGGGTGTGTGATGGGGATCATGTTGAACGTGATGAGAAAGGCACTGGAAAAGAAGGGGTACTATGAGTAGATGAAGTGGGTGAGGAATGTAGTGTCCATAGAAAAGTTATATGGTGAATGTGAGTCTACTTGTGGTGTCCATAGAAATATTCTCTGTGGATGTGAGTATTGAGAAGGGAATCTATGAGGGGTGAGTGTTGAAGGGTGTTTATTATGAAGATATATACAAGATTTAATAGTTCTAATTTTCCCATGATTGAATAAATCTAGATGAATCAAGGGGTGAGATAATTTGTAGTGTTATATGAACCACTACCTAGTTTTCATTGTTCTACAATATTATAGTAAAGGGTATTTTCGTGTTGTGTATGAGGAGATATCTATTAGAAAAGTGTGTTAATATGAGAGATCCCACAAGCTTGACTGGTCATCTAAGGGAAGACAAGTTTTGACAACCACAATATGATGAATAATGAGTAGGATGTCATTCTAAACATGTATTTAGTTTCATTTTTCATCCCAAAATACCAATATTTCATTTCCACCATGAAAAGCGACTACATGATAACAAATGTGTTGTCACATATGTGGATATGCTAAGAAGAATCATACTAAATTCTATGATCATCTAAAATATGGACCTAGAGTAAATTAAAGTTATTTTTCTGGAATATGTATTGAGTAGGTGATAATTTTTTGATGGTGAAGGTGCATCAAATTAAAAACTCAATGAGTTAATTGAATGTGATGGAATGAAACTATTTTCACTATTTGTGATCTCTATTTATTCTATATAAAAATTACATCAAATAATAAAAATAAAAATAAAAATACTATAATTCATGACATGCGCCAAATCATGTATATTTAAATGTCATTACTTAAATAAATTAATAAATATTTATTTAAACAATATTAAATAATTTGCATCATTTCATCAGACAATTAACTCGGTCCATTATTCCATAACATTTATTTAACCTCAAAAATAAATAAATAAATATAATTATATTATTCATTCAATAAATAAATAAATATTGTATTAAATAACTAGATGAAAAATATTTATTTAATATTCAACACATATATATTCTATACTCGAATATGGTGATTGAATTCATGTGATCAACATAACCTTAATAATTATTAATCCTCGATCATGTCAATAATATTTATTATAAATATTACATTCAAATAAGATTTAATCTGAGATTTTGGATGCAATTACTGTGTGTCCCTTGATGCCTCTTTCTCAGTGGGATTAAACGAACTGATCTAATTTTCAAGATTAGCAGACCGGATCAGGGTCAGTCCTACTAGATCAAATTAATTAATTGGTCATGTTTTGACCCCAAACAAAAAATACATAGAGCATGTGTATATATAAATCTAAATGGGTTTAGATTTTAAATTCCATTTATGTTTTAATTCTTTTTATAAATAAATAGGTATTAAATGGGTCATATGCAATAATTTTTTAATGGGTTTGCACTTGTATACATTCATTATTCTTTTCTCTACTATTATCCCCTCCCTAACTCATAGAATACTCCTCCTCTTAAACACAACCCCACCTTATTTCCCCACTATGACATCATTATCCCCTCCCCTTCACCTCTGGTCTCTCCCTGCCTCCCCCCTGTGACGCATCGATAACATCCTCTCTCTCTCCCACCTGATTTGTACCCCATCCGGCTACTAGGTGTGTGGGGATATGATTGAATGTTTTTTTTTGTAATTTAGTTTTATAATGATATATATCTTGTGGAATCCTTACTACTATGCAATAATTCCCTATTTTTGTGTCATTTTTTGGAAACTGTTTTTTCTTTGGACTAATTGTACCCTTCCTCAACCATGTGATTTGTGATTTTCCTGTAAGAACTCATACACTCCTATTCATTTCATTTCATTTTATAATTATTAACTCTATGGATTTTATATTTTTTTATTTGATTTATTGATCAATTTTTTAATCAATAAATTTCAATTTACATGCTACATTTGATCTTACATTTCTTACCTATGAATTATTTTAGTTGATTTGTATTTCTTGGTTTTCATTTCATTAAATGAAAATTGAAAATTCATTTGTAATCAATTAAATTATTTATAATTTTAATTTTAATTTTTAACATATATAAAAATATTTAAATAGTAATTTTTAAAATGTATTAGATCACATAGATGAAAAAATAATTGTTAGTTAATAAAAATAAAAATTTTACCTTTTTGAAAAACCAAAAAGATGTTATAATGTGTTTTCTTTTGGAAAATATTTTCTCTAATAATTTTATAAAACCATATAAAAAATTATTATAAAAAATCTATTATAAGACATTTTAAAATTGTAAAAAAAGTACAAATGAGACAACTATAAATTTTATTTCCATTATAATCAAATATGAAAAAAAAATCTCTATATAAAAATCATTAGTTTTCATTTTTTATTTTATAAATTTTTTTATAGATTAAATAACTCATTTTTGGATATCAATATCAGGGATATTGATATTAGGTTCATAATAATTAGCTTTAGTTGGGTAAAAATACAAGATAATGGGGTGAATTGTAAGTCAAAACATTGTTTAAAATATGAACAAAACAATTCAAAAAACATATTTAAGGTAACTTTTATCAAACTCAGAGTTTGTCTGTTTGTCAGAGTATCATAATCAGATTTATTTTTTAATATTTGAGAAAAAAATATAATAAACACATTAGATTCCATTATATCATAGTGTATTGGATTTTTAGTTCATCCTATTAATAGTGTTTATCGTATTTAGGCCTATTACAATAATAAAATCATAAACATGCACAACAGAATATAAAACTTTTGATCAATAAGTAATATAATAAAAAACAGATGTAATAATGACTTATGAGATATTTAAAAGATCAATCACTTTTAACCTAAAGATAAATGTACCCAATAACCATGTCTAATGGTATCCCCTATATTATACTTATAGTAAAGCTTGTCATTCCTAACCAAGAGAATCCATCGATATGATGATTGGACTTGTCTACCTATCCCTATAAACCATCATTGTAAATCTAATATTCTCTTTCTCCCAAGACATAGAATCCCTTGATATGATGGATTGAACTCTCTGTCTCACTATCCCTATAATCCCTCAATCTATATATCAGATTCACCATATTCTTATCCTCAGAATCCCTCGATCATAATCATAAAAATTAGATGACGTTAACCATTAAAAAAAGTTCTTATAGAGGAAATATGACAAGGTTTCCTTCATAACAATTATCTCTAAAGAAATAAAAATATTAAGAAAGAGATTTTTAAACTAAGTGTTATTCTTAAAATGAGAGAGATATTGTATTCATCTACTTGAAACTCTTCAAATGACATGGTATTTATTAGTGATCTTCTAATAGTTGCATTTCTGAGAGTGTTGCAATGACTTCAGATAGCTGGCACTTAGAACCTCACTATAACTGAATGCCTGATGTCGTATTAGTTAACACTATTATATTGTTAAATACTTTCCATGCATTAGGAAGTATTGCTAAATAATTTTTTATAAGTACCCTCCAGCAGGGATAGTCATTGGTGTTTCATGATGCTTTTTGAGTGGAAACCCCATATCAGATTGGGAGTGGGTCCTTGATGACTATAGTGGAACCCCCTATTATACTAGGGTGTGGGTCCTCAACCATTAGAGTGGACCCCCTGTAAGTATGGGAATAGGGAATCTACATCAACCAATTGAGTGGAACCATTCTAACATACTAGGGCATGGATCCTCAAGGATTTGAGTTAAACCCCCTTCTATACTAGGGTGTGAGTCCCCAACCACTAGAGTGTAACCCCCCATCTGCATGGGTGTGGGTCCTCTACCTGCCAAGTGGAACCCCCTATAAGCATAAGGCATGGTCCTCATGACACTAGAGTGGAACCCCCCATCAGCATGGGTGCAGGTCCTCTATTGATACTTATAGAGTTGAACCCCCTTATCTTACTAGGTAATGGGACCTCTAATTCATGTTTTCACCCCTAGACTGTGTGTCATAGTGACAAGGTGTTCTTTGACATGTATGATTACTTCTGGGTGGACATGTGAGATATTGGACATCTTTAATAGATTTTTGGAACTACAAGATACTATAATTATTGGGATGAGCTATGAGATAGATATCCCCTTACTCTCTCATTTGGGATTCATTGGACTGAGCATATATATATAACTTCTTCTATACCCACACCTTGGACGTGGTTAATCTCATTCAATGAGAGGAAAAGATGTGGGTGGTATGCCATGTTCTTTCCATGCCTATATTCTCATGGTTGTATGAGTCTTCTCTCATTCTATAGGTGAAGAATACTCGATTGGTATTTCATATATTCATCATGTTTATCCCATTGTTTTTGGATGAGAATACTTTCACTCATTTTTTGGTTGAGTTGTACTCTTTGACTGTATATTTCATATACTTTCATTCAATTTCCAATTGTAACTATTAAATCCCCCATTATATTTTTTGGAATTCTAATGGGTATTTATATACTCAACCCTACATGGGATTTTCCCGCACGTGTTGTGTATTTTGAAGATGACAGACTCGTCAACCATTACTTTAGATGAGTTTCAGGATACTATGTGATATAGATCATGTACTATGGTCATATCATGGGATTTAGAAGCTAGGTACTCTTAGTATATACCTTTCTAGTTTATTTAGGTTGGGACATATTTCTGGTTGGTTTTGTATTTTGGTGTTTACTTTTTAGTATTTACTACCATACTTTTGTAATGTCTAGAGGTTTTCATGCTTTCTTAGTTTACTTTATAGCAGTGTCGTATATTTTACTCATTCTCTCTAGACTTTTTCATTAAGTTATTTGTGTGTGTGAATATAGGAACTTAGTAAAAGGCCTCCCCAAGTTAGGTATGTCATTGGATCTGGTCTCCATCCCCTCTCTTATGTAGGCAGGCTTGGGGTAGTTGTGACTAGAGCCCTAGCTTAGGTCAGGTTATGACAAATTGGTATCGGCAGTGGTTCATTCCTCAAGATTTTGTCCAAATGTTCTATTATGTGGATTTTGGTTGGGTTTTAGGGAAATAGTGTCAAAATATCTCGAGTTCATCTCTCGGGCTAGGGACTCCACTGATGGCACAACATCTGATGTATCCATTCCTTAGGACCATGACTACCCACTTTTTGACTCATCACATTGAGACATTGGTTACAAGGATCAACGGTACATTCATTATATATAATTTTGTCTTTTATATACTTAATGTGTCATAACCCTATTATTTCTATATATATTATCATCTAACCATGGTATGTCTTGATAAATCTTAGGATTCCTCTGTGAAGACATCCAACCTGGATAACAGTTTTGGTTCTTGATGATGAACTAATGAATGATGGGGGCTCAATTCAAGGTATATCCCATGATCCACATCCCCTAGGTGGGAAAGTAAAAGCACCTCCAACTATTTAGTAGTAGATCATCCTTGTAGAGAAGTCTGAGGATGCAAGTTGCCTTATCATGCTCCACATTTTCCAGCGCCAGAGGCTTCTAACATTCCTTGGCATGGAAGATCCTCAGGCATCATAGGATTTTATGGTGTTAGTGGTCTACATCTTCAATATTTTCAAAAAAAATTCGTATTAGGTGGTTTTGTTGGAATTTATCCACTTCTAAAGGTCACATGGGAAATATTGGAGCCTTGATACACTGATTCACTATGAGTCGACACTGTCATGGACATACTTTTAGTAGATGTTCTATGAGGAGTAAAACCCCTCTTGTCTATTATTTATCCAAAACCAAGTGAATTTGGAACTATATCAGGGAGGGATGATGGTGTATGAGTATTCATTGAGGTTTGTAGACCTTAATCATTACTCCCTTAACATGATCCATGATGGCTACTTTCGATCCCAGAGATTTTATCATAGACTCCGCAGAGATATATGATCCAACATTTTAACCTTCTGTGTCCCCACATATGTTAGGGTGTTGTAGAGGCACTAGTGATAGAGTTATTTCTATTTGAGGGATGCTAGATAGCTAAGGTTGGTAGTGGTAGCCATAGAGCTAACTGTCTGTAGCAGCTAGTAGATGCTAGAATCTAGAATCTTGGTTCATGAGATGTCCCCATGATTAGACTTGGTCACATGATCAGGGGTAGTGTAGAGGAATAGGGAAACCATGGGAGGGTGGTGCATTAGTTGTTATAGGATAGATTAGACATCATGAAACTTCCTGAATAGATGAGCCAAGTAGCATAGGTGGATAGATGATGGACCGCCATGGAATAGGTGGTTCCATGAATAGGGATCTCCCAAACTAGGAAAATGTGTTCCCTAGGGAGGCGAAGCTAGAATATGAGCTAGAGGAGATATGTGTGGTGGAAGCCACTATGAGATACTTCCACCACCACAACTAGGTGGCACATGTCAGGCTTTGGGAGCTTACGGTTGGGGCTGTGGGCAGCCATAGGCTTTGGATTTCTATGATCCAAATGCACAATAGATGATAATAGGTATGATCTGTTTATTTTATACTCTTTAATCAGTACTAGTAGGAATAGATTCCGGTCATTACTTTATCTCTATACTCTTGGTGTGAGGGATAGAGCTTCCAGTTGATGTGTTAACCCATCAACTCCATGTTGATATTCTCACAGCAAACGCTTATTTATCTTTTATATTCTGGTAGAGTGAGATATCACATAGGGGAGATAAGATCACATGGGCCTTTTTTCATCACTATGGAACCATACAGTATCATCTTGGGTATGGATTGGACGTCCATAGTCCAATCCCAGATTGGATGTCACTATAGATGAAGCAGATTCCTATGTACTAATGGGACGTGATTCCATGTTTCTATAAAGAGAGACCACATGATAGTGTAAGTGGGTTCTACAATTAGAAGGTTTCACCCCATCACCCATCATCTTGGGAGTGTATCCCATGTTTCAGTGGGCTCTTCAGACATCTGGGTTCCTTTAGTTTTGGATGATTATATGGATGACTTCCCCAAGGATGTTCTAGTACTACCTCTAAGGTGGGATATGGAGTTGTGTATATACTAACATCCTTGAAATACTTTTATATATTTTAAGGAATATCATATTTAACCTATCGATCACCAGGAGATACTGTTGTAATTAAAGGACATTTGAGAGAAGGGTTTCATCAGACCCAGGGTGTCCCCCAGGTTCGCTCCAGTATTGTTCGTGAAAAAGGCAGACTGGAGCTTGTAACTTTGTGTGGATTATCATCTTCTGAACTAGGCCACAATAAATAATAAGTACCCCTTACAAATAATCAACAACCTCTATGACCATTTTCAAGGCACGAGATGGTTTTTAAATTTCGATCTTGGGTTTGGATACCACCAGTTTAGGGTTCGCAAGGTTGATGTTCCAATGTTGGCATTTTGATATCCTGAGGCTAGATACATGAGGTTCACTTTATGGGGTATATAAACTTTGATAATTTTTTAGCTATTGACCCGGAAAATATTGATGTTGTGTTAACTTGGTTTCCACCCAAGAATGTGTCTGAGGTGTGGATCTTTCTTACCTTGGAAGGGTACTACTACAGGTTTGTGGTAGAATTATCCCAAATCCCAATCCATTTGACTGCTCTAATTCAAAAAAGGGAAGTCATTTACCTGTTTTGAGTATTGAAAAAATGTACTTTGAAGAGTTGATGTAGAGGATAAATAGTGCTTCATTATTGACACTATAATAGGATGGCGTGTAGTACCTAGTGTATTACAATTCATTAGGCTATGGGCTCCATTGCATGTTGATGCAGCGACATGAAGTTAGCATGTATGGGTCAAGCTAATTGAGTTCTCATGAGAAGAACTATACAACTCTAGACCTTGATCTAGTAATGGTAGTCTTTTACTAGAGGATGTGAAGTCACTACCTTGTGGGGGAGTGCTTTGTGGCTTACTCATACAATCAGTTCCCTAGATACTTCTTCATGTAGAGAGACCCAAAACTAAGGCAACGACGCTAGTTGGAGTTCTTGCAGGACTATGACTTCAAGATAGTCTATATTCCAGGAAATGTAAACATTGTAGTAGATATCCCTAGAAGAATGTGTCAATATCGCTTGGTTCGCAAGGCTTCAGAGTAGTTGGCCTCCTTGAAGCTGGCCCTAATGGAAAAGGAGGATATAAATTTTAAATAGTTTATTATGTTGATTCCTTCTCTTATCAAGCATGTGAGGATGTCCTAGTTGGTTGATATCAAAGGAGAGGTCCTACATGATCTTATATCCATAGGAAACACACCATATGGGCATTCTAAATGAGGGAATCATGTCATCTTATTCTAGGGGAGAATAGTGGTTCCCATCACGTTGTGGAAGGAGGTGAGGAGTGGGTTCAACATTTCTCCCCTAGAAATACATCCTGGTGTGGGGAATATGTGATTATACCTTCATCATCAATTTTGGTTGTCCAGAAAGAGATGAGGAATAGCTAAGTTCATCCCTCTATGCCTCACCTATCTATATGTGAATGAAGATCACAACATTCTGGTAGGTTTGTTACAGCACCTTGAGATCCCAAAGGGGAAATGGGATAGCATATCAATGGAATTTTTGATAGAGATTCCATTCACAGTGAAGGTCCATGATTTCATATGGGTGATATTTGAATGAATCATAAAGTCATCACACATCTTTGCTATCATGAAGCATAGTTCAGTGGATAATTTTGTTTAGTTGTATATGTGGTAGATTTTTCACCTTCATAGGGTTCCCTCAATTGTTATCTCTAATCAAGACGTGTGGTTCACGTCATGATTGTGGAGAGGGCCGCATGAGTCATTTGGAACCTATATTAGGATGAGTATATCCTTTCACCCTGATACTAATGGGAATATGGAGCACACTATCCAAATGTTTGAGGGTATGCTGACGGGTTTCATGATAGATTTTTACCGGAGCTTGGATTTTGAATTTCTTTTAGTAGAGTTCGTATAAAACAATATCTAACACTCTACTATCGGTATAGGAAATTTTTAGGCCCTATACAAAAGACCCTTCATGTCACCCTTGTGTGAGACATAGATTGATGAGAAATCTCTTATGGGTCAAGAAAAGGTACAGTGGACAACAGAGAAGGTCCAGGTCATCCATGAATAGATGAGGATATCCCATAGCAAAAATAAATCATATATTGATCATTATCCTAGGTCCTTGGAGTTTGATAATTGAGGCCATGTTTTCTTGAGAGTCTCCCCATGATGAGGGTAGTGGAGGTTAGACCAGAGAGGAAATATCTCCCAAGGTTCATTGGGACATTTTAGATCATGTATAGGGTTGGAGAGTTTTCTTACCCCCTCCCCTACCCCCATAGCTAGAGCGGGTGCACAAATTCTTCCTTCTGTCGCAGCTAATGTGATATGTTCATGACCCCAAACACATCATCAACTAGGGATATCTAGACATAAACTATGGATACACCATTTCAGATCACCCGATGGTGATCAAAGATTGGCAGGATAGGATCCTACATGGATGGATCATACTATTGGTTTGTGTGTTGTGGCGGCACAGGAATGTGCAAGAAAGTTTCTGGGAACGGGAGTGCTAAGTGTGGGATTTGTATCCTATGTGTTATTAGATTTTCTTTTAGGGGATGAAAATAAAAAAGAATATATTGATGTACATATACAATTTTTTTCTTTTTTAGACTTTTAAATAAATATATATATATATATATATATCAAGAGGTAGGAGCTGAGACAACCTGTGATTCCGAGGCCCAGTGTTCCTAGAAATAAATTTATAAAAATATTAAATATTATGGATATTATGTGCACACATTTCTTTAAATAAAATGGGATATATCATAAAAGTTATATCATATCATAAATTTGAGGCCACATTTGAGTCAGTAATGTGGTGATTACCCTAGGCACGGCCTAAAATGGGTCGGTGTGGGATGTTCGGACCCCTCACTCATTAGTGGTATGTTAAGTGGATTTCTTTAATTATTAAATCAATTAAATAAATAATTTAACCTAAAGTAAAATGATTTTAAATATATCATTGTGGAATTTTTTCCATGGTTGGCCTCATAACCCAAGAATCACTAGTGAGATCTCTCTTCCTCCTTCCGTTGGTGAATCGAATCCAACGATGACGAAAATCCCGATCAAATTGGATCAAGATGAAAAAACACTTCTTCATTTTTGGTGGATTTTTTATTTATCTATGATTGGTCCAAAAATAGTTTAGGATATTTCTTTTGGTGATTAACACCATTTGATTAATATTATTGAGTATATCGATCATTGTTCTTTGATCAGTGCCCTCCTTCTAGCCTTTACATGTGCCCGAGTACTGAAATTTAAATATATCTTTTTGTTTGCTAACCCTAGATGCCTATTATTTATTTTTGCTCACAAATTATTTGTAAATGATGTTTAAACCTTTGATATTTTACTATTATATCTTGATTCTTTGTATCTCTTCGCCGTTTGGTCCCCTTGATCCTGGTTCGAAAATTTCTAGGTGGTACCAAGCCCAATCAGACCACTGGAACCATGATGGAAGGGTGAAATGAGAACAAAATGATGAAATGAATATAGATATGGGATCATTGAAATTAAATGATGGTAATTTTAGCAAACGGTGAATAAATCATTGTTGAATGAGGGCTTGGAGATGTAAAGAACAAATAACGGAATCCCAGCGAGGTGTGTGAACATTTTCTAGTGATTGAAGACCAAGATCCATGAATCATGGAGAGATCAATTCATCCTAGATGGATTCTATGTGATGTCTAAGGTGGAATTTCTTGACTCGTGTTGTGAGGGTTAGAACTAACATTTTGTGGAAATCTCAACTATACATGGTGTAGTAGGATAAACACACAATGTGTAGCCCCCTGTGTGCAGAGACTAGGGTTTCAAGAAGACATAAGGATGGAATTGTGTGTATCCCTCTTCACATTATGTGTGCTCATTTCCTAGATGGATCACATGGGGAAGAATTTGTGTGGAAATACATGGACACAGGGTCCAGTGCACGAACACGGCCAGCAGGACACGACCCTATCCTGATTAGCCTAGACATGGTGTGTAGTCCACATACATGGTGTGTCCTACTGCATGGGATGGATTTTTGTTCCTATCAGGGAATCATCTAGGTGGTATGGTGGGACCACACACCGTGTGGTTCCCCTCATATGTCATTTTCCATTAAATTCATTTTATGTAACATTGACCTTCTGTATCTCCTTCATTAGAACTCATATTTTGAAACGTGAGTTGACTATCTTGAGTGTATTTCCATGTAGAACATGATGGTTCCATTGGTAGAATATTTTGAAATATTATTTTAAATATTCTAGGAAAAACACTCTAAGGTGGTTCGTAATGATGGCAGTGATTAGGAAGGATCACCGTAGACTTTTCCAGAAGTTCCCTTTAGTAGGGCTGGATCGTGAATTTCCTCGATGCATTCCAAGTGTAACACCTATAGGATAGGTAATGGGTCCTCAATGACAAGAGTGGAACCCCTTGTCATAATAGGGCATGGGTCCTCAACCATTAGAGTGAAACCCCCCATCAGCATGAGCATGTGAGATACCTTCTTAGTATAACCCCAAAATGTACTCGGGTGTGGGTCCTCGATGATTAGAGTGGAACACCCTATCATTCCTGGTCATGGGTCCTTGACCACTAGAGTGTAACCCCACATCAACATGGTTGTAGGTCCTTTATATGTCGATTGTAACCTCTTATCAACATAGGACTTGAGTACATGGGACACCAAAGTGTAACCCCCCATCGGTATGGGCATAGGTCCTCTTTGGATACTTACATAGTTGAACCCCTAGACACACTAGGGTGTAGGTCCTCTACTTCTATTCCCCCCCCTAATTGTGTGGCAATGTGACGATGCATGGATTGACATGTACAGTTAATTCTGGGTTAATGTGCGAGATGTTGGGCATTATTGATGGAATTTTGGAACTATTTTCTACTTTACTTCTTCTAGATCCAAACCTTGGACTTGGTTACTCACTTTCTAGGATAGGTGAAAACACACTAGGTATGTCATGTGATTTCCTTTTCCATATTCTCATGGTTGGGTGAGTCTAATCTCCTGATATAAGTGGTAAGTACATGACATGTAGTTTATATACACATTGTTCTTAGCCCCTTGGGTTTGGATTAGCATACTTTCACTCTTTTTGGGTTGACATATACTATTTGTTTGTATTTTTCATCTATTTACTTTCTACATCCAATTGTATCTCTTATTGCTCCCCCTTTAGAATTTGGCGCGTTCTACTGGTTATGTATATACTCACCCCTACATTGGATTTTCTCGTATGTGTCGTGGATTTTCCAAAAAGAGAACATATCAACTATGGATTCAAATTAGCTTAGGGGGAATGGGTTCTCTAGACCATGTATGATGGTCATAACTTGGGATTCAGGAGATTGGATGTCTCAGTGTTTTATTTTCTGGTTTTTTCTAGTTGGAACATATTTCTAGTCACGCATGTATTTTTCCCCTTTACTTTTTAGTTTTCACTACCATAACTTTTTACTATCTATATTTTTTCATGCATTCTTGGTTTACATTATAGAAGTTTTGTAACTTTTAATCTTTTACTATGAACATCTTCATTGAGTTGGATATGTTTTTGGTTATATTTACTTAGGAAATGGACTCCCCGAGTTAGTTGTTCCTTTGGTTCTGGTCGCCAGCTCCTAGGCTATGGATGTGGGCTTAGGGTAGTTGTGACTCAAGTCCTTACTTGTATTGAGTTATGATAGATTGGTATTAATGGTGTTTCTTTCCTCAAGATATTGTTCAGATATTACATTATGAGGATTTTGATTGGGTATTAAGAAAATAGTGTTAATATTTCTCGAGTGAGACTATCTTTCCAGTGACTCTAGTGACGGTGCAGTGACTGACATATCCATTCACCTAAACCTTGACTAACTACTTTTCGACTCGACATGATGAGACATTGGTTGTAGGGATCAATGGTAAATACATCATCTAGGGTTTAATATTTGACTTTCCTTATAGATTCATCTCTCCATTTTTGTTTTATATTTATATATATGTGTGCTAATTTGACCATGGTACATCTTGATAAATCTCAGGATTCATCTGTGGTGACTGCTAGTCATGATTCCAGTTCTGGTTTGCAATGAATAACTAATGAGCAATGATGCCTCAGTTCAGGGTCAATCCCATGATCTCCTTCCTCTAAGTGGGTTGGTAGTTGCACCACCACATGTTGAACAATATATCTTTCCTATAGAGGAGGCATAGGATTCATGCAGGATTAGTGTACTCCATGACTTCCAACACTAGAGGCCGATGTGGTTCTATAGTGAGCCTGATCCTCAAGCATCATAGGATTCACTGGAGTTTTCAGTCTACATATTTAGGATTTTCTGGACACCAGCATATCAGGTGCTTTGATTGTCATATAACCTCCTCCATTGGGTATTTGGTAATTTTTAGTGCCTCGTTATGCAGATACATGATGAGTCGACACTCTCATGGACCGACTATCAGCAGCTATTCCACGAGGAGTACTACCCATCCTTCCTTTGCTCATTCTGGATCCAAGATATTCTGGAGCTACAGTAAGGAGGGATGATAGTGGTTGAGTATGAAGCAAGTTTCACATACCTTACATGGTACTCCCATGACCTAATCCATAATGGCTACTTTCTAGCACAGAAGTTTGAGTATGGACTCCGTAGAGATATCAGATACATTTTTGTTCCCTTGTGCATCCCTACCTATTTTGGGTTATTGTATTAAGAATTGGTGATAGAGATATTTCTATCAGATGGATACTAGATAGATGAGGCTTGTAGTGGGTACCATAGATTTGAGTCATCTGCAATTACTAGCACACACCAAGTTCTAGGATCACGATGCAAGAGACCTACCCACAATTAGAATCAAGCATGTGATTAGGGGTAAAGTAGAGGACCTGGGAAACTCAGGGAGGGGAGGTGATTTACTTGTGAAAATATAGGTCAAATGGAATGATTTTACATAACCATATGTTTCGAGCAATATGGGAAGATAGATAATGGACTAGAACAGAAGAGGAAACACTGTGATTAGGGATCTCTCGGGCGAGGATAGTGTGGTCCCTAGGGAAGTGAATCTAGAATAGGATCAAGAGGAGTTATGTTTGGTGGATGCCGCTATGAGATCCTTCCTCCACCACAACCTGGTGGCCCAAGTCAGGCTCAAGGAGCTGGCGATCAGAACTATGGGAAGATAAAGACCTTGGATGTCTATGATCTAGTAGTGCATGGGATGATAAGATGTATGATATATTTTTTTCTACCCTTTTCTTACTACTATTAGACACATTTTTCAGTCATTACTTTATCTCTGAACTCCGGGTGTGATGTCTGGAGCTTCTAGTTTAAGCATTAACCCAGCAGCTTTGTGTTGAGATTCCCACAAGTAAAGCCTCTTATGTATCTATTATATGCTGGTTGTGAGAGATATCTATTGGTCGATAGAGGTTCATGTGGGACCTTTTGAACTTCATGATAGAACTCTATGAGATCATATTAGGTATGAATTTGTTTTCCATGGTCCAATCCCAGAATGACTATCACTGCAGATGAACCAGATGCCTACACACTGAGGGTATGAGATTCCTCTTTTCCAGCAAGTGAGATATCATTGCAAAGAAATTGGGTTCTACGAGAAGGAGGCTTCATCCATCACCCATCAGCTAGTGAAAATTTCCCTTAGTGTAGTAGGATCTTTATGCATTTGTGTTTCTTTAGTTGTGGATGATTACATAGACGTCTTCCCTGAGGATGTCCCAGGACAACCTTTGAGGTACAAGATAGAGCTTTTTACATAATTACTTTTTACTATCACTCGGATATCTTATCTGACATATCAGATGACACCTACCAATCTTCAAGAGCAATAGTTGTTTTTGGAGGACCTTTAATAGAAGGGTTTCATTAGGTGGAGTGTGTCCCCCTACATAGCTACAATGTTGTTTCTGAAAAAGGTGGACTAGATATTGTAGCTTTACATGGATAATCATTTCCTGAACCATGCCCTGATAAAGAACAAGTACCCCTTGAAAAGAATTTATGAACTTT
This sequence comes from Viscum album, assembly GCA_963277665.1. Lineage (NCBI taxonomy): Eukaryota > Viridiplantae > Streptophyta > Magnoliopsida > Santalales > Viscaceae > Viscum > Viscum album. The sequence continues at coordinate 794,009,031 of OY728147.1, forward strand.
TTGAATAGTTTCGAGGTTCTATATGGTTCTAAAATATTGATATCAGGTCCATCTACCACCAATTGTGGGTTCTAAAGGATGATATTACAAAGTTGGCATTACTATGTCACTACAGACACTATGAGTTCCTAGTGATGCATGATACATGAGGTTGGATACATGAGGCTAGATAAATCAGTTTGTGATGTTGGATATGTGATATACTCTGAGTTCCTATGTTGTAAGGCTGGATACATGAGGTTTACATTCTGAGGTATGTCCTTTCTGAGCATGGTTTAGTATGGTATCCAACAATGATTGATTAAATTCATTCTTTGGATCCACCCAAGAATGTGTTGTAGAGATGGATACCTAGGGTATGCCATTTCTAAGCATGTTTTGTCTATCAATTATTGTTTTTTTGAATTAATAAATGATAAATAATTGGTTAAACTTAAATTGAGGGGGAAAGGGGGGATGATTCACATGTTTTTACAGGTTTTTATTATTGTTATAATGTGGATTATACAGTCTAGGTACCCAATTAAACATTTAGTTCATTTAGGGGGGTTTTTGCGTTACATGGTTTTTTTTATGATTGTTGTGACTGTTGTGACTATTTTGATTGTTGTGATTGTTTTGATTTCACCAAAACATATATATTGGCTAAACAATCATATATGGTAATAAAATAGTTTCCTCGGTATTATGATTTGTGCGATAACACCACTAAAATATAGTGGAATGTGATTAAATCCCCTTTGTAAATTTGTAAAATGATCTTGATGTGTTGTGATGTTTGGTTGTTCTTATGGGACTGTGATGTGAGGTTGATGTGTGGTTGGGTCATATGGGGTTAGTCCATTGTAAAGTTGTGATTCTGTGGTGTAGAGGTAGTTTTTTTGTGATTTTGAAGCAGTAATGTGGTTTTTTTTCATTATTTTGGGGGTGGAGAGGTGGTGGTTTATTTTTTTCTAGATACCCAGGTAGTGATGAAATAAATAATTGGTTAATATTGTTTGAAATGAAAATGTTTGGTTTGGTTAATGTGAGGTAAATTACTAGTAAAATAATAAATGATAAGTTATGTGGTTAAATGTGATTGATGCTAAATAATGAAATGAATTTTGTGGAAAATGGGAATTGGTTGGAAATGTAAAATGGGTTTTTTGGCTTGTTGTGTGGTGTTATGCATTTAGAGGTGGAATAAAAAGTGAAGATGTTGTGAGTTGGTTTTCATTTATTTTTAAACTCATAGTTTGGGATTGTGTTTGGCTATACATATATAATTTTATATTCTTTTTAATTTCATTATGCACCCCACCCATGTCGATCACTATTTTATAATGCCCACAAAATCAAGTAGAGGGTGTTAATTCTGACATTTGATGAGGAGGACTGATAGATGGGTACATTATATTTTCTACTCTCTCTTCTATGTGATGTGGATATTTCACATTCTATTATTTATGGAGTTTTGTTAGTGCATTATATTATGGTTGTGATAGCCCAGGTGTTTTCTGGAGAAATGTGATAGCCCATGTGTTTTTGGGTGATATGTGATTATGCTTGTGGGGAAACTTCTGGTGGGGGTTATGCATTGTTATAAGAGTTCATAAGGTTGATTCCCTACCTATTAACAATACCCTACTACTTTAGTTATGGAAGTGGTGTTGTTGGGGCCCAAGTGTTTCTGGGAAATGTTTGATGTGGTCGTTCTTGTGGGGTGGTGAAACCAGGTGTCTTTAGGTGAGGTGTGTAGTGATCATTCTTGTGGGGTGGTGTGGTATAAAAAAGAGATGGGAGTGCCAGGACATATGATGTTGGGGTCTGAGAGAATAATAACAGTGAGAAAGCAGTCTCAGGTACCCTTATCAATATTATTCTAATTATATTATATGACTTGGACTGTGTTATTTTATGAGTGTTCCATGGTGAGGTTGGGTTGGATAGTTTACCTTTTTAGGTGTTGTTGGTTATAATATTTTCTCATTAGTTCAATAGTGTTATCTTTTCCCATGTCCATGGGAGACTTTGGTTTTCCAAATGTGTATACTTCTATGCTCACCCTACGTATATAAAATGTTTTCATGTTTCTAGGAGGATTATGTGGATCATGCTAAAAATTAATAGTGCAGTCCTTTGGATAGTTTTTGTGTCGATGCCTATTTTTTCTTTTGGGTATTTACTTTGGTGACTTTGATATTTATTAGTTTTATTTACATATTCATGTTTGATTGTTTTGATTTCTTTTATATTATGTCATCCTGTTTTTTGAGGATAATCCATCTTATCTCCCAATCCTATTTCAATTATAGAGGGTAATGCCTCCCATACATGTGATTTTTACACCCTTGGTTCTAGTCACCAACCCGGGGCATACTGGAGGTGGGAATCAGGGGTCATTATCTCTCTCCTATCATTTTGGTATCTTTTGAGAGAGATGATTTAGATTGTTCGTGATAGGTTGAATGTAGTACAGGACCAGAAGAAGTCTTATTCCGATCACAGGAGGAGACCCTTGGAGTTCAAGATTGGGGAACATGTGTTCCTAAATATTTCCCCTTAATGTGGCCACAATAGGTTTGGAATGTAGGGGTAATCTTTCTCCCATGTTTTTTAGTCCCTTTGAGGTGTTGGGGCGATTTGGTGAGGTGGCATAGCGGTTGGCGTTTCCACCATGGATGGAGATGGTCTATGATGTCTTCCACATATCTCAACTTCATTGGTATCTTCACGATAAATCCCATGTCATTTATTTTGAAGCGTCTGATATTGAGTATGATACAGTTTTCATGGAGTGGTCACTAGAGATCCAAGATCACCAAGAGAATGTTCTTTATGGACAAACCACTCCTTTGGTCTGTGTGTTGTGGAGGAATGGTGGTATGGAGGATACTACTTGGGGCCGAGAGATGTATATGTGTGCCTTGTACACAGATTTGTTTTATCAGTTTTTCTTATAATGTGATGTTTAATAGTTTAGTATATTATTTGATGTGATATTTTCCCTTTTTTATGATGTATTATGTGTGATAATGCCCTGACATTTGAAAATAGGAGGACCAAATTCAAAATTGAGATTCATTAACTATGATGTGATTAAACTCATGCAAGCGAGTTTGTGTCTCCCATAGTGGATAGTATCTTGACATGGAGGATAAAATTTTCTAATCCATGTGTTCAGGGAGGTGTTGTTCATTGTTTATAGTGGTTGTTGTTTTGGAATATGTAGAAGTTGGATGGTTGTGGTGATGTGATTGTGTGAGACGATGCAGTTGCGGTTGTGGAGTGATGAGGTTGTCCGAGATTTCATATGGCCATTTGGTTTGGCATTTTTTGTTGTTGGTGTCATTGAGGTATGATGAGATCCTTTAGAGGTATCTCTTGGGGTGGTTGTTCGGAACCCCTTTCCCTCTATTCTTGGTTTTTTATTCTCAAGGGAAAGAATCCTTTGAGAGGTATATGATGTAATGGTATGTTCCTTCCCGGTCCGTTACTTTGCCAGTTTTTCTATTAGAGGTGGTTGGATGAGGCCTACAGTAAGACTGTGGGAGTTTGGATGTTAAATTCTAGAATTATGGGGAATACACTATGTGTAAAGCTTACATACTATGTAGTTGTGTTTCATGGATTGTGAAGGAAGGTTCATGGGGTGTTACAAGACATGTATATTTTTAGGGTTAAATAATAAAAATGTGATTCATTTTTTAGTGGAAACTAAACTAAAACATTAACACGATGTGTAAATGTATTACACGCCATGTAATTTCCCTGTGCAATACATTTTAAAGGATTCAGCGCTCATTTAATTGTGAAACCCTAAGATCTCTCTCATTCCAAGTGGCCAGCAACTCCCATTTCAAGCATTTTGAGATTCCTTTTGATGGGGATTAGTTCATGTATTCCTATCATTGATCTATTGTAGATCAATGGATCATCTTAGTGTGGTTGTGGGTTGTGAGTGTTCTTCTTCACCCTACGGTATGCAACGAATCATTAAGGAATCTTGGAGTTAGGCAATACCTTTTTTTCTATATTGTGCATCTTACGGGAGGGGTTTACTTTTATTTAACAATGTGTTATGGTTGGGTTGGCTTAATCGAAGATAAATATTTTGTTAAGATCAAATTAAGGGGAAAGGGGGGAATGTTTCGCATGATTTTACATATTTGTTACTATTGTAATATTTTTGATTGTACAGGCATGATGCTCCTTTGAGAATTGTGGCCGTTGGAGGATTTTTTAAGCCGGATAATATGATTTATGATTATTGTGGATGATGTGACTGTTGTGATATCACCACAATATGGAAATTGGATAACGAATCTAATATAATGGTTTCCTCATAATTATGGTTTGTGTGATAACACCACTAAAATAAAGTGGAATGTGATAAAATCTCTTTTGTAAATATGTAAAATGATCTTGATGTGTTGTGATGTGCGATCATGCTTGTGGGATTTTGATGTGTGGTTGGTGTGTGGTTGGAGAACATGAGGCTAGTGGTTTTTTATCCATGCTCTTTGGGTGGTGATATATTTTTTTTGTATGTGATTATGGCGTGGTGAGGTGGTTTGTTTGTAAATGCTTTTGGGGTGGCGAGGTGGTTTTTTTTTTGCCATGATTTTTGGAGTAGTGGGGTGGTTTATTTTTCATGCTTTGGGGTGGTGAGGTGGTGGTTGATTATTTCTAGATACTCAGTTAGTGATGGAATAAATAGTTGATTAATATTGTTTTATATGACATGGTTTTATTTGGATAATGAGATGTAAACAGATAATTAATAAATAAATGATGGGTTTTGTGGTTAAATGTGGTTGATGAAAAATAATGAAATGAATTAGCTGGATAGTGAAAATTGGTTGGCAATGTGAAATGGGGTTTATGGCTGGTTGTGTGTTGTTATGAATTTAGAGGTGGCAACAAATGTGATGATTTTGTGACTTGGTTATAGTTTGGTTTTGAACCCATAGGTTGAGCTTTTGTGAGGATATTTGAATATACTTGTATATTATGTATGATCTCTGTACGCACCCTACCCATGTGGAGCACTATGTGTTGACAATGGAATAGTCATGTGGGGGTGTTTTCCCAGACATCTGGTGAGGATGATGGATTTTTTGGTACCATCTCTTTCCCACTCTCTCATCCAGGTGATATAATAATTTCATAGTTTAGGATGGTCGGAGGTTTTTTAGTACATTAGATGTTAGTTGTGATGGACCGAGTGTTTTTTGGGTGATATGTGATAGCCCATTTTTTGAGTGAAATATGATTTTCCTTGTGGGGAGGCTTCATGTGGGTGTTTTGCATGGTTGGATAAGGGGACAAGGTTGATGTCCTACATCTTCATGATACACTACTACTTTGGTTATTGCAGTTTTTGTGTTATGGCCTAGGTGTTTTTGGGTGATGTGTGATGTTTTCTTTCTTGTGGGGCAGTGAGCCCATGTGTCTTCGAGCAAGGTGTGTCGTGATCGTGCTTGTGGGGCGGTGTGGTATACAGAAGAGATGAGAGTGTTAGGACATATAATAATGGGGTGTGAGAGAGGAATAATATTAGGAAATCGGTGTGGGGTACACTTATCAATGTGATTCTTATTATATTATATTACTTGGCTTTTATTATTTTGAGAGCATGTCTTGGTGAGGTTGGGGTGGATAGTTGACTTTTTATGTGTTTTTGGTTATGTTGTTTTCTCTTGGGTTCACTAGTATGTTCTTTTCACATGTGCATGAATGACTTTGGTTTTCCTACTAAGTATACTTATATGATCACCCTATGTTTATAAGTTTTTTTCAAGTTTCCAGGATGATTATTTGTATCATTTAGGACATTACTAGCTTAGACATTTGGATCGCTACTATGTCACTGACTTACCTTTTCTTTTGGATATTTCCTTAGGATACTTTTATCTACATCAGTTTTATTTATACATACACGTGGGAAAGATTAGGATTCATTTATATTATGTCATGGTGTTTTTTATGGATGGTCTATATTATCTTTTAATCCTATTTATAGTATAGAGGGTAATGCCCCCCATAAATAATATTTTTATACCTGCGCTTCTAGTCACCAACCCGAAGCCTGCGGAGGGTGGGACTCGGGGGTAATTATCTCTCTCCCCTCATATTGGTATATTTGGAAGGAGGGGAAGAACATAAATACTATCCTAAATTATTCGAAGAATTCAAAGGATATGTTTTAGGTCTATAAATAAGATGAGGAACAATTCATCAGGGGATAAACATATGCTAGTTTCTAGTTATTCTAGAATGATTTGAAATCAGAGTCATGATATGTATTTTTCCTTAATGGAGGATCTATGAGTTGGAAGTGATCTAAACAGTTAGTGGTTGTTAAACCTACTGTAGATTATGAGTATATTGTATATTTTTATGCAGTTAATGTAGTAGTTTGGATATATAAATTTATACAATAGTTTGATGTGGTGCCTAATATTAAAAATGTTATCACGTTGTTTGGGATAATAGTATGGTGGTGGTTCTAGCCAAGAATTCAACATCACGTCAATGGAGGAAACATATACATCAAAAGTATCATCACTTGAGGGAGTTTTATTAAAGAGGATATGTAACAGTAAGTAGAGTTTCCATAGAAAATAACATGGTGGGGTGGTTTACTAAATTCTTATCTTAGTAGAAGCATGAATATCATGTGAGGGATAGCAGGCTAAACGTTTTTATCTATTTTCTATAGTGAATGTGGTAGTCTATTGAAACTGGGTCCCTATAACCAACTAACTTTACACTTTTGATTACAAATATATTCAAATACCATAATTTTATTAAATATCTTATCACATTTGAGTTTTCTTCTATGTACATATTTTAATTAATGTTCTTAATGTATTTGTCATGACGAATGATTATAATAATTCTACAAAACAATGAAAACCTTGAAGTGTTATTAGAATAATTATAGACGTATATCAAATGTTCTAGATGACTTCAGTCTGACAGGACACAAATGTTGTTTTGGCTATCAGGTGTTGGATGATCGTAAGCGGACAAGTATTCTTCTCATGATTTTAAATCTCCAATAAGGGGTGTAATGAAGGTAGAACTGCCAATTGAAATTCAATATTTTATAAGCATCCTTGGATATTCCTATATGAATTTGTGCATGGGTCATTAGACATTATATTGTTATTTATTTATATCATAAATCGAGTACATTGCTATACTCTTGGAATCCATAACGACATATACTCGCAGGGAAGTAGGATACATTGAGTGCATCATAATTGATACAACATTGATTGAATAATTCAAAAAATGATGTGTCTCGGCTGAGTTAATATAATTATATATCCTAGGATATTTTAATGAAATTAAAATACCTAATTATGTTAATTTTCATGGTGGTTTACCAATGAGTTTATTTCAGATAGTAACAGAATGATATATCAATCATATAGGTTAGTGACTCAAGTATGCAATCTGTTTGATGACATATCAATAAAAATAGATTTTATTAAATTGTAAGTGTTCATATGATGTTTTTGTCATTACAAGATTAACTTCTTTCTTTATGGGTGCCTTAATGTGTCACTATACACTAATCTTGTACATTGGTTCAATTTGCTTAATGCCCTCGAGAAAGAGGCCTATAGGGTCACATAGTAATTGTATCCAAAATCCTAGATTAAATTTTATTTGAATTTAATATTTAGAATGAATATTATTCTCTATACCAAGGAATAAAAATTATTCTGGTTATGTTGATCACATGAATTCAATCACCTTATTCAATTTTATAATGAATATTATTTTAATATTAAATAAGAATTTATCCACTAGTCATTGAATATAAAATTTATTTATTTGTTGAAGGAATAATATAGTAATATTTGATTATTTAAATATTTATTTATTATTTTAGGTTCTATAAATGTTGAGGAGGATTGATGGGCCATGTTAATGGTCCGATGAAATGATATAGATTATTTAATATAATTTAAATAAATATTAATTTATTTTTTTAATAAATGATAATTAAATATATTTGAGTTTTCACATGTCACGAAATATAATAATGTTATTATTGGATTATTTGATTTCTGTTTTACATAGAATAAACTATAAGATTAAGGATCTTTATTCAAAAAATAATTGTTTAAAACTAAGTATATAATCTCAATTATATCATTTCTAGGGTTATGTGAATAGTTGTTCATGTCATATTCTCTCTAGATATTTCTCTAAGTCTGAATATAATTTATCAAAAATTCTCTCAAGAACAAGAGACAATATTCATCCTCCCTTTTAAGACTAATAGAACATGAGAATGAATTATTCAATCTCAGATGAATTGTTGTTTTCGTCAATGGGGAATGATTCTATGAATTTGATACAATTTTGTTAGCACCCGAATTTCCAACGATGACAGTTTTTTTATACATGGAAGAGATGCAGATACCACTAGAGGAATTATTCTTTGGATTCTTCACTACAATGAAGATATAAAAGTGGCTAATATTTTAATAATAAAAGATTAAATAATTATCAAGTTGAGGTAATTATTATTAAAAATTATTCTTTTTGGGTTTGAATTCATCTTGTTCTTCAGATTTATCCAAATATATTTACAAAAAAACATTATTGGGAATGAGATCAAACACTTCCATTGCACCCCTGAACCTTTAAGAAGCACATTAACTTTTTTCATATCATTTCAGTAAACATGATTACATCTTTACCAAAGGTTTAATGGTACCAAGGATCCACTTTTTATGTCACAGGATTAGATTTCACAATATCTACATCTCAACTTTAGGGGGAGTCTTCTTTGGTTTTCCCTTTTATGACTCTTTCTATTCCAAGTTATGGAAAATTGATGTGGGTGTTAGAGTATTTATCATAGTTAGATAATTTATATATGAGTAAATGGTCAATGTTTTTCATAGGTCAATAGTTTGACTTAAATTTATGATTTGGATTTTATATTTATTTTTTATCTTTAATTTACAATAACATGACCTCACATTGAGATATGGATTCTGGATAATATATTTCCCTAAATTTAATAATAATTAATTTAATTCAGTCTTTTAGGGGTATATCCTATTGGTTGTATCTTTGTGGGGTCTCAATGAGGTATCAATTGTGGAATTTAATGTAACGGAATGGAATTATATATCATGTTATGTCATTATTTGGAAGAGTTTTTTGTGGGTTATGAAGACAAGTAATGGTTAGAAGCCTTTTTTACTATCCAAATAAAAACGTTAGTGATCTAATGGTCTTGAGAATATATTTTTTTATAAAAATTTATATAACTAAAACAATGAAAAATAAAATGAATAAAAATTTAAAAATAAAAATAAAAATTATGAATGAAAAAAATTATTATTTTTATTTATAAATAATTATCTCACTAAACAATTTCATTCCATTGCAATGCTCCCAAATAATGAATCATTGATTTTAATTTAATTAAATTGTGATTAATTAATGATTAATTTTTCCACCCTATGAAAACACGTGTAATATTAGTACTCGAACTCATTGAGTTTCGAATTCAATACACTATCATCATAAAAGATCATTTAACCAACTCAATATAAATTCCAAGAAAAGAACATTCATTTACACTAGGTCAATATTTGATATGATCATACAAAGTGATATTATTAATCCTAGAATGATAACATGCGTGATACCATATTTTTGGTCATGTATATAATTTTTATGGTGAAAATGAAACATTGGTATTTTAGGATTAGAAATGAATCTGAGGACTTATTTTGCACGAATTTTGTCTCACTGCTCATTATATTTGGGATATCAAACCTTGTCTTACCTTGTATGACCCTTCAATTATTTGGTCTCAAATATTGAGGAACTTTTCGGATGGATGTTCCCTCATACACAATAGGACATCCCCCACTATTGGAATATGGTAGAACAATGATAACTAGGAAGTGGTTTCTTCCACACTACAGATAGTCTCTCTCCATAATTCAACCAAATTTTTTCAACCATGGGCCAAACAAGACTATCAAATCTTTCATATATCTTTATAATAAATAGCCTCTTACACTCTCCCCTCATACATTAACCTCTCTATCTTTTCCTTCAGAGAGAAAATCTGCATGGATATCGCAAGAATCCTCATAATAGACACATGGTAGGCCCCATTCACCACTTTAAAAGGCCTCTGATTTGAGGGATCCCCATCACTTGCTCTGTCCGATCCACCCACACCTCATGCTTTCTCTCTAACATATCTTTCTTCACCACGTATTGATCCACCACCTTCCCCATCCACCCCTTATACTTGTATTACCCCTTCTCCACTAGCTCCATGATTATCACCTTTACCCCAATCCCCTCACACACCCAGTAATCCTTCTGATTGCTCATCTAATTTTCTTTCTCCTCCTCTCCCATCAATTCATTAAGTGTCAACTCCCCGCCATTAACATTTCTCTTCGCCAACATGCCACATCCTTTCCTCTCCACCTCGATGCCTTCCAATAATAGGTATGAACACTCCTTCATGGTCTTGGATGGTGATGAACTTAGCACAAATGCAACCTTTACATCAATGTTGATCTTTTTTAATGCTATTTTGGATATGGCTTGGTGGTGGTGGTGGTTAATTTCCCAGTCTTCTCGATATGCCTACAGATCTCCCTCACTTGCTTCTCCTCCTCCACCATGTCTTCCCTAGAGAACTTGTGCTTTGGACACTACATTAAAAGGATCTCAGTATCTCAATAAATGTATGTGATAAATTAGACTTGTGGTGTCTCATTGACCATCAACTTCCCAGTCTAACCCAGGTACTTCACGAACTCCATTACTATGTCCCACTTCAAGGAGTTCATGTGGTTGTGGTGTTGGTTGGCAATGTACTTATTGTACATGACGGTGGTAGCGATGTGACTGAATTGGTTGTTGCACTTCATGTGATCATGTGACAAGTCCTTGAACTCCTCTTAGTATCTTTTGACAATGCAGATTTGTTTTTGGCCAAAAACCTCCATCTTCTGCTAGTGGATCCTTCTCATGTAGTGGAACTTGAACCTGTTCTAATCACGACACTACTTATGGAACACATGATAATACCACCATATTTTTTTCATCCCCTTGTCTTTGATATGATTTGTAGTGTATTGGGTGTTTCCCTATCAGGCATTTGAATATTCGTAAAAATAATTCCAGAGCTAGGGGAGGAGATGACGTTCGATTTTGTGGCCCGGTGTGCCTAGAATAAATTTTATAAAAATATTGAATATTTTCATAGTATTCATATGGAGGAAATGGTTTGTCTCCTAAATGGTAGCTCGAATCAGAAATAAGAGGGAATGTTTTTATTTAAAGATGTCATTTACCCTAGGTGGGGTATGAGTTTTGTCGGTGTGGGCCTGGTGTAGAAAAAGTTATCGAGGTAGTTTTCATAAACAAAAATAAATTAATTTATTCTGTATGTTGGCTCAAATAACTTCTGAATAGAGTCTTGAATTTAATTTCATAGACCACAATTGAGTATGGAATTCTTTTTTTAACCCTAGGTATGACATAATTTTAGTCGGCATCGGGTGCCTGTTTGGAGGTGAGTTGACAGGGACTTAAAATGATGAATTTGTTTAAAATATAAAAATAAAAACAAGTAATCTCCTTTATCCCCCATCCCCTATCCAATTGATACATAAGAGGCCATATCCTTCTCTCAAATTGATGAATAAACCAAGATAGGGACCCCCAAGTTCCTTTTTTATGCCGATCATTGGCAGATCGAGCATTAGTGTGTCGCAGGCGTCCTTCGGCACCCGAAGCTTTGGCGATCTACCAACGAGGTAGGTGGATTGATTTTTAGATCCCCGATCCCATTTAAGAATTTTTTTATATTATTTATCATCATTTCTGTATATAAATGGTCCTGAGGGTTGAAAAATAGGTCTCACATCACGTTTTGTACCACTGGGGTGATCTGACTAGTCCGTGGAAGACTCACCGACGTGTCGATTCTGCGGTATAGCTGCGGACCATCACGAGATGGTGGTGGGCTGGAAAAATCCATAAGCCACCATTTTGGAGTGTCCCATCATGGTCTTCCATGTGGAGGAGGTCCACAGGCCTGGGTGGACCGACTAATGCGGGTCGGTCCAGCCATTTCGGGACAAGGGTTCTTTAAACCCTTATAACTCGCAAACCGAGTGTCTGATTTGCAAGACATTTGTGGTGACATGACCCTCACATCAAGATACCCTATTTGAGGATGTTTTGTGAATTTAAATAATTTTTTTCATGGACCAGGTCCACTAAACATTGAAATAATAAAAAATATATTTTTATTATTCAACATCAAGCCACCATAACTTCGTCACAGAGTGTCAAATTGATGCGTCATCCCTGGAATTGTGACCCTAGTCATAAGGTCAATGCATCTAGATAAATTTCAGGTGATTAATCAATAATCAGGGTGTGGGACCCAGGAGGACCATTCTGGGTGTTTGCGTTGAAATATGCCTTTTTCGTCGGGTGTCCATTTTTGACAAACGAGTAGTTGATCCCGTGTGTTTTTCTATGAGGATCACAACGACACTATCCATTTGATGATTTCCAGGATCAAGGTGTAGGCCCCTCATGACCCATTCATTCTTGAAGGTGTGAATATTTCCCTTTTCACTGATTTGCTGTTTTGGGAGAGTAAATAGCCTATCCCGTGTGTTTTTTCATGTTGAATGCAATAGTGCCCTTAGTTTGGGCCTAAAAGGTGTCAAGTGTGGTGATATTGTTGGTTTCTTGGGTTAATAATGTTTTTACCAGCATCAGTTGAGTGAACTCCCTTGGTTTGTTCCTGTGAGGGTTCATGATGCATGACAACCTGAGTACAGGTTTGTGATCCCCTCAACAGGATGAGTTCAGATAAAGTTGTAGCATCATCCTAGTGAGTTCAGGGAAGGATCCTCTAGTTTCACTTCACTAGATTGGGTTATCAGTATCTCCATGACCAAGGATACATTTTTGATGATCACCTATCTAGTGAGATAGACCTATAGGGTTGGTGGCATCATCAGGAATTTGATCCCCTTCATAGTGGGTGGTAATAGTAGGGTTGTGGTATCATCAATTATACAATCCCCTAACCAGTGTTTGGTTTTGGTAGGGTTTATTGTATCTTAGGTAGGATCCCCTACATCACAAGTTATACATGACGGGGTTTTTGGCATCATCGTGACAACCTTTACATGGGCGACGATCCTCTTTTTGAGTGATGTGATCTGTGGAATATCATGTCAGCTTTTAGTGTCCCCTATTGGATCGAGGGAGTGATCCCCTATATGAGAGATCGTTGAGTTATTGGCTTGGGTTCTCATATCCCCTAGAGCTCCCAAGGAGGGATCCCCTATCCGAGGATTTTGGTGTTTCCTTTGAGTTTCAAAGTGGCATTATTAGTAGTGATATCTGACAAGCATGTTCTCCCGGATGTACCTTTTTGGGATGGTGGTGTGAGAGTTGATGGATTGTACCTCTTGGATGAGTGTCTTCTGGTATGATAGATCTCATGGAGTTATTTGTACCTGTTATTTGTTTCCTTATATCCTTGAGTAGAATCTAATGATATCTATGAGGTTGGAACCTCATGAGGCTTGGTGCCTGAGATGAGTATATCTAAGTGATTTATGAGTTTTCTTGCTGTGTTGTTACTTATTCATTGACACACCCTATAGATTGATCAGACTAGACATGTTTACTATAGGATGGTCTTGAGATGGATTTTCCCTCTCATCTGGGTTCCCTATAGCTGGGATGATTGGATTTATGCCTTTAAATTTCTTTTTTTCTTTTGAGGTTTTTGGGGAACCTAATAAATATCTCTATACTCACCCCTGAATGGGATTTTCCCGCACATGTTTTGTGTCTTGAGAAGACTATATGGATTTTGATGGAGTTCCAGGTGGACCCAGAGAAAGAAGAGCTTAGTGAGCTAGACTGATCAGGGTATTGATTGGAGCTTGGATGAGGAGTTTTCTGGCGGGTGCATTTAACAGTGATCCCCTTCTTCTAAGCAGGTTAGACACTTTTACAGTTTTCTTTAGTGGGCCATGTCTATGCCCTTTGTCTACTGTTGTTGTACTCTATTTTTGGGATAGATGTATTCATGCACTTCTTTTCAATTTATATATATATATCTACACTATTTCATGAAGGTGTATGTGAGTTCGTGTGTACAGGTACCCTAGGCTAAGGTCTGCAATGTGTGTGATAGCCTACTCGGCACTACTCGCTAGCCCCAGGCCTATTTGAGTTGGGCTTGGGGATTCATGGCTCGAGCCCCATTAGGTCAGGTCATGACATGATTTTTGATGGATTTTGAGGTGACAAAATAATTCTTTCCCATTATAAATTCTTAATATGAAAATCTAGTCTCACAAGTGCAGAGGAAAAAAATCACTTTCATTTTAACAATCAAAGAAAAAAATTAATTACAAGTTATTTTTCTAACTAGTATGATCACAACATTACTAAAACATGACTCTTGTGAAAAAGAATATATATGATTCATAATCACTACAACAATATAGAATCTATAGAGTTTTACAATCACACCTAGATCCCCGATCATAATATACTACTACAAATTTAAAAAATAATGATGATCATTTTAAAATGTATAAATTTTGAACAATAATCAACTAACTTCATAACCAAATTATTAGTATTATTATTATTATTCAATGAGAACCAATTATTATGATAAATCATAACTAAATATAACAAATCAAAATGTTCTTGGAAGAATCATCACAAATATACAATGTCAAGATTCAATACAAATATTTTTTGAAGGGAGTAAATTTTAGTGATCAAGAAATACTTATTTTAAAATAAATTTATTTTCATTCATAACCTTAAGTATTTACACACTTTCTCTATCAATTTGATTAAATTGAAGTTATTTTTGTCAAAATAAGTCATTATTTTTTCATCTACCTAGTGGGTACTCCCCCCACCCCCCAATGATTGCTAACATCCCTTCAACATAAGCCTAATAAGAATAAACTGCCAATTTTCATTCTAAAATCAACAAGATGACTTATTGGACCATTTTTTCAATCATGTGGTGGGAAACACAGTTTCATTCCTTCTAAGCTAAAGAAAAATTACTAATAACATCATTAAATAACACATGATTCATCCATGAAAGTATTGAATTAGAAATGGAAAATAATGATATCATAGATTGGGGAAGAAGGTTCCTACCAATAAATTGATTGTAGAAGCCCGAATTCAAAAGGATGTTATGAAAACTCTGAAAAACACCACCAAATATTCCTCTGATTGAGTCGAGAATACATAGAACATTATCAAGATATTTTGTGCACCCACTTTTTGTATTCGAATGAATTCAATGCTGGACTGCTGATGTTAGATCAGATAGTTGGAAGATGCGTCTAAGATCAAGCTAGTCTATAACATTGTGATGAAGATTCAAAAAGATATTCAAGAAAATAGAGACATGGAAATAGATTAGTGAGTGGGTTTTATGAAGGGGGGATTAGATATTGGGGATTGGTTGAGTTCTATAGAAACCGATAATCTGATAGTTAATGTTTTTTTATGGAGTGGGAAAAATAATTTTTTTTGGATTACATATAATGACAGTATAGTGGACATGTCAGAAAATTATAATTATAAAAAATATGATTATTTAGAAATATTTTTATCATTACAATATATATAAATAAAATTTATATTATTATTATTTTAATTTCATTTCTTGTTATAATATATTTTAATTTTAATAATTTCAACTTCAATAAATACTATCTATAGTAGAATTCTATGTTCATGTATAATTATTTTTTCATTGTATAGGTAAGGGAAAAGGAACTATGGTATGATAAAGTATGAATAGTTGGGCGATGATATAGGACTCAGTCTTGGGGGTAGCTCTAAGACTCATTTTGGAAGATCTTGGGTCTTAAATTTTTTTACATATTTTATATTAGTGTTTCATATAGAGAATAATCAATTGAAATTGATTTTTGTGATGTATGACGTATTGACATTATATAGGTATGTACATGGGTCTGGTTAGGTCTATTTGGGGGGGGGGGTTCGGACCCGGTCCAATTAAAATAAGTCAGGTCAAGTCAGGTCAGGTCTATGTAATTTTTTTGTTCAGACATGACCCAACCAATCCCATTTCGGATCGGGTTGGGTCAGGTTGAGTCGGTCACTTTTGGGAGGAAAATCAGATCCTACAACTTAGCCACCTAAACCGAACCAACTCTTACCCCTCTCACCCTGACCACATATCCTTCACTCCTCTTGTAAGCTATAAACCTCCAAAACTATGTTCAAACTCACCAAGACCACATATAATGAAAATCATGCAATTTAGAAAGATGCAGTGTGGTAGAGACATTATGTATGGGAGATACAGCAGCGACGATGGGCTGAAAGTGGGAGGTGGGACAAAGGAGATGTGATGATGAAAAAAAGGGTGGATGACATCATGGGTTGGTGATGGTGATAGTGTCAATATGTACAGTTTATCAAGAAATGATATCGATGGTGGGAGGTCAGACTCATGAGAGGTGGTATAGATGGAACGAGTGGATGAACATGTTGGAACAGACCACATATGCCTAGTATGAAGTGGTGATGGCAGGTGGGAAATTGGAGAGACAACAATAAGAGAAGAGAATAAATGGAAACTGAAATCAAATCCATATATACCAAAATGGAATTTCTACATATAAAAACCATTAAACCTTGGACTAAATAAACCCAAAAACTCACTGATACAAATTAAGAAAACAAAAAAGAGTAGGAAATATATCTATCATACCAATAATGATTCAAATAAAATAGGACAAAGATAGGGAGTGGGGTTATCAGCAACAATAGGGAATTGATAATGGGATCAAACTTGGAAATCACAGGTCATATCAAATAGATAAAAATGAGCCCTAATTTCAATTATAACTAAGTATAAATCTTGGAGAAGATCATTTTCAATAATGAAAACTATCAATAAAGAGTGACTTGGGAATGTCGACAATGTGGAAAGAAGATGGTGGTTTGAGATCTTGATAGTTGGGAGTGAAAGAAACACCATAATATCCTGTGAGTGGGAGGAGGTTTGGTGGATGAAGGGGACAGTGAGGATTACTAGGTTGGCCTAAGTGGATGGATGGAATAGGTGAGGTATGAAGTGATGGGATGACAGATTTCCTTGGTCAGGTCAGGTCATTAATCTAGCAACCTGAGACCTAAAAGTACCCATATATGGTTCAACATAACCCGACCCAACCCAGGTGGGTCAGGTCGGTTCCTTTGGTTTGGGTCAGGTTTGGAAACCTCTATTATATAAATATTTTATGGATTCAAACATTCATTAACTATGATAGTTCAATTTATTTTCCACTACTTGATTATTTATATGGTGATTATTATTATGTTCAGAGAGCACACATGAGGCTATACAGGTCTCTACCCCAGCAAAATGATTGTGTCGGAACATCATGTTACAATATGACACCATCATTTTTCTTATATTTAATTTTTATATTTGGAAAAATTTATTGAAAGTAGAAATGGTTATCAAAACATGAGAAGCAAATGTTTTTCTAATAAACACATTTGTAGTAGAAGTTCATGTTACAAAGGAGTATGGAATAAGATTTATATTTGATGGATTTTAGTTTGGTTGATTTATTTTTTGGCTCTAGAATTTATTTTTTCTTTTAAAAATATACTTAATTAATGGACATTTCTACAATCATAACTATTTTAAAATTTCTAGATTCTTATATATGTTTTCAATGGTATTACAAATAAAGGCCTTTAATTAATACTTGTTTTAATGTGTTGCTTTCATTTTATTTTATTCTTCAAAACACATGAATTTATTACAAAACAATATTTATAATGAATTGATATTTTATTAATTTTTTGTTCAATAATTGTTTTTGAAACTTTAACTTTCTTGTGAACATCATTCATTGTAAATTATATATCATCTAAATAATCATAATCATTGGATCATGGATATGCTTATTTCCAAAATCATATATCATTTATATATATATAGTGTTTTACTTTGAAATTTATTTGATTGGCTGGGGAAATATTAATATTCCTTATTCATTAATCATTACATATATATTTTTATAAGGCATATTTTTTTGTGAATTAAATTAATCATTCAATATATGAGGAATGAATTAGACAAGCAGTGATGGGTTGGGGATAATTATTGATAGCCCTAGGTGGATTAACAGGTTTCATGAGACAAATAAATGTTCTAGACTTATCAAATGGGTTTTTGGTATATACCTACCCATAAATTAATCTATTTTTGAATAAGGATTTAATGGTAAAGATATCTTGATTTATAAGATCTTGGTGTAAACAATTAAGCAAATCCTTCATTAATAATTTAGTTATAATTATCCATGATATTTATAAATTGATATTATCAATGGAACCATTTCATGATCAAGTTATAGATGAAATTATTTTTTTCATTCATGTACCTTTCCATGTTGATTATGTATTATTATCTCATGATACATTCCATTGTATGTAACCCTTACCAATCATTTGAGATCACCCTTATTTTTTTCTTTCCTTGGGTTATGAAGAGGGAATCTTTGAATAAGTTTATAGATGAAAATTGTTTACAATTAAAATGTTTTATATTTTTTTAAATATAAAAAAAATTAATCATATATGTATCTAGTTCTTCAAGAATATTAATTTATTTTGTCCTTTGAGATGTGATTTCCTGTAACTTATTCCAATGTAATAAAGTATCCACCGACTTTGGGTAACTAGAGTTGGGGTATTTACATATTTGATCATGGTTCCATCATATAAAAGAATTTAATCATGATATAAATATCATATATTATTATTATATTGATATTTAAAATCATCCATAATAGGTAGAGTAAAAAAATAAATTACACCAGTCCTGGAGATGGTAGGTTGTACATACACATAACCGTTGTTTTAACTTTTTGATGGACGGAATGAAAGAAAGGTAAATAATAATTCACCTTTCTAGAATCATTATTATATCATATATATATCTTATATATTCATTAAATATATCCTTATTACCATATTAAAGTATAAATGAAAATAATCACATCGCTTTTTGGAGGTGGTAGTTAACACGTACGCACTGACGACATTATCATTTTCCAGCGGATCAGAAGAAGGTGGATAATGGTTGTTACCTCATCATAATAAAATTTTAGTATATTTAAGATTCTGAATTCATTATTTTACAATGGGTTCCAAATATTTAGATAAGTTATAATAATAAATAAAATTAAAAATGACTGGATAAGATTTATACCTATTCGTTGAGAAACCTTATTTGGATTACACCTTAATCCATCAATGGATGTTCTTTTGTAAATACTAGAAGATCTAGGATTTTTTGAAGAATATAGGATGATATTAGGGTATTTATTGGGTGATATATAATGCTAAAACAACATGAATAATGATGGATAAGAGTTTCCCTTTTATAAATGATGAGAGAGGCGCTCTTAGAATTACTTAAAGTGTTAAATTGATATAAATTAACATTTATGAAAACAATAGATCAAAAATTATATAATTATTTTTTAAGATGATTATTATTCTAAATCCTCTCAAAAAATAAAAAATAACAAGGTTTTGGGTTTATTTTTCATCCTTATCTCTTAGTTCTAACGCCCATATTTTTCAACACATTAAGTGTTAAAAATGTTTCAATAAAATTACAAGTGTCTTGTAAATGAAAAATGGTTGATATTCTCAACCATATGTCATTAAATAGTATAAATTTATTATTTTTATGTATTTTAAGTCATTTATTAAAATATTTTTTAATCTAAAACATCATTAATGTTATTTTTGGAACTGTTGTTTTAATTTGAATTTGAAAACAACATGAGAGCAAAAGAATTTGAATGTAAACCTCGAACACATCCATAATATGTTAAATTTGTCTATAAAATTCTTTATGGACTATAAATTAATAAAAAAATCTTTTTTGAGTCTTTTAAATAATTTACTTAACTTTACACTACTTTCCCAAGCATTGTGTCAGTGTTTCATAAACATTTATGCTTATTATTTCATCACTAAAAATTAAAAAAAAATTACCATGATAAAAATAATTCATATTTAAAATAAGAATTTAGAACTAAACATAATTTATTTATCCCTCTAACAAAATATTATAGATATTAATCTTAAAAAAGTGACATTTTTGACATTATCTTTTACTAATATTATAAAGGACTAAATCAAAGTTAAATAGAAACAAACAAATATTTACTATGGTTGCTATTTATATTAACCAAAAATAAAAGGGAACTATTTAACAAATTTTTATGAACTAATTCATAATATGAATTCCAATTTTCAACATTCAATTTCAAGAAGTGGAAGAAATTAATTTAAGATAAAAACACAAAATTAAATGAAAAAAGTTTTTCATAAAAAACCACTTTAAGAATAAAAAATGTTTTTGTACCAAATTCAACAATAAATTTGATTCCAATGAACATAATTGAATTATTCATAATATAACATAACTATTGTTAATTTCAACCCATTTTAAAATAAAATTGAACTTTTAAAATGCTTGAAACACAAATACAGTTTTGGATAAAAATCAGTATTTTTATTATTCACCAAAAATTCAATATATTCAGAAAAAATCAAAAAAAATCACCCAAAGATAATTGTGATATGATGCCTTCAAAAATTATATTTTTTTTATTAAATTAATTTTTTAAATTTTGAAAAAAAATTAATTATATTATTTACTCCCAAAATTTATAAACCCCATTTTTTAAGAAAATGTGTTTTTAAGAATAAAATAGATTTACAAAAAAATTGAATGCTTGTTTATTAAAAATTAATTAATAATTTTTTATTGAGTTATAGACTTATATATATTTCATAATTTTCATAATTTGATTTATAACGGAAATTTCTATTTCTTGGCGATAACTATCACATAATAATATTTCAAATACTATAACATGGTTTATTTAAACTCAGTGTCATGTGTAAAGAAAAATATCAAAGGAAACAAATTTAATTATAAAGATATATATCCTAAAATATTTAGGTAATAAAATTATTATCATGGTCACATGGTATACATATATCAAAGAAAATGCATCCTCAGACAGGAGAGGGAAGAGAGAGAATGAGCATGATTCCTTACACATTAGTGATAGGATTTGTCCTGTCTGTAATATTATATACTAGGATTAATGTTTCCTATGCCTTGGTAATTATAATGAACTAAAAAAAATTTAATAGAGGAAATAATATATTATAATGATTATTATATTATGAGAACAGAAATAGACTATTACATTTAAAAATAACATTACACATCATGCGTAAATATGGACTAGTACTACTAAGAACAACGGTGGAAAATAGACTTGGAAGAACAGTATATTCACTAAAAAATCTCAGTAGGCTTGAATTCCCCCAAAAAGATCTCCCCTTCCAAAAATATCATAAAAATAAATAGAATCTTTATGAAAACAATCAACATTATCAAAGTATGTGTAAGAACCATTGTAAGTGAAATAGTGAATACTGAAGAGAAAATAATGTTTTATTTATAGGGAAATATAGTCATTCATCATGAGCAACATTGGTCAATATGGTTGATTGGAATTATTACCATTAATCACTAAGATAGTTGGTCATTATTATTGTTGGTTAAGTAGATGCATTTAAGTGACTATTGAGATTATTTAAAGATATAATCAAAATGGTATATTTTTCTAAAAATATATTTTATAAAAAAATTAAAAGTTTAAAATAAAATTTATGTTCAATATATAATCTTATCAAACACTTTTTAAATGATAGAATATTATAATTAAGTACTAATTAATTTTCATAACGACCAGATAGTTTAATATGTCATAAAAACTACTAATTTTCAATAAATAGGGATTTTTTGATTTACTGTTTAAGATTATAAAATTTAGAATCACTAACATGATAAAATAAATATAATTTTTGGATTAATTGCATTTAAATTATATGAGGGTGACTTTATTGTAATTTAATAAAAAAAATTGGTTACAAAGTGAAAATATTTTTTCTTATAAAATACAATAAACCTTATGATATAATTCGTATATGATCATGATTTAAAATTTGTTAATAATTATTATTTTTTCAAAATATTTATGTAAAAACATAATTCATAATGCATTACTTTTATAAACACATGCATGGAATTTTTAAAACCACTATTTATCTTTTCTAAAAAAACCTTTTTTACGAGTTAAACATGTATGAGGTTAAAAATCATGTTTGTCACTATTATAAATTTAATGAGGTAAAATGAATTAAATATTTTTAATTATAAGTTTCAAATTATGAAATAAGATCATTTTCATTTTTTGTAATAAAAATTTTACCATGGTAAAAATGTTACCGTGTATAGGTAAAATAATGTAAAAGGTTAAAATTAAAAGGTAAAGACTTAAGAAAACTAAAAATGAATGAATTAAATGGGAATTTGATGTTTTAGAACATACATTACCAAAACATTATACATTAATTATCAACTAATTTCTTTGAAATAAATTCCACCCAAAAGTAGTTATCTTTAAATACAAATATTCATTATTTAATCACTTAAAATCACTCCTTCTCAAGTATAAATACACCCTATTCCCTCCTCATTCTCCACACAAAAGACATAGAGCATGTATATTCTATAAATTACCCACATAATAGTATCTAAAATTCGTTTTTAGATTTATAATGAGTCTTTATTTATCATTAAGAAGCATCCTCCCCATGTAAGGGATTTATTCCTTCACACTTTCAATTCAATTACTTATTTCAAATATGTATTTTTATTCCTAATTTTTTATGTTTTTTAGTGTTTATAAACACCCCATTTATTTTAGTTATTATGTTTTTATAATGAGATTTTTATATTTCATCTCATTAAACACATTAAAAGGCTGGTTTTTTATACCTGTTATGCTGCCTAAATAGACCCTCGATTTTTAAATTTATATTTTTATCCCATTAATACCCAGCCCTATTTTCATTCAAGGGTATTCATTATAATGTATCTTAAAACTATTGATTGTGGAAATCCATTTATAAAACAAAAATTCCATTCTCATGGGATATAAAAAATATGTACTTATGTTTTTTGATCAATGTGGCACACATAATATTAGACATATGAAATGTCTTCCCTGATAGCACACCAATTCATTGGGTAAAGAGTTAATCTCTAGAGATGAAATTTTCATGTTACCATGGAAGAACTCCTTGGTAATTTTTTTTTTACAAATTGTTCAAAATAATTATCAATATGTTTTAAGACACCATTGTGATGATCTATGGTGATATATTTATGAATGTCTCAATGTTTATGTTGTTAACACATTTCCTTGTTATACCTTAAGTTATTGTTTTCATATACTTAGGTTATGACTCATGTTTTTATATACTTGTTATTATGTTGTGATTCATGTATCACTTATGATGCCCCCATACATTTTTATCCCTTAATAGGATTTATTCTTTCCCCTTTCATTTGATAAATATCCCTAAGAAATCCTATTTAGTGAGATGATCTAGCATGGGAAAATAAGGAAGCCATTCAAGAGGATTTAAATTTGTTTATATTTTTTATACCATGTATTTATTGTACTATTTACATAGTTTCCAAGAAATAAAATCTCAAAATATGCTTCTATGTTATTAATGTAATATTTTTTCAAAGAAATATGTTAAAAATCATGTATTTAAATGGTGGGTCACCATATTCATGGTAGGCAAATATTAAACAGAGCTCGGGGAGCCGCATTAGATGACGGTAAATTTAACACCCCAACTATTTATAGACCTTTTTTTAATGAATTAATTTTCATTTATTTATTTCATTGTGATAAGTCAAAAATTCCTTTCACATGTCATCGACTTGGCATTTGTTACACAGAACACCAACTTGGCATATGTTACCCTAAACGCTGGGTTTCTACGAAATGTTTTTTGTTATAATTATTTAAATGATATAATTATAACCAATACATTAAAATTAGATATATTAATAGTAATAAAAATTTAAAATATTTCTAAAAATGTTTTTATATAAATATAAAATATTTATAATGAAAAGTATAATGTTTGGTAAAGTCTTTATAAGTTTAAAAATACTATTTTCTCAAATAAACTAATTTTTAAGTACTTATATGAAAAGAAATATCATTAATTTTAAAAAAAATTAGAAATTTAATTTGAAAAAATAACATTCATTTTTAATTTTTAATTTTTAAATTATATAATTGTGATTTTTTGGAATTTTTATGACAAACATCATTTTTGTGGGAATTGTGAAAAATACTGAATTTTAATCTAAACTGTATTTTCAATATACTTATTTATAATTTTTAATTGTATTTTAATATTTTTTTAAAATTTTAATTATATTAAATTTTTATAAAATAATCCAATATATTTAATTTGAACCAATTTCGCAGTAAAATTGGATATAAAAACATAGCAAATGTTTGATCGTTTTTACTTTAAAAACATGCAGTGTCATCCCATCAACGGGATTAGATTTAGATTAATTTAAACTAATTATGATATTTTAATTTGGAAAAATTTATACCATATTTATATTAATACTAATTTATAATTTCAAATAATTTGCACATAATTTTCTAAAAAAGTGATACGTGAAAGTAATTAAAATTAATTACGACAATTAAGGATAAATTAAGCTTAAAATGTTATAAACCTTAAACATAAGGGCCCAAATGACCTATCCACTTGTAAGACTCCCATTTAATTGAAATTATTCGGACATTAAACTTACATTATTGATTTTTGTTGGTTTTTATGACTTTTTATTTGGTAAAAACACGGGTACACCTAAATTTTTTTCAAAAATACCAAGTCAGTCCTTTCCCTGCCCTATAAAAGGCCACCAACTATTCCACTTCTTCACCCCACTCAAAGCACTTATATTTGGCCAATATCTGACCAATTGACTTTCTAACAACCCTCAATTACCCCATTAATCCTCCCTTTCGACAAAAAGCAATCCAAGGAATCCCTTTGGTGAAAACCAAAATGAGTTTTCCAAAGAAAAGGTAACATCCTCCCTCTAGCTCTATTCTTTTATTTTCATTCTCCACCACCTACACTATTCTTATTACAAGATTATAAATAAAACCCAGTATATTCAATATAATTAGTTTTTTATTCAAATTTTTTGACCTGCACTTACCCACACCTCCATCTAAAGGGTAACCAACATGCTGTTTATGTGTATAGAAAAATACCACCTCAAAAACGATGATTTTTGGTTCTTCCTTTACTTCCTATCAGGGTGGGAATTAGGGTGGTCACTATATTTATATATAATATATAATATATTTATAATATATATAATATTTTTTAATTATTTTACAAAAAAAATCTTCTATAAATTTTATTTTGTGTAAATACGATAATTTTGTTTGAGGAAGTGTGGACAACTGCCCACTGAAAGTGATGTGACTCATTAACACACTACATGGAATGTATTAAGGATTATTATAGTGAAATGATATGATATATATATTACATGATAATTATATTATAATTATATTATATAAATATATACATATATTTAATTTTATTTCTTTATTTCAATACGATAATAAAAACGGAAACAACATTCTTGCATACCTACGACCTATTATCTCCATGAACGGTCCATTACATTTAATAATTCTATATTCTATAGATTATTATATTAAAAACATACTTAATATAAATTATATTTATATAAATTTTTAAATTTTGAAAATCGTTAAATAAAAATAAGGACCAAATATAAAATAAATTATGTTGCATGCGAAGAACAAAGAGGATATTACCTGAAGTGAAACCTTAACATAGAATTGTTAACCAGAGGGTAATATAAAGTCATAACAAAACCATATAAGGTATCAGATATAAGAATATTATTTTCTAAATTATTTATAATAAACATAAATATGTTATACCGGAAACTCTTACCAAGTGGGAAGAGTTTATTGAAACAATCTCATCACTTTTAGAGATTGTTAATGATTATGATTCCATTGATGAAATATTATGATCCATATTTTAATAACTCTAATGAATTTAATTACCCTATATTTATTCAAGATATAATCATTTATTTGTACCATTTTACCACTCTTTAGTATATAAGATAATTAAGAAAAAAATTGAAAAATATGACTATATTTCTCTCTTCGGTCATAAATATTTTTTATTTCTAAAACCATGTTTTCAAAAATCTTTTCAAAAATCTTTTAAAATTATCCTTGAAGATAATTTTTAACGAAAAATTATTTTAATTTATATCTTTTCAAATATATTTAAAAAAGAAAAAGGTTTTAAAAATGTATATTTTAAAAATTGTTTTCCAATGAAGAAAAGAAAATGTTCCTCAAGAAATGTTTCTAAAATATATTTCTAAATCATTTCCCATCTATGATGAGATCCTTTAGTGTTACGCATGAATTGATAGTGAAATTATTCAATGTTTCCATTAATATTATTTCTTTGAATGTATTTTTTTATGGCATAATTTTAATGAAACTAATTTCCCTTTCATGGGTTATATTCTTTGAAACAAGCTTATTTTAATAGGTTATGATTTTGATGAAATTATTATAAAACATAAATATTTTTCCACAGGTTATAATATGATTACATTTTAATGATACACATTTCCTTTCATGGGTTATTATATTATTTTTAATGATCTTGTGTAACATGTATATATGTTTTCATTATTTGATTGGTGGGACATATATCTCAATAAAATGCATTGGATACATATTTATATCTTATGAGGTAGACTAAAATGGTATTTTGAGTAAACCTTAATGAATAAGATGGTATTGGGAGTAAACCTTTATTACTAATTCCCCATGTGAGGGAACCATGAAAACTAAGATGGGATGAGGAGTGAACTCATGCTACTAAGATGGTCGTGGTAGTAAACCATGTCTACCAAGATGGTATGGGGTATGAACCCATATTACCAATAAGGCATTGGTAGTGATGCCTTGAATAATATGGAAATCATATTATATACTTATGTGTATTCCATAATTCCATATTTTCTTCCTATGAATTTCTTTTATGGATTATTTTATTTCTTTACGTATGATTCATTTCTTATGAACATCCATGATTTATGTAATGATTCATGTATATGTTCTTTGATATGAAGGGTATGATCTTCTATTTTCATGATAATATTCTCACACCCTTATGCACACAATTATGCTTATATATCTCCCTTGTTTACCCTTACTGATCATTTGAACTCACCCATTTTTATGTTTCATTCCCCATGTTATCAAGATATGTATTATGTTATATGTGTCTAAGATGAGTGCTAGTAAAGAAGAACCTAGTGGGATATAATGTATCTCATTTATGTATTGGTGTTCATGTTACAATGTTTCATAATGAACTAAACTAGTATAGTATTTGGGTTTTTATTTGTATATTGTTTTTAGTATTACAAAAAAAATTATGAAATGTTATTTTATTAAAATAGAGGGTTTCTATAGTTGGTATTAGAGAAAATTTTTAATTAACATTTGGAAACTAGGATGAGAGAAACATAGTGAGAACTGTAAGGAAATGTCTAAGGATATGTCTAGAAATTAGGAAAAATATTGGAAAATGTCATGTCATTTTGGTAAAGGACAGAGGGTGGTTTCCTAGAAATCCATCCCTATATGGATACAACATGTTTATGTGGTTATTTAGCAGATGTACCTAGGTGTAACAACTCTAATAAGGTGTGTCGGGCCTGACTCTACATAATCTTGTACATGACAACGGGCCTTGCTACACCCTTGGTTTGACACTCTTAGGGGGATATGAATTGGGAATTCACAAAATCTCCAGGAAAATTCATGAAGGATTTAAATATAAGTTGCCTATGAATAACATAGGATAAAACTAAGGTGTCATAGATTAAGTAAGGTTTCATAATTTAGACATCCAATAAGTAACTTTCCATGGTTATGTGGTTCCTCATTATGATAACTGCATTTTCCTTTATGCTTTGGTTTTTTTCAATGGATGGAACCTAAAAGAACAAATTTAATGGACATTAAGATGTAAAATGCAATGATTTTACTCTTATGAAACTGAATTATATGGGATCTTGAATGAAACACCTTATTGTTATGCTCACAATGATTTCTCAAACTATGAATCATGATGGATTTCAAAATGAGCAAAGAAGGGAACAACATTTTATTGATTCCTTCTTGAAGAAATGTATACCTCCTTTTAGAGGGTCTTTTGATCCACTTGTTGCTGAATAATATATTAGTACAACTAAAAATATATTCACTGTTCTCTAGTGTTTAGATCATGAGAAATTCATTCTGGTTGATTATCAATTAGAGGGAAAATCAGACCTGTGGTGGACTCTAACCAAGAATATGAGGAAGAAATATGAGATTGAATTCATGGATTGGGACAAGTTCAAGAACATATTTTATTATAATTACTTTCCTCATATTCTTTATACCATGTCGGATAAATGGTTACTTTAGTTAAATCAAAGAGACTATGAATTAGTTGGTACTTATGAGGATAATTTGATGAGAATTGTGAGGTACACTTTAGGAACTATCATCCAACCTAGAAGTAAAGTTGATAGGTTATTCAATGTATTAAATCCAAGTCGTTGAAGGGTGTTGTCCAAAAAAGATATTAGCATCCATGAAGAGATTTTGTGTTTTTTAATCAAGGTTGAAATATAGGTTGGGTTTACGTATCAATATCAAGGTGTTGATAAGAAAAGGAATATGGAGTTTAAAAGAAAATATAAAAAGCATGAAGAGAAGAAGATGAGATTTTATTTGTGATCCATGTGTTGGAATAATCCTAGAAAATTTGTCTTAAGGGGTCTAATAATTTTTTATGTGTGGAAGGGAAGGTCATCTGGAATTTAATTGTTGAAGTGACAAAAAGAAGTTATAAAATAGTGTGAATGGGGAAAAAATGCATAGAACACACCTCCCATGCTTTAGTATTACAAGTGTAAGGAGACTGGGAATTACACTAACCAGTTCACAAATCCAAGGTATGGTGATGATGATCGATGTCGAAAACCTCTTATGTTTAGGGAAAAGTGTAAATCTCATGCAATTGCTCCTTCGGAGGAGGGGTGTGATAACTTTGTGGTTAAAGGTACACTATCTATCCACTCTATAATTTCTAATGTATTATTTGATTCTATATCTACCCACTCTTTCATATCTGAAGAATTTTTTAAGGGTATTAAGAATCCATCAAAATGATTTTTTATGGAATTAGTAGTGAAAACCCCTAATGGTACAAGGATTTGACCCCTAGTATATGATTCCTCTCTGGTTGACATTTGTGGGAATGTGCTTCCTATAAGTCTTGTCATTCCTCCTTTGGTAGAATTTGATGTCCTCTTAGGCATGGATTTTTTTCTCCTAATAAACCCCGCATAAATTTTCGAGTAAGGGATGTTACATTTGATATATAAAACCCTCCTATGATTTTCCATCATTGTGATCATAATTAAAAACTTCATGTATATATTACATCCTGTGTATGGATATTAATTCCTATTTAGTGGGTATATTTTTCTCAAATGGTTGGGGACAAAATTGACATCGATGATATTCATGTTGTTCAGGAATTTGTAGATGTTTCTGGGGGATTTTCCAAGCCTTCCACCAAAAATTGAAGTTGAGTTCTTGAAAGAACTCATATCTAGATCCACACGAATTTTCAAGAATCCTTATAGAATGACCCCAATTAAGTTACATGAATTGAAGATTAAAATCCAAGGAAACTTTTATAAGGGATTCATTCGGACCAGTATGTCACCTTTGGGTGAACCTATTCTCTTTAGGAAAAATAAATATAGATAAATGTGATTTTGCATTGATTATTAGGAGTTAAACAAGATCACAATCAAGAACAAGTATCGTATTCCCCATATTGATTACTTATTTGATCAAAAGCATGGAGCACAATACATTTCCAAGATTGACCTTCATTCTATATATCATCAATTCAGGGTCATGAAATATGATATACCATAGACGAAATTCCATACAAGGTATTGACATTATGATTATATACTTATTCCTTTTGGTCTTACTAATTCCCCAACTATCTTCTTGGATTTAATGAATAGTGTCTTTAGAGATTATCTCGATTAGTTTGTGGTAGTCTTTATAGATGATATTATTATCTATTAAAATAGCACATAAGAGCATGAAGATCACTTGGTAATTGTACTAAAGACTGTATGGAAGGAGAATCTATATGAAAATTTTACAAAGTGGGAATTTGGTCTACAAAAGGTTTCATTTTTGGGTCCCATAATATCAAGAGATGGTATAGCAGTAGATCCATTAATGAAGGAGGCTATTGAATGCTGGCATAGACCAACCACAATGACTTAGATCTATAGTTTTCTTGGTTTATCTAGATATTATTTATGGTTTTTGTAGAATTTGTCAAGAATATCTAATCCTATAACCAAGATAACTCTAAAGGGTGTCATGTTCCTCTGGATATATGAATGTGAGGAAAATTTCAAGGAACCAAAGAGAAGGTTAATCAGCGCACCAATGCCAACATTACCCTATAGTGGATAATGATTTATAATCTATATAATTGCATCCATTACGGGATTGGGATGTTTTCTTATGCAGAATAACATGGTTATCGCTTTTGCCTCATGAAAATTAAAGATTCCTTATCAAAATTACCCAACTCATTATTTGGAGTTAGCAGTGGTAATTTTTTCATTAAAGATATGGATGAATTATCTTAATGGAGAAATTTTTGATATATATATCGATCAAAAATGTATGAAATATATATTTACATAGATGGAGTTTAACATCCACCATAGAATATGGTTAGAGTTGATAAAGGATTATGACTGAACAATACATTACCACCCTGGGAAAGTGAATAAGGTAGAAGATGATTTGAGTTTGAATAATCATGATATCTTATCCAAGATGAGGATAAAAAGAGATCCAATATTTCTAGATTTTCTATGGATGAACCTAGAAATCCAAAAGGAATTGGAAAAATCTTACCTTTATCAAAGGAATGTTCAACCTTCTATACATGTGAATATTAAGGAGGAACATAAGGAAGTTATAAAGATGAAAAAGAAATATAGAAATTTTCCTGAGTTTAACCTTGATTAGGATGTAATGATAGGGTTCAGGTTCCATGTATGTGTTCCTTATATAATATATATGAAGAAGGAGATTTTAGAGAAAGCTTATAGTTCTTCATTCTCCATTCATCATGGAAGTATGAATAGGTATCGGGATATTAAAGAATAATTTTGGTGGGATGGAATGAATAGAGATATGATAGATTTTGTATCTCAGTGCTTGGTATATGTTCAAGTTAAGGCTAAAACACAAAATTCAAAAGGGATGTTGCATCTATTACCCATACAATAATAGAAATGGGGGAACATAACTATGGGGTTTTTTGTTGGACTACCCAAAACCAATAAAGGGTTTATTGATATATGGGTGTTAGTCGATTTCCTTGAAAACTCAGCATACTACATCACTATCAGAGAATACTTCCCCCAAGATCATCTTTCATGGATATACATTTAAAAAGTTAAAAGGATGAATTTATTAATATCTTCCATTATATTAGATTGGGATATGAGTTTCAATTCAATGTTTGGGAAAATTATTCGGTAATAACTTGATAAAAAATTGAGTTTCAAAACTACTTATCATCCTCAGATAGATGGCCAGTCTAAAAGAACAATTCAAACCCTAGAGGAAATGTTTATATAAAGTTCTATAGATTTCAAAAATGGCTGGGATAAACACCTTACTCTAGTAGAGTTTTTTTAAAACAATATATTTCACTGAATCATTTAGAGGGAGTGGTATGAATCCCTCTATAGAATGAAATGTAGAGCTCTAGAGTGTTGGGAAGAATATGTAGAAATAAATCTACATGGACTTTAGATCACTGAAAAAAAATTTGGAAGGTTAGAACTATTTATTAGTATATAAACTCATCTAAAAGTTGATAGAAAATTTATGTTGATAACCAATTGAGTGATCTATAATTTTAAGTTGGTAAAAAGGTGATTCTATAAATATCACCTTGGAAGAAATTTATTAGATTCAAGAAGAAAGGGAAACTAAGACCTATGTATATCAGTACATATGAAATTCTTGATCGAATCAAGACAATATCCTATCATTTGGAACTTCCTCCAAATCTCTCAAAATTCCATGATTTGATTCATGTAACTCTCATGGGGAATTATAAACCTGACCCTTCACATGTACTGAACATAGAGATCAAACTGCTAGAGAATGATCATTCTTATGAGGAACAAACAATTTAAATTCTTGATCATATAGAGAACATTATATAAAAAAAGGCCACTAAATTGGTCAATGTTTGGTGGAGAAATCACCAGTCATAGGTATCAACGTGGGAACTTGAGGATATGATGAAGTAGAAGTATCCTCATTTTTTTTACCAGAAAGTTGAATTTCAAGAGCGGAAATCATTTTAAGGTGGGAACAATGTAACACCCCATGTTTTTATGGTCCTTTTTTCAAATGAATTAATTTGAATTGATTTCTTGATTTCCTTAATTAGGACATTACTTTCATATGGCACTAACTTGGTGTACATTATATGCAACACTGAATTGATGTACGTTACATGCATCACTGATTTTCTACGAAATTTTTTTTGTTAAAACTATTTAAATTATATAATTATAGACTAGAAGTTAAAAATGGTGACATGAATAGTAATAACTAATTGTTAGATTTTTTTATAATGTTTTTATATAAATAGAATTTATTTATGGTGAAAAGTATAATTTTTTGTAAAGTCTTTATATGTTTAAAAATACTATTTTCTCAAATGAGTTGATTTTTCTATACTTTTATGAAAAAAAATTAGACAAATTTAGAAATTTAATTTTATTAAATAAAATTCAATTTCTAATTTATAATGTATAAATTAGATTAGAGTGAAGTTTTTGTATTTTTATGAGAAACTTCATTTTTTGTTGAATAGTTAAAAATACTGAATTTTAATTCAAGATTGTTTTTTTTAAATAATTTATTTATAGGGTTAAATTATATTTTAAAATTTTTTAAAGTTTAATTAGATTAATTTTTTGTCAATTAATACAATATATATCGTTGGAACAAATTTCACATTGAAATTGGATATAAAAACATAGCAAAAATTGGATCATTTTAACTTTAAAAACCTGCAATGTCTTCTCATCAGCAAGATTATATTTAGATTAATTTATACCACTTCTATGATTTGAATTTGTAAAAATGGATTTCATATATTTAATCATAAAAATTTATAACTTCTAATAATTTAAACTTATTTTCTTACAAAAAATATTAGTGAATGTAATTTAAATAAATTACAACGATTAAGGAAAAATGAAACTTAATAATTGAATCAACCTTAAAAATAGGGACCCAAATGACCAAGAAACTTTCCATATTCCATTATAGGGTAATTATTCTTCCATTAAACTTTAATTTGTTAGTTTGGTTGGTTTTGGATGGCTTTTGTTAGGTAAAAACGTGAGCACACCTATCTATTTTTCAAAAATACCAAGGGAGTCCTTTCCCTCTATAAAAGGCCACCACCTCTCCCACTTGTTCAAACATATAAAACCACTTAGATTTTGAAAATATCTACCCAATTCAATTCCCAAAATCCTTGTCTTAATACTTTAATCCTCACATTTGTCATAAATCAATCCAAGGAAGATCTTTGGTGAAAACCAGAAGAAGTTACCCAAAGAAGAGGTAGTGTACTCCCTCAAACTCCTTACTTTTATTTTCATCCCCCCCCCCCTCGATCTCATTAATAAATTATTATAAAAAATCACAAGTATAATAAATATACTAATATGTATTTATGATAATTTTTCTACCTAAACTTACACACACCTTTATCAAATGGGTAGTGAACGTAATATTTATGTGTAAGACGAACTACAACCTCACAAAATAATGATTATTTGTTTTCCCTTTTCCACCTCTCATGGTGGAAATTATGATAAAAAAATATGTTTATAAATAATATATATATGATTTTTATAATTTATTTAATCTTATTTAGTTCTTTTAAAACACATACCTTTATACTTTCCATTTTGTGTAAATACGCTAATTTTGTTTCAGGAAGAGTGGACTACTACCCCCTCAAAGCGCTGTGATTAGTTCATACACTAAATAGAATTTATTGATAACAGGATTAGTTAAATTATATGATATATATAACATTATGATTATACATTAATTATATTACATAAATATATACATATATTTCATTTTATTTCATTCTTCTAATATGATAATAAAAATAGAAACAACATTCACACGTACGTATGGCCTACTGTCTCCCTAAATGTTGTATTACATTTCATACTTATAAATTATATAGATTATAATAATACAAATATAACTAATATACATGATATTTATATCATGTTTTTAATTATTTAAATCATGATATTATAATAAAGACCAAATATATATCAAATTAAGACACATGCAAATAACAAAGCATAAATTACCTAAATTGAAACCTTAACATAGAATTGTTAACAATTGGGTAATATAAAGTCCTGTTAAAACCATATATTTTATTATATATAATAATATTCTTCTATAAAATATGTATAATAAACTTACATTTATTAAACCAAAATCTTTTACGAGTACGAATAGATTCAAGACACAAGGTAAAGAAATTTCATCTCACTTTTCTATTCACCACCCATTGCTTTTCTGTGGTGTGTAAACATACTATATAAGTATTATAATATTATTATACATGAATTTATGGGTATTTAAATACCCATTATAAGTACTTTATTTCATGGTTTTAATGTATCAAAAGCTAACAAATCGGTAAGATAGTTTTGCCTAAATTTTCCTTCTTTGAGAAACATGTTTTGTTATGCACCTACATGGTTTTTTAAGGTTTATATACATCCATTTAACATTTTATATCATAAATATAATTATTTTAGATATATTTTAATCTTTATTTAATTTCATTTTCTTAAATGGAGAGTATGACACCATGTTACCAAGTGGTAAGATATTATTAAAACAATCTCATTGCTTTTCAAGATTATTAATGATTATGCTTCCTTTGCTGAAATATTATGATCCATCTCTTATGAATTCTCATGAATTTTTTTATCATCTATTTATTCAGTTTATAATAATGTATTAGTATAATTTTCCCACTCTTTGGTATATAAGATAATTAAATAAATTTTTTAATAAAAATCTATTTGTATTTCTCTCTTTTGTCAGAAACCTATTATATTTCAAAAACCATGTTTCCAGAAATGTTTTCTAAAATGTATTTAGATGATCCTTGAAGATAGTTTTCAAAGAAAAAAGGATTTAAATTTTTTTTATTGTTTTAGATTATTCATTTTATGTTTTAAAATCTATTTTCAAAAAAAAATTTGAATTTTTTTTTGTTTTAGAAAGTATTTTCCAATATATAAAGGATATTTTCATCAAGAAATGTTTTTAAAACTTCTTTCAAAATTATTTCCCATCGTAGATGAAATTAATTAGTGATAACAATTAATTTATTGAGAAATGATTCAATTTTTATGTTCAAATTATTTATCTGAAAGTATTATGTTTTGATGGAGGGTTTCTTGTGAAATCTATTTCTCTTTCACGGGTTATATTCTTTTAAAACCTGCTTCTTTTCATGGGTTTTAATTTTGAAGAATTGATTATGAAAATTATATATTCTAAGATTAGTTATGATATTATTACATCTTTATGATACCCATTTAATTTCATGGGTCATGATATGATTTTTATTGATCATGTGGCACATGTATATATGATTTCAGTATGAGATGGGTAGAACCTATATCTCCCTCCAATTCATTAGGTAAATATTTATATATCATTAGATAAACTAAGATGGTATTAGGAGTAAAACATGACTACAAAGATGGTCTTGGGAATAAACTGTGACATCTAAGATTTCCATGGTAGTGAACCATAACTACCAAGATGGTATGAGAAGTGAACTCAGACTACTAATATGGAAATGGGTGTGAACCATGATTACCAAGATGGTGTAGGGACTGAACAAATACTACCAATATGGACTTGTAAGAGATGCCTTTAATACAATGGAAATAATATTATATTCTAATGTTTCTTCCACAATACCATGTTTTATTCCTATATTATTCTTTTGTGGCTTATGGTTTTACTTCCTTATGATTCATATCTTATAAACTTCAATTCTTTATGCCATTATTGATGTATAAGATCTTTGATATGAAACATATGATGTACTATTTTGATAATCATTTTATCATACCCTTATTCCCCTGATTATGCTTACATATCTCCCTTTTTCACCCTTACTGGGCATCTAATCTCACCTTTTTTTTGTTTCTATCCCCAGGTTATAAATATATGCATTATGTTTGATGTTTCTAAGAAGGTTGTTATTTAAAAAGAATCTAGTATGATATAATGTTGCTCATTTATGTTCCATTGTTTATGTTTCCATGATTCTAAATGCACTATATTAGTATGGTCTTTAGGTGTCTATTTGTATAATGTTTTAAGTATTCCAAAAACATTTGGAAATATTAATGTTTGAAAAGTGAGGGTCACTATAGTAAGTACTTTCCTAAAGTATTTGATGTGTAATAAGGATATGTTTCAGGTTTATGGATAAGATAAGGAATAATCATCATGGGATACATAGATTCTAGTTTCCTAACATACTATAATTATTTTAAATCATAGTCATGATATTTTTTATGCCTTGATGGAGGATCTGTGAGCTAGAATAACTACATGATTCTAGTGGTTGTTAAAACTAACATAGATTCTGAGTATATTGTGGATTCTGATGCAGCTAAATAAGCAATTTGTATATACAACATTATATAGGAGCTTGATGTGTTTCCCAACAGTAAAGATGTTATCAAACTATGTTGGTATAATACTATAGTAGTGGTTCTATCCAAGGTGTCAAGGTCACATCAATAGAGGAAACATATACTTTGAACGTATCATCTATCATGATAGTTTTATTAAAGAGTAGAGGTCACAGTAAGCATGTTTTCCCTAAAAGATAATGTGGTTGGATCACTGACTAATGCCTTATATTATTTAAAGCATTAATATCATGTGACATCTAGT
The DNA here is from genome assembly GCA_963277665.1 of Viscum album. NCBI lineage: Eukaryota > Viridiplantae > Streptophyta > Magnoliopsida > Santalales > Viscaceae > Viscum > Viscum album. The sequence goes on from OY728147.1 coordinate 794,046,341, forward strand.
GGACTAAAAGTTGTTATAAGGTTGTTGTTGGGAAAGTGGGGGTCTCTTGGTTTTGGCACCCTAGAACCAACTAAGTTTGTACTTTTGATTACAAATATATTCAAACACCATAATCATAATAAATATCTTATCACATTATGAAATTGCTTTTATGTAACATTTATGTGATAATGTCCTTAATGTATTTTTCTAATTGAAAGGGTATTGAAATTTTCTACTATAATGAGAACCTTGAAGTGTTATGATAATATTCTTTAACATATATCCAATGGTCTAGATGATATTTTACTGATGGGACAAAAATTATGTCTAGATTGTGAGGTGTTGGATACTCATAAGAGGATGAGGCTTCTTCTCATGAAGTTTAATATTCAATATGAGAAGTTATGAAGATAGACTCGCCAATAGAAATTCCATATTTTATATGTGTTATTGGTTATTCCGATATATGGGCATGTATAGTGGTCCCTATACTTGATATTAATATTAATCTATATCATAAATTGAGTACTCAGATGTATTGTCAAAAACGGTAATGGCATATACTCTCAGTGAAGTAGCATGAATTGAGTGAGATATATTTTTAAGGGGGAGAACATGATCCTTAGGGATAGATATATTTCTAAGGGGGTGGTGTTTTCTTAAAGGAAAAACTATTCTATTACTCCATCATACTCACAATAATATTCAAGATACTTCTAAAATCATGGGAAGTTATGTATCATTGTATAAATTGGAATATGAAGTGTTTTGGAAGAATAATGATTGTGTGTTTTAAAAGTTAGTATTTCAATTAATTTTGGGTTTATAATTTCCAAAAAAGGGGGATACTGTTGATTCATAATTTTTTACTTCTTACTTTTCTATTACTTCTATTATGAAACTCATAAAAACGTTTTTAAAACATCTTTACTAACTTCTTATGCCCAAAAGTGTTTTAGTATTTTTTTTTTGTAGAAAATATTACTATTTACAATACTTAGAAAAAATTATTAAGTATTGGAAAAATAAACATTAAATTTTCATTACGATCATCGTAATGAGTATGTGACTAGAAAATCAGACACTATCAGACTAGAAATCAAACATTATTTATGTCTCTCATACTAACAAAATTCTTGATAATTGTAATGATAAAAGTACCAATAAAAATCGGACTATTACTCATAAAGGTTATCATAATGATATTCGTAAGGAAGTAATTTAGAATGACCTATGTTTTTAATTTGAATAAGGAAGAATTATTTCTAATGTATGGAAAATCATATCATTATAATGGTGTTAAATAATATGATGTCATACATTCAGATATGATGAGGTGTCAAGGGATAGCTATCCAAATCCATTGCAATAAACATGGATATGTGACTGTTGGAAGCTTTTCTATAAATACCAGGTCATTTTAAGAGTTTAAAGCTAGTTGATTACATTAACTCTTGATTTTTTTAGAAGCATATTTAGTGTGAACATATCATTATTAATATTTTTAGTTATTTATATAGATCCATTCTAAAGGAGACCTTGACAGTTTATCTTCTAAAGAACTTTTTGTAATTGTTAACTATGTCTGATTGTTGTGATTATGATCGAGGGCTTTCGAGGATATGAAGATGGAGAATTAGATCTACATATTAAGGGCTCATAGGGACAGTGAGACATAGAATCTAATCTATCGGATCAAGGGATTCAAAGGCTATGAATATAGAGAATCTAATAATCATATCGAGGGATTCTGGGGACAGGAAGATAGAGCCAATCATTATATTGAGTGATTTCAATTCTTATGAAAGAAATACATTCCTAAAAGTATAAAACATGGGATAAATTTAGCCATGGTTATTGGAAAAAAATGATAAAATATCATTATCTTTTTAATAGATTGTAAGTAATTCTTACATTTATTCGTTATTTTGTTACTTGTTGATTACATGTTTTTTATTCTATTGTGCATGTTTATGATTGTATTATCATTACAATTCTGAATATGATAAATACTATTAATTGAATCTCCTAAAAATCTGATACACTCTAATATAATCAAATACTTTGTGATTACGATCTGTGTACTATGATATTATTAGAATCAATCTGATTAGGAAAATCAGATAAACAGATAGAATTTGACTCTAATAAAACATACCTTGAATCGGTTTTTTGAATTGTTTTTTATAGTTTAAAAGAAATAAATTAAAATTCACACCCCTCTTATAATATTATCCATTTTAAGATAATTCATATGATCCTAGTATCAATATCCCTAATATTGATATCTAATAATGAGTTATGTAATCTGAAAAAAAAAATTTGAAAATAAATAATCAAAACTAAATATTTTTTTGTTGAGAATTATTTTTTCATATTTGATGAGAATGAAAAAAATTATATAAAAGACTCATTTCTGTTATTTTTTTAATTTTAAATATTCCTTCTAACATGTTTTTTAATAAATATTTTAACATTATTTCATAAAAGGAATGGAAATAAAATTCTATAACAAAACACATTCTAACACTTTTTTTAAAATGGTATCATTTATATTTTGATTCACTAATAGATATTTTTTAATCTATATAATCTATCACATTTTTAGAATTAAAATTTAAATATTTTTATAAATTTTATAAATTAAATTTCTAGGTAGAAATAATTTAAGTGATTAAAATGAATTTTAAGTTTTCATTTAAATAAATTAAAATAGTTAACTAAAATCAAAAAAAATTGAAATCCATTGGAATTAAATATAGGATTAAACGGAGCATGTAAATAAAAAATTATTGATTAAACAATTGATCAATTATTCAAACATAATGAAAATTAAATCTTCAAAGTGAATAATTATAAAATGAAATGAAATATATATAATAGTATGAGTTCTTATAGACAAATCACAAATCCCATGGGTGAGGAAACACACAATCTATCAAAAGAATAAACAATTTTTGAAAAATTGTACAAAACAGTGAATTCTCACATAATAGTCATGATTCCACAAGATATCTATCAATAATGAAATAAATTACAAAAAAACATTATTTAATATCCCCACACACCTAGCGGCCAGCTGGGGTTGATATCGGGTGTGAGGGAGGGAGGACATTCCCAACACATCACTGGGGGGAGCAAGGATGGATGAGAAGAAAAGGGGAGGCATTGTCGATGGCATGATGTGGAAATGAGGAGGGGTAGCATAGAGGAGGCGTAGTTAGTGAGGAGGTAGGAAGGGTATGGTAGTAGCAAAAAGAAGGAATGTATGTATAAAAATCCAATCTCGTATAACAATTATCAAATATAACCCATTTAATGTCTATTTATTTATAACCTGAACCCAAACATCAATTCATATTTAAAACCTAAACCCATATAAATGTATATATACACATGGGCCAGGCGTTTTGGGTTTGAAATCAAAAAACTGACCAATTTATTAATTTTATCGAGTAGGACTAATCCTGATCTAGTTCTTTTATTAATCATGCCTTTAGAAAACACGTTGACTAATCAGGATTCACCAAACCAATCTTAACCCGACCTGTTTACTAATTGAGGTATGAAAAAAAACTCATTCATATATAATAATCATTAATTTGAACTAATAAATTCATTGTATTGAAATTTTTTAAAAAATAAACATATAATATATCTTAATCGGGTCTATTAGGTTAGGTATTATGTTACCTATTGAAGTTTTAACTTAGCCATATTATTATTTAGGATTTTAAATTTAGGCATGTTTAATAATTAAACCTAACAAATTAGATCCTAAGGGGGTTTTTAGGGTGTGTCCTATAAAGTTTTGAAAATAATCTAACCCATTTATGGGTCTATTTAAATTCATGTTTACATTTATTATTTCTAGTTTTTATAATATTTTTTAAAGATAAAACTCATTTAAAAATCAAACCTAACTATACCATTTTTATAATTTATTAAAAAATAATAATTTCTATTATATCATGTTTATCGGTACACTATATGAGGTACCCGAACCCAACCTTATTAACATTAGATATTATTTTTTAAATCCAAACACAACCCAAACCCAATTCGGAGGCACCAGCTCCCAGTTTTTTTAGGTTGGATAAGGCCAAATACTAGCTTTTTTAATACGACCATTATAACCTATCCATTAAATTGACAGAAATGAATAGTACTTACTGGATTATGAAATATATAATTGTACAAATCATTTTTATTATATTAATTAATTCTTTTTGAATATACACATACCTTTTAGTAATGTCATTTTATTCTTCAAATATAAGTTTTCTTCATAAAACGATTTTAAATGATTTCTATGAGGAAATAATTATAATTAATTTTTTTCAATTTTAGAAACATTATTTGATAAAATAAAAATAATTTTTGGATTCATCATGTCAAAATTATATTTTGAATAATTTTTTAAAATTTTCAATAAAATTAAATTTTTCAGTGAATTGTAAAAAACACTGATTTTTATAAAACCCTAATTTTTATTATATTAAAAATGAATTTTATGATTTTAAATTGATCTCAAAGTAACATAATAAATTTTTAGTAAGATATAATCTAATTAATTTCATTTATACAATCTTTATACCTTATTTTAGAATGAGTTCATTTTTTTCTTAAAAAAAATTTTTAACTATTTTTTGCTGCGTTTTTTGGTTTAATTTTAAATGAAAATTTGAAAATTCTATGTTTTGAATTTTTAAAACCGGATTCTGTATTTTAAACCAGGAGTTCCAAAATAGTTTATAAGGTCATTTCCCTAATTGGGAATAAAAAAAATATCATGGAAAATAAATATTTACCGTAGTATAGGTAAAATAATGTAGCGAGTTAAAGTTAAAAGGTAAAAGCTTAAAATACATAAAAACAAAAGAGTTAAATGGATGGTTGATGAGTTTATCTACCACATATAGCATTTAAATCTTCCAAATTCATAGGATTTAATTCCACCGAAATGTGAATTTAATAAAATATAAAATTATTATTATGTAATCACATAAAACCACCCCTCATTATAAATACCACCTCTCACCACCCCCTTTCTCTGCACAAGACATGAAGCTCTTCAAATATCAACCAAAACTTCTCAACTCCACTATATCTACGTCAAAGTGTTGTTGGTATCACCCAAATACCAATTCCAAGTTCCTTAAAGGGTCCCTTCTTGAGGGTGATATTCAAGAAAAAGTTAAAGTACACAAAATTAAAGGGAAGCATGTGGTAAGGGCTTCTCATCTCACTTTTATTTCTATGAGATATATTCCTTATTCACCATTTATTTCTTTTGTATGGTTTATATAGCTCCAATTGATATATCATATATTTAAACTCATTATATCCATGGTATTGAATGTTTCATTTGAAAATTATTACTTTTATGGGGCATGGGATACAGCTTATTAAAAACTTATAAGAGATTTATTAACACAATTTTCATTCATGGGAATAAAGTTATAACTTATTGATTATTTAATGTAAATATTATGTGTGGGATGTATTTTTATTATATTATTTTGTATTGACTCTTATTTTATGTGGATTTATATATGATACACCTAATATATTTTTTTCATTCAGGATAATTTCAATGTTATAATGTTTATAATGGATTATCATTTTAAATTTATATTTTAATAATTTCTCTTAAAACAGTCTTTTTATTCCATTTCCATGTTTTCTAAAATTGTTTCCAAAAATGATTTTACTATTTTATTATGATTTTTAATGTCATTTTCAATGATTTTTTACTTTTTACAAAATGGTTTGAATGTATTATTTTTTCCATTTTTTAAATGATGTTCTTTGTGACTTGTACAAAAAAGTATGGAAGGAATTTTGTTATGTTATACATCATGAGCGGACTTTCCGACCATCATGCCACCTTAATGATTTGATGTTTACTTTAAAAAGATACAAGTTTCTTTTAAAAAAAATTCTATATAATTGTGTGACTCTTCAGAAAGAAATGATTTGAACATGGAAATGTTTTTTTCAATAATTATTTCAAGTGACCTCTAAATATTATTCTCTGCCTAAGATAAAAATAAATTAAGTTACTTATGAATTATTGGGGGTTTTATTCAAGGATACTATATTTACTCGTTTTATGGTTGGTTTATTTTTATTATGACATAATATTTATAAAACCCATTTCTTTTCCATGGGCTATGATATGATGAAATATTTATGAAACCCATTTCTTTTCATGGTTTATGATATGATGAATTATTTATGTCATTGAGGCACACATGTAACGACCCATAATTTTATCAATGGAAATTCCCTTCTTACATTTGTGTTATATAGTATAAATCACATAAGCATCACATATAAAACACAATAAAAACTTTATAAATAAATAATTATTGAAATACAAGTCATTTATTGAAGTTAAGGAACATATATAGAAGGAAAAGTAACGTGACCATAGGAATAGTAATATTAATAATAAAATAGTAACCTCACATGTAAAAGTGTTAAAAAAAATTGGTCATCTTATAAATGAAAATATGATATATTTACATCATTGAATAAGTAATTAGATGTTTTTTAAATGATAAATTAATTATTGGTACTTTTTTGAAACATAAATGTTTATTTATATTTTTATATTTAATATAATAATTTAGAAGAAAATTTATTTTTATAAAATAGATTCATAAATTAATATTTTATGTTCTTATGATTATAAGATAATTTTATGAGACATTAATTAATTTTTCAAAGTGTTATAAAATCATTTATAATTTTAAAAAGAGTATTTCTTGAATAAATAGTGATTTTATATAAAAATTATAATTCTCATATTTAGAAAAAAAAATTCATCAAATTGAGTTCATTATAGAATTATACACATTAAAAAAATTTAGAGTGAATTTTTGGGGTTCTTCTAACATAGTTGAATTTTAAGTGAATAGTAAATTGAGGTAATTTAAAGTATTAAAATTATAATACAAATACATGAATTAAAACATCATTCAGGATGTAATAAAAAATTATTTATAACTCACAGTCATTTTAAACTACAATTAGTCACAAGAATGAATAATATTACTTGTCTTGATCAAAAATAATATACAAATGAATAAAATAATCAAAACCCTCCCCTCTACTCCACTATATATACCACAACTCACTACCTCTTATACTCACACCTTCTATGCCTTGGAGATTGTCCAATTTCTACCCAATAATATTCCAAAGCCTCTCCCCATGATTAGGATCCTTTTTTCTTAACAAAATACCATTACCATGTCTACTAAGGAGTTTCTCAAGAAGAGGAATTCAAGAGGTAAAATCCTCTTTCTTTATCTTTTAATTTCTTTTCAATTTCTATTATTTTATTATCTTCTCCTATCCTCCCCCTATCCAAGTGTCATGATAAATATAGTATCTTTTATATAATTTAATTATTTCATGTTAATGTAATATCAAACATTAAACTCCTTTGACTCTCAATTTTATACTAAAAATTAAAGCATCACCTATGATGTGTCAATTTACCGACATCATGGACGATACGTTTTCATTTTCCATTACCACATTAAAGGATAGAAATAAAACCATTATAATGGTTGAAAAAAAATTTAAAATATAGTTTATAACACTTTTATGTTCAAGAAATAACTTATATAAATAATCTGAAATAATAAAACAAAACTAGCTCATGATGATCGAAAAGATACTGAAATAATCTAAACGATTATCATTAATGTTTTATCTAATGATTCAATATCTTACCATATAAAAATGACTTATATAACCATTTTATCTTCTAGATGATCATTAATAACAAATAATTTAAATTATATATACTTATTCAAATTTTATATGAACCACTATAATCATATACAAGTAAACCAATCTTGAAAACCACAAAAATGAACACCCCAGAATGATGGAATTAAACAATATAACTCTTCTAAAAAGCCATAAATTAACATAATAAAATTATAATAAATCAAAAACATGTATAAAAGGTTATTAATTAATTAATTTATGTATTTAATTTTATTATCCTAGACATTAAGATCAGGTGAAAATCACATTCATACATAAGCTAAGGGGTTCTTACAGAACATCCATTTTACATTTGGGTTTTGCTTTCTCTATCCATGACCCAATGTAATTATTAATTCACCCTATTTACTCCTACTAAATTCTATGTCTGTGTCACAAAAAAATTTCCTATATCAATTATTTTTTTCTTTGATGGGGAAATACATGTTTTATATGGTTTCTTTCTCAGTTCCACCTCATAAGCATACCTAAATAAAGGGAACATCCCAATATCTTAACCATTTTCAAGTACACTACATAATCTATTTTAAGTCACTAGTATTTTTCTAAAAACAATATTTTTACCATTAAAAACAATCTATGTTAATTTATGGTTTTATTTAAACAATTTTTCCTTTTCCACTATAAAAACTCTTATATTTTCCATTAAACCACACCAAATTCAATCATTTATAATGTTTCTTAAACACTATTTTTAAATTTTTGCACTTCATATGGAGATTTTTTATCATGATCTATACCTATTTTACCCTATAAATCTCCAAGAATATTTTAAATCCATTCTTTTATGGACACTTTTATGATATGATCATTTTTTGTGCTTTGTGACATTACTATAATACATATTTCATTCCATGGGTAACCCTTATGTTTATGATTGATTTTTTATGTGGCACACATATTCATTGACATGTTGTGATGGGTGAGTCCAAATAGTTCTCCAGTGAATTGGGTAATGTTTAGTCTCTTGATACGTCTTGTGTAATGGTATTTTTGGTTAGACTTGACTCATGATAATCATGTGTAATTCTCTTTGTGGGTAGCCTTGGCTCATGGTAATCATGCGAAATTATCTTATTGGTTAGCCTTAAACCATGATTATGTCATGTTTTATGTTATTGAAACATTTTCTATGATACCATTTTTACATATTTTATGCTTCCTCGTTTTTATTTTTTCATTTTTATGTTATCATGTTATGCCTTTTAACCCCTGAGATATGCTTTATTTCTATTCTTATTCCCTTACTAAGATTTTTACCTCATCCCTTTTCTCATGTATTCCCTAGTTAATCCTATGAATATACTAGAGCTCAATAAAAGTTATGATCTCTTTATTTATTATTTAAATAAATATGTTTTATATTATTTCCTTGTTGACAGTTTTATGTACCTAATCATCCAAATACACTAGACTTTACAATTCTTGGTTTGTATTTAATGGTTATTTATACTTAAAATCATGTAATAATATGTGTAAAAGGATGGGGTCTCTATAGTTAGTATAAGTTCATGGTCTAGTTATTTTTATAGATTTGGAATAGATAACTTTAGTAAGACTCTTATGAATAATTCTACCACCATGGATTACCATAATTTATTTTAGGTTATCATAAAAAGGATATAATTTTTTACATGTTTATCCTTTTATGTCCATAGTTTCATTTTTATATGATTGTTATATATGTATTCAATCCCCCTAATTGAATTTTATTTTTATTAGTTGATGGATGGAAATAGAAGAACCAATTCCAGCAATAAATATTATTGGAAATGTGAATATTTCCCTAATTATATGAAAAATATTATTTGAACGGGTGATCAAATATTCATGACAGTACTTATTCAAGAGGCTCAAGTTATAAATAATAACTTGAATCATGTGGAACACCCTCATCCTAAGAAATAGAACAATTCGGTCGAATCCTTTATTTAGAAAAAGGAAACCCATGTTAAGTTGATCTTACGATCCCCTCCTGAGTGAAAAATAGTTTGACTCTATTGAGAAGATATTCTATGTCTTTCATTGCTTAAAAGATGAAAAATTTGTGCCAATGGTCTATCGTTTTGATGGGGAAGCTGACCAGTGGTGGAAACTGATCTAGAAAACAAATTCCAAGGAGGAAATTGATTTATAGAAATGTAATATTTCAGTAAAATATTTTTTTCAATAAATATTTTCCATGAACATTCCATCTTAAGATGGAAAGTTAGTTCCTTATAATAAATTAAAAGGAAGATAAGACTACTGGAGCGTACGAGTTAATCTTCGCAAGGCTTTCACAGTACAACTCTAGCTTTTTCATGAACTCTGAAATCAAGGTGGATCACTTCTTTATATGAATAAAGCTAGGTTTATAAAAAAAATTATTATTTTAAACTTCGGTAGATATCAGGAGATTGTCTATTGTGTCCTAGAAGTTGAAATAGAGATTGTAAACTCTCAACGGTCTCATAGGCTCGGAGATAAAAATCATAAAATGGAGTTTAATATGAGAGGATCAATAGATACATCCCTTGATGGAATCAAACCCCAACATCCCATGTGTCAAAGTTGTTGGAAGAATCACCCATGGAATTGACTAAATAAAACCATGATATAATTAAAATATGGAATAATGGGGAATATAGATAATAATTACTGAAGGGATATGAATAATCCAAAATTTTTGGAAGAATAAAGGAAGGTTATGATTAACACGCAGTGTGTACTGTATTTTTTCAATGGTTAGGAACATGGGAATTATGAAAAACATTTCCCTAAGCCAAGGGTTATTGGGGGATATGAAAAAAACAACCTCCAAGGAAGCAAGGAAGAAAATATTCTATCACAACTACTGAGGTGGAGCTCAAAAATGATATGGTGACATGTATGCTAGTTATTAATTCAATTTTTTTAAAGGTTGGGGCCAAATCCTCAATTTATAATTTGAAAGCAAAGACCTCTTTAGACTGGGTAGAGGGAGACCCATTACATAGCCCGAAGGCCCAAGGCCAAGTGGTCTGAATACAAGGCTTGAAAGCCCATTTGATTGGCCCAAAGGACCCCTCGGTGAAGAGTACTGCTACAGTACCCACGTTGCTACAGTACCACCACCACTACGGTATCTACTATAGTCCCTCCGTCTCTACAGTGCTGCCGCTGCTACAGTGCCGACACTGCACAGTTCCTGCTACAGTACTGCTACAGTACCTGGGAAATTCGCCCCTGCCCGGATTTGATCCTGGGTCTTTTTGATGCCAAGCAGGAGCATGTACCACTAGGGTACAGGCTCGTTGGCATTAATTAAATAATAGTGAATGTATTATTTGATTATGGTTCTACACATTCATTCATATCATGGAAGTTTAGTGGAACTATTAAAACACCACCTCAAAATATAGAGTTTGAGTTGTCTATGAGAACATGAAATGGGTTATTTATTTCTTCCAAAGTATATAACTCCTCCTTGGTTAATTTTTGTGGACTGAACCTCCCAAAAATTAATATGTTACTTCCTTTGGTGGAGTTTGATGATATATTGAGCATGGATTATCTATCCATATACAAATCCAACATCAAATCTCAGGAAAGGGATATCACTCTTCACATCCCGAGGCATCATCCAATTATTTTCAAGTGTATGGAGGAAGATGAAACTCATTTAAAATAATCATCTAAATTTTTGATATTATTGCCTTATAAGAAAGCATGTTGATCTAAAATTATTGAGACAAATGAGTGAATCATGATCGAGGACATGCCCATTATAAGGGACTACAATAATGTATTCCCTAAAGAATTGTTTGGTCTTCCTCCAGATTTAAAGGTTGAGTTCCCAATTGAACATATTTATGTATCTCTACCAATATCAAAGAAACCTTATTGAATGGCCATTCTAGAGCTGTAATAACTAAAGAGGTAGTTACAAGATAATCTGGACATGGGTTCTATATGCTCGATTGTTTCAACATGGGGTGTTCCTGTACTCTTGGTCAAGAAGAAGGATGGATCAATGCACCAATGTATTGTTATCATGAGCTTAATAAAATCCCGATAATGAACAAGTACCCTCTTCCATGGATAGATGACTTGTTCAATCAACTACAAGGAGCCAATTATTTCTCTAAGGTGGACCTTCAGTCGGGATATCACCAATTAAAGGTGAAGAAGGAATATATTACCAAGGCTTCCTTTTAAACAAGTTATAGTCACTAAGAGTTCATATTGGTTCCCTTTGGACTCACTAAATCTCCAAAAAACATTCCTTGATTTAATTAATAGATTCTTTAAAGATTACCTCAAAAAAATTATGGTAGTCTTTATCAATGATTTTCTATTATACTCCATGATCAAGGAGGAACATTCATAGAATTTGGATACTTTTCTAATGACCATGAAAAGGGAGAAACTCTCTGAAGAGTATAGTAAATGTGAGTTATAGATGGAGAATGTATCATTCATAGGGCATGTTATCACCAGTAAAAGAATATTTGGAGACCCTTCCAAGACAAATGAAATCGAAGAGTGGCCCAGGATAACATCGATAATGGAGATCCATAGTTTTATTGGCTTAGCTATGTACTACCGATTTTTTTGAGAAATTTCTCACAATGGTCCAAACCACTAACTATGTTATCATAGAAAGGGGTAAAGTATTTCTGGACAGAATAATGTGAGGAAATATATAGGGAGCTCAAGAAATGGTAAATAAAGTAGAAGATTCTCTAAGTAGAAAGGATCCTGCAAATTTATCAATGATGATAATTGAGAAGGATCCAATATTCATAGAACTACAATGGATGGAAATGGGAATCATTAAGGAAAGAACATTTTCAATCCTTTAACAAATGATTTATCAACCATCCCTTATGGATAAAATAAAGGATTCTAAAAGAAATGATGTTGAAATTTGGAAAAGGGTGAAAGATATAATAAATTGTAAATCCTCAGAGTTTGCAATTAATGAGGATGGAGTCGTGATATTTGGGTCATGATTATGGGTATCATTAAATCTAGAGATAAATTAAGAGCTTTTGGATAACGTACATAGGTCAACTTTCTCTATTCACCCAGGGAGTACAAAGATGTTTTGAGATCTCTGAAAGAACTATTGGTGGGAAAATATGAAGATATAGATCGCTGAATATATATCAAAGAGACTGGTTTGTCATCAAGTGAAGGTTAAAATACAAAATACTAAGGATATGATGAAACCATTACCAATAGTAATATGGAAGTCTAAAAACAACACCTTGGAATTTTTCAGTGGAATTTTAAAGACATCTAGAGGAAACAATTATATATGGGTTATTGTGGATCATATTACAAAGACATATCAATTTATCTCTATTCTAGAGGACTTCTCACTGGATCAACATGTATATATTTACATTATAAAAGTTTTAAGGATGCATGGAGTACAACTATCGATTATATTGAATCAGGATCTGAGATTCACATATAATTTCTAGAAAATTCTCTAACATGCTCTAAATACTAAACTAAACTTTAATACAGCCTATTATCATCAAACTGATGGCCAATATGAGCAGAATATTTAGATATCATAACACATGTTGAGAGTGTTCTCTATGGAATTCAATGGATAATAGGACCAACATCTACCTCTGGTTGAGTTCTCATACTATAATAGTATCCACTTGAGCATCCAATGGATTCATATGAATTATTTTATGGTAAAAGATTCAAAACACTGACATACTGGGATGAAGTAGGTGAACATAGTCTATTAGGACCTGAAATGGTTGAATAAATGGTATAACATGTTAAAAGAATTCATCAACACATCAAGGGTACTCAATGTTGACATAAGTTGTATGTAAAGAATCCTATATGGTACCTAGAGTTTAAGGTTCGAGTCATGGTATTCCTCTACACATATCTATGGAAGATGAATATGTGATTCTAGATGAAAGGAAAGCTAAGTAACAGGTACATTGTCCCATTTGAGATTCATGATCTTGTTAGATATGTAGCATATCGACAAGCACTTCCACCAACCATGTATCAAGTTCATGAAGTATTCCATGTATCCCTCTTGAAGAAGCACATAATATATCCCTCGCATGTACTGAATTTAGAGTTGTTACAGTTAGAAAATGATCTCTCTTATGAGGAGAAACCATTGATGATTTTGGACTGTAGAGACAAAGTTCAACTCGACAAGACTACTCATCTAGTAAAATTATTATGGAGGAACTATAAGTACAAAGAGGAAACATGGGAACTAGAGGAAGAAATGAAGGAGAATTACCCACACCTATTTTCTCCTTAGTTGTGAAATGAAATTTTGAGTGTGAAATTTCCTAAGGGGGGAAGAATGTAATGACACCGAATTTTATAAATGAAATTTCCCTACTAATAATTATATTTTATAGTATAAATCATATAAAAATTACATATAGAATATAATAAAAACTTTATAAATGTACAATGAATGAAATAAATGGTATTTCAATAAGTTAAGGAACATATACCGAAGGAATAGTTACTTGACCTTATGAATAATAATGACCACAAGAATAGTAACCTCACCTGTTAATGTGTAAATAAAATTTATGCATCTTATAAATGAAAATATTATATATTTATTTCTTATAATAAGTATTAAAATGTTTTAAAAATGATAAATTAATTGTTGGTATTTTATGAAACATAAATGTTTATTTATAATTTTTTAATTAATATAATAATTTAAAATATAATTATTTTCACAAAATAGATTCATAAATTAATATTCATTGGCCTTATTATTATAATAATATTTTATTATACCTTAATTAAATTTTTAAAGTGTCAGAAAATCATTTATAATTTTAAAATCAGTATTTTTTTTAATAAATGATGATTTTATTTAAAAATTAAATTTCTCATATTTAGAATAAAATTTAATAAAATGTAGTTCATTTTCAAATTCTATAGATCAAAAAAAATAGGTTAAATTTTTGGTATTTTTCTAAAAAAAATTGAATTTTTTGTTAATAGTGAAATAAGGTAATTTACAGTATTTAAATTATAATACAAATACATAAATTAATACATCATGCTTGATCTAAAAACCCATTAGTTTGAAATCACATGAACTATTTAATGTAATTAGTCACAAGAATCGATATTATTCATAGTCTTGAGCAAAAATAATAAACAAATGAATAAAATAATCAAAATCTACACCTCTCCTCCACTATAAATATCATCCATCACCACCTCTTCTCCTTGCACCTTATAAAAATTTTAGATTTTCCAATTTATTACCAATCCTCTTTAAAACACTGTTCTCCATGACTTGGATCCTTTGGTATCAACGAATGACCATTTCTAATTATTTTAAGGAGGTTCTCAAGGATGGAAATTCAAGGGGTAAAATCCTCTTTCTTTTCTCTTTTAAGTTCATTTCAATTCCTATTATTTTATTATTTTATCCTCACCTAACCCTATTAAAGTGATATGATAACTATAATATATTTTATATATTATAAAAATATAATATTAATGGAATATCCATCATAAAACTTCTTCTACTCTCTCTTTTATTTTTTAAATGAAAACATCGCCCATGATGTGTCAATTTACTAACAACATGGACGACGTGTTTTAATTTTCCTTTAAAGCCTTCAGGGTTGGACATAAAACCATTATAATGGTTTAAACAGATTTTAAAATCTATTTTATAAACCATTTTCTTTTCTGGATCTAAAGTTTATACATAATATGAAATAATAAAACAAAACTACCTCATAAGGATCGGAAAATGGCGAAATAATCTAAACAATTATCATTAATGTTTTATCTAATGATTAAAACTCTTACTATATAACCAAATGACTTATATAACCATTTTATATTTTTTATGTTCATTAATAACTTATAATTTGAATTCTGTATAATTATTCTCAATTTATATGAACCTCCATACTCTTATACACGGAAACCAATCATCAAACCCACAAAAAGGAGCACTCCTGAATGATAGAATTGAACACTATAAATCAACTAAAAATACATAAATTAACATAATTAAATTATAATAAATAAAATATATTTATAAAAGTTTCTTAATTAATTAATGTATTTAATTTTATTTTCTAATACATCAAGATAAAGTGCAGAACACTTTCGAACATAAGGTAATGTATTCTTACCGAACCTCCATTTTACATTTGGGTTATATTTTCTATATCCTTACCTCAATTTAATTATTAATTCATCTTATTTAATCATACTACATTCTATTTTTATGTTCCAAACATATGTTTCTTTCACAATTTTTTTTTCTTTGACTGGTAAATACATGTTTTATATGGCTCTCTTCTCAATTCCACCCGATTAACATGCCTGATTAAAGGGAACTTCCCAATTTATTAACCATTTTCAAGTACACATAAAAATATATTTCAAGCCACCAATTTTTTTATAAAAACACTATTATTACCATGAAAATTTATATATGTTCATTTCTGGTTTTTCACAAACAATTATGCCACTTCCACTTTAAAAACACTTATGTTTTTCCTTAAACCACACCAAAGTGGATCATTTATGAAGTTTCTTAAATTATATTGTTACATGTATTCACTTTAGATAGAAAAAATTTATCATGATATATCCCTATTTTACACTATAAATTTACATGAATTTTTCAAATCCATTCTTTCATGGGAACTTTTATGATACATTCATTTGTTATGATTTATGATATGATTACGATACCCATTTTATTCCATGGGTATCCCTTATTTTTGTATTTGATTCTTCATGTGGCACTCATATACATGAAAATTTTATGATGGGTGTGCCCATATATCACTCCAATTCATTGGGTAATTTTTAGTCACATGATACATCATATGAAATAGTCTTGGTGGTTATCCTTGACTCGTGCTAATAATGTGCAATGGAAATGGTGGTTAGCCTCAACTCATGAATATCAATTGGGATGATCATGGTGGTTACCCTTGACTCATTCTTATATCATGTTGTATGCTTTTTCCTCATTTACTATGATACAATGATGAAATATATTATTATTCCTCATGTTTATTCATGCCTTTTTATTCCATCATGTTATGCCTTCTAACCCATGTGTTATGCTTTATTTCGATGCTTATTCCCTTACTATGATTTTTAGATCATCCATTTTCTCGTGTATTTTGTTAGTTATCTTATGTATATGTAATAGCACAATGGAAGTTAGGAGAACATATAGGATGATTAAAATAAATATATTTTTTTTATTTCCTTATGGTCAGTTTTATGTACTTAATCATCTAAAGACACTAGACTTTACGATCCATGGTTTGTAGTTAAAGTTTATTTATGCTTCAAATCATGTAATATAATGTATAAAAGGATGGGATATCGATAACATATATTTATGTGTTTCATTATGTGATGGGTGTGACCTATATCTCCCTCCAATTCATTATCTAAATCTTTATATATCATGAGATAACAATGGTAAACAAGTCGATATGATTGATCCACTATAGGAAATAGGTGCATCCAGATCCATTATGGGAAACAGGTGTATCCTAATCTAATATATCGATGGTCTTTATAGATAACCTTGAAATATTAAATGGTTTTCAATTTTTATTATGGTATCGCACTTTTATGACATGAGATTATGGATCATTATTGATTTATGTTGATTTTTCACTCTTATGGCCCATGTTTTATGATATGACAATGTTTATGCCATAAATAATTTTTATAATCTATGAAATATTGGGTGTTAACAGAAAATATATGACTATAACAAATTTAGAAGAGATATTCCAGTGAAAAATTCTAAAAAAATATATGTTATTACTTTTACTGCGCTACCAAGGAAGAATTATAGGGTTCTTTTAAAGAATCTCCTAGAAGACTTCACTCTCCTCAACCCTAGGTTAGAGCCTACTAACTACCTTCTAATAGAATTCCAAAACAAATTCCCCTAACCTACAATTAATATCCCACCTAAGAAAAACTAACTACCTAAGCAAAACTAACTAATTAAAACTCAAAAATACAGTATTACCCCAAACAATTATGAATACCTCCCCATATTTAATTTGTGAACATCACAGGAGGTCTAGACAGATTACCCAACTGACTGTTGGAAGGAAAATCCTCTTTCACAACTCTATCAATACCTCCTTCCTAAAAACTAACCATATCCCCAAATATAAATTGAGTAAATTGAGCTTGTATCACCCTCACATCCTCCCAAGTAGCCTCTTCTTGAAATTTTTCATGCCATTTGATAATCCATTGTAGTGTTTTCCCTAGAATTATTTATGCTAAAACTATCTATAGAGAATCCTCTTTCTCAAAAAAAATCAGTAGGTATAAATTTAATTATAGGTAGGATACCACTTGGATATTTCAATTGAGACATGTGGAATACTGGATGTAATCTGGTATTAGTTGAAATTTTATGTTTTTAGGCAATATAACCAACCTGTATCTCTACTTGATATAGTCCAAAATACCTGGAAGTCAGCTTTGGGTTAATTTTAATCGTTGTTCTAGGCCTATTTGGCCTCAACATAACCCATTAAAAATTTAAAATATTGAATTCGACCACCCTTAAATTTCTATTTTCATATTTGAACATAAGTTGATGTGAACATAAGAGATTTTCTCTGAGCTATTTCAAAGCTTCATCACGGTCAACCGGTACTATAGAAACTTCCTTAATTGTTGCCTCTCCCTTAGCATAATGAACAATATGTGTTGGTAAGAAGCTATAGATGATTTCAAAGGGTATCTTACCTATAGATGTATTAAACTATGTTTTGTAGTATTACTCTAAACAAGTCAACCACATAACCCACTAATTTGGAAGATCTGAGGAGAAACACCAAAAATAAGTCTCCAAACACATATTAACATCCTTTGTATGTTCATTAGATTGAGGGTGATAAGAAAAAATCACATTAAAAAGAGTTACTTGAAACAAAAAAAATATTCCAAAATAAACTAGTAAACAAAGGATCTCTATCAGGGAATATTAATTTGGGAACTCCTTGTAAATGTACTACTTCATTCATAGACACTTAGACAACCAAATTTGTAGTATAAGGTTTATTTAGTGGAATAACATGTTCATACTTACTCAATATATCCACTACTACTAGAATTACTTCATAAGCCTATGATTTAGGATGTCCTAACACCAAAACCATGATAACTTCTTACCAAATCAAATCATGGATTAGAAGTGGTTGAAGCAGTCCTCTTGGATTAAATGGGTCATATTTATTTTTCTTGAATACACTACAATCTTTGGCATAATGTTTTACTCTCCAATTCATTCGAGACCAAAACACTCCATTTTTTATCTATTTATATTCATTTAAATAGATTATATGTTCTCCTATAGGAGATGAATGAAAGTACTACAATAGTTTTGGAATTAGAAATGTTTTTTGGGAGATAACTAATGAGTTTTTTGAAAAATAACAATCCATACCAATAGATGTAATCAGTCCAAGATTCCTTGTTTTTTTTCAAGGTTTCCACATACTATTTAATCCTATAATCTTTAATTGTATCCTCATTGAAAAATTGAATTTCTTCCCAACAAGGTTGTAAAATAGACATAGACCTATTTTCTCTAACTTCTACCCTTGATAAAGAATCTCCTTCTTTTTTCAACCAATAGGGTTTGTAAATAACATCAAAATCATGACCTAAGATTTTGTCATGATAACACCATTGGTCTATTGAAACTATCCTCAGATTCAAAAAATACTTGAGGATTTTATTATTAGTATTAAATTCAAATCATCGCCCCATTAGGTATTATTTTCAATTCTGAATAGATTACACTAATGCTATATTCATTTCATAAAAATATTTTCCCAAATTTTCATTAGATAAGTCCTTGATAAAATAAGAAAGTGGATTCCTCTCTTATAGAAATAAATTCTCTAAATCAAAACCTGATGCATCACATTCCACTACAAAACCATTAGAAAAAAATTCGATTTGAAATATAGAAGCATAAGTCCTATAGTCTATTAATTTTTCAAAAGATCCATATTCTTTGAAAAGACCACTGGAATCCATCATTCTTGGTTAACATTGTTAAAGGACTTTTTATTTTCCCATAGTCCCTTATAAATTTATTATAATAACTGATTAGTCCCAAAACCCACTAACTTCTATAACATTTTGTTGCACCCTCCACTACTTAACAGCCTCAGGTTTCTTGGGATCCATGGACACACTATATTCTAAAATAATGTATCCCAAGTACTCTACTGATTTCCTCATTAATGAACACTTACTTTCATTATAAATCAACACATTATCCTTCACTCATTTTATTATTGAACATAGTTTTCCCAAAATTTCTTCCCACATTACACTATAAATTATTATATCATCAAAGAACACAAATACCCCCTACCATGGTGGATCAAAGGCTGAAAAATAGTGTTCATTGTAGCATGAAATGTGGTCGAAGCATTCATTAATATGGATATAATTACTAAGTATTCATAATGACCCTCATGAGTTTGGAAAGTTGTTTTCTCTATATCATATTCCTTTATTATCAATTGATGAAAACCATAATTCCAATCCATCTTAGTAAAATATTTTGTCCCATGTATCTCATCCATAAACTCTTCTATCATCAGAATAGGAAACCTATCAGGCACCATCAATTTATTCAATACATGGTAATCTACACACATCTTCCATCCTCTATCCTTCTTCCTGACCAAAATTATATTAATTGAATATGGATTGGTACTATTCCAGATAAAACCTTATGCTAAGAACTCTAAAAGCTTCTTTTCTTACTAATTTCTCATATGAAATGGGTATTTATAAGGTAGGATGTTGACTAGATCTTCAACTTCTTTTAATCTGATGGAATGATCATTTTCTCTCATAGGATTAAATATAATGGATATCTCAAAGACTATTCTATACTGAAGAATCATCCATTGTATCTTCAACTATTGATCTATACTCAATTAAGAATCTTCCAAGACCAAAATTTGTACACAATTTCACTAAAAACCTATTAACATACATTTCTCTACCCCAAGTATTCTTGTAAAGATCCAGCTAAACCTTGTGGTTTATTGTCCCCTTGAAACAAAATATTCTTCCCTTTCTAAATAGATTCCATGGTTATGTTCTTCCAATTCATGGTAACATCCCCAAATTTTATAGCCATGGTATTCCCATTACTAGATCTTAAACAGAGGTATCAAAAACATAAGAATCAATTTCAAATTCTTCTTCTAGAAAATCAACTTTCAAGGACCAATAAAAACCATTAGAAACCACCCGATTCCCATATCCCATTCAGATAAAAAATGGACCAGTCTCTAATACATTTACTACAATGGAATTCAATATCTATTTTGAAATAAAATTTTGACAAGCACAACTATTCACTAAAAGAATCTATGGTACCCCTCCTGTATTTCCTTCCACAAACATAGACATTTTATACCCAACCTTCTTTCCTATAAACTCACTGGATGTTTTTCCAAGAGTCTCCATTTCAAGCATGTTCAATATCATTCCCACTTTCTCAATTATTTCATCAGATTTGTCCTCCCTCTTCTGACTTCTCCACACATCCCCAAACCATCAATTTGAAACCCTTTTCTGGACATTTGTGCCCAGCATTAAACTTTTTCCACAAGTATAACAAATCCCCTTCTCATTCCTCTCATCAAATTCTTATCTTGAAAAATTCCAGACTCCTATCAAACAAGGTTCATAGTTCACCCTATTTCCCCTTTCATTCCATTATTGTTTAGGTAAAAACATCATTTCACTTGATTTAAAACCTCGCCTACATCCTCTATAACTAGTATCCCTAATGTGTCACTCTGACTACTTTATGATTCCTTTAAATATAAGCTCCCTCTCAAACCTTATGGAAAAATTATGAAGTCACACCTTGTTGTGAGGTTCATGTGTAATTAGAGAACTTCTAAATTTAGGTCCCAATCCACCTATGAATAGACTCATGTACCAGCGCTATGTTGATTCTGAAATCTTCTTGGATATCCACTAAAATTCATAAATGTATTCCTCTATTGTTCCCGCCCACCAAACCCCCTTCAAATAGATCACCAGATCTTCTTCTTCCACACTGATGTTATAACCAAGTAGCACATCTTTGAGCTATATCCATGTTAGTTCATCACTGGTTGACTTTAAAGAGATCATTAGAAATTTAGCTGCTCATTTCATACACTACTGCCCAATTTAAACTTTCAACTCCTCCCATATTTGGTGAATCAATAATAAAGTCTTAGCTCGAGTGATCCATGATATTAGATCCACTCTAGAGAGTACGATCATTTATACCTACCTTGAAACCACACATAACTCTTCTCTTCCTTCAATTCGATAATCACTTCCATTCTTAAACCGCTCCATGTCCTCCCTATTCCTTCCTACATCTCAGTGTCGCTTCCACCTTCATCATTTTAATTCTCTCTTCTATCATTTTGAAACACACATCCTTCATTCCCACTCTCAAGTCATTCCTTCATTTCTAGGATCTCTCATACTTCAAATCTCATCCCTGAAATAGAAGTATCCATGTATCATACTGTAGTTTTCACAGCAGTGACCATCATTTCCATAATAGCCAACTGACTCTCCATACGTGTAGGCATATAGTGATATTCACTGGTTCAATCCATTATTTCTTAAGAACCTATCTCTAAATATCCCTCAAGAAACCTCTCAATCAAATCACCAAATTGATATAAAATAGATGTGATTTAGAGTTTTATAATAGAGATACTAAAGAATACTTTTAGAAAAACTATCTTAATACTTAAATTATGATACTAAGGAAGACTTACATATACCTCCTATAGAATCACCTGGGAGAATTCACTCTCCTCAGGCCTAGGTTAAATCATACCTACTTCCTTAGAACAACATTCCAACAAAAAATCCCATCTCTTCCAATTAATATACCACTAGATCAAAACTAACTACCCAAGAAAAACTAACTTACTAACTAAAAACCAAAAAATAAAATATTACCCCTAACTATTATAAACCCCACCCCTTCTCTTTTAAGTGTAAACACAGGAGGTCTGGACTAATTACCCCACAAACTACTAGAAGGACCCTCATCTTTCATAGATCTATCAGGTATGCACTTTATAAGTTATGGTCATGATCACATAAAATTATTCTTATCTTATAATTTCATATTATCATATATTCATATCACATATGTTTATCCTTATGAACCATCTGATATCACCCTTTATTATGTTTCCTTCCCCTGATGGTGAAGAAAGGTTTAGGTAGGGTATGCGTAATATGAGTATTATGTGATAATATCATTGTGGGGGATGTTGAATATCTTTCATAAAATAAGATGGTTGTATATATAATCTCTAAATACTCTAAGCCTTTATGATACAGGAATGGGTTTTATTCTTATGTATTGAATATTCATATTTATATATTTAATATTAGGGTACTAAAAGAATGGGTCGTTATAGTAATATTGTTCTTAGTTACATAGTTTGAGTTCCATACTAGTGTTCTTTTCTCTTGAGTTGACTGTCATTGTCTAGAATCAACATGTACTTGATCATAGTGCTTTGGTAATGTATAAGAGGAAACTATTTCTTCCATATATTTTTAATCTAATTTGACTATAGTAGTTTCTCTATTATATTTTCTCCATGTCGCAATGAAATATCATTTTCACCCCTCTTCTATAAAAATGGAATATTTGTTGATGATAATTTTGTGGGAAGTGGGGTCACACTAACATTACCCCTTTACACCATCAGTGTACCCCCATAAGATACATTTCCTGGATCTCAAATCCAACTTTGATATTTTCTAGTCATTAAAAAATTCATATACAAGACTTACAAAAGTGTGAAACTGATAATAATTATAAAGTCTACCAATCCACATCTCCATCAGTGTTTTCAGATCAATCATCATTTAAGAATATCAGTTTATAACATAATAGACAGTATTCATTACTTCTACTCAAAATGGTTTGGCAATTCCTACAGTCTTCAATATTGACCTTGTTCTATCAAATGGGGTTCGATTCATCTTCTATAATACTTTATTATTCTTATGAGTGCACAGAATCATGAACTATATCTTAATACCTTCTCCTTGAAAAAAAGTATCAAGCTCCTCACTTGTATATTTTCCCCCATTCTTAGTCCTCAAACACTTGATTTTATTTTCATATTCGAGATCATTCCTTGCATTGAATGTTTATAATACTTCAAAAACATCATATTTACTCTTTATTGGACACACCCAATATTTCAGGGAATAATCATCCATGAAGGATACAAATTTCCCTACCCCTCTTAGGGATATAACTGGATCTTTTCAATTGTCAGAATGTATCATCGCTAAGATACATTTGCTTCTTTCTATTGATGTCTTGAACTTTAACCTATGTTGTTCTCTCAAAAAACAATTCTCACAAAATGGTTAGAATACCTTTTCAATTATAAATAGAAACTTCTAGCCAATAATAATCTTTAGGCCTCGTACAAACATAAGACCAAGCTTTTGATTCCATAACACCGTCAACACTTCATTCAAGGTAATTTATTCAGAAACCATTTCCACATCCTTGTATGTTTCAACCATAATCAAGTACAGTTTCATTGAGATATACTCCTCTTATACCACCATAAGTCCACCCTTCGCAATTATCATCACTTCATTCTCGGTGGGATTCTTACATCTGATGTCATAAAATTATCCCAAAGGCAATATGTTCTTCCTCATACCCTTCACATAGTGCACTCCTTGGATGGCTCGAACAATACCATCATGGATCATTAATTTGGGTACCGACTCAAATTATTTTCTAAGTGTGATCATTCCCCATGTATACATGTACTTTAGGGATAGTTTCATACAGATAAAATTATTCCTTTCGATCCATCATGTGCCATATTCCCCCTGAGTTGATTATCAATGCATTGTTGAGATGTTGTTTACCTTCAGTAGTTATTTCCACTTCACTGACTAGAACATATCCACTTATAAAATTACTTTCCATCCATGTCATGATTTTTAATTCCACTAAAACCACTCTCCATCTCCATATCTACTATTATTTCACCAATTTCTAATCATTATCATTTTGTAGCACTACCCTCATCTTCATTTTCCACAATAAAAAATTATTCTCATTGAATTTCTCGATATGGAATTTCTTTATCTTCTATACAAACCATGAGTTAAGAACCTCCTCTATCTCACAATGATTTATTTAATAATATCAATAAATTTTTTCTAATGTGAGATATCAAGCACAGTTGTAATCAAAAATCATACTCAAATTTACAATAGTTATTAATATTTCAAAAAGTGAAAAACATAAATACGAAAACTTTCTCTAATACCACATTTTTTATTTTAAAATTATTTTCTCATTAGTGCAGCAATAATTATGAGATAATATAAAGTGTAAAAATGCAAAAAAAATGACACCATGTGTAATGTGGGAAAACCCCCAAAAGAAAGGGATAAAAAATCATGGGATAATAGAAAGGATATCACTATGGGTAAAAGGGGGTACACACTCCCTTAGAATTATAAGGAGAATATCTCTCACAATTACCTCTCTTGAATATTTTGGGAAACAACATCAAAAAATACCACACAACTACTGATGGGAAAAGATGTGGTGCATTGTTGATTGTTGAAACCACTAGAAGAGAGCCCCATTTATTGGTTGTTTCTAACCCTTCCCACTACATTCCTTTCTAGATTATTTGGAGGAGTTTGGACACCCACCACATAGCCGTGGATACCCCACCTGAAAAATCAAGGTCATGGCACCATCTTGGAAAAACCCACTAATATTGAGCATGGTATATATGTCCCAGTTGGTTTCCTCCCTATCACAAAGCCTTTTCAAAGGTCAGAGGGCAAGGAGACACTAGGTGGAAAATGATCCTTGATGAAAGAAAACATAAGGTAGTGGGATGAAGCGAATGATATTGTGGTGGGTGAAATCATTTGGTCCTACAATTTACATGGTTTACCCCAATGTGGGGATAATCCCAGGAAGATGATCAGCTCTCTACTACCATGCATGAATCCACTAATGCACTATCATTGATGGGTTTCAAGTAGGTCCTAGGTGCACTAAATTATAATCTTTAGGTGTGTCTCATTGTCTCCCCTTGGGTCACTTCCTATGTGGGTCACTCCCACATATAATTTATTAATGGCCTTTGTAACTGATTTGTTCCACAAACTATATTTTCCGTTTTGAATGTATGTGAATCAGTTCCAATACTTTATATACAATATATTCTTCTTCACTTGAATATGATTTTTAAATAATGTTTATCATCCACTACCATAAACTATTGAATTAGATACAGTGCTTTATTGGTTATACATGCTCTGGAGAAAACTCAAATCATCAATAATCTCTCAATATAGAGATCTGCAATCTTGCTCTATTTTTTCACTTCTCTTTCTCCCACATTGATCAGTATGTTTGTGTTATGTGAGACTTTCCACATGTCCAAGTATCTTTCTAGATTCACCAGTTTAGTATTATCGCAATAATAAATCCTTATGAAGGAGACCATACCACGTTTCCACAATCCTAATATTCATTTTATATAGTGATTTATTCCCTTTCTGTAATTTTTCAAATTTATGTGGAATTCCATGTGTTCCATGATCTCTTAAATTGTAGTGAATGTAAAACCACAATCCCATGACCACCTAACACCTCTATCCTTAGCTGCATGTCCCGTGATCAAATGATTCCTTAGAAACAATCACCAAATAACTCACATTAATTGCCTCATATAATCTGATCATGTGTCAATGGATTTCCAGCATTTACCTATATGAGAAACTTCTAAACAATACATATTAAAGTATCTACTTAAAGATAGTCATTGTTGACTACATTAGACCACATGGTCAACCATGATCTACTATTCTCCGTTAGATTGATTACACTAGATGTTCGACACAGCACCAATACATGTTCGACCATGTAAAACAAAAATCAGGGGCATTGTAGCTTCATGGACATTTCATATTTGGCTTCATAAATCACTATAAAAAATTATTCAAATGTGTCCAACACAGAAAAAATTTGTTCTAATAACCTACTAATAAAAAATACAATCAGTCTCAAAATATGGGTTTAATATAAACCCAAGGTTAAGGTCTTTGTTTGATGTAGTCCTTCACCTCTAGGTCCTCAAGTTGAATATTTAATTATTGAAGCTTGGTGTGATAAATTTTATGGAGGAATAGATATCATCTTGGTACCAGGTACCAAGTAAATATTAAAATAAACCCCATTTTATGTAGGTTGTATAATGATATAGATTTGGACCTAATATCATAGATAACTCTTAAAAGAGGCCTTGGAGTTTATTTATAGAGAATTATAATGATGAAAAAACACTGAAGTCTGGTGTGGGACATAGAATCAAACACTCCCCTTTGGGCTAGGTCTACCAATCTTGGATAAAAATTTAAAGGAAAAAATAAATGTAAACCAAGAAAAAAAGAATCCCTAAAAAACCCCATCATGTTGGGAGTACCTAGATTTATTACAAAACAATACAAAACAAAAAATGAATCATTCATGATCACAACTCCCCCTTAGGATTAAAATGATGGATGATAGAATATGTCACTAAAAAAGATGTTCCAAACCTTGAATAGTGTATTCTATGTAGAAATAGTAGGAATATCTAGAAAAAGGATGCCTTAGAAAGAATATTTGGATCATGACATATCATGAATAGTTGGGTAAAGAGCATCTAGGCATGCCAGAACACCACAAAAATGAACCATGATCGGATGTCCAACGGGAATAGCTAGATTACATCAATAGTGGGGTGAGGCATAACTGGATGAGGAGAGGGATGGAAAAAAAGAAAAATTATTGTCACAACATGAAATATGGGAGAGTGTAAGTTTTATGTTGGGGTCACGACAGATTCATTCAGCTAAGGCTGTAAAAGGGAGATGGACACAGCTGTAGGAACAAGTCCATGTTGGGTGTGCCTAGATGAGGACATATTATATGTGGGAGTTATCCAAGGAGATGAAGTCAGGGGCCTATAGAAAAAATAATAGTCTATCATTTATTTTTTCAAAAGGGGGAGATACCGAAAATGGATCATGGTTGAGCACGACTGACATCCATAGAATCCTGGAGATAAAGAAGAGATAGTGAAATACCACTAATCCACTACTAGTGATAGAAGGGGCACAATGAGGGATGAGGAAATAGAAAAGGGAAGCAGTATATCATGAACTAAGTGAAAAGGATCCTTAGATAGGATATCATCACGTGACCCTCATGAAAAACTAAAGGCCCAGACTCTATGGGAGCATTTCCCGTTGAAGAGGAGCGATTGGATTTGGATATTGAATATCTAAAATGACCCAAGAAACCACATTTAGCTGAAGATCATACATATATGAAATAGAGCTGGAATAAGGTCCATTATAAGTGGGGAGGCTTCTTATAAATAGGATACCACTCATGGATCTGGACACGATTATCATGTGGGAGGTACATCGTAAATTAATATCCATGGTTAGGAGAAGTCTCACTGAGAGGCCATCATGGTGGTAAAGACCTTAAAATAAGAGGGTGGATCAGAAGGATCTATTTTATAAGGAAGGGGGTCAACCATGGATCTCTAATGGCATGGTGGGAATGGATGGTGTAGATAGGATCTGTCACACAGGGTGACACATGAGATGTGGAAGGTGGCACAATGACAGATGACTTGTGTGTCTCTTGCCATGGCGGCTACCACCCCCCTTGGGGGAAAATCGTAATCTTTCTCTAATAGAAAAGATAGAGTGGAAGAGGGGTTAGGGAACCTCCACTAATTGCATGTAGAATGATTGAGATTTGGACCCAATACCCCTAATACCACTTAATAAATACCTTAGAGTTTATTTATATTGAATTATAATGATGAAAAAATTACCATGTATGATGTGGGATAAAGACTCCAATAGAGGTAAACTTGAGAAATCCTTAGGAAATACCTTTTTAATATATTCTACAATTTGAGATAAAATATGGAAATCATCACCTTCAACTGATCCAAAAATCATACATACCTTCAGTGAAGTGATGGTTTCTAGATACTTTACATCATATCCTTTTCGTCTCACATTTAGATCCCTTTCACCATTAAAATTGTAGGAAACACTAGTAGTAGGAGAATAAATCATTGGCTGTCAATATAAATCAATTCATTATCATAAGAGAGTTAACCAATTTATACCCATGATCATGTGGAAAGTTTCCATGTCCAAGGCGATGAAGCCCTAGAGATTTCCATAGCCTCTCAATGAAATCATGGATTGAATATCCCCAAATTTTCTTATCTCTTTTCTCCAACAGAGTGCCAACATTCAACAACCGTGACAACAATTCCATGTCCAAACCATGATCACCCACAATATGAGTATAAATAATGGAATGTGACTCACTAGTGTCAAAATGTTCACATAGACAATGTTGAATTTTCCAGAATCATGCCTCTCACTATATATGATCCCCCATCATTTTTTATGGGAATCTTTTCCAAAATATAAAGTTGTTGAGAACCAACAACACGATCCTCACTATGAGATCCATGTCTACACATTGTAGCAACTCCATTATGAGATGGTCTCTACGAACCTCACCCACCACCATGACTAGGCCTCCTAGAAGAAACCTAACAACTACTATGTTGTGGTAATCCTTTCCCTGAAACAGGTGCATGGGTAGATACATAACCTCATCCAATACCCCCTTGAGGACCAATATAGTAAAAAAGTTGAAGGTATCTCAATTTTCTACAAGAGAAGTATTGTGTTGTCTTTTTGGGACACATTGACATGATATGACTTTTTTCCCACATTAATGGAAATATAAAGGAGTTTTTTCATGAGATGGAGGAAATTAAAAGTTATTTCTCCAATATCAAGATCACTTTCCACCCTAGTACAATTCCTCAAACATCCTTAATCAGCCACCAAAGGACCTGCTTCCAAAATCCCATGATACTGAACTCACAATGACTCTTTGATCTCTTCCCTAATCCTATTATATAATGACATATTTATTTACTACCTCTATAGGTATCTAGATAGAAAATCATCAACCATATTTTTCAATGGCGGATGATGGCTTATGATTTTCAGTTGAAAATCTTCCATGGAAGTATGGCGGATGACATTGCGAATATGGAAGATTCCAGTGTAGGATGATATATATATATATATATATAAACACACAAAAACATATACATAAAATAATAAAACTAACAACATATATGTAGTAAAAAATATAATTTAAATATCATGTTAACACAAATTATGAAAAATTATGTTAACACAAGACTAGATGTTAAAAAAATATTATTGAAATGTCATGTTAACACAAATTATGAAAAATTATGTTTCTATTCCATGTTATCATCCCCAAGGTAATAATATTCAATGTTTTTATCTGAGCCACATGAAAAAGGAAACAAAATTTAAAGATGAATTCATAATGAAGTATGTATTTTGATGACAGTAATGGAAGTAGGAGTCTGAGGGTACATATTACTGGTTACTGGAGTTATACGATTATAATTGGATTGACCTTATCATGTGTTTCATTTGTTCCCAATTTTCCCTTTAATTTACTATCTATTAGTAAACTTACAACTGACATATAGTTTCATCCATCTTCTCGCCTTCTTCTGTAATATTTCAGGATCATTTGATGACTCAGGTTCATGGTAGTGGACATCTTTAGGTTGGTGGGTATTATTTTAACTTATCCCCAACTCTCGCACATCCCACCACTTCTGATCATGCCCTCTGGATTCACTATCCCCATGTTCATCCACCTTCCCTCATTCTTCAAAAAATATTTCTAGACATGGGTCCGCTTCTTCATTTTGAATGTGAATATTGTCACTAATCAAAGCATCGACATGTCACATATGTTCCCCACATAGTTCTTTCTTTATCCACTCCTTTTCATTTGATTCATTCTGATATCTCGGGGTCTAGTAATATTCCATCTAATTTCGGTTATTGATATTTTTTACATTCATCGATGATTTCTCAAAGATGAATTTGGTCTATTTTATGAAAAACATTTTGAAATCTTTATCGTGTTTTAATCCTATTATCAAGAAATCACCACCTATTTTTCATATAAACACTAATGTTTCCATACTAATAGTTTTCATGAATATTTATCTAGACTATTCTAGTCATTTATAGATAATAATGACATTATCCATCAGACTTCTTGTCCGGAAACACCTCAACAAAATGTTGTTTCTGAATGAAAGAACCTCCATATGTTAGAATATTCTCGTGCACTTTTATTTCAGAAGAAATTTCCAACTATTTTTTGGGGTGATTCCACTCTCATATACACCCATCTTATCAAAATAACTCCCTCTTCTATTATTTAATGGGATACATCTTTCCGATATTTATTTCCAAAACCATCCCCTTATTATCTTCCCCTAAAAATTTTTGGTTGTCTGTGTTATGTTCGAGATATGCACCCCTTGATTACCCAGTTTTATGTGCATGCACTAAAATGGATCATTAATTATTATTCTTGTACCTAATGTGTCTATCAATTACCCTCTCCTGATTTTCATTTTTATGTTGTCTCAGTTGATGTTTCCTTCATCGAATCATTAGTTATTTCTATTTATGAGTTCCCACTATTATTTACTATTCCAAATTTTAATGTTATTTTACCATATTCCATTGATACACCACCACTCCTATCTCTTGTTAGTGATTTCATTATATTACAATTTGTCTAGGTATATACTCTATAACCTAGAACATCGGCCACCCTAACAATCGATGTTGCTGTCACACCTGATAACTTACCTACTCTTGATCTTCCATCACCTGAGTTGCCTACTATACTTGGCAAAGGCTCACACACATATTAGACTTATCAGGGATTATTTGTTCCTAGATCACAAGTTATCAAGAGAGAAGATGCTCACTCAACATCACACTACTATCGAGGCCAATATCTCATCCTAGCTGGAAACATTCCATGCAAGATGAAATTTACACTCTGGATGCCAACCATACATGGTACCTTGTCCCTCTACCTTTAGGTAAGTTATTTGTTGGTTGAAAATTGATCTATATAGTTCATGTCAATTTTTATGGATCTACTCATTGTCTTAAGGCTCACATTGTTATCAAAGTTTATTTGAAAACATATGCGGTTGATTATTTTGACACCTTCTCTCCGGTATAAAATATGGCCTCAGTTCACCTACTTATATCTCTTATTGCCTCTTATCAATGTCTTTTCCATCAGTTGGATGTTGAAAATTCTTTTCTTCATTGTTTTATTAATAAATAATTTTATATAGAGCATCAACCAGGGTTTGTCTCTCATGGGGAGTATTACAAGGTTTGTCTCCTTCTTTGATCACTATATAGACTCAAATAGTCATCACATGCTTGGTTTAACCATTTTTGCACCATTATTATTAGATTTGAAATGTTTCAAATCATAAAGAATTCCTCAATTTTCTATCATTAATCTGCAAATGGAAGAATTATTTTGGTTGTCTATGCGGATGATATTGTTATTATTGGTAGTGATTTTGATGGAATTGTTTAACTCAAGTCTTTTATTCATCAAACTTTTCCAACACAATATTTGGGTCCACTTCGATATTTCTTGGAAACTAAGGCCTCTTGATTTAACAATAAACTTTTTCAATATCAGAGAAAGTATCTTCTTGATCTTCTATAGGAGACTAAAATGACTTGAGATCACTCATTTGACTCACTTGGAGAAAGGTCACTCCATATTGATGGTGAGACATTTCCATCACCTAACAGATATAGATAACTTTTTGGGAAACTCAACTACTTGATGATGACTCAACCTGATATTTCTTGTGCGGTTAAAAAATAAGTCAACTTATGGAATCTCCAAAAAATGTAGTGGGGTTTTTTCTCTGCATTGTTATATATGTGAAAAAATAACCAAGTTTAGATATTCTATATTCTAATCATGGTCGTATATATATTGAGTCATTTTGTGATGAAGATAATGGTGGACGTCTCCCTTCTAGGAGATCTACATCTAGTTTTATAGTATTTGTTGGTGGAAAGTTTCTCTCATTTCAAAAAAAGAAGAAGCAAATGGGTGTCTCTAGATCAATTGTAGAGTCACTGTATCATTCCATGACATTGTGACTAGAGAGATTATTTGGGCACAAAAAATTATTCAAAATATTGGGTATGCTGCCATGAAACTGGAACATATCTAGTGTGACAATCAAGTTAATTTCATGATTTTCCCAAATACTATCTTTCATTACTGGAAAAAACATTTAGAATTTGATTTTAATTTCATTCAAAATAACTTTGAGATGATGAAGATCACCTTTGGTCATGTTCACACCTCTGATTAACTTGCAGATGTTCTCACAAAAGGGATGCCTGGACCACATGTCCAATTTGTGTGTAAAAAGTTGGGCATTAAAATATATATGTCTCTACTTGAGGGGGAGTGTTAAGAGTATTAGAATAATATATATTTATTATATGTGTATACCACGTCGGTGTGGGTTATCTAATTTAATCATTTTTTAATCTATAAATTAATCATTCTACCTTGTTGTGAGGTATGAGTTTCATTTCAACATGTATTATAATACAAAATTAAATTAAAATATAATAATTGATATTGTATTTATATTTATTATAATCATAAAAATATTTTTAAATAATTATATTTATTTTTTATATTTATAATTTTTTTACATGTCTATTGTACTATCATTACAAGCAATCAAATAACATTTATTTTTTCTCACTCCCTCCTTATAATAAAGAATACTTATAAGATTATTAGTTTCACTAGTACTCACCCAAATCCCCAATCCTTAATCCCCAATTCTTAGACCCCACTCACTCATCATTTTCCAAGTCCTCGTTCTTTAAATGATCATTTTGACTCTCCGTAATTATGGTATATACTCATTAGATCTCAAACGTGCATTCACTCTATCTGATCTGATATCAACATTCCGTCATTGAACACATTTCAAGATAAAAGAGGGTGTAAAAAATACCTCAGTAATGTTATCTGTATTCTTGAATCATACTAAATAATATTAGGTGGTGTTTTTTAGAGTTTTCTTAGCATCTTATTCGATTCGGGATCCTACAATCCACTTATAGGTATAAACCTTTTTCATCAATCTATTCTACTGTTATTTTACATTTCTAAGGTAATTTTGACATGGATGAATCATGTTACATTAAATGATGCAATTAGTAAGTTTTCATAACCATAGATGGAATGGAATTGTGTTACCCACCACATGTTTTAAATAATTGTCCAATGAAGAATCTTGTGGATTCTTGAATGAAAATTTTTTTGTATTATTGTTGGTTTTATGTTGAAGGGATTTTTTCAAGCATTGGGAAATGCACACTAAGTGGATGGAACAAGTTTGGATTTATTTCCCACAATTAATTATAATCCAATTGATGGAATGATTGTGTTAAATACATAAGGTTATGATTGACCATATATTTCTTTTACTACTAGACTCTCTTTATCACTAAAATTTACACTCCTTGAAAAATGGTTAAATTTAATGTGAACTTGTTTTTATATTTTAGATGATTTTAGAAGGAATCTCTTGAGTTTTTATATTTTTTTATGATTTTTTATAATAATACCATCTCAATTAATATTAATATAATTAT
This sequence comes from Viscum album, assembly GCA_963277665.1. Lineage (NCBI taxonomy): Eukaryota > Viridiplantae > Streptophyta > Magnoliopsida > Santalales > Viscaceae > Viscum > Viscum album. The sequence continues at coordinate 794,080,901 of OY728147.1, forward strand.
TTGATTTTGACATTAGTGGGTTATTTTTCAAAATTTATGCATTTTCAAATCTTAATTATTATTTTTACTATCGGGATTCATTACTTATAATTGGGGTTCTAGGTATGAATAGAAACATTTAAAGATTCTGCCTTTTTGTGGTGATTGTGCATGAGATTTATTCTTTTCTACCAGTCATGTTTCATAAATTTTTTGATCATAATAGTGAGAAAAATCATTTATAATGATTGGTTTTTTCTTATATTGTTAAAAACATGTGCTTTTTTCTACTCACTTGTGAGATGTTGATTTGTGAGTTAAGAATTTCATATGGGAAAGAACGAGTTTCTCACAAAAAACATCTCAAACTATATCAATGACAAGGGTTTGTATAAACTCTCATGGTATTTTTAGATGTGTGAGAAGATGTATTGGGATTATAATGGTTCAAGTGCTGCTACAAGAGTGAGATCCACCAGAGTAATATGGAGTTGATTACCCAAAACACAATCCACACCATCGGAAGCTTTTAAAATGAGTTCTAGGTGATGTTCCTCAAGCACATGAAGCATAGACACTGCTTCAATAGTATCTCTGCCACCATCATGTACAATGGGTACATTGTTGACTGCCACCACATCCACATGAACTCCATGAATTGAGGAACACTAATGGAGTTCATGAATAACATGGGCTATACTGGGAAGTGCAAGGTCAGGGAGACACTGAAAGTATGGTTCATCACCTACATAGATTGGGACTCTAAGACCCTTTTCAAGGAGAGGCTGATGTACAAGCGGTCTAGGGTGGACATGGTGGAAGAGGAGTAATAGGATAGGGATATCCAAAGGTAGATCGGGATGGAAGAGCAATTAATCACCACCACAACCAAGAAATCTCCCTAGGAGCATTCAACAAATATCAAGAATGATGCGAAGGTTTCATTTGCATTCGCTTCTATTGGATATACAAATTGGGAAACAAAAAATATAAGAGGAAGGTAAAAAATGGACAATAATCACACATTAATCTTACAAGCTTTCATATATAGAATATATTTCTATGTAATATAATTTCCTTATTTATTGGATATGAAAAAAACAACAAAAATGTACAGCACATAGAATTTAAAGGAGGAACAAAAAACAAAAAATAAATGCTTCCATTGGAATGAAACAAATTCATAGAGAAATGAGGAGATGCATGGGAAATGGGTGCATGGAAAACATTGTTTTATGGGGAATACACCAAGCTTTGATAAAAAACAGTTTGGGTTTGTATTTCCAACACTCCCCTTCAAATAAAAATGGGCTTCATTCCGAGCATATTTCTTAGCTGATTGAATGCATATGTCAGTAATACCTTTGTCAAAATATCTTCCACCTATTCCATAGTATGAAAATATTACAATTTTATCATTTTATACTTCACATGATCTCTAAGAAAATGAAATTGAGTATCAACATGTTTTCTTCTTCCATGTTGCACAAGATTTTTTGAATGTTCAATTTTGGACTTGTTATCCACATATATGACTGTGGATCTATCCTATGGATGCTTCAAATCCTTTAGAAAATTTCCAAACCATATTCCTTCCCAAATATTGGATGATTCTACCATCTACTCTACTTCACATGTGGATAAGGCAACCACACTCCGCTTCCTTGAATTCCACATGAAAGCAGTCAATCCACGAAAAAATACACACCTAGTGGTGCTTTTTCTTTCATGTTGGTCACCTCCCCAATCACTATCTGAGTATCCATATAGATTTTTTTCTTTATTTTATGGATAAAAAAGACCAAAATCCATTGTTCCTTTTATTTACCTGAGGATTCATTTTGTTTCTAGCCAAAGTGACTCTTTTGGTGCTACTATGTACCTTCTGAGAAGGCCAACACTGAAGAAAATATTTGGCCTAGTGATTATGAGATACCTCAAGATTCTAATTAGACTCTTGAATAAAGTCTATTTAATTCCTCTTACTTATCCATATTTTTTTATTTTTAAACTCATTACTACAGGTGTTTTTATAGCATTGAAATTTTCCATCTTGAATTTTTCAAGAAACTCCATGGCATACCTCTTCTAAGATATATAGACGTCGCCATGTTGTTGCTTTAACTCCATGCATAGAAAGAAGGACTTGAGACCTCTATTGGTCATCTCAAACTCCTATAACATGGCCTCTTTGAAATTATCAAACATCGATTAACTGTTCCCTTTGAACAGCAAATCATCAACATACAAGCATGTAATAAGTATGTCACCATGACCAGTCTTCTTGATGTAAAATGCATTCTCACATGGACATTGGGTGAAGATGTTCTCTCAAAGATAGTCATTGATGCATGCATTCAAAGCATGAGGATCCTTATTCAACCCATAAAGAGATTTCTTTAGTCGATACACTTTCTCTTCCTCCGCTTTCATAACAAATCCTTCAGGCTGGTCAACATAGACCTCTTCTTCTAAAGTTCCATTCAGAAACATAGACTTCACATCTAGTTGGTATATAATCCAACTATGATGGAAAAAAGGGATATAATCATCCTAACAGTGTCAAGGTGAGATAGAGGATCAAATACTTCATCATTGTCCACCCCATACTTCTGTTTATACCCTTTTTCTGTGAGCCTTTTCTTATAGTGATCGACCTCTCCATCAGCATTTCGCTTGATCTTGTACACCAATTTGATGCTAATGATCTTCTGGATTTTTTGGAGTTTAGTCAGATCCCATGTGTTATTTCTCTCTATGAAATGAATTTCTTCTTCCATATACATTCCCCATCATTCTTGCCTCATGGATTCCTGAAATTTCAATGGATCATGATCTACATACAAGCAAAAAAGATTTACCTATTCGGTTTGCTCATAGATATCACTCAAATTTTTCATCTTGATAGGAGCCATGGGTGAGGATGATATATCCATATTATTAATTGATAGAGTTCTTTCAATAGTGATGGAATGCATTCCCGGACTCCTGTGTATAAACAATGTGCCTGAAAAAGGTGTCGCAGGCATTTTCTCTGGATCTCCTATTTTGACTGGAACATCTTTGTTTGATTCTTCATCATTCCATTTCCATGCTTCTTCATCAATAAATATCACATCCTTACTCACCACCACTTTATTGGTTAGTGAATTTTATAGATTATAGTCTTTAAAGTCTTCACAGTAACTGATGAAGATGCACCTTTCACCATGATCATCAAGTTTCTTTCTTCTTACTTCTAGAACATGAGCATAGGTGACACACCCAAAGATTATTAGGTGTGCCACGGTTGTTTTTTAGCTGCTCCATGCCTCTTGTGGCGTCAAATTTTTGACACTATTTTTTGGACACTGATTAAGCAGGTAGGAATTACGTTCCACTACCTCTTCCCAGAAGCTCTTTGGTAGCCCTTTATCCTTCAACATGGTCCTCATCATGTCGAAGATAGTGCATTTCTTCCTTTTTTAAATTCCATTCAATTGTGGCATATATGTTGTAGTGTATTTATATTTGATTCCTCAATCCCTACAAAAAACATGATATGAATTTTTAGTATATTATCCACCTCTTTTAGACCTGAGTAATTTGATATTTTAACCACTTTCAACTTCAACGTGATATTTGAAAATTTTAAAGACATTGAAAGCGGACAATTTTTATTTGATGCAATACACCCAGAGCTTCTTGCTGAAATCATCAAGGGTAATAAACTACTTATTACCTTCAAGAGAGGGTGTTTCAAGTTGTCCACAGATATCAGTGTGAACCAACTTAAGTGTTTCCTTTTCTCTTCTAGACACTCCACTTGGGTAGGAGTTCCTTTGTTGCTTACTAAGTGTACATGCCTCACATACATGATTTTTAACTTCCGTCTTCAGCAATCCATGCACCATGCTTGATGTGGATAAAAGTTTATGGATACTGAAATAGAGATACCTAAAATTCAGATGCCATCTCCATGATTCATTCTTCATGAGTCCAAAGATACACTTCTCAGCCTTTGAGTTGATACGCAATGGAAACATGAGATTCTTCTCCATTTGGACTTAAGAAAAAAGTCTTCTATTTGCATCCCTTATAGAGAAATAATAATTCTCTATGTATATAACATACCCCTTCTCAAGGAGTTGGTTGAGACTAATGGTATTTTTTTCATGTTTGGTACATAATACACATTAGAGATGTAATTTGACTCACCATTCTTCTGGTTAATTTTGATTTTACTTTTTCCCGATATGGGTACCTTCGATGAGTCACCAAAACTCATGTAGCTATGAACTTTATCTGTGATTTCCTTGAATAGTTCTTTTTTACCACTCATGTGGTTCCTTTCACCAGTGTTGAGATACCACACAGCGGGGCATTCACATGACTTTTATTTTTCATGGAGGAGTGTGGTACCTTCTTCTTCATGATGAGATCCTTCAGCATAGTTGGATTGTTCATCATGACCCACTTTTCTCCAATAATTAGAGGTATAATGGACTAATTTCTTACATTTTTGGTATTGAACATTCTTTATGTTTTCACAACCACACGTGAATGATCCTCCACCATTTCCTCTATCATATAATCTAGTAAAATATTGTTTATTTTATTGATAGCTTGGATGGTAACCATGCCTTATCCCTCTTGCACGATGACTACCTCATTGTGTGTTTCCATTATTTTGTTCTTGTAGAGTCAACATTTACTCTAAATCATGATCAAGTGTTGAACCCACATTCTTTTTCATTCATTGATCGTGCACATGAAACAACCCCATTAGTTCTTCAATGGAAAGTGTTTCTAAATACTTTTATTCTTCAATTTCCACAACAACAAGCTCAAATTTGGTTTTGAGGGATCAAAGTGCTTTCTCAATAGCATGAATTTCCTCAAATTTTTCACAATTTCATCTTAAATTGTTAAAAATTACAATTCGTCATTAGAAGTAGTTAGAGATACTCTCATCGTCTTTCATGTGCGCCACTTTGAATTCCTCTCTCAGTGTTTGAAGATGAACCCACTTCACTCGATCAACTCCTTTGAAGATGGTGGCTAGGGTATCCAAATATTTCTTGCTTGATGTTGCTTCAGTAATCATTTTGAATGTTGATTCATCCAAACCTTGATAGAGGACGAAAAAATCCTTATTGTCTAACTTCCTTTTATTTTTGAGAGCTGTCTTTTCTTTATTCGTAATGGAGGATTCTTCCTATATAGTGGTTACAATATACCCATCAGTGATGATATCCCATAGTTCTTATGATCCTAAGAATACCTTCATTTGAATGCATAACCTTTAATAGTTGTCCTTAGACAACATCGTAACTTGTGGCTGGATTGTGTTGGCCATCTTTGGAAATTGGAGGATGTTTTAGTACCGACTCTAATACAAGTTTTTTGTATATACAATCCGAGAAACAAAAAATATAAGTGGAAAGAAAAAATGTAAAACAAGAACACAAGAATCTTTCAATAATTCATATATCACATATATTTCCATGGACTACAATTTCCTTATTTATAGGTTATGAAAAAAACACAAAAAATTGATTGCACATAGAATTTAAAGGAGGAAAAAAATAAAATTAATGAATGCTTGCATTGGAATGAAACAGATGCATTGAGAAATGAGGAGTCTCATAGGAAATGGGTACATGTGAAAACATTGTTGTATGGGGAATACACAAAAATTTGGGAAAACAGTAGTTTGGGTTTATATTTTCAATAGTTTCGTCATCATCCAAGCCCTAGGGAAAGAGTTAAAACCAATTTTTGGAATAATTTGAGGTGGAAAGTAATGGTAGTGGCAGGTCAAGGAAGAGAAATAGAAATTGAGGGGAATTAGTGCTAGATGAATGGATAATAAAGGAGGAGAAGGAAAGGAGGTGACCAATAGTAAGGATTATTGGGTGTGCAAGGGAATTGTGGTGAAGGTTATAGGAAAGGCACTAGTGTGGAATAGTTGCTACAAGTTGCAGTGGTGGGTGAGGAAGGTGGTGGATCAATACCTACGAGAGATTGAGATTTTTGAGAGAAATCACATTCTGCGGATGGACTAGGTGGAGCTGGAGATGGTGATCCTTTATATTGAAGGCCTTGGGAGGGTGGTGAATGGGGTGTGTTGTGGGTTTATTATGAGGTTGATTACAGTGTCCCTAAACATTTTCAATGTCCAAGTGATGATTAAGATAGGAATATATGAGGTTAGGGTGCTAATGGGTGTAGATTATGAAGATATATTCTTGATTTCCCAGTCCTGTTCCGCCCATGGTTGAATAATGTTGGTTGAATGAGGGTGTGAGATTATCTGTAGTTTGACTGGAACCACCATTTAGTTATCATTGTTCTACAATATGACAACAATGGGTATTGTCCTGTTGTGTATGAGGAGAGATCCATTAGAAATGTATGTCAATATTAGAGAGTCTACAATCATGAAGGGTCATCCAAGAGAAGAAAAGGATTGATAACCACAATATGAGGAACAATGACCTGGAGCTCGTGCTAATCATGGATTTAGTTGTATTTCTCATCCCACAATACCAATCTTTCATTCTCACCATGAAAAGTTTGTACATTATCACAAATATGTTATCACATATTTGATTATTCTAGGATGAATCGTATTAATTTGTATGATCATCTCAAATATCAATGTAGTTTAAATAAAATTTATTGTCATTGAATATGTTTCGAGTAGGTAATAATTTTTTTACAGTGATGGTGTATTGATTTAAAAACTCAACGAGTTAATGGAATGTGATGGAATGAAACTAGTTTCATTATTAGTGATCATTGTTTATTCCAAGTAAATCTCACATCAAATACTAAAAATAAGAATAAAAATATTATAATTCATGACTTGCACCAATTCATGTATATTTAAATATCATTTCTTAAATAAATAAATTAATATTTATTTAAATTATATTAAATAATCTGCATCATTTCACCGGGCCATTAACTCGGTCCGTTAATCCATGAAATTTATTGAACCTCAATAATAAATAAATATTTAAATAAATAAATATCATTATATTATTCCTTAAATAAATAAATTAATATTATATTCAATAACTGGTGGATAAATATTTATTTAATATTCAAAATATATATATACTAAACTCAAATATGGTGATTGAATTCATGTAATCAACATAACCTGAGTAATCATTATTCCTCACTCTTTAGAATGATATTTATTCTAAATATAAAATTCAATTAAAAATTTAATCTGAGATTTTGGATACAAATAGTGTGTGACCCTTGATGCCTCATTCTCAGTGGCATTAAATGAACTGACCTAAAGTACAAGATTAAAAAATCAGGTCAAGGTTAGTCCGGCTAGATACAATTAATAAATGGGTCGGGTTTTTCAGCCTGAACACAAAATACCCACCCCATTTTCATATATAGATTTAAATGGGTTTAGGTTTTAAATATGCATTGAAATCTAGATCTGAGTTATAGATAAAATGATATTAAATGGTTTATATTTGATAATTTTTTAATACGTTTGGACTTTTATACATGAATTCCTCCTTTCTGTTACTATCATCCCCTCTCTACCACCTCTCCAACTCTGCCTCCTCCACACCACCCCACCTCATTTCCCCACCATGCCACTAGAAGTGCCTCCCCTTCACCTTCGACACTTCCTTGTTTTTCCATTGGGACGTGCCGACAACATCCTCTCTCCCTCCTGCCCGATCTCTACCTCAGTTGTCTGCTAGGTGTGTAGAGAGATGATTGATTTTTTTTAATTTAATTTTTTATTGATATATATCTTGTCGAATCATGAAAACTAAGTGAGAATTCACTATTTTTATGCAATTTTACAGAAAAAATTTGTTCTTCAGACTGATTGGGTGCTTCCTCATGCATTTCATTTGTCATTTTTCTATAAGAACTCATAATCTCATATAAATTTCATTTCATTTTTATAATCATCCACTATGAAGATTTTATTTTAATTCTGTTTGATTGATTGATCAATTTTTTATCAAATTTTTTGATTTACATGATCAATTTTATCCTGTATTTCAAACCTATGACTTTTATTTTTTTTTATTTCTTGGTTTTCATTTAATTAAATGAAAATTGAATATTCATTTGTAATCACATAAATAATTTCAACCAAGAATTTTTATTGTTAACATATAGTTAAATATTTAAAATTTAAACCTAAAATTTATTTGATCATATAGATGAAAAAATATATATTATGAAATGAAAATAAAATAGATGCCATTTTGAAAAACAAAAACAAAGGTTAGAATGTGTTTGTTTTTTAAAAAAAAATTCCTTTCATTTTATAAAATCTTGTTGAAAAATATTTTAAAAAATATGTCTGAATTAATTTTTAAAATAACCAAAAAATAATAATACAAATGAGTCAACTATAAATTTTTTTTCATTCTCATCAAATATGAAAAAAATTTCTTATCTACAAAAAAATATATTTTGTTTTCAATTTTTTTTCTAAAATAATATTTTTTGGTTACATAACTCATTGTTGCATATCTATATACAAGATATTGATATTAAGATTGTAATAACTAGTTTCAAATGGCTAAAATTATAAGTGGGGGTGTGAAATGTAAGTAAAAAACATTTTTTAAAACATAAGAAAAACAATTCACAAAACCTCTTTAAGGTGTGTTTTATCAAACTCAGAGTCAGTCCATTTATCAGAGTATCATAATCAGATTTATTCTGATAATTTCATAGTAAAAAGATCATAAACATTAAGGATTCAATTATATAATAGTGTATCATATTCTCAGAAGATCTAGTTAATAATATTTGTTGTATTCAGGCTTATTACGATAATACAATCATAAACATGCACAATAGAATATAAAACTTATAATCAAAAGTAATAAAATAGATAAAAATTCAAGAATTATTTGCAGTATATTTTAAAGATAAACCACTTTAAACCTAAAGAGAAACGTATCTAATAACTTTGTCTAAAGGTATCTCCTATTTTATACTTACATGAAAGCCTGTCATTCCTAACCAAGGAAAGCCTTCGATTTGATGATTGAATTTTTCATCATATCCTCAGAAGCCCTTGGTAAGAATATCATTTTCTCTATATTCCAATCCCAAAAATCCCTCAATATGATAGATCGGTTTCTCTGTTTTTCTATCCTCATGAGCCATTGATCTATAGATCAGATTCACTTTCTTTGTATCATTGGAATCCCTTGCTTGTAATCACAACAATTAGATGTAGTTAACAATTAAAAAATGTTCTTAAGAAGACAACCTGACAAGGTTTCCTTCAGAATGACTCTCTATAAAGAAATAAAAATATTATGAATGAGATTTTCACACTAAGTATTCTTCTAAATATTCATGAGATAATGTAATAGACCATATTCAAACTCTTCAAATAACCTTGTATTTATAATTCAGATTCCAATGGTCACATTTTCAAGTCTATTTAAATGGTTTAGAATTTTTGGAACTTAACACCACATCATAACTGTATGTATGACATAGGGTAGTTTATCTACTCACCATTTTTAGCCCCTTATTTTTGGAAAATATTATTTTCACACTTTGTGGGGTTGAGCTCTATGTAATTATTGTATCTTGAATTTACTATCTTTTTTACTTTATAGTGTATCTCTTATTTCTCCCTCTTTAGATTTTGTGGAATTATATTGGGTATGTATATACTCACCCCTACATGGTCGTTTCCCTTACATTTCATGTCTTTTGTAGATGACGAATAGTCCAATCATGAATTCAATAGTGTTTAGGGGTACTGGGTGATCTAGACTGCATATGGTCATTATAGCTTGCGATTCGAGCTCTAGGCTCTCACAGAGTTTAATTTTCCAATTTTGTTAGGTTGGGAAATTTTTTTGGTTGGGAATGTATTTTTCTCATTTACTTTTCTATCGGCACTACTGTACTTTTTTATGTCTAGAGGTTTTTATAAATGCTTGTTTTAATTTATAGCAGTGTTTCATCTTTTACTCATTCCCTCTACACTTTTTCATTTAGTTGGATATTTGTACAGGTACATAGGAAAAGATCTCTCTGATTTTTTTTCCTTCGGTGTTGGTCAAAATCCCATGTCCTATAGAGGTGGTCTTGGGGTAGTTTCGGCTCGAGCCTCATCTTGGGTCAGGTTGTTAATGATTATTATCATATCTGGTTCTTTTCTTAGGAAATTTATCATATGTTCCTTTATGGAGATTGTGGTTGGGTTTTAGGGAAACATTTTCAAAATGGCTTGAGTGTGGCTCTTAGGTCAGGGAATCTAGTAATGGTGCATTGGTTGATGTGTCTATTAACCTGGAACTTGACTACCTTCTTGTTGACTCATCATGCTGATACTTTTGTTGTAGGGATCAATGGTACATGAATCATATAAGATTGAGTTTTTGACTGCCATTATTGATTAATCTCCCCATTATATATATATATATATATGCTCATCTAACCATGGTAAGTATTAATAAATATTAGGATGCCTCTGTGATGACATCCAATAAGGATACTAGTTCTTGTTCATGACGATGAACTGATGAGCGATGAGGCCTCAGTTCAGGGTCCATACCATGATCCCCTTCATCAAGGTGCACATAAAATCATCACCTGCACCTTTTGATCCATAGATCATCCTAGAAAAGCATGTTGAGGATGTGCTCAGGCTTGGTGTGCTCTGTGAGTTTCAGCACCAGAGGCTGCTAATGTTCCACGATGAGCTTGATCCTCATGTAGTAGAGGATTGGCTGGATTTGATGTCAACATCTTCAAAAAAATTTAGACACCAATATATTAGTTGGTTTTGTTGGTTTCTAACCTCCTCTATGGAGAATCTGTGTGTTTGTGGAGCCTCGTTACACAAATGCAGGATGGGTCGACACTCTCAGGGATCAACTATCAGCAGTTATTCTTTGAGTAGTACCACCAATCCTTCCTATACTCGATCCAGATTCTGGAGATTCTGGAGCTACAATAGATAGGGATGATGGTGTATTAGTAAGTAGTGAGGTTCATAGACCTTACTTGGTACTCCCTTAACATGAATAGTGATGAAAAATTTCAAGCACCAAAGTTTGAGAATCAACTATGTAGAGAGATCCGATCCAGTGGTGTACCCTTATGCATCCACACCTATTTCGAGGTGTTGGGGAGGGAACTGGTGACAGATATCCTTCTGTCAGAGGTATTCTAGAAAGTTGAGGCTGGCATGGGGCACCATAAATTTGAGTCGTATGTGGCAGCTACTAGATTCTGAAATCCAGAATCTTGGTGTGGAGACCTCCTCACGATCTGACTCGGGAACATGATCAGCATAAGTTCATAGGAACAAGGAATAATAGGGAGTTTTGATGCTTTAATTTTGATGGGATAGGTTATATGGAACAATAATACCCAACCATACATGTCAAGAAACATAGGAAAATAGTTGATGGACCGCCACGGTAGAGGCAGTTCCATGATTAGGGATCTCCTAGGTGAGGAAGGTGTGATCCCCATGGAGGTGGATCTGGAAAAGGATTAGTATAAGCTATGGTTAATTGACACTACTATGATATCCTTCCACTAACACCACTAAGAAACCCATGTCAGGTTTAGGGAGCTGTCGGTCTGGGTTTTCGGCAGTTGTAAGCTTTGGATGTCTATGATCTAGTAGTACACAAGATGATAAGAGGTATGATCTTTCTGTTTTATACTCTTGAATCAGTACAAGTAGAGTTATGTGTTATTTATTCATTTATCTCTATAATTATGGTGTGAGAGATAGAGCTTCTAGTTGAGGTGCTAACCTAGTAGCTTCGTGTCGAGATTCTCATAGGCAACACTTCTTATTTATGTTTTATCTTTCGGCAGTACGAGATATCACTTATTAGAGAGAGGTTAAATTTAGACCTTTTGGTCATCATGATGGAACCATACAATGACATCTTGGATATGGATTGGTTTTCCATGGTCTGATCATACATTGACTATCACCACAGACAAATCAGGTGCATACTCACTGATGGGACAATATTCCAATTTTTTGGTGAGATAGATATCATGACAGGTCAAGTGGTTTCTGTAACTAGGAGGATATATCCCATCACCTATTAGATAGAAATTATACCCCTTGGTGCTAAAGGATAATTAGGCATCTGGTTCCACTAAGTTTTGGATGATTAAATGGATTTCTTCACTGAGGATGTTCTGGTACTACCTCTTAGGTGGGAAATATAGTTTTCTATAGACTTACATCTTGACATGACTCTAATATCTTCAGCTGTATATCATATCAAACCTACCAAGATCCAGAAGCTATAGTTGCAGTTGGAGGACCTTTGAGATAAGGGTTTCATCATACCTAGTGCATCCCCCTTGGAATCTCTGGTATTGTTCGTGAAAAAAGCGGATGGGAGATTGCTATTTTTCATGGATTTTCATCGCCTGAACCAGGCCATGATAATGAAAAGGTATCCATTTCCAATAATAGAATACCTCTTTAACCATTTATGAGGTTCGAGATGGTTCTCAAAGATCGATCTCTAGTTCGGCTACCACCATTTGAGGGTTCATGTGGATGATTTTCCATAGTTAGCATTATGATGTTGCTATAGACACTATGAGTTACTAGTGATGCATGATATATGAGGTTGGATATAGTAGGTTTGGTACATGAGGTTTTGAGGCTGGATACATGATACACTATGAGTTCTGATTATGTGAGGGTGGAGATAAGAGGTTCACTTTCAGGGGCATGTAACTTATCAGTATGTTTCAGTCATGGATCTATAAAATATTGATAAAGTGCTTTATTGGGAACCACCGAAGAATATATCAGAGGTGAGGAGTTTTTTTAAGGCTTGGAATGGTACTGCATGAGCATTGTGGTAAACTTACCCAGAATTGAATCCCCTTTGACTACTCTGATAGGGAAAGGTTAACTATATACTAGCTCTAAGAAGTTCTAGAGGGACTTTGAAAATTAGAGGTAGTGGTTGAAAATGGAACAATTATCAAGACTTAGAGAGGAGGGATTGGAGTTCATAGTGTATTGTGATGACTATGGAGCTGATCTTGGATATGTGTTGATGCAGTGATAGGCAGTTATCACGAATGGGTCAAGGCAGTTGAGACAACATGAGAAGAACTACGTAACTCATAACCTAGAGATAGTAGTGGTAGACCTCTCCTAGAGGATGCGGAGGCACTACCATTTAGGGGAAAGCTTTTTGGTTTGATCTGACCATCAGATTCTCAGGTATGTCCTCACGTAGAGAGTATTGAACCTGATGCAGTGACGCTGGTTGGAGTTTCAACATGACAATGAATTTGAGATAGTTTATACTCTAGGGAAGGGAAATGTTGTAGAAAATTCTGTTAGTAGAAAGTCTTGGGATTTTAGGGTGTGGGAGGCTTTAGAGTAGTTGGACTCCTTGCATCTGAACCTAGTGGAGTAGGAGAATAAAACTTTTCTACAGTTGATGGTGTTGACTCCTTTTCTTATCAATCGTGTGAAGGAGTCCTAGCTAGTAGATATCGACTGTGAGTTCATAGGTGATCATATATCCATAGGCAATTCACTAGATGAATATTATGAAGGATTTAATCATGTTGTCTTATTCCATAGGTGAACAGTTGTTCCTATCATGATGCGGAATAAAGTGATGTGAGAGTTCCACACTTCTCCCATAACTATGCATCCTAAGGTTGGTAAGATGTACATAGACATTCAATGGTAGTTTTGGTGGTCTAGAATGGTATGAGATGTTGCTGGGTTTGTCTCTCAATGCCTCACCTTTAAATAGGTGAAGTCTAACTACCATGTTCTAGCAGGTTTTTTTCACTCCTAGAGATCCAAGAGTGGAAATGGGATGGCATATCCATGGAATTTTTTATTGGGATTCCATGTGAAGTGAAGGGAAATGACGCCATATGGGTGATATTTGACCGACCCGTGAACTCAGCACACTTCCTTGCTATCAGGTAGTAGATTTTGGTAGAGAGTTTTATGTAGTTGTATGCATGAGAGATTGGTCACCATCATTGGGTTCCCTTGATGATTAACTCTTACCATGATGTATAGTTTACATCACGATTGGGGAGAGGCATTGAAGGAGGCATTTAGGACCCAGATGGAGATGAGTATATCATTTAACCCTCATATTGATGGGCCGACCGAGTGCACTATCTAGGTGATGAATGATATGCTGGGGTGTTTTATGTTAGACATTGTCTAGAGATAGGAGGATCACTTTCCCTTTATAGAGTTCGTGTAAAACAACATCTACCACTCAACTATCGACATGGAACCTTTTGAGGCCTTGTACGGGAGACCCTACAGGTAACCCATGTGTGGGAAAGAGATTGATGAGAAATATATTTTGGGTTCGGATATGGTGGTGGTAATAATAGAGAAGTCCTTGGTCATATGTAAATAGATGAGGATAGGCCATATTAAACAGAAATATTTTGCATATCGTCATCATGGTCCCATGGAGTTCAAGCAGTGAGACCATGTTTTCTTGCGAGTCTCTCCATGATGAAGATTATGGAGGTTCAACCGGGAAGGAAAGATATCCAAGAGGTTAATTGAGCCATTTTAGATCATTAATAGGGTTTTCAAGGTTTCCTATAGCCTCTACCTACCCCCATAGTTGGACCAGGTTCATGACATCTTCCATGTGTTATACCTAAGGCGATACATGTATAACCCCACACACTTCATCGACTTGGGTGAGTTAGACAACAAGGATGGATCCACCTTTGTGGATCACCTAGTTGCGGTCGGGGATCAAAAAGATAGGATCCTGTGTGGATGGACCATCCCTTTGGTTAGTATGTTGTGGTAGCATGGGAATGTGAAGGAAAGTTCTTGGGAGTGGGAGAGCCATGTGCAAGCTCAGTATCCCAAGTTTTTTTAGTTTTTATTTTTGGGGATGAAAATCTTGAAAGAGGGAATACTTAGAGACATTTTTTACATTTTATGACTTTGAAATATTTTTATATATATTTATAGAGCATGGAATTTAGACGGTGTGCGATTTAGATACACGGTTTTCCTAGAATTAATTTTATAAAAATATTAAATATATTTTATATAACACACTTGTGGTTATTTAATGAAAATGGGATAACTCTGAAATGGTAAAATAGATTATAAATCCTGGAACACAGTTGAGTTTGGAATGAGGTGTTTACCCTAGGTGCGACCTAAAATGGGTCGGTTTGAGACATTCAGACCCATCTCTTGTTGGTGATACATTAATTTTATTTATTTAAATATATAATTAATTAGATAATTCATTTAACCTAAACTAAAATGATTATATATATATATATATCATTATGTAATTATTTCTAGGGTTGGTCTCATAACCCTATAATTATTAGTGAGATCCCTCTTACTTCTTCTGTTGGCAAATCGAATCCAATGATGATGAAATGATAGATCGAATCAGATCAAGACATAGTGAACACAATGATCCTTCTTCCTCAGTGGAGGACATGTTATTTGTAAATGATCAATCTAAAAACTAGGCAGGACTCATCATTTGGTGATTTACACCCTTTGATTAAAATTATTGAGTAGATTGATCATCTCTCTTCAATCAGTTCCCTGCTTGCAACCATTGTATCTACTCAGGTATTGAAATTTAAATATTTCCTTTTTTTCTAAACCTGGATCCTTTTTATTGATCTTAAAACAATAATTCTTGATAAAAAATGTTTAAACCTTTGATCTTGTTATTTTCTCCTTTGTTGCTTCGCATCTCTTCGCTATTTGGACCCCTCGGTCCTAGTTAGACAATTAACTGGTCGTACGAAGCCCGATCAAACCCCCAGAACAATGAAGAATTCATATAATGAGAACAAAATGATAAAATGAATTCAAATATGGTATAGCTGTAATGAAAGTATGGTAATTTTTTTGATCAGTGAACAAAATGAATGGTATAACTCCCGATGATGAGAAGGATCATTTTCTAGTGGGGGAAGATGGATATCTACAAACTAAGGATTGATCTGTTCATCTAGGATGGACTCGAGGGGATATCTAAGGTGTAAAAATATAATTAAAGATGCGAGGATCAGATCTGAATTTATGTGTAAAACCAGACTGCATGTTTTGTAGTAGGATAAACACAAGGAGTGTAGCCCCACTAAGTGGAGTGGTTAGAGTTTTGATAAGACTTAAGGGTGGAATGGTGTGTCGCTCTCCCCACATGTTGTGTACTCCTATCCTAGATGGAAAGCCTATGTGATGGATCAAATCGGTATGAACCCTTGTGTAAATACAAGGACTCGGGTTCTGGTACATAGACACGGGGTCTAGTACATAGACACGGGGTCTGGTACATGGACATGGCTAGCAGGACACAGATCTATCCCAGTTAGCCTGGACACGGCATGTAGTCCACCTACACTACATGTCTCACTGCATGGGATGGATCCATGTGCTGACCAAGGACACGGCCAAGTTGTGGAGTGGTACCACATGTTGTGTGTGTCCCCTCATAGTTTATTTTAAAGAACTTAGACCTTTAGTATATCCTTTGTTTGAACTCAGATTTTGGACTATGAGTAGCCTATCCAAAGTTTTTTTCTATGTAGAACATGATGGTACCCTTATTTTTGAATTTTGAGATATGTTGTAAAACTTTTCAGGCACAGTTCTCTGAGGTGACACCCGATGAATGCAGCGATTAGGGAGGATCACCAGAGACTTTTTGAGAAGTTCCCTCTAGCAGTGTTAGACAATGTTGTTCTTAGAAACTTTTCGAGTCAAACTCCCCTATTGGATATGGTGCAGGTCCTCAATGGACAGAGTGGAAACCACTTGTCATACCATGGAGTGGGTCCTCCACCATTAGAGTGGAACCCCCACCATCATGGGCACGGTTCTATAGTATCTACCTTCGAGTGGAACCCCCTGACTTATTTAGGAATGGGTCCTCAATGATTAGAGTGGAAGACCCCTAAATCATACTAGGGTGAAGGTCCTTAACAAATAGAGTGTAACCCCCCATCATCATGGAACAGGTCTTCTACATACCGAGTAAAACCCCCAATCATCATTGGGCATGATTCCTCCCAACGCCAGAGTGGAAACCCCCATCCACATGGGAATGGGTCCTTTATGGATACTTATAGAGTGTAACCCCCTGATATACTTGGTATTGGGCCCTATACTTCAATTTTTCACCCTCTCTATTATTCTACATAGTTAAAAGGAATGGTTTGACTTGTATGGTTACTTCTGGGAAAACATGTGAGTTGCTAGAATTCATTTATGGTCTTTCAAAGCTAATTGGTACTCTACTTTTTGGCTAATCCGTGAAATGGAGATCCCCCTACTCTATCGATTGGGATTATTTAGATATATCATATATATTTCTTCTTCAAGATCCACACTATGGACTTGGTTACTCTCTTTAAAGGATTGGAAAATACATGTGGGTTATGCCACTTGATTTCTAGGTCAAGATTCTCATGGGTGGATGACTCCACTCTCCTACTATTGGTGAAAAAGAATCAATGGGTAGTTCATCTAATAACTGTTTTTATACCCTTATGTTTGGATGATATTACATTTACTATTTTTTGGGTTGAAATGTACTCTTTGATTTTATATTACATCTACTATCTTTCTACTTCATATTATATCTCTTACTTCTCCCCCTTAATATTTCGGTGCATTCTACTAGGTATGTATATATTCACCCCTCCATGGTTTTTTCCTGCATGTGTCATGTCTTTTAGAGATGACGGATAGGTCGACCGTGACTTCAAAGGATCTTAGGAATACTGGGTGCTCTAGACTGCATATGGTGTTTATAGCTTGGGATTTGGGAGTTGGGCTCTCTCAGCCTTCACTTTTCCAATTTTATCAAGTTGGGACTTATTTCTGGTTGGGTGGGTATTTTCACATTTACTTTTCAGCATGAACCACCATACCTACATACTATCTATATTTTTTTATGAATTACTAGATTAAATTATAGATGTGTTACATCTTTTCTTATTCCATATGTAATTTTTCATTGAGTTGGATGTGTGTATACATACATGTACTTTGTAAAAGGCCTACTCATGTTATTTATCCCTTCGGTGATGGTCTCCATCCGCTGGCCTATGGAGGTAGGCTTGGGGAAGTTATGACTCAAGCCCCATCTTGGCTTGGTACATGAAAATTTATTTTTTCTATTACCTGAGTCAAAAAAGTTTATTTTCACAGAAAAATAATATGGAAATTTCTAGATTTATTTCTTTGATCTTAATTTTTAAGGTATTTAATTCTTTATTCTAATCATAAATTTGATGTCTGAAATATTCTAAAAACATTACTATGTGAGCCATATATTTTGATAATTGATTAAATTAATTTGATAACTCTACCATTAACTTTTCCATTTCTTGAATTTGATCATCCTAAGACTGAATATTAGCATCAACTACATTGGACCATTTCATCATTATATTACAAGACCATATGTATATCTGAGAACATTCTTGTACGATCTTTAGTTCTTCCCCAATACAAATCACAGATTCAGTAAATAATTTTATTTAGTCTGATTTCTGAGTAAGACATTCTTGGATAATATAGATTTTGCATAATGTTTTGGGAAATAAGGGATAATACCTTCAAAACTTTTCAAATCTTGAAAAATGTAGTCAAAACTGTTTTGTGAAATTGTTCCAGCAGAGTCTGATAACTTTGGATTGGTCTGAGGAGGCTTTGTCTGACAGGGGCCAACATAATTTATCTTTCCCTTATTCTTATCCATTTTTAATACTTTCTTATTAACTTTTTCATATTTCTTTAAAACAACTATATCATCAATAATCTCCACGATATTAATATCATCAATGCCAGCCTTTTCAGAAGGTTTAGTCATTGAATTTGTTTCTTCCTAATCTATGTTAGATGATGACTCTTCTTCATCTACTAATGAGGATTCTTCCTCAGAACTTTTTTACTTCTCATCCTTATCAGATTTTGAGGGAAAAAATGATGATGATGTTGATTACTGCAAACCTAATTAGATTACGCATAATATAATATAACTAATTTTATATTGAAACCATTTTAAAATAAAATAGATCTTTATAAATTTGTGAAATAAAAATAAATTATTCAATAAGAATCAGTATTTTTACTATTCACTAGAAAATAAAAATTTTCCTAACCAAACTAAGATATCTTTGATATGATGGCATCAAAAATGATATCATTTTCATCAAATGTAATTTCTAAAATTTCCATATATTATTTATAATATTCAATCACAAAAACTAATATAACCTGTTTTTAAAGAAAATGTATATTTGAATAATAAAATGACTTTTCAAAAAAATAAGTTCTAATTTTTTAGAATTAATCAATAGATTTTTATTGAACAAGACCTTTATATATATTTCATAATTTGGTTAAACCTATTCATACTGATCAATTCAATAGCTTGGAATAATAATAATATTATAATATTTCAACAGTACAAGACAGTATTTTTTACTCAGTGTTATGCTTAAATAAAACTAGATGTGAAATAAAATTTATTTATATAGAATTAGGTGGTAAAAAATCAAGGTGAACAATTATTTTCATTGTCATATTGTATAAATATCTCCAAAAAATCTATCCTCAGGTAGAAGAGGGGGGTGAGAGAGTGAGCAGGATTCCTTACTCATCGGTGATAGGAATTTTCATGTATGTCATGTTGTATACTTGGATTCATGTTGACTAAACCTTGAGAATTGTAATTACCAGTGAATTATGTAATATAATAATCTTATTTTATATTCACTATTTTTTTGATCACACAAAAAGACTAATACATTTCATAAGAACATTACACATCATGTGTAAATATAAACTGGTATAACTAGGAATGGTAAAGAGATATTGACTTGGTAGATTATTACATTCACTAAAACAAACTCCATAGACTTGAATTTTCCCAAGAAGATCATCTATTCCATAAATATCATAAAAATAATAAGAAGAATTAGGAAAAAATATGACATTATAAACCAATGTGTAAGAACTGTTGTAAGTGAAGTAATGAATGTTGAAGAGAGAATGATGGTGTATTTATTTGGTAATATGGTCATTCAACATGAGGAAAGTTGTCTAATATAGACTATTTTAATTATGACAATTAATCAATAGTATATTTGGTTATTATTATTATTGGTTATATAGATGCATTTAAGTGACTGTCAAGATTATTTAATGATATAATCATAATTGTATATTTTGATAAAAATATTTTTAATGGTAATATTATAAGTTTTAAATAGATTTTTTTATTAAATAATCTTTTAAAACACCTTTTAAATGATAATATATGTTAATGAAGTCCTATGTAATTTTTTTATAATGGACTGACTGTTTACTAATGTCATTATTTATTCACTTAAAATCATCTCTCCTCAAGTATAAATATATCCCATTCCCTACTCACTATCTACAAATAAAACATTGAGAAAAAGTCTTCTCTCAATTACCATATCAATATTCTCTCCCAGGTGGATATAAGTTTCTAAGTATTCTCTCTCTATCATTAAGAATCATCCTCCAATGGTAAGGGATTTCTTCCTCTGCTTTTTCAATTCATGAAATTATTTCATATAAGTATTTTGATACCCAATTTGTTATATTGTGATGTGTTTATAAACACCACCATTATTGTATATATGATTTTTTTAATGATTTTTTTATTTTCGATTTCATTAAACCCATTCCAATACTTCTTTTGTATACCCATTGTGCTGCTAAAATAAACCCTTGATTTTCCGAGCAATATTATCAATTCATGAATACCCAACCCTATTTTCATTCAAGGGTATTCTTTATAATTTATAGTTAAACTATTTATTGGTGAAATTAATTTATGAAACCAATAGTCCCTAATCCTTGGTTATAAATGATATGATCTTATGATTTTTGATCATTGTGTCACGGATTATATTAGACATACGAAGGGTGCACCCAGATAGTAATATAATGCATTGGGTAAAGACTTAATCTCTTGATATGAAATGTTCATGATACCTTGGAAGCATGACTTGGTATGTTTTTATGATTCCTTGGTCAAAAAATATGGTAATATTTTTTACAACACCTTAGTGATAACCTATGCTGATGTGTTGATGAATGTATCGATGTTTATGTTATCACCACATTTCCTTAATATGCCTCATGTTATTATGTTCATCTACTTGTGTTAAGCCTTATGTTATTATGTTCATGTTCTTATGTTATGCTTCATTTCTTGCCTATGATGTCCTCTTACATAGTTTATTCCTTACTAGGCATTATGTTTACCCCCTTTAATTTGATAAATTTCTTCAAGGAATCCTATGTAGTGAGATGATCTAGGATGGAAAAGTGTGGAAAATTTTCAATAGGATTTAAAATTTATTTATGTTTCTTTTTTATACCATGTTTTTCAGGTAATATGTACCTAGTTTCCATGACACTAACCCTCAAAAACTCCTTCTATGTTATTAGTGTAATATTTTTTTAAATAATTATGTTAAAATCTATATATTTTAAAATGTGGTTTGTCATAACCATCATAGGTAGATATCAAGTAAATCTAGGGGAGCTGCATTGGATGGATGTAAATTATAGTTATTTGTGCCTTCTCGGTCTATCACTATTTCAGTTTTGGTGTTAGAGGTGCTTTGATATGTAAAAGGTCAGCCATGGAGGAGATTGGATATTAAATTATAGAAGAATGTGGAATACAAAATGTTTATAGCTTACAATACATGTAAGTGTGGTTCATGACTTGGGAAGGATGGTTCACAGGGTGTTACACGTTGTGTAGATTTTTAGGTTTAAATAATAAAAGGGGATGTGTTTTCAATGAAAACCAAACCCTAACATTTACATGATGTTTAATTGTATTACACATCATGTAATCCCTTTCTATAACATGTTATAAAAGTTGTAGTGCTTGTGTTTTTTGGTAACCCCATGCTCTCTCATTCTAGGATTCTAGAAGCTCCCCTTTCAAACCTTTTGAGATTAATTTTTATGGGGATTGGTTCTTGGCTTCTCGTTTTTTATCCTTGGTTGATCTGTGGTTCCTCGTGGTGATGTTAGTAGTTATAATCATTCTTCTTCACCCTAAGGTGTGCTGGGATTAGGAAAATCTTCTTTGAGGTAGAGAATATCTCGTTTACCTTTATTATGTATCGTGCATGAGGGGTTCACTTTGTTTATCTATGGTATATGGCTATGAAAGATTAATTAAATATAAATAATTAGTTAATTTAAATTTGAGGGGAAATGGGTAATGCTTCACTAGTTTTAACAACTTTTTTATTATTGTTATATTGTGTATTGTAGGGGCTTTATACCCTGCTAAAAATTATGGTTGTTGGGTGCTTTATTATGTTGGATGATATGTGTTGTAATTTTTGTGACTATTGTGATTGTGGTGATATCACCCAAATATGGAAATTGGATAACCACTCTTATTTAGATAATAAAATGGTCACCCCGGTATTATGGTTTTTGTTATGAAACTCATAAAATAAAGTTGAAAGTGATAAAATCCGCTTTTTAAATACGTAAAATGATCTTGATGTCATGTGATGTGTAGTCGCGCTTGTGGGATTGTGATGTGTAGTTGATGTGTGGTTGGGTCATATGGGGTTGGTGGTTTGTTTAGCTATGATTTTGGGGTGGAGATGTGTTTTTTTAGACATACTTTTTTGGAAGGGATGTGGTTTGTTTAGCCATGACTATGGGGTGTCAAGGTGGTGGTTTATTTGTGCTAGATACACTGGTAGTGATGGAATAAATAATTGGTTAAATTTTTTTAAATGACTTGGGTTGGTTTGGTTAATGGTATGAAAATGGATAATGAATAAATAAATGATGAGATATGCAGTCAAATGTGATTGATTCTAAATATAGAAATGAATTGGATGGATAAAGGGAATTGTATGACAAAGTGAAATGAGTTTTGTATCTTGTTTTGAGGTGTTATGCATTTAGAGGTGGTAAAAAAAGTGATGATTTTTTGAGTTATTTTTAATTAGGTTGCAAACTCATATTTTGTTTTTTCATGTGGATATACGTATATAATTTTATATTCTTTTTTATTTCTATTTACACCCCACCCACATTGAGAACTATGTGCAGACACCCTCATAATCATGTAGATAGTGTTTTTCTAAAAATCCGATGATGTGGAAGGATATATGGGTACCTGATATTTCCCATTATCTCTTCTAGGAAAGGTAGGTATTACACATGATATTATGGGTGGAGTTTTTTAGTTCATCATATGGTGGTTGTTATAGATTAGGTGTTTTCAGGTGAAATTTGATAGGCCATTTGTTTTTGGGTGAGATATTACTGTTCTTATGGGGTGGATTCTACTGGGGGTAATGCATGGTAAGAGGAGGTAATGAGGTTGATTTCCTACATGTTCATGACACCTAACTACTCTGGTTATGGAAGTGGTTTTGTTATAGCCCAGGTGTTTTCGGGTGAGGTGTAATGTGGTCATGGTTGTGCGGCGGTGAAACTAGGTTTCTTCAGGCATGGTGTGTTGTGATAGTGCTTGTGGGGACGTGTGGTATACAAAAGAGATAGGAGTTCCAAGATGTATGATGTTGGGGTGTGATAGAATAATTCCAAAGGGAATGCAGTGTAGGGTACCCTTATCAATGTGATTATTATTATATTATATGACTTGGTCTGTGTTATTTGATGAGCATGCCTTGGTGAGGTTGGGTTTGATAGTTGACCTATTTAGGTGTTGTTGGTTCTACTATTTTCTCACAGGTGGATTAGTGTTCTCTTTTCACATGTTCATGGGATACTTTGGTTTTCCTACTGAGTATACTTGTATTCTCATACTACATATATAAACTATTTTCTGTAATCCAAAAGGATAATGTGGATCATACAGAACATTAATAGCTCGGACCTCTAGATAGTTATTATGTCGATGCCTTATCTTTTCATTTGGGTATTTACTTTAGAGAGATTTATCTGTATCAATTTTATTTATACATTCATGTGGTGTGGTTTTGGTTCCATTTATATTATATCATGGTGTTGTTTTTTCATGATTCATATTATCTCCCAATCCTATTTACATTATGGAGGTTAATGCCTCTCATACATGAGATTTTCATACCCCTTGTTCTAGTCAACAACCTAATGCCTACTAAATATGGGAATCGGGGGGTCATTATCTATCTACACTCATTACGGTATCATTGGATAGAGGGGGTCTTGACATAGTTGTGTCAGAGAATGAGAGAGAAGGTTCATCTTGTTCTTGGGAGATTTAAAGCAATGCAAGACCAGTAGAAATCTTAAGTTGATTATAGCAGAAGACCCTTAGAGTTCAAGGATAGGGACCATGTGTTCTTGATGGTTTCCCTTCAATGTGTGAATTAGAGGTTTTACAAGTGGAGTAATCTTTCTTCTAGGATTTTTGGTCTGTATGAGGTGTTAGGGTGAGTTGGTGAGTTGGTGAGGTGGCATATAATTTGGATTTTCTACCATGGCTAGAGAGATTCATGGAATATTCCACATCTCTCACCTTAGTTAGTACCTTCATGATGAATCCCATTTCATTTAATGGGGATAGTTGTAAATCAAGTATGAAGCGATTTTTGTGGAGCTGTCACTCGAGATCTAGGATCTCCAAGAGAAGGAAATTCATGTAAGGACCATTCCTTTGGATTGTATGTTGTGGAGGAATGGTGGCGTGGAGGAGAGTACATTGGATCAAGAGATGCATATGTGTACCCAGTACCTGTAGATTTTTAAATTTTTGTTTTCTATGTTCTTGTGATGTAATGTTTGATACCTTATTGTTTTATCCCAAAAAAATTCCCTTGTTTATGATGTATGATGTGTGATAAAGTCATAATATATGAAATGGGGATGACCTAATTCCTAATTGAGATGCATTAACTAAAATGTGATTAAACTCATGCAGGAGAGTCTGTGTCACGCACATTGGATAGTATCTTGAGAAGGAGGATGAAATTTCTTGATCCATGTGTTTGGGATAATGTGGGTCATTGGATCTAGTGGTTGCTGGTTTGGACTATGTAGAGTTTGGATGGTTGTGGGGACGTGATTGTGTGATATGAGATAGTTGCAGATATTTCATGATGAGGTTGTACAAGATTTCCTATGGCTAGTTGGTTTGGCGTGCTTGGATGGTGGTAGCATTGAGGAATCACGAGATCCTTGAGAGGTATCTCACATGGTGGTTTTTCGGACCCCCTTTCCTTCTATGATTATTTTTGGATACTTGATTGCAATAATAATTTGATTGGTATATATTGTAATGGTATGTGCCTTCCTGCTCCATTACTTTTCCATTTTTTGTGTTAGAGATGCTTGGATGAGGCCTATAGCAGGCCTGGGAGAGATTGGATGTTAGATTCTTCAAGTAGGGTGAATAAAAAATGTGTAAAGCTTACATGATGTGTTTGTGAAGTTCATGGCTATGAAGGAAGTTTCCCCTAGTGTTACTTGATGTGTATATTTTTAGGCTTAAATAATAAAAAGGAATTGTTTTTTAGTATCAACTGAACCCCAACATTTACATGACATCCAAATGGATTGCACACCATGTAATTCCCCTATGCAGCGTGTTTTAAAGGTTTCAATGATTAGGTTTTTTCCAAACTAAAAGTTCTCTCTCGTTATAGATGAAAAAAGACTCCCCTTTCAAGTGTTTTGAGATTATTTTCAATGGGTATTTTTTCTCATATTCCCAAAATTTATCTATAATTGATCTGTGGTTCCTCATGCTGAGGTTGTGGGTTGTGGGTGATCATCTTCACTCGGTCATGCATAGAGAATCAGCAAGGCTTCTTTGAAGTAGGGAATCCATATTTTCTCTTTATTGTGTGTCATTCTAGAGGGTTTTACATTCATTTATCTATGGTTTATGGTTGTTCTAGGTTAATCAAAGATAAATAATTGGATAAATTGAAATTGAGTTTAAAAGGGGAATGCTTTTCATGGATTTACATATTTGTTATTACTGTGATATTGGGGATTGTACGGTCTTGATGCTCCTTAAAAAACTATAGCCATTTGAGAATTTTTTTTATGCTAGATGATATGTTTTTTGATTATTGTGAATGGTTTGATTATTGTTATATCACCCAAATATGGAAATTGGATAACCAATCTAACTAAATGGATTCCCTAAGATTATGGTTTGTGTGATAATGCCACTAAAATAAATTGGAATGTGATAAAATCCCCATTGTAAATTTATAAAATGATCTTCATGTGTTGTAATGTGCGGCCAATCTTATGGGGTGGCGTTGTGAAATTTATGTGTGGTCGGGGAATGTAATGATAGTGGATTTTTCCATGCTTTATGGATGGTGAGTGGTTTGTTTGGTCATGATTTTGGGGTGGCGAGGTGGTTTGTTTGGCCAAGCTTATAGGGTGATGAGGTTTTTTTATGGACATGATTTTGGGGAGGCGAGTTGGTTTGTTTGTCTATGCTTTTGGGGTGGTGAGAAGGTGGTTTCTTGTTCTAGATACCTGGGTAGTGATTGAATAAATAATTGATTAATATTGTTTTTAAAGATATGTGTTAGTTTGGTTTATAGGATGGAAATAGATAATGAATAAATAAATGATGGGTTGTGTGGTTAAATTTAGTTGATGCCAAATAATGAAGTGAATTTGGTGGATAATGGGAATTAGTTGGAAATGGGAAATGGGGTTTTTTCGTGTTGTGTAGTGTTATAAATTTAGAGGTGGAAACGAAATAGATTATGTTGTGAGTTGGTTAGAGTTTGGTTGTGAACCAATAGGGTGGTCTTGTGTGTGGATATACATATATACTTGTGTATTCATTATGATTTCTTTAAGCACTCTACCCATATTGATCACTATGTTTTTCAATACATTCGGTGGGTAGGACAGATGGCTAGGTACTGACCCATTCCCACTTTCTCTTCTAGGAGAGGTAGGTATTTAACATGTTATGATGGTCGGAGGATTGTTAGTACATTAGATGGTAGTTGTGATAGACTATGTGTTTTTTGGAGATATGTGATATCCCATGTGTTTTTGGGTGAGATATGACTAGGCTAGCGGGGAGGCTTCTGGTGGGTGTCATTCATAGTAGGAAGATAGCATGAGGTTGATGGTCTACATGGTCATGATACCCTACTACTTTGGTTATGGTAGTGGTTTTTTTGTGGCCCATGTGTTTTTGGTCAAGGTGTGATGTGGTCGTGCTTATGGGGAGGATATCCAATCTGTCTTCCTTTGAGGTGTGTTGTGACTGTGCTTGTGGGGAGGTGTGATATACAAATGATATGGGAGTTCCATTATGTATGATGTTTGGGTGCGATAGTGGCATAATAGCAGGAAAGTATTGTGTTTTACCCTTATTGATGTGATTATTATTATATTATACTACTTGGTTTGATTAATTTGGTGAGTGTTCCTTAGTGAGGATGGGGTGAATAATTCACCTATTTAGGTGTTGTTGGTTCTTTTTTTTGTGGGTGCATTAGTATTTTCTTTTTACATGTGCATTAAAGGATTTTGTTTTCCTACTAAGTTTTTCTTGTATTGTCCCCGTACATATATAATTTTTTTTCATGTTTCCATGTGAATTATGTGGACTGTGTTGTACATTACTAGTTTGGACCTTTGGATCACTGATGTGTCGCAACCTTAGCTTTTCTTTTGGCTATTTAATTTGGATACTTTTATCTGTATTAGTTTTATTTATACGTACATGTGGTATGGATTTGGTTTCTTTTATATTATGTCATGGTGTTTTTTTTTGGATGAATCATTTTATCTTATGATACTATTTATCGTATAGAGGGTAATTTCTCCCATACATGACATTTTTATACCCTCGGTGGCAGTGGCCAACCAGGAGCCTAATGAAGCAGTATTGTTACAAAACATTATACAAGATCTTTATGTGGTTCCTAATAGTAAAGATATTATCACACTGTATTGGGATAATATTGTAGTGGTGGTTCTAGCCAAGAAGTCGTGGTCACATCAATGGAGGAATTATATAATAAGAAGGTATCATCTCTCGAGAGAGTTTTATCAAAGAGGAGTGGTCGAAGTAAAATAGTTTCCATAGAATATAATGTAGTGGAATTGTTGACTAAAGTCTTATCTTAGTTGAAGTGTGAATATCAAGTGGGAACTAGTAGACTAAAAGTTTTTATTAGTCGGTTGTAGTGAAAGTGGGAGTCTAATGGAGTTTTTTCCCTAGAACCAATTAAAATTACACTCTTTATTACATAAATATTAAAACTCCATAATATTAACAAATATAATATCACATTATGAGTGTTCTTCTATGTAACATTTATTTGATAATGTTCTTAATGTATTCGTTATGTCGAATGGTCATAGTAATTCTTCACTATAATGAAAACCTTGAAGTGTTATGACAATATTATTAAACATGAATACAATGTTCTATTTGAAATATGTCTGATGGGACACAAATTATGTTTGATTATCAGGTGTTGGATGCTCGTAAGTGGATGAGTCTTCTTCTCATGAAGTTTAATCTTTAAGAAGGTGGATTATGAAGGTTTACTAACCAATAGAAATTCCATATTTTTTATGTATCATTTGATATTTCTATATGCATACATGTGTATGGGTCCTTAGACAAGTTATTGTGGTTAATGTATATCATGAATTGGGTACTTTTATATATTGTCGAAAACCATAATGAAATATACTTGTGGAAAATTAAGATAATTTGGGTGCATCATAAGTGATATGACATTGATTGAATAAGTCGAAATAGGTTTTTTCTCATTGAAGTTAATATAAGTATATATCTCTAGTTCATTGATTGAAATTAAACTACTAAATTAAGTTTATGGTCATGGGATTTTATCAATGAGTTTATTTCAGATAGACAAATAATGATATATCAAGCATATTGGTTGGTGACACAAGTATGCAATATTTTTTATGAAATATAAAGAAAAATAGATTTTATTACCTGGTAAGTGTTCATATGGGGTTGTTGTCATTATAGAATTAACTTCTTTCTTTATTGGTTCTTTAATGTGTTACTAGATGATAATATTGTACTTTAGGTTAGTTTGTTTAATGCCACTAAGAAAGAGGTCAATAGGGTCACACACTAATTGTATCCAAAATCTAAAATTAAGTTTTAATTGAATTTAATATTTAGAATGAATATTATTCTCAAGACTTAGGAATAATTATTAATTAGGGTATGTTGATCACATTAATTAAATCACCTTATTCGAGTTTAGAATAAATATGATTTGAATATTAAAAAAATATTTATGCACTGGTATTGAATAAAATATTTTTTTATTTAGTGAATGAATAATATATTGATATTTTTTTATTTAAATAATTATTAATTATTTTAGGTTTAATAAATATTGATGAGGATTAATGGGTCAAGTTAATGGTCTAATGAAATGATGTAGATTATTTAATATCATTGAAATAAATATTAATTTATTTATTTAAGAATTGATATTTAAATATACTTGAGTTGGTGCCCGCCATGAAATATAATAATATTATAATTATTTTATTATTTTATTTGATGTTTTATTAGAATAAAAAATAAGATTATGGATCTTTGTGTAAAAAATAATTGTTTATCCCCATGTATATAATTTCAATTATATCATTTCTAGGGTTATGTGAATAGTTGTTCATGTCATATTCTCTCAAGATAATTATCTAAGACAGAATGTAATTTCTCAAAAATGATCTCAAGAACAAGAGGTAATCTTCCTCCTCCATTTCAAGAATGAGAGAACATTAGAAATATTTCTTGAAGCTCAATGGAATTTCTGTTATGATCAATAGAAAACAATGTTATGAATTTGATGCATCTGTGCCAGCGCTCAATGTTCCAACTATGAAGTTTTGTGATACATGGTAAAAATGTGGATACTGCTATAGGAATTTTGTTTGGATTATTCACCGCAAAGATGATACAAAAGCGGCTACTAATTTGATCATCAAAGATGAAGTAATTATCAATTTGAGGTAATTCTTATTATAAATTAGTCATAAATTAAATAATAAATGATTTTCCCAGAGAATATTTTGGGTTTTTATTCATCCAGTTCTACATATTTATCCAAAGAAATTGATAAGAATCATTGATGGGATTGAGCACAAAAACTTCCATTTCACCTATGAACCTTTAAAAGGCACATTCCCTTTGGTCACATCATGTCAATTTACTTAGTGAAATCTTTAACAAATGTTTATTGGGCCCATGGAACCACATTTTATGTATCATGATCATATTTCACAATATCAACATCTCATGTTGAGGGGAAGTCTTCTCTAGTTTTCTCTTTTATGAATCTTTATATTCCAATTTTTGGCATTTTACTGTGGGAGTTATAGTAGTTATCTTAGTTAGATAATTAATATATGATTCAATGTTCAAAGGTTTTATTAGGTCAATAGTTTGTCTAAAATTTATAATCTTTCTTTTATATTTATTTTTTCATCTGTAAATTATAATAAGTCAATCTCTCATTGAGATATGGATTCTGGATACTCTAATTATATAAATTTAATAATAATTAATTTAACTGGGCCTCTTAGTGGTATACCCTAGTGGTTACATCTTTTTGGGGTCTCAAGGAGGTCTTAGGGGTGCAATGGAATGGAATGGAATGGAATTAATTTCCATGTCTAGTCATTATTTGTATGGTTTTTTGTGGGTTATGATGACAAGTAATGGTTAGACACCTTTTTTATCATCCAAATAAAATGTTTAGTGATAGAATGGTCTGGAAAATATGTTTTTTATTAAAATATATATAAAAAAACTATGAGAAATAAAATTAAAAAATAAAAAAAAAAATTTAAAAATTGAATGAAGGAATTTTTTTATATTATAAATAATAATATCAAAAAAAATTCATTCAATTAGAAAGCTCCAAAATGATGAAACACTGATTTTGGTTTCATTACATTATGTTCCATTAATGATTACTTCATTCCACCCTATGAAAATTCACATAACACATGTACCCTAACTAATTAAGTTTTTAATTTAATAGATTATCATCATAAAAAATCAATAAACCTACTCAACACATATTCCAAGAAAATAACTTTTGTTTACCCTATGTAGATATTTCATATGATCATACCAAGTAATATTAATCATTCTAGAAGGATCACATACATGATAACATATTGTTTATCATGTAGACAATTTTCATGTTCCAAATGAAAGATTGGTATTGTGGGATGAGAAATGAAACAAAATCCTTGTTTAGCATGACCTCAAGCTCACTATTCTTCATATTTATGTTATCAAACCTTTTCTTCCCTTGGATGAACGATCATGTTTTTGGACTCTTATTTTGAAAAAAAAATTACTAATGGATCTCCCCTCATACAAAATTGGACAATACCTACTATTGGAATATTATAGAACAATGATAACTATGAATTGGTTTATGTCACACTACATACTATATCACTCCTTAATTCAACCATATTTAATCAATCATGGTCCAACAAAGACTAAGAAATATTTCATATATCTTCATAATCAACATCCTCAAGCACATGTCCCTCATAGATTCCCCTCTCAATCTCCACCACGTACCAATCCACAACCTACATCACCCACCCCTTCTACTTATACTACCCCATCTCTGCCAGCGCCTTTCTCATCACCTTCAAATCTATCCCCCCACACACCCAATAATCATTCTAGTTTCTCATCTCCTTTTCCTTCTCATCCCCTCTCATCAATACATCAATTTTTCACTCCTCGCTATTGCAATTGATCTTCCCCAACCCACCACATTTATTCCTATCCACCCAAAATTTAACACCCCAAGCTTCCACGTTATGCTTTCCTTTGAATAATACAGTAGCGTGTGTTTTACGCAACTTCGAGTTTTAACACACACCACAACCAATCAAAGTAGCCGTTATGAATAGTAATACCCACTTTTAAAAATTTTATAAATTTTATCTTTCAAAATGGACTTCATTTTTGGATTCAGAATATCAAAATTAGCCTAGGGTGAATTTTTGGTATTTTTCTGAAAACTTTCAATTTTTGATGAATAGTGAAAAACACTAAGTTATAGTTTAAAACCAAATTTTTATTTAAATAATTATTTATTTTATTTAAATTTATTTTAGGTCAAAATAGATACATAATACCTATATAAGTTCAATTTAATTCATTGGAGTTAGTTTATAATAATTTTATATATATATAAATCTTATTGAACTTTTCACCGTCTTTTACCTATTTCCTAGGAGAATTTGCAAATTCACATAAAACTTAATTTTACCACTTCTGTGAGTGGAATTTAGAAAATCTGAGAGGCACGTTTAATATCAAAGAGTAAAATGTTGTTCAATAAGATAAAAATATTTTTTTGTGAATAGTAACTTTTTACTTTTATTTACCACGGTTAAAAGTAAATAGGGTAATTAAGGGTAAAAATGATATTATTATTACCCTAACACATGTCTTAGTTATATTGAATAAGTATAATTCGAAAACAAACAACCTTAGGAATAAAATATGAACCTCTTTGGTCCACTTGGATTAGATTAGGACATTTATTATTCTTTAATTCAAAGAAGAGTCAAAAGAGTTAAAATCAAAGTTTAATAACTAAAACATTTTTAATATAGAGTATACATAAGATAAATTCGATTATAAATATTAATTAGAAAGCTAAAAATATTTACTATATAATTTTATTTTATTTATAATTTTTAGACATTAAATAATTTAATTTATTTATGACACAATGGTGATGCAGTAATTACCTAATTAATGAAATATTAAAATAAATAAGATTATAAATATCCAAATAAATGTACTTTGAGACTTTTTATAAATTCCACTAGTTTTATAGGTTTATATGACATATTAAGGTTGGTTAGATGAATTTTTTTCGAAGTAATAATGCTGTTATGAATTTAGCAAAAAAAATACCAAATAGTGTCAAAATTGACATAAAAGAGTTTTTAAAACAAATATTATATTATTAATTGATATTTTATTCCTAAAAATATAAGGTTTGGAAAGAGGACTTATATAATGATAGTTGTATCATTAATGGGCCACTTGGGGGGTCTCTAGGAAGTATATAGTGTTGTACCTCTCGTACCCCTCGTGGTTTAATTTTCATGATCACAATCACTCTCTTATTTATCTAATCTTGTTTTAAGTGTTTTTGTTGATAGGAAAAAGGTTGCCAAGGAATTGGGCCAAGAAAGCATGAAATCCAAAGTGGACTGATTTCAGTCCACCGGCCAACCGGTGGATGACCACCGGCCAGCCGATGGAGCCTGGACAAAAGGCATCCTTCTGTCCAGACCACCGGCCAACCGGTGTCCCACCACCGGCCGGCCGGTGGAACCCAGACAGAATGGGTCAGCTACTGCCTCAGAACCGGCCAACCGGTGGCCTCCTCACCGGCCAGCCGATGGTGCCTGAGCCCGAGCCCTCTCCCTTTTTCAAAGCACCGGCCAACCGGTGGCCTAGCACCGGTCAGCCGGTGGAGCCAGTCAAACTAGTCGTTGGGCTTTGACCAGGCTTGTCCACTTGACTCCCAACGGCTCCGAAGGCCTCTCCAACAGCTCCGAAGACCCCCAAAGGCCATTTGAGGGTTCCCCCTCTATAAATAAAGGACTAGGAAGCCCTAGAAACACAAGGAAGCCCACAGACACATTTTTGATCATTTGGCGAACCTCCGGCGCATTCCCTCAAGGAACCCTCACTTGCTCCAACCTTCTTCCACATTCAAGGAGCACCACCATAGAAGCTTGGGATCGCTCTTCATCAACTTCATCAATCCATTGGGGCCCAAGACTTCTCCCATTACGTTTTTTATCGTTTTATCATTTTGAGCTTTATTTTGGGTTTGTGCCTACAAACCCCCATTTCTCTCATCCTCCTTTCATTTGGGTTTTCACACCACCTTCAAGGTGTGAAGAGGTTAGTCAAGCCTTCCCTTTTAAAAGGCTTGAATCAAAGGTGAGCTAGCCTTCACCTGTAAGAAGGCTAGTGGGTTCTTGCTCAACCATTAAAAGAAAGTGGGTTCTTGCATAACCATTAAAAGCAAGCTATAATAAGTTCTAGACTAACCTTAAAGCCTAGTGGGTTTCTTGCTAAAACCATTAAAAAGCAAGCAGTAGTAAATCTCTCAACGGTTGAGTTGGGAGCGGAGACGTAGGCTTTGGTTTAAGCCGAACTCCGTTATCAAGTTTTGTGTCTTGCCTCATTTATTTCCGCTGCACTTTTAACTTTGATTTTAAATTGTTAATTATTTTTTAAAAGGAAATTCACCCCCCCTCTTGCCATCACTCTCCTCCCAACAATTGGTATCAGAGGAAAAGTTTGAGTAATACCCTAACCGGTTTCAAATTCAAGATCCTTAGTGATGGCTTCAACTTCTTTCGCCCCCGAAGGCTATTCTTTGGGTCGTTCTTCATTTTTTGATGGAACCGACTATACCTATTGGAAAACCCGCATGACTACTTTTCTTAGAAGTATAGGTTATCCTATTTATATAATTTTCATGCATGGTTACTCTCTTTCTTATCCCGATGAATCCAAATGGACCCAAGCCGATATTAAAAATTTCGAGCTTGATGGCAAATCCATGAACGCTTTACATTGCGGCCTTGATCGTAATGAATTCAATCGAGTTTCCACATGCACCTCATCACATGAAATCTGGAAACTATTGGAGGTTACCCATGAGGGGACCAACAAAGTTAAGGATACTTGATTGGATATGTACCGTCAAGATTTTGAGTCTTTTACCATGCATCCATCTGAAAATATTACTGAAATGTTTACACGTTTTACTGACGTTTGCAATGGAAGAAAATCTCTTGGAGATGATGTTTCTGCAGAAACGATGGTCAAAAAGATCCTTTGGATCCTACCAAGCACATGGGCACCGAAAGTCAAGGCAATCCAAGAAGAAAAAGACATCAAGAACATGCCGGTCGAAGAGCTCATCGGATCCCTCATGACCTACGAAATTACCATGAGGAGGCAAGCTGAAAAGGAAGGCAAACCGATCAAAACTCCAAAGAACATCGCCTTCAAAGTTCAAAAAGAAGAAAGATCCTCCTCCTCATCGTCTTCCTCCTCAAGCGATGATTCAGAAATGGAGAATCTTGCCCGCAAGATGCACAAATTCATGAAGAAGCACAAGAAGAAGAAATCCCGCAAGGCTCAACCCAACGAAAAATCTGAGCCCGAGGTAACATGTTACGGGTGTGGCAAGAAAGGCCATTACAAGCCCGATTGTCCACTCAACAAGAAAAAAGCCAAGCAAAAGGAAAAGAAGAAGGCATTCAAGGCCACATGGAGTGATAGCTCCACATCCTCCTCCTCCTCCTCCTCAAGCGACAACGGTAAAAAATGCCTAATGGCATTTCATGAGGTAACATCTTCCGACTCCTCATCCTCTTGTTCTTCTAATTCTTTTAATCACTTATCTTATGACGATCTCCAATATGCGAGAGATCAATTGGAGGAAGGTTTTCACGAACTTTCTTCCAAATTTGTTGCTTTAAAAAAGAATTTCAAAAAACTTTCTTCCGAAAAGGAACAACTTCTCAAAGAAAAGGAGGAGTTGTCCCTCAAGATCCAAAACCTTCCCGATGTTGATTCTATGGAATCAACAATCAAAGATTTAAGGGAATCTCTTGCCAAGTTCACCCAAGGTGAACAAAATTTGACCAAATTGCTAGGTTCCCAATGCGTATCTAGAACCACCCAAGGGCTTGGCTATTCCAAGCAAGCTTCCTCTTCCCATGCTCCAACTATTTTTGTAAGGGGGAGCTCCCAATTTAAATTTTGTAACTATTGCAAAAAACCCAGGAACTTAATTTATGAGTGCGATTGCAAAAATGCCCGGTATGGAAGGCCTAAAACCATTTCTCTTAGTGATGAATTTCTTAGGAGAAGACCCGCCACTAGACAAGTATGGATTGAAAAATCCCTTTTAGCGAGTCTCACCGGACCAAAATTTGTCTCGGTTCCAAAATCCTCTCCCCGGTAATTTGTTGTTTTTATTTAGGGGGAGTTAGGATTGTTTAAGCTTTTTTGCGTTTTTCAATTCAAAACTTTCAATTCAATTTCAAAAATTTCAATTGGTTTAAAATCTCTACCTTGTTTTTCAACTCATTCCCTCAATCAAGTTTTATGCCCCGTGCTATTTTGATAATCACAAAGGGGGAGAAATTCTTGGTTGATTGGGGGAAAAATCTTTCTCTCATGCTTTGCTTTACTTTTCAATTTATCCTTTAAAGCATGCCTCTAATTTCAGTCTTTTACATTGCTTGTTTTGGTGATTGTGATCATCAAAATAGGGGGAGATTGTTGTACCTCTCGTACCCCTCGTGGTTTAATTTTCATGATCACAATCACTCTCTTATTTATCTAATCTTGTTTTAAGTGTTTTTGTTGATAGGCAAAAGGTTGCCAAGGAATTGGGCCAAGAAAGCATGAAAGCCAAAGTGGATTGATTTCAGTCCACCGGCCCACCGGTGGATGACCACCGGCCAGCCGATGGAGCCTGGACAGAAGGCATCCTTCTGTCCAGACCACCGGCCAACCGGTGTCCCACCACCGGCCAGCCGGTGGAACCCAGACAGAATGGGTCAGCTACTGCCTCAGCACCGGCCAACCGGTGGCCTCCTCACCGGCCAGCCGGTGGTACCTGAGCCCGAGCCCTCTCCCTTTTTCAAAGCACCGGCCAACCGGTGGCCTAGCACCGGTCAGCCGGTGGAGCCAGTCAAACTAGCCGTTGGTCTTTGACCAGGCTTGTCCACTTGACTCCCAACGGCTCCGAAGGCCTCTCCAATGGCTCCAAAGACCCCCAAAGGCCATTTGAGGGTTCCCCCTCTATAAATAAAGGACTAGGAAGCCCCGGAAACACAAGGAAACCCACGGACACATTTTTGATCATTTGGCGAACCTCTGGCGCATTCCCTCAAGGAACCCTCACTTGCTCCAACCTTCTTCCACATTCAAGGATCACCACCATAGAAGCTTGGGATCGCTATTCATCAACTTCATCAATCCATTGGGGCCCAAGACTTCTCCCATTACGGTTTTTATCGTTTTATCATTTTGAGCTTTATTTTGGGTTTGTGCCTACAAACCCCCATTTCTCTCATCCTCCTTTCATTTGGGTTTTCACACCACCTTCAAGGTGTGAAGAGGTTAGTCAAGCCTTCCCTTTTAAAAGTCTTGAATCAAAGGTGAGCTAGCCTTCACCTGTAAGAAGGCTAGTGGGTTCTTGCTCAACCATTAAAAGCAAGTGGGTTCTTGCATAACCATTAAAAGCAAGTTGTAATAGGTTCTAGACTAACCTTAAAGTCTAGTAGGTTTCTTGCTAAAACCATTAAAAAGCAAGCGGTAGTAAATCTCTCAACGGTTGAGTTGGGAGCGGAGACGTAGGATTTGGTTTAAGCCGAACTCCGTATCAAGTTTTGTGTCTTGCCTCATTTATTTCCGCTGCACTTTTAACTTTGATTTTAAATTGTTAATTATTTTTTAAAAGGAAATTAACCCCCCCTCTTTCCATCACTCTCTGCCCAACATATAGTAAGTTTATTAACTATATAATATAAAAATATAAAGAGACATGGTAAATGTCAAACTAATTAACTAAGAGTTAAAACTAAAATATAAGGTTAATATAGTGACCCAAACCTATCTAAAACCTATTGGTTGAGTGATTTTTGACCTATCCCCATCTAAACTTTAAATAATCTACTTTGTAACCATTTGAAACCGAATATGAATTTATTATAAAATAATATTTCTAGCTTTTCCAAAGGTGCCCCTCACCCCTCCTATAAAAGGGCACTCCCCCTTATCTCAAATTCATACCCTCAAAGCTTTTTGGTTTGTCCAAACTCTGCCCAAATACCCTCTCAACATTCCTCCATTCATCATAGAGGAATTCCTTTAGTCATAAATCCAACTTAAGGAGCCCTTTTGATCAAATCAAAAGGAAGGACCTGAAGAAGAGGTAATGTTTTCACCAACCTCTTTCAAGTTCCTTTCTTCTTCCACTTATTCTTTCTTTGTTTTTTACATTCTAAAATAATAACTACAGTATATTCTATATATTGTGATGTTATTATAAATATGGTACAACCATATTCAGTCTTCTATCCATCCTTTTAATGACATGTCACCATACGTGTGTACGTACGGCTTACCGTCTCCACGTTATGGTGTAATTGTTATTCAAAACACTATTATTTGGATGGGTAAGATAATGATGTGTAATTGAAGTAAATAATAAATATAACATTATAATTATTCTGTATATATTATATACCATCCAATTATATATTATTTTATTATCAATACAATGATATTGTCGCTCGTGCGTACGTACGGACTACCGTCTCCATGAACGCGATGAGATTAATTCCACATCGTATCCATTCAAGTCTAATTATCATTTGATGATTAAAAATAATGTTTAAGTAGTTGATATAATTCTAGATATAAATAAAATACAACCTATCCATAACAAACATCGCTTATTTAACAAAACATATAAAAGAAAACGAGTAAGTTAACAACCGAAATGACGACAATACTAAGATATTATTAACAAAGCAATGTTAAAAGATCATATATGATATCATATTAATGTATAAAATTCTTGTATAATTTAATAACAATTATTTCACCATTATACATGAGTTTAACCTACCCTCGACCAAGGAAAAGTACAAGGTAAGGGTTTATTTCACAATCTCTTCATTATTCGAGGTTGTTTATATGTAATTATCTACTAGGACCTCTTTATCATCCACATCCATGTTTCTTAAAAATGTATTTCAAATCATTCTTACTATTTTACAGAATATGGGTTGATGTCAGATATACCCTTGTTTGACATTTTATAAGAAGTTTATAAAGTAATCTTTCCGTCGTTTTCCAAAAAAGGTCATCTTTAACCTTTTCCACAGAATTAAGGTAAGAATGTCTTTTTAACTTATACGGTGTGTGCGGAAATTTTATGCAGTTATAAAATCATTGAAACTTACCTTAAAAGCTTAAAATAATATTTTCAAAGTGAATGTTTTATTTTATAATTATGTGGCTTTTAAAGGATTTCAAAAAAAGAGATATTTCTCTCATACAGTTTTGATTTCATCTATGTCAACATCCTTTGATGGATTTTAAGCTTATTTGAAGTTGATTTATTATGATACAAAACTTTCATATTGTATTGAAGGTATTGTGATATGTTTGAATATGGATGTGTTATTTTTATACCATTCATGGTTTATGGAGAAAGTGTTGACATTTCATATGCTAGTTTTAATACGACTGTTTATGTTATGTTTAAACTTGTTCATATGAGGAATGCATTGGACTTAATAAGTGACGAGTGGAGCTCGCTATAGATCCTCAATGCATCGGTAGGTCTCATGAGACAAACTACTATCTTGGAACAAGACCTTGACAAAATATTATTTGTAGTCTTGGCACAAGGCCTTAACTATGTGGTTATGATAGTCTGGCATTATGCATTACATCGTTATGAAAGTGGTTATTGATATTGCATGTGATTATTTGACTAGTAGAATATACATGTGAATAAGTAAATGGAATTATTTCATTTTATTTCTGCCATATTATACTGAAGTTCATGTTTAAAAGGATTTTGTTTTAGTTATACATTGCCTTAAATGTTTATGCTTATTTATGAAAGTTTCCTCTATATTGTTATCCTTACCGAGCATCTGATCTCACGCCTTTCTATGTTTTATTTTTCCAGGATTTGAAGAAGTAATTTATGAATGAATTTTATGGATAGTATGAGGGGATATGATTGTGGACTATGGAGACTATGTTGTTGGATTTTTCACTTTATGATGCAATGTAAACTCTATGAATGTATCTAGTGATTCCATGGCTACTAAACTAATCGGTATTTTGAGACTTGATCTTTTGTGATCATGCCAATGTTATGTAATAATGAACCGACTCTGGGTAACTGGGGTCGGGGAATTATAGTTGGTATCAGAGGAAGTTTAGTACAAACCTTGTAAGCTAGATTTAGATAAACTCTGATTAGAGAACATAGACCTAAGACATACTTTGAGGATTAGTATAGAAGAACTTCCTAGAATTTTGGTATTGTACAGATTTTGTGAGTTTTCCAAGCAATACATCCCTATCTGGATACGAGAAGGTAGAGGCGGCTCTGGAACATATGTACCTAGGGTTAAAACCCGAAAACACCGCTTTGAGCTAGACTCGAACGGGAACCGGTGCACAACAATGGGCCTTACTGCACTCTTGGTTACGACACTCTTGGGGGAAATGCTTAGGATAATTATCATTTTCTTTACAAACCATTATGAAGGGTTTATGAGTATATAATTCCTCAAAGAAAACATTTTTTATGATTATGGATTATATCCATAAACTGTTCAATTTATGTTAAGTGTTTTAAAAGTTTAGAATTATGTATTTCGAT
This sequence comes from Viscum album, assembly GCA_963277665.1. NCBI lineage: Eukaryota > Viridiplantae > Streptophyta > Magnoliopsida > Santalales > Viscaceae > Viscum > Viscum album. The sequence continues at coordinate 794,121,413 of OY728147.1, forward strand.
TCATAAACTAATCTATTTTATGACATTATTTAGAAATGGTGCCTAGTGGAAGGAATGGAAACCATATCAATACACGCACTCCATGTTGGGATTTCCCTCCTGTTCAAGATAATTATAGTGGAGCTGGTTGTAGATACCTGAAGCTTGACGTACATGGACATTACATTACATTTGAGGAATACTTAGTACATAACAAAAAACACACACACAAGGATCGTAATAGTTTAGTGTCTTTGGAAACTCGGAATATAATCTTCTAATCGTGGTGAAAGATCTTCAAAATCTCCCATAAAGATCTTCTTTTTTTTTACCTAAAACCTTTCTTTATATCCTGGGGAAAAGAAAACATAAAAGGGTGAGCTCAAATGCTCAGTAAGGGTAAACAAAAGAAATATCAATCACATCGTATTCATAAGAACATAACATTTTGGAAATCTTAACCTGCAAAAGAGAGCATAATTTCATAACATGGGATAAATAATGGTAGTGAAATGTAATCACAATAATCATAACTTAAAACATGAAACTTTGTGGCATTCACACATAATCATAGAGAATCATTTCTTGTTAGTCATGACTCATTTCCAAGACTATCTTAGTGGACAAAGTCCCTTTCTGAATCGAGTAACCCTCGTTTCAGTCCAGTTTCACTGAACCGGTATAACCTACCATTCCAGCCATGTCTATCTCATGAGATAAAAAATCTTTACCCAATGAATTGGAGGGAGATATAGGTCCCACCCATCTTATAATGAATCCTTTCTTATGTGTGCCACATAATCATAAACCATACATCATAACGTAACCCATGTAATAAAAATGGGATTCTTAAACAACATGACATCATAAAACAATTCATATAAGATAAAGGAATTCATAAAAATGTTTCCATCACAATATAATCAAATCCATGTAATAATAGGGATAAAAACAGAACCCTTTTATTATCTTAGATGGAAAATAATTTTGATAAAATACTTGAATTGAATTCTTGAGGAAAATATCCTTTCTTCTTCAAAATCAATTTCTTTTCACAAAACATCATGCAATTTTAAAAGAAAACGATTTTATTGAAAATAGTCATGAAATATTTTGGAGGAAGGTTCATGAAAATAAGGCTTTATAAAACCGTAAAAATCCGTTCGTGTCGTATAAGTTAAAAAAAACATTCTTCGTACTTTTGTCGGAAAAGTCAAAAAGTACCTCGTATAAAAAAAACGACAAAAGATTCCTTTCATATCTTTTACTAAAAACTCATAGAAGGGTAAAATTGGATTTAAAAAATTTTATGTGGATGGAAATAATATTACATATTGAGAAAACATGGATGTGGATGATAAAATACACCCCAGTAAATACCAACGTATAAACAATCTCGGATAAAAACGAGATTGTGATATTTCCCTTACCTTAGGTCCGACTTGCTTTGTAAGTGTCCGAACCTCCTGTATAATGATTTAAATCATGTTATTTACTTATTACAGAATCATATTCATTGTTATGATATCATATATGGTTCACTTATGACATTATATTACCCGTTCTTTTGTAAATTCCATGTTAAAGAAGCGTTTTGGGTAAAATCGTTTCATTTATCGTAGGTGTTTTGACTTGTTGTTCTTGACATCATTATTACTTATATCATGATTTACTTACTTCCAGAATATAAAATATGATTTATATATCATATATATTCAGTATATATATATATATATATAATAGGTAGATAAATAAAATGAAAAACACCGTTCATGGAGACGGTAGTCCGTACGTACGCATGAACGTTGTTTTCCTTTCCTTATTGTCTTGAAATGGAAGTAAGTAGATGACATACATATGTATATATATACATAAATCCAGTAGCTTTATAATTTCATATATTTCATTATTATTTCTTATATATACTTTATAATCATTCTTAAATGGTTAACATGGAAAATGAATCTCATCGCGTCGTGAAGACGGTAGTCCGTACGTACGCACGAGCGATGATATCATTTCCATAATTATTGAATTGAATTGGAGTGGATGATACAATATATAAGAATCATTATGATGTTATAATAACTATTTATAGTTATTCTTTACACCATAATACCCATCCATGTAAGGTGTTGGTGGAAAAACAGATTACACCACGGCGTGGAGACGGTATTCCGTACGTACGCACGCACGGTGATTTTTTTTTCCGTAGGATGGATAGATGGTGAAATAGGGTTGTTTCATACTTATAATAACATATCAGTATATGAGTGATACTGATGTTATTACTTCATAATGAAACAACCTAAGAAGAATAAGTGGAAGAAGAAATAAAGATGAAAGAATTGGTAACGGTAATTACCTCTTCTTTGAAGCGCCTCTTTGAGACCTCCTCTTAGGGCACTAAAATTGGTCTTTGAGGAATACCAGAACCTCTAGGATGTTTCTAGTGAAGTGGAGAAGAGATTTTTTCAGGGTTTGGCCGAGCTTGAGTGCTCAAATTGGTGTGAGGAGGAGGGGGAGGAGGTGTCCTTTTATAAGGGAGGAGAGGGGCACCTTAGGAATATCTCAAAATATTATTTTATATTAAAGTCAAAATCGGTTTATAATGATTCCAAAGGGTCTTATTTCGAATCTAAAGTGGGGATGGGTCGAAATCCTATCAACCAATATGATTTAGACAAGTTTATGGTATTATTTTAACCTTATCAATTAGATTTAACTCTAAGTTAAATAATTTAACTTTTACCGTGTCTTTTTGTTTTCTTACACTATAAGGTTAATACACTTACTATAACATGCCAAAAAAACCCCAAATTGTTTATTATTAATATATATATCCTTATATAAGTCATTTGGCCGAAACTTAGATTTTTAGGAATAAAATAACAATTAATTATATAATATTTGATTTAAAAACTATTTTGTGTCAATTTTGACACTATTTGATATATGATTTTTTTGAAAGTCCTAACAGAATTATATGTTCGAACCAAGTTGATTAAATAAACACTAATATATCATAGTAACCTAGAAAATTAGTGGAATTCATAAAAAGTCTCAAATTATATTTAGTTTGGTGTTTATAACATCAATTATGTCAATATTTCATTAATAAGATAATTACTGCATCATCTTTGTGTCATAAATAAATTACCTTATTTGATGTCTAAAAATTACAAATAAAATACCATTATGTGGGAAATCTTTTTATATTTCTAATGAATATTTACAATCGAATTTATCTGATGTATAACCCTATATTAAAAATGTTTTAGTAAATAAACTTTGATTTTAACTCTTTTAACTCTTCTTTGAATTAAATAATAATAAATGTCCTAATCTAATCCAAGTGGGACTAAATGATAATATTTCACACTTAAGGTTGTTTTTGGTCGAGATACACTTGTCCAATAGAATTAGGACATGTGTTAAGGTAATATTAATATCATTCTTACCCTTAATTACCCTATTTACTTTTAACCGTGGTAAATAAAAGTAAAAAGTTACTATTCACAAAAAATTATTTTCATCTCATTGAACCACATTTTACTTACTGACATCAACCGTGTCTCTCGGATTTTTGAAATTCCATTCATAGAAGCGGTAAAATTAAGTTTTATGAAAAATTCAGTTTTTTAACTACCACTTAGTAGTTTCACTATTCATCAAAAATTGATGTTTTTCAGAACAATGCCAAAATTTCATCCTAAGCTATATTTCATATTCCGAATTCAAAAATGAAGTCTATTTTACCAAAATCATAACATAAAAGTTTCATTAATTAATTTTATAATTAAATCCCGCTGTTAAAACAAATAGCGTGTTTTTAAGAAACAATATCTATCAAAAGATTGACACTTGATTATGTCTGGTTTAAATGTGAAATTACATCCAATGACCAACATTGTATTAAATTGTAAAAATATATTCTAAATATACTTTAAAACCACTCAAATTAATGATTTATCACTATTAATTATTTCGATTAAAAAAGTTGTTTTTAATTATAATTTAGTAATTTTCACTATTCATCAGAATATGAAAGTTATCCGAAAAGTACCAAAATTTCACCTTAGGCTAAATTCGATATTCCGAATCGAAAAATGAAGTCCATTTTGAGAGCTAAAATTTCTAAAATTTAAAAATTGGTTATTACTATTCATAACGGCTAGTTTTAATAATATTTTAATAGCATATCATTGTTTCGTGAAACTCAGTATTACGTACTACACACGCTATCGAGGAAGGTTGCGATTGCGTGTAATGCAAGGCAAGTCAAGGATGCGTGTTGTGCAAGCTCCTTTTGGTGTAGCGTACAACACAAGACATTAGTGAAATAAAAAAAGAATATTTTTCATAAAATCTCGGGCTGTTACATTCTACCCCCCTTAAAATGAATTTTGCCCTCGAAATTCGTCGGGGTTATAAATGGTTTACTATTCGAAAGTTTCTTTAATAGAAACCCACATCCTAAAAAGGAATACCAAAACTTGGATTTAAAAACTAAAGTATGAAATGTAACGATTACCCAAATAAACTAATCACTGGGTTTCCACATAGGTGAAAATATGGATATGGAAGAGAAATCTAACCATCATGTTCTGATGGAGAGTGGTAGAGAACATGGCTATGGAAAAGCCAGTAATCACAAATCCATAGATTTTTGATGATATAAGGTACTATCTGATTCATCAGGTATAAGATCACTAGGACAACATTTTTGGTTTTCAAGATCATTTCCCTAAAGTTGAAAATTTGAATTAGAATAAATACTTACTTTATTTTGGTACAATCTCACTGTTGTTCGTGCCTTGAACAATTTACACTTCATCTCTTAAATAAATGAATTTGAATTTTTTATTCGTGAAGTGTTAGCAGATCATGTGATAGAATTACGGGTCATTCCATCTGTCTCAAACAAAAGGTTAGCAAAAATTATATACATAAGTCGATCTATAGTGAGATTAATCATATAAGGTTCCTAAAATGGACTTATACTTCATATATCATACTGCTTAATATAATAACACTAGTTTCTACTAAACAGGGACTTCTTGTTGGCCAGTGGTAGGCGATAAAGGCCAGTCGCACTTCGGTTGTGGGTTTGATCCCCACAGCCTTGTCCGACGCGATGGGTTGTCGCCCGTCCTGCAGGTTGTCCTTTTTCTAAAACTATATTACTATAACATCCCATCAATAATATCGAAAAAGAAAACAATACTAACTTATGTCCAACATAATCCATTCCAGTCTTTAGGCTTATCCATAATACTGCAGTCCACTCTCAGATATTTAATACCATCGTTGATCCCCATATATCATAAGATATATCTTGTTGGTCACATTCCAAACATTCAAAGGCCTTAATCATGTACTCTCTTGAATACCCATTGAACCATAGTGAAAACTTGAATGTAGTTAAAAGTTAACACTTTCCACATACCCAAAATCCTCAAAATTCTATATACTCAAACCATGATATCACTTAGTCCTTATATCAATCATGAGCTCATGCATACAATCAAACATCTCATTATCGTCTTATCCCTTCATTATGCGCATATCATCTACTTTCCAAAAATACTGGTACCATTCATCACATACTTTCAAAACTTAAGGAAATACAACAATGTAACAATCCTTAGATGTCTCTTTATCCCATAGTACCATGATATTACTTATACAACATTACACTTGATAAACATGTAATCATTTTACTATATTCTTAAACCATTGACCGAGCTTCAACAATTCTTTCATCTCACATATCATTTGTAGTATCTTCATCATCATCCACATAAATACTACCCATACGACCATACTAATTCTCTTCATGAGACTTTCCCTTAGGGCATTGGTTAGCATAATGCTCGTACATTCCACATTTAAAACATTTAACCATTGTTGATGTCGTAGCAATACCATTATCCTCATCCATGTTGTTAAATGAACCTTTTCCTTTGCATTTACTTGCTTTGTGTCCTTCTTTTCCACACCCAAAGCATCTTCCAGTTCCTTTGAAACATTCTCCTTGATGCCTCTTCCCACATGATTTACATAGAGGAAATTGAACTTTCTTTCCTCTATGATCATCATGAAACTCCATCTTTCTCTTATTAGCCGAGTCAGGAAACTTACCAAATTTTACTTTATTGATCATATTATGAGATTGCTGATTCGGCATAATGATGATTTTTGGACTTCCAAATCCCATTTAATTTGGTTGCTCATGAAGAATATCATTCCATTGTCTATCATATCCTCCATTATCGTGAATCACCTTGTTTCCAGCCATTTTCTAAAACCCAAAAAGAATAGTGTGAGAGGCAAAAATCATAATAAAGGGGGAGTAACTTAAATATCTAACATCTTTGGTTTAATCTAATATCGTTACCATAGTTATAGGACTATATCCTATATGTATACTTATCCTTAGGGGCATCCCTATACATACCTTAGAAATATCTCTAGGGATCTCACTAACGTTTTCGCATCCTAGTTTCCAAAGGTTGACTAAACCTTTCCTTTGATACCAACTGTAGATACCCGAAGCTTGACGTACATGGACATTACATTACATTTGCGGAATACTTAGTACATAACAAAAAACACACACACAAGGATCGTAATAGTTTAGTGTCTTTGGAAACTTGGAATATAATCTTCTAATCGTGGTGAATGATCTTCAAAATCTCCCATAAAGATCTTCTTATTTTTTACCTAAAACCTTTCTTTATATCCTGGGGAAAAGAAAACATAAAAGGGTGAGCTCAAATGCTCAGTAAGGGTAAACAAAAGAAATATCAATCACATCGTATTCATAAGAACATAACATTTTGGAAATCTTAACCTGCAAAAGAGAGCATAATTTCATAACATGGGATAAATCATGGTAGTGAAATGTAATCACAATAATCATAACTTAAAACATGAAACTTTGTGGCATTCACACATAATCATAGAGAATCATTTATTGTTAGTCATGACTCATTTCCAAGACTATCTTAGTGGACAAAGTCCCTTTCTGAATCGAGTAACCCTTGTTTCAATCCTGTTTCACTGAACCGGTATAACCTACCATTCCAGCCATGTCTATCTCATGAGATATAAAATCTTTACCCAATGCATTGGAGGGAGATATAGGTCCCACCCATCTTATAATGAATCCTTTCTTAAGTGTGCCACATAATCATAAACCATACATCATAACGTAACCCATGTAATAAAAATGGGATTCTTAAACAACATGACATCATAAAACAATTCATATAAGATAAAGGAATTCATAAAAATGTTTCCAACACAATATAATCAAATCCATGTAATAATAGGGATAAAAACAGAACCCTTTTATTATCTTAGATGGAAAATAATTTTGATAAAATACTTGAATTGAATTCTTGAGGAAAATATCCTTTCTTCTTCAAAATCAATTTCTTTTCACAAAACATCATGAAATTTTAAAATAAAAAGATTTTATTGAAAAAAGTCATGAAATATTTTGGAGGAAGGTTCATGAAAATAAGGCTTTATAAAACTGTAAAAATCCGTTCGTGCCGTATAAGTTAAAAAAAACATTCTTCGTACTTTTGTCGGAAAAGTCAAAAAGTACCTCGTATAAAAAAAACGACAAAAGATTCCTTTCATATCTTTTACTAAAAACTCATAGAAGGGTAAAATTGGATTTAAAAAATTGTAGGTGGATGGAAATAATATTACATATTGAGAAAACATGGATGTGGATGATAAAATACACCCCAGTAAATACCAACGTATAAACAATCTCGGATAAAAATGAGATTCTGATATTTCCCTTACCTTAGGTCCGACTTGCTTTGTAAGTGTCCGAACCTCCTGTATAATGATTTAAATCATGTTATTGACTTATTACAGAATCATATTCATTGTTATTATATCATATATGGTTCACTTATGACATTATATTACCCGTTCTTTTGTAAATTCCATGTTAAAGAAGCGTTTTGGGTAAAATCGTTTCATTTATCGTAGGTGTTTTGACTTGTTGTTCTTGACATCATTATTACTTATATTATGATTTACTTACTTCCAGAATATAAAATATGATTTATATATCATATATATTCAGTATATATATATATAATAGGTAGATAAATAAAATGAAAAACACCGTTCATGGAGACGGTAGTCCGTACGTACGCATGAACGTTGTTTTCCTTTCCTTATTGTCTTGAAATGGAAGTAAGTAGATGACATACATATGTATATATATACATAAATCCAGTAGCTTTATAATGTCATATATTTCATTATTATTTCTTATATATACTTTATAATCATTCTTAAATGGTTAACATGGAGAATGAATCTCATCGCGTCGCGGAGACGGTAGTCCGTACGTACGCACGAGCGATGATATCATTTCCATAATTATTGAATTGAATTGGAGTGGATGATACAATATATCAGAATCATTATGATGTTATAATAACTATTTATAGTTATTCTTTACACCATAATACCCATCCATGTAAGGTGTTGGTGGAAAAACAGATTACACCACGGCGTGGAGACGGTATTCCGTACGTACGCACGCGCGGTGATTTTGTTTTCCGTAGGATGGATAGATGGTGAAATAGGGTTGTTTCATACTTATAATAACATATCCGTATATGAGTGATACTGATTTTATTACTTCATAATGAAACAACCTAAGAAGAAGAAGTGGAAGAAGAAATAAAGATGAAAGAATTGGTAACGGTAATTACCTCTTCTTTGAAGCGCCTCTTTGAGACCTCCTCTTAGGGCACTAAAATTGGTCTTTGAGGAAGACCAGAACCTCTAGGATGTTTCTAGGGAAGTGGAGAAGAGATTTTGGCAGGGTTTGGCCGAGCTTGAGTGCTCAAATTGGTGTGAGGAGGAGGGGGAGGAGGTGTCCTTTTATAAGGGAGGAGAGGGGCACCTTAGGAATATCTCAAAATATTATTTTATATGAAAGTCAAAATCGGTTTATAATGGTTCCAAAGGGTCTTATTTCGAATCTAAAGTGGGTATGGGTCGAAATCCTATAAACCAATAGGATTTAGACAAGTTTAGGGTATTATTTTAACCTTATCAATTAGATTTAACTCTAAGTTAAATAATTTAACTTTTACCGTGTCTTTTTGTTTTCTTACACTATATGGTTAATACACTTACTATAACATGCCAAACGAACCCCAAATTATTTATTATTAATATATATATCCTTATCTAAGTCATTTGGCCGAACCTTAGATTTTTAGGAATAAAATAACAATTAATTATATAATATTTGATTTAAAAACTATTTTGTGTCAATTTTGACACTATTTGATATATGATTTTTGTGAAAGTCCTAACAGACCTATATGTTCGAAAAAAGTTTATTAAATCAACACTAATATATCATAGTAACCTAGAAAATTAGTGTAATTCATAAAAAGTCTCAAATTATATTTAGTTTGGTGTTTATAACATCAATTATGTCAATATTTCATTAATAAGATAATTACTGCATCATCTTTGTGTCATAAATAAATTAACTTATTTGATGTCTAAAAATTACAAATAAAATACCATTATTTGGGAAATCTTTTTATCTTTCTAATGAATATTTACAATCGAATTTATCTTATTTATAACCCTATATTAAAAATGTTTTAGTAAATAAACTTTGATTTTAACTCTTTTAACTCTTCTTTGAATTAAATAATAATAAATGTCCTAATCTAATCCAAGTGGGCCTAAATGATAATATTTTACACTTAAGGTTGTTTTTGGTCGATATACACTTGTCCAATAGAATTAGGACATGTGTTAGGGTAATATTAATATCATTCTTACCCTTAATTACCCTATTTACTTTTAACCGTGGTAAATAAAAGTAAAAAGTTACTATTCACAAAAAATTATTTTCATCTCATTGAACCACATTTTACTTACTGACATCAACCGTGTCTCTCGGATTTTTGAAATTCCATTCACAGAAGCGGTAAAATTAAGTTTTATGAAAAATTCAGTTTTTTAACTACCACTTAGTAGTTTCACTATTCATCAAAAATTGATGTTTTTCAGAACAATGCCAAAATTTCATCCTAAGCTATATTTCATATTCCGAATTCAAAAATGAAGTCTATTTTACCAAAATCATAACATAAAAGTTGCATTAATTAATTTTATAATTAAATCCCGCTTTTAAAACAAATAGCGTGTTTTTAAGAAACAATATCTATCAAAAGATTGACACTTGATTATGTCTGGTTTAAATGTGAAATTACATCCAATGACCAACATTGTATTAAATTGTAAAAATATATTCTAAATATACTTTAAAACCACTCAAATTAATGATTTATCACTATTAATTATTTCGATTAAAAAAGTTGTTTTTAATTATAATTTAGTAATTTTCACTATTCATCAGAATATGAAAGTTATCTGAAAAGTACCAAAATTTCACCTTAGGCTAAATTCGATATTCCGAATCCAAAAATGAAGTCCATTTTGAGAGCTAAAATTTCTAAAATTTAAAAAGTGGTTATTACTATTCATAACGGCTAGTTTTAATAATATTTTAATAGCATATCATTGTTTCGTGAAACTCAGTATTACGTACTACACACGCTATCGAGGAAGGTTATGATTGCGTGTAATGCAAGGCAAGTCAAGGATGCGTGTTGTGCAAGCTCCTTTTGGTGTAGCGTACAACACAAGACATTAGTGAAATAAAAAAAGAATATTTTTCATAAAATCTCGGGCTGTTACACTGGTGATACAACTGGTGCTGATCAGCGTATCACCATACTGGGACAACTAACTCAGGTTATGAATAATAACATTACCCGTATGGAGCACCCTGATCCACAGTGTGGAGGATCAATGTTAGATAATTTCATGAGTCAAAAACCCCCAACATTCAATGGGAGTACAAATCCATTAGTAGCTGAGCAATGGATAAATTCCTTAGAGAAAATATTTCATGCTTTGGGGATTAGTGAAAGGGAAAAAGTAATCATGGCAGTTTATCGCCTCACTGGAGATGCATATCAATGGTGGTCATTGATTCAAAACATGAAGGAAGATGTTGAAGTATCAAATATAGAATGGAGGGAGTTTAAAGAGTTTTTCTTAGAAAAATACTTTCCTCGTGACCATCGAACATATATGTAAATGCAATTTCTGAGTCTGAGACAAAAGGAGGATGATAATGTCGCAAAGTATGAGGCTAACTTTACAAGGTTAGTGAGGCATGCTGTAGATTATATATGTAACCCAAGAAGTAAGATTGACCATTTCTTTGATGGGTTAAAACCGTTTCTCCATCAAGAATTAGTCTCACAATACTTCTCATCGTACGAAGATGTTGTCTCATGTGTTATCAAGACAGAAAAAGAATCTGTTAAGTCTTACGACTTTAAAGAAAAGCAAGAGAAGAAGATATTTGATGATAACTATGGTAATGGAAATAAGGGGAAGAAGAGAAAAGTTGAATATCCATACTGCAGTAAATGTGGGAAGAAACACTTTGGTACTTGCTTAAAGGGAATGAGAGTCTGTTACAAGTGTGGTGAAAAAGGCCACCAAGCTCATGATTGCAAGGGGAAGAAGGAATCTACTGATGTTCAATGCTACAATTACAGGGATATTGTACATTATGCAAATGAGTGTCCTAAGCGTTAGGGGAAATTCCCTCAGAAAAGTCCAAGGGATCAAGGCCAAGCTTATGTTATCACTATTTCTGAGGTAGAAGCTCCGAAAGACATGGTGGTAGGTAATTTAATGGTTTCCTCAAGTTTAGCAACTTCTTTATTTGATTCTGGATCATCGCATTGTTTCATAACTTCCCAGTTTTCTAAGAAAATTAGATATCTCCAATTTGATTTAACAAGGTAGTTGTTAGTCAAAACTCCTAAGGTAAGTATCATTGCAACAAATTTTTGTGAATCAATCCCCATTAGAGAACATAAATGTTCATTATCTGCTGATCTCATCATCATACACATGATTGAATTTTATATAATCCTCGGTATGGATTGGATTTTGGACCATGATGTGAAAATTTATTGTTAGAAGAAGTAGGTTACTATTTTTGATGATGATGATAAACAACACCTTATCTTTAGAGTAGAATCGTCACCACCTAATTCTTATCGAGATCCACCCCCAGTAGCTCAACTAAATTCAATTATCAGGGAGGAATAAAATGAAATAACTATGGGTGAGGAAAGGAACATTCAAATAGAGGATGTACCTATTGTGAAAGAATATATAGATGTGTTTCCAGGGGATTTACATGGACATCCTCCAGAACGAGAAATTGATTTTTCCATTGATTTAATTTCGGGTTCAATGCCTATATCGAAGACCCCTTATAGAATGGACACTATGGAATTAGTTGAACTAAAGAAACAACTAGAGGAATTGAGTAATAAGGGATTTATTCACCTTAGTGTTTCTACATGGTAAGCCCCTGTCCTTTTTGTTAAGAAGAAAGATGGATATATGAGGTTATGTATCGACTATAGGGAAATCAATGCTATAACAATAAAGAACAAGTATCCCATACCTCGCATTGATGAATTATTTGACCAACTGCATGGATCTCAATACTTTTCAACGATTGACCTTTGATCTGGATACCATCAATTGTGTTTGAAGAAGGAATACATTCCGAAGACAGCATTTTGAACCAGGTACGAGCATTACGAGTTTACAGTAATGCCTTTTGGGAAGACTAATGCACCCTCTATTTTCAGGGATCTAATGAACAGATCTTTCAAGGAATATCTCGATGATTTTTTGGTGGTATTTATTGATGATATCTTGGTATATTCCAAAATCTACTAAGATCATAGAAATCACTTGCGCATTATCCTGAAGACTCTTAGAAGACATGAATTATATGGGAAGTTTAGAAAGTGTTAATTCTGGATTTAGGAGATTTCTTTTCTTGACCATATTTTCTCTCTAAGGATGTAATTTCCGTTGATCCTTCTAAGACCAAGGAAATCCAAGAATGGCCCGCACTGACAAGTATAACTTAGGTACGCAGTTTTATTGGTTTATCAGGTTATTATCGGCATTTCGTCCAGAATTTTTCTCGATTGGATAACCCATTAACGAAGATCACACGAAAAGGTGTTAAATTTTTTTGGACAAAAGAGTGTGAAGAATGTTTTGAAGAACTGAATAGAAGATTAGTAAATGCTCCTATATTGACTCTAGCATCGGGGAATGATGGCTTTTTTATTTATATTGATGCATCGAAGAAAGGACTTGGTTGTGTTCTTATGCAGAATGATAGGGTTATTTCCTACGCATCACGATAGTAGAAAATTCATGAGAAAAACTATCCTACACATGATCTTGAGTTAGCAGCCGTAATCTTTGCTTTAAATATTTGGAGACACTATCTCTATGGTGAAAAATGTGAGATTTATACTGATCACAAGAGATTGAAGTATATTTTCTCATAGAAAGAACTCCACATGAGGCAAAGGCGATGGCTTGAACTACTCAAGGATTATGATTGCACGATACACTACCACTCGGGGAAGGAAAATAAGGAGGTAGATTCTTTGAGCAGAAAGGATCATGGATTTTTGAACATAATGAGAGTTGAAAGGGATCCTATATACATGGATCTAGTAAAGATGGATATGGGAATCACCATGGCAGGTGAAACATCAATACTTTTTCAAATGGTTGTCAAACCATATTTACTAGAAAGGATAAAGAGTTCTCAGACCAATGATGAAGAGTTTAAAAATAAGATTAAAGCTGTGAATGATGGGAGATTGAGTGACTTTGGGTATGAAGATGGAATTTTGAAATTTGGGAAGTGACTTTGTGTTCCTGATATACCTGATCTAAAAAGAGAATTGTTGTATGATGCTCATAGTTCCAATTTGTCTATACACCCTGGGAGAACAAAAATGTATAGAGATTTAAAGGAACATTTTTGGTGGGACAACATGAAGAGTGAGATTTATGATTTTGTGTCAAGATGTATGGTTTGTCTACAAGTGAAAGATGGAAGGCAACAGCCTGGAGGAGTCATGAAACCTCTTCCCATACCGGAGTGGAAATGGGATAAAATTATGATGGACTTTGTCATGGGACTACCAAAGACTCCTAGAAAGAACGATGCAATATGGGTCATTGTTGATATTCTTACCAAGTCAGCACATTTTCTTGCTATAAGGGAAGATCTAACACTTGAAAATCTATCAAGAATATATATTAATGAAGTTGTGAGACTTCATGGAGTACCCCTATCAATTGTTTCAGATCGTGATCCCCGTTTTACTTCAAGATTCTGGAAAAGTCTTCAGAAATCCCTGGATATTGAACTTAATTTGAGCACTGCCTACCACCCCCAAACTGTTGGAAAATAAAAACGGACTATTCAAACCTTAGAAGACATGTTTAGATCTTTCTCACTCGACTTTTAGGGTATGTGCGATCAATATTTACCTCTCGTGTAATTTTCCTATAACAATAACTTCCATTCAAGTATTCGGATGCCACCATACGAAGCGTTATATGGAAAGAGATGTCGCACACCAACCTGTTGGGATGATGTTGGTGAAAGAAAACTTGAAGGCCCAAAACTTGTGGAGGAAGCGATGGAAAAGGTGAAGGTAATCCAAACCCACATCAAAGCAGCTCAAATTAGGCAGAAGAACTATACTGAAAAATGAAGGAAGGATTTGGAATTTCAGGTAAGATATCATGTTTTCTTAAAGGTATCTCCATGGAAGGGAGTTATAAGGTTTGGTAAGAAAGGTAAATTGAGTCCCAGGTACATCGGACCTTTCAAAATTCTAGAACAAATTGGAGTTGTATCTTATCGTTTGGCAATGCCTCCAAGTCTCTCCAGAGTTCATGATGTGTTCCACGTATCACTGTTGAGAAAATACATGTCTGACCCAACACATGTACTCACTTATGAAGAAGTAGAACTGGAACCCAATCTGTCTTATTGCGAAGAGCACGTCAGGCTTCTTGATACCAGAGAACAAGTGTTGAGAAACCGAATGACTCACCTGGTAAAAGTTCTATGGAGAAACCATAAGATGGAAGAGGCAACGTGGGAACCCGAGGAACTTATGATGAAGAACCACCCGAGTCTTTTCATGCGGTATTATTCTAGAAATTTTGAGGATGAAATTATTTTAAGGAGGGGATAATGTAACACCCCAAGCTTCCATGGTACGCTTCCCTTTGAATAATACAGTAGTGTGTGTTGTACGCAACTTCGAGTTCTAACACACACCACAACCAATCAAAGTAGTCATTATGAATAGTAATACCCACTTTTTAAAATTTTATAAATTTTATCTATCAAAATGAACTTCATTTTTGGATTCGAAATATCAAAATTATCCTAGGGTGAATTTTTGGAATTTTTCTGAAAACTTTCAATTTTTGATGAATAGTGAAAAACACTGAGTTATAGTTTAAAACCAAATTTTTATTTAAATAATTATTTATTTTATTTAAAGTTATTTTAGGTCAAAATAGATACATAATACCTATATAAGTTCAATGTAATTAATTGGAGTCAGTTTATAATAATTTTAGATATATAAAAATTTTATTGAACTTTTCACCGTCTTTTACCCATCTCCTAGGAGAATTTACAAATTCACATAAAACTTAATTTTACCACTTCTATGAGTGGAATTTAGAAAATCTGAGAGACACGGTTAATATCAAGGAGTAAAATGTGGTATAATAAGATAAAAATAATTTTTGGTGAATATTAACTTTTTACTTTTATTTACCATGGTTAAAAGTAAATGTGGTGGTTAAGGGTAAAAATGTTATTATTATAACCCTAACACATGTCCTAATTCTATTGGATAAGTATAATTAGACCAAAAACAACCTTAGGAATAAAATATGAACCTCTTTGGTCCACTTGGATTAGATTAGGACATTTATTATTATTTAATTCAAAGAAGAGTTAAAAGAGTTAAAATCAAAGTTTAATAACTAAAACATTTTTAATATAGGGTTATACATAATATAAATTAGATTATAAATATTAATTAGAAATATAAAATGATTTCCTACATAATGGTATTTTATTTATATTTTTTAGACATTTAATAATTTAATTTATTTATGACACAATGGTGATGCAGTAATTACCTAATTAATGAAATATTAAAATAATTGATATTATAAATATCCAAATAAATGTAATTTGAGACTTTTTATTAATTACACTAATTTTATAGGTTGATATGACATATTAGGGTTTCTTATATGAATTTTTTTCGAAGTAATAATGCTGTTATGAATTTAGAAAAAACAAAATACCAAATAGTGTCAAAATTGACATTAAAGAGTTTTTAAAACAAATATTATATTATGAATTGATATTCTATTCCTAAAAATATAAGGATCGAAAAAAGGACTTATATAATGATAGTTGTATCATTAATGGACCACTTGGGGTATCTTGGAAGTATATAGTAAGTTTATTAACTATATAATATAAAAATATAAATAGATATGGTAAATGTCAAACTAATTAACTAAGAGTTAAAACAAAATGATAAGGTTAATATAGTGACCCAATCCTATCTAAAGCCTATTGGTTGAGTGGTTTTCGACCTATCCCTACCTTAAAATTTAAATAATCTAATTTTTTTCCATTATAAACCAAATATAAATTTATTATAAAATAATATTTCTAACTTTTCCAAAGGTGCCCCTCACCCCTCTTATAAAAGGCAACTCCACCTTATCTCAAATTCATACCTTAAAAGCCTTTTAGTTCAGAAAAACTCTACCCAAATACCCTCTAAACATTCTTAACTTCATCCTAGAGTCATTCCTTTTGTCATAAAGCCAACTTAAGGATCCCTTTTGATCAGATCAAAAGGAAGGACCTGAAGAAGAGGTAATGTTTTCACCACCCTCTTTCAAGTTCCTTTCTTCTTCCACTTCTTCTTTCTTTGTTATTTACATTATAAAATAATAACTCCAGTATCTTATATATACTTTGATGTTATTATAAATATGTTACAACCATATTCATTATTCTATCCATCCTTTGAATGACATGTCACCATATGTGCGTACGTACGGCTTATCGTCTCCACGTCGTGGTGTAATTGTTATTCAAAACACTATTATTTAGATGGGTAAGATAATGATGTTTAATTGAAGTAAATAATAAATATAACATTATAATGATTCTTTATATATGATATACCATCAAATTATATATTATTTTATTATCAATACAATGATATTTTTGCTCGTGCGTACGTACGGACTACCATCTCCACGAACGCGATGAGATTAATTCCCCACCGTATCCATTCAAGTCTAATTATCATTTGATGATTAAAAATAATATTTAAGGATTTGATATCATTCTGTATATAAATAAGATACAACCTATCCATAACAAACATGACTTATGTAACAAAATATATAAAATAAAATGAGTAAGTTAACACCTGAAACGACGACAATACTAAGATATTATTAACAAAACAATGTTAAAAGATCATATATGATATCATATTAATGTATATGATTCTTATATAATTTAATAAAAATTATTTCAATATTATACAGGAGTTTAACCTAGCCTCAACCAAGAAAAATTACAACGTAAGGGTTTATTTCACAATCTCTTCATTATCCGAGGTTGTTTATACGTAATTATCTACTGGGACCTCTTTATCAATCACACCCATGTTTCTTACAAATGTATTTCAAATCATTCTTACTATTTTACAGACTATGGGTTAAAGTCATTTATACCCTTTTTTTACTTTTTATAAGAAGTTTATAAAGAAATATTTTCGTCGTTTTCCAAACAAGGTCCTTTTTAACCTTTTCGACAGAATTAATGTAAGAATGTATTTTTAACTTATACGGCATGTGAGGCTATTTTATCCCATTATAAAATCATTGAAACTTCCCTTAAAATCTTGCAAAAATATTTTCAAAGTAAATGTTTTATTTTATAATTATGTGACTTTTAAAGTATTTCGAAAAAGAGATATTTCTCTCATACAGTTTTGATTTCATCTTTGTCAACATCTTTTGATGGATTTTAAGCTTATTTGAAGTTGATTAATTATGATACAAAACTTTCATATTGTATTGAATTTATTTTGATATGTTTGACTGTGGATGTGTTATTTTTATACCATTCATGGTTTATAGAGAAAGTATTGACATTTCATATGCTAGTTTTAATACGAATGTTTATGTTATCTTTAAACATGTTCATATGAGGAATGCATTGGACTTAATAAGTGACGGGTGGAGCCCTCTATAGCTCCTCGATGCATCGGTAGGTCTCATGAGACAAACTAGTGTCTTGGCACAAGGCCTTGACAAAATCTTATTTGTAGTCTTGGCACAAGGCCTTGACTCTGTGGTTATGATAGTCTGGCATTATGCATTCCATTATTATAAATGTGGTTATTGATATTGCATGTGATTATTCTACTAGTAGAATATCCATGTGAATAAGTAAATGGAATTATTTCATTTTATTTCTACCATATTATGCTGAAGTTAAAGTTTAAATGTATTTTTTTTAGTTATACATTGCCTTAAATGTTTATGCTTATTTATGAAAGTTTCCGCTATATTTTTATCCTTACTGGACATCTAAGCTCACCCCATTCTATGTTTTATTTTTTCCAGGATGTGAAGAAGTAATTTATGAATGACCTGTAGGGATAGTATGAAGGGATATGAGTATGTACTATGGAGACTATTTTGTTTTAGTTTTCACTTTATGATTTAATTTAAACTCTATGAATGTATCTATTGATTCCAAGGCTACTAAACTAATCGGTCTTTCGAGACTTAATCTTTTGTGATCATGCCAATGTTATGTAATAATGCACCGACTTTGGGTAACTGGGGTCGGGGAGTTACACCAAATCTTTCCAATAATATGTTTAAATACTTGACCTTGGGAATGGATGATTATGAACTAAGAAAAAATTCATCCTTCCCATCATTCTTGATCTTCTCTTAATTCCATTTTCGGTATGTCATGTTGGTGGTGGTGATTAATTACTCAACCTTATTGATATGCCTTTATATCTCCCTCTCTAGATTCTCCTCCTCCACCATCTCTACTATGTACCACTTGTGCTTCGACGTCTCCTCGAAATGGGTCTCATAGTCCCAATCAATGTATGTGATAAACCAACTTTGCGGGGATGTGATTGAGGTGGTGTCTCTCACTCATGTAGTAGCACTTGAACTTGTTCTCATCCCGACACTGATTTCGAAACATCTAACATTACCAACAGAGTTTTTTAATACCCTTGTATTTAATATGGTTTTTTATGGATTTCTATTTGGTAAACTCATTCCTTCTGATTAGAAATTATTTAATTTAAAATAAAGTATCACAAGTCAGTAGGAAAAAAACACTTTCATTTAAACAATCAATGAAGAGAATCATTGTAAGTGAATTTTCTATCTAGTATGATCACAACTTTACTAAAACATGACTCTGGTAGAAAATAATAAATCTCTTGCATAATCATTACAATAATATGGATTCTATAAAGAATTCCAATCACACATAGGACCCTGATCAGAATTTACAACTAAAAATATAATAAATAATGATTGTCATTTAAGAATGCATAAATTTTGAATAATAATTAACTAATGTCAATGCCAAATTATTTTCATTTTTCAATAACCACTAATTCTTATACTAAATCACAAATAAAAATAACAAATCAAAAGGATCATTATAGAATAATCACAAATATAAAATCTTTAGATGTAATGAAATTGTTTTTAAAAGAGAGTAAATTTTGGTGGTCAAGTAAGACTAGTTGTAAAATAAATTTATAGTCAATAATAACCTTATGTATTTAACACACTTCTTCCATAAATTTGATTAAATTCAAGTTAATTTTTGTAAAATAAGATAAAAGTGTTCCATCCACCTAGAAGGTACTCCCTCCCCCCCCCCAATACTTGCTAACATCCCTTAAACTTAAACCTAATAAGAATTCCCCACCAATTTTAATTATAAAATCAACAAGAAGCTTCATTGGATCATTTTTTCAAACATGTGATGGGAAATAAACTTTCCTTCCTTAAAATATCATGAGAACATATTAATGACATTGTTGACACTCCTTTTTGTCACATTGTCTAAAGGAATGAAAAGGGAAATGACTTAGCACAAATTGATTCATCCTTTAAAGAAAACATCAAAAATCGAAAAAGGAATGAAAAAGGAGTCAAATGCACATGCGCCGCGCAAGTTCCATTATGGTCGCGCAAGTACACTTGCGTACCACCTAATAGTCGCGCAAGTGACTTGCGCGCCCTCTTTGAAAACCACCTGGGATCTTCTCCAGCCTATAAATACCCCTGGTGGGCCCCCCATTTGGAGAGGAATTTTTTCCAGAAACTCATATTTAAGCTCCCGGCGCCCTAGTCTATTCTCAAAGCTTCCGAAACACTTCTAAGGTAATTTATTACCTAGAACGGAAGATCTAAAGAGGGGGAGGAAAGTCTAAGTGTTGAAACTCATCAACACTTGCGCGCCTTAGTGGCCAGCCCTTAAGGGAAATGGACACACTTGCGTGCCGCCTTACTCCTTCAACAGAACGTGCGCGCCAATCTTTTGGAAGAACCTCAAGATGATTCTAAAGGCTTTAACCAAGAGTCGCTCAAGTATTACCCTGCTGGTTAACCATCACACAAGTACCCATGTGTCGTGCAGGTATACATGCGCGACCAGGACTTGCACGCCCACGCAGTACCTACGCACCTTCCAGGACTTGCGCGCCCCTGCCTTTTTGGGTGCCCTTCTTTCCCATTTCACCCCTCTTAAGCCATTACACCTCTCCTATTCAAGATTCAGTCTTCAAGACACTCTCCAAAGCCATTTATGGCATGATTTCTTGATTTTACTTCCTTATCTGAAAGGAACTCTGTGGAATATCTCTCAAAACCTAGTGATTTACACATCTTTTTGTCACTAATGATTGAGATTTCATTCATTAAAACTCATCCTTTAAGATGAGAGAACCCCCTAATTTGGGCCTCCTTTTCAGGAATAATCCCCATTCGTAATCATTAACATGGGCCTCCTTTTCAGGAGTAAGCTCCAGTCCCCTAATTTGGGCCTCCTTTTCAGGATTAAGCCCCAACTATAATTCATTAACCTGGGCCTCCTTTTTAGGAGTAAGCCCCAGTCTCAAATATGGGCTTCCTTTTCAGGAATAAGCACATTCATAATTCTCAAATCTGGGCATCCTCCTTAGGAGTAAGCCCCAAGTCCTCATTAACCTGGGCCTTCTTTTCAGGAATAATCCCCAGTCATAATTCATTAACCTGGGATTCCTTTTCAGTAATAATCCCTAGTCATAATTCTCAAATCTGGGCATCCTCCTTAGGAGTAAGCCCCAAGTCCCTTAATTTTTCAAGTCTCTTAACCTGGGCCTCCTTTTCAGAAGTAAGCCGCAGTCTTAATTTCTCTTAACCAGTCCTAATTTATCTTTGATCTGGGATATCTTATCAGGAATAAAAACCCAATCATAAGTCCTCTCCTAATTTGAGTCTCCTTTTCAAGAGTAAGCCCCAAGTTAGAGTATTCAAATCTCCATGAAGCACATATACCTTTATGGACCCTGTTCCTGGATTTCTTCCATGAAGTTAATCATAATCTTCATTTATCTGGGCAGTAATACACACATAAGTCCTACATTATTTCTTATAATTGCATCTTTCATGGCATAATTGTCTAATTTTTACCAATACCTCTTGTTTCTCACACCGAGCATGACTCACGTGAGCTTAGAGTGTAAAAGTAATTTTGACATCCTCCCTTGAGCCATCAATCATAAACATTATACTCCCTTACTCAAACTATGTGGGTTATGATTCCTTTTATAAACAAAGGATACGTAGGTAGCCCATCTATGGGTTCGATCCCAACTCTGAAATAATCCATGTCCTTCTGAATGACAATAAACTTCAAGTGCCCCACTGAGTGGCTTTAAAACTAGCATGGTCATCATAATGACCAAGAGACTTCTATATAAATGTGTCGAAGGATACCATTGACAAAGAATCTCTAATAAATACAGATGATTATCTATCGATGAAGAACCTTGAATACATATAAAAGATTCTATAAATTTCCTACATATTTAATCATTGATTGTCAAATCTGAAGGAAAGCTCATTTTATACTTGGTAATGTAATAAGGATTCACGAACATAACTTAAATCTATAAAGAGAGTCCCGGAGTAGACAATAATTCCCCTCAAAAAGGTGCGATGAGTCCGACCTCCCATCCTCTCGACCAATGAAAATTCCTAAGCCTCATTAGTCCACAAACTAATGAGCGCCTACCTTTGGAAAGTAGGACCAAATGGATGTGGAATCATTGGATGTTTTTGGTTCTACGAACAAACCTGTTAGAAACCGATTGGAATTTTTGAACCTCCCATTAAGGAGGTCATCCCCGAATTCCGAGGGAAACAAAAATGGTGAACCCGACGTGAATCCTTAACCAAGTTAAAATGATGTTTTACCTATTTGTTAGGCCCCTATTTAAAACTCAATGAGAGGGCCAACAAAAAAACAATCATTGAAATATGTTCTTATCCAAAAGAAGTAATGGATGAATTTATCTTGATTACGTCTGTTATATCAAATAGGAACTCTTTTCCAAGATCTTATACATTTCCAAAATGGATGCTCTCAAGTTCACACCTGTGAATACCGCTACTACAAATGCCACTGCTGCTACTCCTGCTGGATCATCGTCCGCTCTAAGGATGACATCACCTACTCAGCGTCTTCAACGCTGGGTATCAAATGCACTGGTTAAGGAGTACCGTCAACACGGTACCATCCCAACTCTGGAGGCTTCCCAACAATCCCTCTAAGTGAACAACTCACACCGGTTGTCCGAACAATGACGACTAGTGATCAAGAAGCAGGCGGTGCTAACCACCGTCTCCAATCGTTCCGGGTCGTTATCCCCAGAACGCAATCACCATTCACTCCCATATTCTGGGGAGGTGAATGAGAAGGTCCCTCAGGGACTTAATTCAAAGAATCATGAGTCTTTCTTAAGGGCTCCTATCAACAATCGTCGCTAGACTCGTGTGGCAGTACGCCCTCAATATGATGAGGGTACCGACTCCAGGCGTTCGGCTCAGGTTCCTCGAACCCGAGCAGGCAAGACGAACCGCCAGAGGTAGAATCTGGTCAACAGTAAGCAGGTTCTCATCTCTGCCATCTCTGGAAAAGTCCACCAACCTAATTTGGTGGCAAGCAACGAGCAGGCACACACACCTACCCGTTTTAATTCCAATGTCCAACAGACTCGTCTGGCAGCAGCACGCCAATCCCATCAGGAAATTTTGGAAGAGTACTATAGGCAGGAACATACACCTGTTTTTACATCATCAGCTAGTCAGCAGGCTCATCTGACTACATATGATGAAGCTCGTCAACCACGTTCGGCGAAGTGCAATCAGCAAGCACCTACACCTGCTAGTATTGATCAAGCCTACCAACAGTCTCTCTTGGTAGCATTCGGAGAAGTCAGTCATAAAGCTCTGATGACAAGTAGGAGTTAGACTCAACTCTCTGCCCCCACACATGAGTACTGTCAGGATTCACTGACAGGAAAAGGAGGAAATGAGCATGCACATACACCTACTCCAAGCATGGAATAGACGTATATCCCCATTCCAGTAGCTGAACTCACCAAGCATATTCTATCAATGGTGAAAGAGCAGAAGCAAATCCCTGCTCATATTCTGGACGCTTTCCAGAATATTATAACAACTTCAGCGGCATCTTAGGGAAAGACACATAAATCTATCCCTACCAGTGGAGTGACACATCAACAGTTCACTCTGGAACAGACACACACATATGTTCCAGTCCAAGAGGGTTGTGGGGCATACTCCCCCATATCTTACGGACAACCAAGTCAGGCACATACACCTGATTTGAGTGGAGATCGTCAGCCTAACCTGGCTATCTTTCCTGATCAGGCACATGCACTTGCTCAGAGCATCCACTTTCATCAAAAAGTGGTTTCCAAGGTGAGTAAGAAGGCGTCTAAGAAAAATACCCACCCAGCACAGTCAGGAGATCAAGATCCAATCTGTAACAAGGCCTTGCTCGATGCTGGAGTTCTTGAAGCCCTCAGATAGTTATCTGTTGGAATTCAATATTCTACTCCCTCATTTCCCAATAGTGGGAACATTAATTCCGAAGGTCTTCAATAGACACTTCCTCCTGAAGGCTTGCTTCATGACAATTCGGTCGATCTCAAAGTTTCATCTTCAGATGAGAGCCACAGGAACCCTCTGTGTGGTCAGAACACCAAGGAGCAAGAGATTTCATCTTTTGTTGTAACCCACCATGGTGGTCCTCCCCATGATGATGAATTTCGCTGCGAAAGTCCTCTCCACAGTAGTGATGCACATTGCCCAGAAAATGCTCCAGTGGACGATCTAGTGCTGAGAAATCCCTCTTCTCTTGAGGTACTTGCAAATGCGAAACCATTCATGTCTGATGCTTCATTGCTAGCAGGTGAAATACTTTCTCAATCAGAAGATAGCCCAGGGTGTAGGTCATTCTCCGAACCACCCCTAAGTCATTCATCTTATAGTTTGATCAATGATTTCTCTACCAATCTTGTTGAATCCGATGAAACAACAAGAAAACACCAACTCTGGTCAAATAAGGTATAAGAATCTTCATTGAATGATAAAGAGGAAATACTGAAACCGAGAAAACAATTGGCGAAAGTTGAAGTGCCAGTCATGTTTTGGCCTCTGGCTGACTCTCAGTATGACATTCTAGAAATGTTGACAGAAGATATAATTCATGATATTCATCTCAACATATGAAAAACTCTTTGTCAGTTGAAAAAGAAAGTATTATCTTATGATGAATATGAAAATCATCTTAAGATAATAGAATGGTTACAACGTCAGATTGATTTGGCATCTCTATCAGTCTCTTGATATCCGAAGGCTGAAAAGCTATAGAGAGCCCTTCAACGTTCATGCCTTGGCGCACTAAGAAGATTGCGTCAGTTAATTGCCAATGCCCCATCTGGTATTCATGTCATAGGATGGGGTGTTCATAGAGCACTACATTTCACGGTGCTCTCCAGTCAGCAAAGCTCACCGAAAATGGTCTCATGCAATGTTATTGCCCATGGCCGGCCACAGTCAATGGGCTTTGTTTGTAATCAAAATCTTGTCCAAGAACAGGCTTCAACTAGTTCCTCTCAAAATCAAGCATACAGAGAAAAAGTTGTTGAATTACTCCTGCATCAAGCAAATAAGAATATTGAACAGGCCTCTCGTATGGAACAAGCACATCATCATGTGACAGAAGTGTCGGAAATCATCCAACGGTCTTTTGAACCAGGTGATAAAAGTGGATATAGATTAATGCATCCAGCTAATTTCCGGACTATGGTTCGCAAGATCAGGAGAGCTTTTAAGAAAGTCTCAGACATAGCATGTCAAGAGCCACCCCAGCTCGCCAGACTGGGGACTCTTTTAAACCAACCCTCAGAATCAACAAATAGGATTCGAGGAGTTGAGCGGGAACAGCAGGAACAGCCCCAGTCCACTAGACTGGGGACTTTTTCAAATCATCAATCCCCTCCTCAGAGAAAGTCGGTCTTTTTATCGATTGGGGAATAAGTCTCAAGAGGAATGAAGATCCAAATTATCAGAAGATTCCCTCCAAATTACGGTTTGTCAAGAAGTTCCTGAGGGATCGAATCAACAAAAGGCAATGTCTCATCAAAGACATGGAAGAAGACAATATCATAGAAATGATGATCGAAGGGATGCGATGAGTTATGCAAAAATCAATTTCATCAATGCCATTTTTGCTGATCCACCAGATGAGGCTCACTCAGGGGACTCAGATGAAGAGGTTCCTGCTCAAGAAGATGTATGCACTGACACAAATGAAGAAGGTGTGCGTACATGAAATCAAAGGGTTACTCAGAACCTAAGTAATCCTTCGAGTAACCCACTTCCCCTCTCCTAAAAGGATCCAACAAAGGGAGGGGAAAGAATCAGGTTACATATCCTTCCTCTAGAGAAGGCCAATCGCTCTCACTAGAGCAAAGGTTTGCACAATAGGAGGAATAAATGAAGGATTTAAGAAGGTTGAATGCAGAACTGCTTCAGAGTAGTCTTCTTCTTAAGAATACTGGAGTCGGTCAGTCAAAGGAATTTGTTGCAGCTACTGAGATGGATCAAGAATATCCTCATCTATCAGTACACCCTCATAGGTCTAATCCTATGGGTCAAGTGCAACAATAGTTGGCAGTGCTACCATCAGTTACAACACCAACCACCACATCTTTCCAAGCTCCAGTCATTGCACCTACCAAAGTCCAAGTTCAACCGGATGTTTCTCAAAAGTTAATAACTACTATTGAGTCATTAACATCTCGGTTAGAAACTGTGGTAGGGAAACGTGCACAGGTTCAAACAGAAAAGAAAGTTTACCCTAAATGGGTAGATTCAATCTCTCCTCCATCCAGTTTTGGAAACCCTGTATTCCCTATTTTCAATGGATCAAGCGACCCTGAACAGCATTTGATGCATTATGTGTCTTGTTGTGATCCTATGATGGGAACTCTGGAGCAACAAGAAGCATTAAAACTCATATGCTTCATACGGACCTTTCAAGGACCAGCCTTTGTCTAGTATACAAGCTTGAAATCCCGTTCAATTACTGTATGGGAAGATCTCCGTCAACAATTCCTTCTTCATTTCAGCTCAACTTTTCCAAAGACAACAGTTTTTGATCTTACAAACGGTAAGAAAAGGGAGAACGAAAGGGTATCAGATTTCATTGCTCGTTGGAAGGGATTAACATATTCCCTAAGATTAGCACTCCCTCAAGAAGAATTGTTGCCAATCTGTGTGGCAAATATGTGTGACGAATTACGCACGCCGTTGATCCCTATGAAATAAACAGGAGGGTTTCGAGACATTACTTCAATCGCTCAGCAGATTGAATATTCCTTTATACAGGTTAAGGCTAAATCTCATGTAATTCCATCAGCTCCAGGAAGGAGAATGGTTAAAGAAAAAACTGCAAAATTATGCTTAAATAAGCACTTGTACCTGTTTCTACTTCAAGACCTTTATCTTATCGAAGGGATCCACCTCCTGAGCGCCAACAACAAAGGCCATTTCATCCAGATGATCAAAGAGATCAAAGACGAAAACAATTTGAGGATTTGAAGAGCAAAACATACTCTTTCCGAAATGAACATGTTCCTGGTTACTTCATTTCAGCTCTGGAAAATAATCTGGTTCAATTACTAAGGCCCAAAAGGCCAAATAAGGAAGGAGATGAAGATCGTCAAAATTATTTCCCTTTTAATCAAATTTTGGGGCATCCCATCCAAGAGTGTTTTGTCTTCAAAGACCTCCTGCAAAAGATGGTCGACTCAGGACAAGTCAAACTGAAAGGTTCTTTAGCTTAGGTAGCATGTGTTACTGCTACAATTAAAGAGGAGGAAGGCGAATGGAAAGAAGCCAAAAGAAAAAATTCACAGAAGTATGATGATTGGATGGTCAGAAAGACAATCAACCGAACTCATGCTATTTTTAAAACACAATTAAAGAAACCGATTGTGTCTTCTGCCATGAATGTTGCAGCAAAACCCTCTTCATCAGAGGGAAAGTCCTCAAAGAAATGGCATGATTCAAAGAAAGAAAAAGAATCATAAGAAGATGAGTATGTGTCAAAGCCTAAGTTGTCTTTGACTCTGGCAGACTTCATGCCATCTACTTCAAATCCATGGGCACCGCCCCACCATACGGCACAGCCTAAATAGGCTAATCAGGTAGAGTCTTCATCAGACGAAGAGTTAATCTTCGGTTCTGTTAATATGATTCAATTAACAGATCCATATGCCAGATTTTGGAATAAGTATTTTGTATAAACAAAAAATATATCATCAATGGTCCAGTATGACCTTAAACTGCACCATCCATGGTCCATACATATGACCTTAAACTATTTGTACTTTCATCCCACATGACGTTAAACTGTGAAAAAGTTCCCTAAATGGTCCAGTATGACCTTAAACTGCATCATCAACAGTCCATGCATATGACCCTAAACTATTTGCAAGTCCCTTACGTCCAACAAGACGTTAAACTGTGACATCCTAACTACATGACACTAAACTGTATAAAAGTCCCTTATGTCCGGAAAGATGTTAAACTACATAATCATCAAAGGTCCTGTATGACCTTAAACTACACCACCGTCCAGCATGACATTAAACTGCACTATCCACGGTCCATGCATATGACCTTAAACTATTCGCACTTTCATCCAACATGACGCTAAACTGTATCATCCCTAATTCGTCCAACATGACGTTAAACTATGAAAAAAGTCCCCAATACGTCTAACATGACATTAAATGGTGTACTCTTTTGTCCTCACTGCATGACATTAAACTGCACAGTCCCCCTTTCGTCCAACATGACGTTAAACTATATTGTCCCCATCATCCTAACTACAGGACGCTAAACTGTACAGAAAGTCCTTGATATGTCCTACATGACATTAAACTGTGCATCGTTAAGGTTGTTGTTACCTCTTGTTTCTCACACCGAGTATGACTCATGTGAGCTTAGAGAAAACCTCAACCATAACACTCTCTTTGGGCTACTAACCATGTGTAAGTCCCAACAACATCATTTTTGTAGGTCGTTGTCCCCAAGAACAACTTGATTATTGATTCATTCTTTAATTGAACTACGCGGACTTTGATCCTTGCCTTCCAGGCTGGGTATGTAGGCAACCTCCCAAGGTTCAAGCCCAAAACCAATCTCTTCACATCGGTTCACCTCCATCTCATACGATGTTGATCCGTGAAACCTCCCCTAGAATCAATATCTTTACATTGGTTCGCTTTTTTCCTTGTTATAAGACGTTAAACTATACAAACACTTTTGTCCAGTATGACAATAAACTACAATATTCTTTGATACCCTCACCTGAGAGGGAACCATTATTTACATTGATTTTTTTTAATCATGTTTCATTTCAAAGACTACGTGCATACATGGAAATGCCCAAACCTTTTCTCTTGGGTTAAACCTTAATTGTATTAAAGTCCCCTTTCACCCTTCACATGTATGAATCAAATTTGTACAAAGGGTATTTCTAAAACTACATGGGCTTGATTCCCATCCTTATGGGATATGTACAAACATTCGAGTGTCCCTCGAATCCATCCCCAAGTCTTTTGGGCCTAACCCCAAATTCCACTTCCAGTCCCTTGGCTGAAAAATCCCCATGAAAACACACACTGTGTATTTCTTACAATGGTCCAAGATCTATGACCCTAAACTAAGATCTCTAATCCTTTTGTCCCACACGACGTTAAACTTTAATTTAAGAACTACGTATGTCTTGATTCCCATCCTTATGGGATACGTAGTGAAGTCCAACATTTCAATTCAGGACTCAGCCACATCATGATTAGGGTTAGCATTGATCTATGTATCTTTGTATACATTGGATAATACCCATATTTTATGTGTCATAATCATAACCTTAAATATTTTCAGATCTTCATAACCCTTTTCTTGACTTCTAGTCAAAAAAATGTCAAACTTCTTAGAGTTCTTTTGCCTGACTATGCAGTACGTTCCCTTAGGAGGCCTTGCATAAACAGCCTACATAACGGACCTGTTAGCCAAAAGATACTATTATTTGACTATGCAGCCAATTACCTTAGGTGGCCCTGCATAATTCAACCCCCTAGCGGGTTTATTAAATAGTGGTAACTTCATTCTTCGGAGGAAAGCCTCTTTTTTCCTTATTTGTCTTAATGACAGTATGTAGGGATCCGCAAAAATAGCCATCCTTAACATACTTGTCCCATATCCTTTTTCATGATCTGAAAGTATTCAAGTCTATGGTTTATACTCTCCTTCCCTACATTTGGGTCAGACCTTCTTAGGAGTAATATCCATCCAGTTCTTCGATAATCTTGTTTGGAAATATCGTCTTCATATTCAAGTAACTCTTTCTATACAAAAAACTCTATACTTTGGAAATTTTGAATCTCCGTAAACTTTCACTAGCTTTTAGCAGTAGAAAGGTAAATTTCTGAGAGTTCTTTTTCCTAACTATGCAGCACGTGCCCTTAGGCAGCCTTGCATAAACAGTTTACATAACAGACTTGCTAGCCAAAAGAAGCTATTTATTTGACTATGCAGCCAATGCCCTTAGGTGGCCCTACATAATTCAACCCCCTAACGGGTTTGTTAAATAATTGTAACTTCATTATTGGGAACTACTTCTTCTACTGCCTTTTAGACCTTTCTCATATCATTCCTCAGATTCAAAATTTCTTAAGTCATGGTTTACATTTTTCCCTCATACTTGAGTGTGGTAATATATTTTCAGATAAATTGTCAAGGAATTGAGTCAATTCTAATTCAATCGGTCAAATCCATTTTTACCTTAAACATTAGCCTTTTTATAGTCCAACATGCATGACTTTAAACTTCCAGATTTCTTCTCACCTCATAGTCAAATCCTCTTTTCTCTCTAGATCCAACTCTGAGGGGGGACATTTGTTGACGCTCCTTTTCGTCACATTGTCTAAAGGAATGAAAAGGGAAATGACTTAGCACAAATTGATTCATCCTTTGAAGAAAACATCAAAAATCGACAAAGGAATGAAAAAGGATTCAAATGCACATGCGCCGCACAAGTTCCCTTATGGTCGCGCAAGTACACTTGCGCGCCGCCTAATGGTCGCGCAAGTGACTTGCACACCCTCTTTGAAAACCGCCCGAGGTCTTCTCCAGCCTATAAATACCCCCGGTGGGCCCCCTATTTGGAGAGGAATTTTTTCCAGAAAATCAGATTTAAGCTCTCGGTGCCCTAGTCTCTTCTCAAAGCTTCCAAAACACTTCTAAGGTAATTTCTTACCTAGAACGGAATATCTAAAGAGGGGGAGGAAGGTCTAAGTGTTTAAACTCATCAACACTTGCGCGCCTGAGTGGACAGTTCTTAAGGGAAATGGCCACACTTGTGCTCTGCCTTACTCCTTCAACAGAACTTGCACGCCACTCTTTTGGAAGAACCTCAAGATGATTATAAAGGCTTTAACCAAGAGTCACTCAAGTATTACCCTGCTGGTTAACCGTCGCGCAAGTACCCATGTGTCGTGCAGGTATACCTGCGTGACCAGGACTTTTGTTCCCACGCAGTACCTACGCGCCTTCCAGGACTTGCGCGCCCCTGCCTTTTTGGGTGCCCTTCTTGCCCATTTCACCCCTTTTAATACATTTCACCTCTCCTATTCAATATTCAGTCTTCAAGACACTATTCAAATCCATTTATGGCATGATTTCTTGATTTGACTTCCATATCTGAAAGGAACTCTATGGAATATCTCTCAAAACCTAGTGATTTACACATCTTTTTGTCACTAAATATTGAGATTTCATTCATTCAAACTCATCCTTTAAGATGAGAGAACCCCCCTAATTTGGGACTCCTTTTTAGGAATAATCCCCAGTCATAATCATTAACATGGGCCTCCTTTTCAGGAGTAAGCCCTAGTCCCCTAGTTTGGGCCTCCTTCTCAGGAGTAAGCCCCAACCATAATTCATTAACCTGGGCCTCCTTTTCAGGAGTAAGCCCCAGTCTCAAATATGGGCTTCCTTTTTAGGAATAAGCCTATTCATAATTCTAAAATCTGGGCATCCTCCTTAGGAGTAAGCCCCAAGTCCTCATTAACCTGAGCCTCTTTTTCAGGAATAAGCCCCAGTCATAATTCATTAACCTGGGCTTCCTTTTCAGGAATAAGCCCCAGTCATAATTCTCAAATCTGGGCATCCTCCTTAGGAGTAAGCCCCAAGTCCCTTAATTTTTCAAGTCTCATAACCTGGGCCTCCTTTTTAGGAGTAAGCCCCAGTCTTAATTTCTCTTAACCAGTCCTAATTTATCTTTGATCTGGGATTCCATATCAGGAATAAAAACCCAATCATAAGTCCTCTCCTAATTTGAGTCTCCTTTTCAGGAGTAAGCCCCAAGTTAGAGTATTCAAATCTCCATGAAGCACATATACCTTTATGGACCCTATTCCTAGATTTCTTCCCTGAAGTTAATCTTAATATTCATTTATCTGGGCAGTCATACACACATAAGTCCCACATTATTTCTTATGATTGCATCTTTCATGGCACAATTGTCTAATTTTTACCAATACGTCATGTTTCTCACACTGCGCATGACTCACGTGAGCTTAGAGTGTAAAAGTAATTATGAAATCCTCCCTTGATCCATAAATCATAAACATTATACTCCCTTACTAGAACTATGTGGGTTCTGATTCCTTTTCTAAACAAAGGATACATAGGTAGCCCATATACGAGTTCGATCCCAACTCTGAAATAATCCATGTCCTTCTGAATGACAATAACCTTCAAGTGCCCCACTGAGTGGCTTTAAAACCATCATGGTCATCATAATGACCAAGAGACTTCTATATAAATGTGTCAAAGGATACCATTGACCAAGAATCTCTAATAAATACAGATGATTCTCTATCAATGAAGAACCTTGAATACATATAAAAGATTCTCTAAATTTCCTATATATTTAATCATTGATTGTCAAATTTGAGGGAAAGATCATTTTATACTTGTTAATGTAATAAGGATTCACAAACATAACTTAAATCTATAAAGAGAGTACCGGAGTAGACAATAATTCCCCTCAAAAAGGTGTGATGAGTCCGACCTCCCATCCTATCGACCAATGAAAATTCCTAAGCCTCATTAGTCCACAAACTAATGAACACCTACCTTTGGAAAGTAGGTCCAAATGGATGTGTAATTATTGGATGTTTCCAGTTCTACGAACAAACCCGTTAGAAACCTATTGGAATGTTTGAACCTCCCAGTAAGGAGGTCATCCCCGAATTCCAAGGGAAACAAACATCATCTAATAACACATTATTCAGCAATGTCAATATTTCATTTGAAATGGAAAATAATGGTAGAATAGATTTTGGATGAAGGTGTATACCAATAAATGGATTATAGAATCCTGAATTTAATAAGATGTTAAGATAGATCTGAAGAAAACCACTTAATCTTTTAAAACTGAGTCGAGAAGATAGATAACTTTATCGAGGAATTTTGTGCACCTCTTTTAGGATTGGAATGAATTAAATGTCAAACCATTAATGTTAGATCATATATTGGGAAGGCGATTCTAAGATATAATGATTCTATAGCATTATGATGGAGATTCAAAAATATCATTGTGAAAATGAAGACCTGGAAGTGGAAAAGTGAGTGGGGTTTAGGAGGGGGGATTGGAGATTGGTGATTTGGGTGAGTTTCGTAGAAACCAGTAATCTAATAGGTATTGATTGTTATATGGAGAGGGAAAAAATAAATGTTATTTGATTTTATATAATGATAGTATAGTGGAAAATTTAGAAAATTTTAATTATAAATAATAAATATAACTATTTAAAAAATATTATGATTATAATAAATATAAATACAATTAAAATTATAATACTTTTAATTGTATTTTTATTATAATATATTTATAATTTTAATAATTTTGACTTCACTAAGGACTAACTATAGTTGAATTTTATGTTCATGTAGATTTTTCTTCTCATGGTACAGGTAAGAGAGAAGGAACAGTGGTATGCTTATGTATGAGTGGTTTGGAGACGTTATGGGAATCGGGCATGGGGAAGCTCTAAGAATCATTTTTTGGAAGATCTCAAGTCTTCATTTTATTCACTTATTTTATTTTAGTCTTGTATAAGGAGAATCGTTGAGGGACTTTAATTTTTGTGTTGTGTGACTGTATGACATTACATAGGGGTGTCCATGGGTTGAGTTGGTTTAGGTTGGGGGATTTTTTGGACTTAACCCAATCCAAATCAGCTGATTCAGGTCTATGGAATTTTCTAGTTCAAACCCAACCCAACCCATCCCATTTTTTATCGAGATGTGTCAGGTTGGGTAAATCTTTATGGGAAAATAAATCAGCTCTGGAAACTCAGATATCTAAACCGAACAAGCTCTCACCCCTCACCCTAAAAACATCTCCTACACACCTTCTATAAGCTATCATCCTCAATAACTATGTTTAGAGACGCCAAAACCACCAAGAAACAAAATCAATTAATTTCTTCTACAAGTCATGAGAAAGAAGTTGTGTGGTAGAAACAACATGAATGGGATATGTGGCAATGAAGAAAGATTGAAAGTGGGAGGTGGGACATAGGAGAGGTGATAACGACAGAAAGGGTGGGAAAAGTCCTGGGTTGGCAACGATGACGGTGTCATCTCATACTATGTATCAAGAAACTGTAGAGACTATGGGAGTCCAGACTCAAGATAGGTGGTTACAATGACATAGGTGGTGATGATTTTGGCACATATGACATATGTATAGCCATAAGCGGTGTTTGGAGGTAGGACTTAGGAGAGACAAAAATAAGAGAGGAGCAGCATAGGAAAAATTAAATCAAATCCATATATAGAATAATGAAATTTCTCTATATAAGAACCATTTAACTATGAGAAAAATAAATCAGAAAATTCACTAATACAAATCAAGATAAAATAAAAGATGAGGAAAAACATTTATAATACCAGTCCTAATTTAAACATATGAGGATGAATAATGGGATAGGGGTTATCAACAACAATAGGGAATTAAAAATGGTTTCAAACATGGAAATCATAGGCTAGACCGAATAGAAAGTGATAATCCATAATTTCAATTATAATCTGGTAGAAATATAGGAGATGGTCATTTTAAATTATGTGATGTATCTATCGAGAGCGAATTTGGAACGTCTACTAAGTGGAATGAATATGGAATTCTGAGCTCTCGATAGTTCGTAGTGCACATAACACCATGAGATCCTGAGACCGGGAGGATGTTAGGGGGAGGAAGAGGAAGTGAGTATTATCGAGTTGGCTCAGGAGGATGGATGAAAGAGGTGAGCCAAGTAGTCTTAGGTATATGGTTCATGTAACCCAACCCAAACCCAACTAATGTGTGGGTTATCACAACCCAACCCAAACCATGCATATTATCTATGTAACATGACCCTACCCGATTGGGTCATGATGAGTCTGTTGGGTAGGGTCTGGTTCAGAAACCACTATTATATGAATATTTTTTGAGTTTGATATATTCATTATCTAGGGTGGTTCGATTTATTTTCCACTACATGATTATTTATATGGTGATTTTTATTATGATTAGAGAGCATAGATGAGTCTATATGCATCTTCTCCTTGGTGGGACAATTGTGTCGAAACAACACATTACAATATGGAACCATTAATTTTATTATATTTGATTTTTGTAATTGGAAATATTGGTAGAAATAAGAAATGGTGATCAAAACATGGGAAGTAAATGTTTTTCTGACACACAAATTTG
Source organism: Viscum album (assembly GCA_963277665.1). Lineage (NCBI taxonomy): Eukaryota > Viridiplantae > Streptophyta > Magnoliopsida > Santalales > Viscaceae > Viscum > Viscum album. The sequence continues at coordinate 794,156,919 of OY728147.1, forward strand.
TAGTGGAATTTCAAGTTACCAAGGAGTGTGGAATAATATTTATATTTGATGGATTTCTATTTGGTTGATTTGTTTTCAGGCTCTAAAATATATTTTTTCTTTTTAACATATACATAATTAATGAAATTTCCCACCACGAAAACCATTTTTCAATTTTTATATTCTTCTATAATTTCCAATGGAATTAAAAATAAAACAATTTAACAAAAAATTATTTTAATGTGTTGATTTTATTTTCTCTTATTATTTAAAATACATGAATTTTTTACAAAATTGATATTTATACTGAATTGATGGATTATTAATTATGTGTTCATTAAATTTGTCTTAAAATAATAAGTTTATTATGATCATCATTCATTTTACATTATATATATCTTAAATATTCATATTCCTTATATCACGGATATGCTTTTTGCATAAATCATATACCATTTCTATATATTGTGTTTTACCAAGAAATTTTATTTATTTTCTAAGGAAATATTAATATCCCATATTCATTACTCAATAAAGATATTTTTTATAAGACATATTGTTTGTGAATTAAATTAATAATTAAATATATGATAAATGAGTTGGACAAGTTATGAAAGGTTGAGGATGGTTATAGATAGCCCCCAGTGCATTAATAGGTTTCATAATACAAATCAGTTGTATATGCTTATTAAATGGGTTTTTGGTATATATCTTCCCATATATTAAATTATTTTGACACAAGGATTTAATGGTAATGATATCATGATGTCTGAGATCATGGTGTCAAACATTAAACATTTCCTTCATTGAGAATTCAGTTATTATTATCCATCATATTTCTGCATTGATATTATCCATGGAAGTGGTTCATTCTAATTTTATTGATTAAATCATATGTTTTTTAAGTTATTTACATTTCCATATTGATTATGTATTATTATCTCATGATAGATTCCATTTTATGTTACCCTTATGGATCATTTGAGCTCACCCTTATTTCGTTTTCCTTTCCTTGAGATATGAAGAAAGAATCATTGAATAATTTAAAGGATAAAAATTGATTATTATTACTATGTTTTATATTTTTTTCAATGTAAAATTGGGAATCATGTATGTATCTAGTTTTTATAAAATATTAAATAGTTTGGTCCTTTGAGATTGATCTCTTATAACTTATGTCAATGTAATAAAGTAGCCACTCAGTTTGGGTTACTGGAGTTGGGGTCTATACAACTTTCATCAAGGTTCCAAAATCTCCAAAATGTTATTAAAGATATAGATATCATATATGATCATTATAATAATATTTATAATCATCCATAAATGTTATAATAAAAAAATGAATTATACCATTCATAGAGGTGGTAGGTTGTACGTACGCATAAACATTGTTTTCACATTTTGATGGATGAAATTAAAGAAAGGTAAAATATAATTCACTTTTATATAATCCTTATTATATCATATATTTCATATATATTCATTAAATTTTTCCATATTAATCTCCAGTTAAATAGAAAATGTAAAAAAATCACATCGCTTTGTGGAGGTGGTAGTCAACACGTATGCATGAGAGATGTTGTTGTTTTCTAAAGTGTTGGAAGAAGATGGATAACAGTTGTTACCTCGTAAAAATAACAATTTAGTATATTGAATATACTTAGTTCGTTATTTTATAATGGATAAAAAATAATTAGAGAAGTTATAATAAGAAATGAAATTGAAAATTCTCTGTTAAAAGTTATACTTCTTCGTTGAGAAACCATATTTGGATTACACCTTAAGCCCTGAAAGGATGGACTTTTGGAAACACCAGAAGCTCTAGGATGTGTTGAAGGAATATAGGATGATATTATGGTATGTATTTTCTTATATAGAAGGCTAAAACATTGTTAATAACGAAGGAGATGATTTGTACTTTTATAATTGAGGGGAGACACACTCATGGAATTACTAAAAGTGTTAAATTGATATAAATTAATTTTTATGGAAAAATAGATCTAAATATATAAAATTATTTCATAAGATAAGTATATTTATAAATAAATTCATAAATTAAAATTTGAACAAGTTTTGGTTATTTTTTTACCCTTATCTCTTAGTTTTAACCCCTCGTTAACCCTATTGACAATTATCTCAATATCAGAGGTTTCTACTCATTAAAGGTTAAGAATGTGAAAATAAAAGGAAAATTTTATTTTAAATTAACCGAGGTTGTTATTATCAACAATATCTCATTTAATTATATTAATATAGTTTTTTTCTATTTATTTTAAATTATTTAATAAATTATTTTTTATTATAAAACTTCATTAATGTCATTTTTTGAACTATTCCTTTAATTTGACATTAAAAACAGCATGAAATTAAAGAAATTTAAATCTAAACCTATCTCACACCTATAATATGTTTTATATATATATATAATTCCTAAGAATCTACAACTCACTCAAAAAAATACTTTTTGAGTTTTTAAAATCATTTACTTAACTTTTCTACTGCTTGTGCAAGTATCGAGTTGGTGTTGTGTGAGAATTTAAGCTAATTATTTCATCACTAAAAATTAAAAACAAATTGCCATGATAAAAATAATTCATATTTAAAATAACCATTTAGAACTGAACATAATTTTTTATTATTCTTATAAAAAATTATATATATTATATGTAAAAAAGTGACATTTTTTACATTCTCTATTATTAACATTATAAAGGTCAAAATCAATGTTAAAAATAAATATAAAAAAATTTACTATGGTACTATTCATATTGACCAAAAATAAAAGGGAACTATTTACCAAATTTTTATCAACTGATTTGAAATACGGAATCTATTTCCCAAGAATCAAATTCTAAAAGTGGTAGAAATTAATTTACGATAAAAACACAAAATGCAATGAAAAATGGTTTTTCATAAAATTTCCTTTTTCAAGTATAAAAATGTTTTTATAAAAAAATCAATAAAAAAATGATTCCAATGAACATAACTGAATTATTAAAAAATAATATATATAATTTTTCATTGAACTCATTTTAAAATAAAAAATTATGTTTTTAAATTCTACAAACAAAAATAAAATTTTTAATAAAAATAATTATTTTTCAATATTCACTAGAAAATCAATATTTTTTAAAAAATCAATATTTTTAGGAAAATCAACATTTTCAAGAAAATCCAAAAAATCCACCCTAAGATAATTTTTATTTGATGGTTTCAAAAATTATATCTTTTTTATCAAATTAAATTTCTAAAAGTTCCAAAAATTAATTATAATATTCACTCCCAAAAAGTAATAATACCCATTTTTGAAGAAAATGTATTTTTGAAGAATAAAATGACTTTACTAAAAATTTAGTGCTTATTTATTAAGAATTAATTAAAAATTTATTAAAATATTTATATATATTTCATAATTATTTTAATACATGTCATACTTGTATATTCAATGGATAGGTGATAATTGTCACACAATAATATTTCAATAGTATAATGTGGTTTATTTGAACTAAGTGTTACATGTAAAGAAAACAATCAAAGGAGTAAATTTTATTTATAAAGGAATATATCATAAATACTTAGGGTGTTAAAATTATTTTCATTGTTACATGGTATGCATATATACATAAAAATGTGTCCTCGAAAAAAGTAGGGGGAGAGAGAGAATGAGCATGGTTCCTTACACATCAATTATAGGATTTTTCATTTATGTCAGATTATATACCAGTCTTGATGTTGCCTATTCCAAGAGCAATATAATGGCTTGAAAATTTTATAATAGAAGAAATATTATTTTATAATGATTATTATATTATGAGCACAAAAAAAGACTATTACATGTCATAAGAACATTACACATCATGCCTAAGAACTGACTAGTACAACTGGGAACAATAGAGGGATATAGATTTGTAAGAATTGTACATTCACTAAAACAAAATCTATAGGCTTGAATTACCCCCCCCCCCTCCCCCAAAAGATCTCCCCTTACATTAATATCATAAAAATAAATACAATCATTAGAAAAACAATTGAAATTGTCAAAGGTTGGGTAAGAACCTTAGTTTGTGAAATAATGAATGGTGAAGAGAGAATGATGGTTTATTTATAATGAAATATAGTCGTTAGACATGAGTAAAATTGGCCAATATGGCCAATGATAATTTTGAGCATTAATTGATAAGATAGTTGGTCATTATTTTTTTAGGATACGTAGACACATTTAAGTGACTATCAAGATTATTTAATGATATAATCAAAATTTTATATTTTTCTAAAAAACATTTGTATTTAAAATTTATAATTTTTTAAAAAAAAACTTATTTTTAGTAAATAATCATATAATACACTGTTTAAATGATAATATATTTTAAAGAAGTCCTAATTAATTTTTATAACTGCATGATATTTTACTATGTCATAAAACTATTAATTTTCAATACATATGGATTTTTTAAAAGAGAAGTTAAAATTATAATATTTTTGATAATTATCCTGAAAAAATAAATATAATTTTTGGATTTATTTCATTTAAATGGTCTTACTGTGAATTTAAGATAATTTTTCAAAAAAATGATTTTAGGGTTAGAAAGTGAAAATACTATTTTTTTTACAAAATACAATAACTCTAATGATATAATTAAGATATGATCATGATTTAAAATTTATGAGTACTTATTATTGTTCTAAAAATATTTAATTAATAACATAATACATAATTCATAAAATTTAGAAACACATCCATGGCATTCTGAAAACCACAATTTTATATTCTTTGAAATAAATGTTTTTAAGAGTTATACATATATCATATTAAAATTCATTTTTATCACTTTTATAAATTTAATCAGGTAAAATGGATTAAATATTTTTAATTATAAGGATTAAATTAGGTAATTGGGTCATTTTAATTTTTAGGTAGAAAAAAAGTTTCTCTGGTAAAAGAGTTACCATGTATATAAAAAATAATGTAAAAGGTTAAAATTAAAATGTAAAAACTTAATCCAAATAAAAATTAAAGAATTAAATGGTTGGTTAAAATTTCAGAACATCCTTAACATAACTTTAAAACATAATTATCAACCAATTTCTTGTAAATTAATTCCACCCAATAGTTGTTAGCTTTAAATACAAATAATCATTATTTAATCACATAAAATCACTCCTTGAGTATAGATACACCCCATTACCTCATCATGCTCCAAAAAAATCCATTGTTCATGGATATTATCTAAATTAACAACTCAAGAGTCTCTCCAAGGTGGTTTTAATTTTCTATGGAGTCTCTCTCTAGCTTTGAGAAGCATTCTACCAAGGTAAGGGATTTTTCCTTCACTTTGTGAATTCAAGAATTTATTTCATATATTTATTTTTATTCCCAATTTATTATATTTTCAGGTATTTATATCACCCCATTTATTTTATATATTATGATATGTTAATAATTGGTTTCATTTCCCTCTCATTAAACCCATTACAATACTCATTTTGTATTACTATTACGCTGCCAAAATAACCCCTCTATTCTCTAAGCTATATTTTCATGCCATGAATACCAGATCTTATTTTTATTCAAGGGTATTAATTATAATGTATCTTTAAACTATTTATTGGTTAAATCCATGTATGAAACTTAAAATCCCTACTCATGGGTTATAAATGATATGTACTTATGATTTTTGATAAATATGGCACACATAATAATAGACATATGAAAGGTTTGCCCTGATAGCACTTCAATGCGTTGTGTAAGGAATTAATCTCTAAAGATGAAATGTTCATGATACCTTGGAAGTATTCCTTGGTAATGTTTTTTGATACCTTGGTCACAATCCTTGATAATATGTTTTAAGACATCTTAGTGATGATCTATGGTGATATGTTTGTGAATATCTCAATGTTTATACTATTACAACATTTTTTTATTATGACTCATGTTACTATGTTAATGTACTTAAATTATGCCTCATGTTATTATGTAAATATTCTTATGTTATGCTTCATGTATCACCTATGATGTCCTATTTCTATTTTCTTCCATTACTGGGCTTTATGCTCACCCATTTCATTTGAAAAATGTCCCCAAGAAATCCAATGCAGTGAGACGATTTAGGATGATAAAATTAGGAAGCCTTTCGAGAGGATATTAATTTTTTTATGCTTTTCTTATACCATTTATGTAATGTACTATGTACCTAGTTTCCAAGACACTAATCTTAAAAATATCCTTCTAACTTATTAATGTAATATTTTGTTAAGGAATTATGCTTGCACACATAGTAATACTTCTTATTTATCAGATCCTTTTTGTTCTCTTCATCTCTTATCAATTCATCTAGCGCTGAATCCCCACCTTCATTATTGCACTTCCCTAACCCAACACTTCTATTTCAATCCATACATAATCTTTCCAATAATAGGTTGGAACACTAGCCATTATGCTTGGATAAGGATGAACCGAATGCAAACACAACCTTCCCACTCTCGCTTCTCCTCCTCCACCATGTCCATCCTAACCAGTTATGCTTCATCCTCTCCTTGAAAAGAGTCTCAGAGTCCCAATCTATATAGGTTATAAACCAGCCTCTCAGTGTCTCCTATACCTCTCACTTTCCAGTCTGGCCTAGTTACATCACAAACTCTGTTTGTATGACCCACTTTGTGGAGTTCATCTGGTTATGGTAGAGGTCAATAGTGAACTCATTGTACAAGATAGTGGTGATGATGATACTGAAGTGTCGGTTGTGCTTCATGTGATCAAGGAATAGTGCCTCACACTATTCTGAGTAGATGTCAAAGATGTAGTTTGGATGTTTTTTCCAAACACCTCCATTTACCACTAGTGTCAAACTCTCATGTAGTGGTACTTGAATTTTTTATTATCGCATCACTAAATTCCGCACATCTAATAATACCACCTATGTTTTTGTATCCCCTTGTCTTTGATACAGTTCATAATAGATTTGGGGGTGAGAAACTGGTTTTTTACCATTGGAAATTCTTAACTTAAAAATCAATGTCTCACAATTCATCCAAAAAAGAACATTTATTTAAATAATCAAATAAAAAAACAAATCATTATGAGTTAGTTTTCTAACTAATATGACAAAAAAATTCTGAAACATGATTGGTTGAAAATAATAATTCTCATTCACAACTGCCACACCAAGATGAAATATCTAATAGTTTCCAGCCAGACCTAGAACCTCGATTAGAAATAATGACTGCCAATAGAAAAAATAATAATGAATATTTGAAAATGCATAAATTTTGAACTTCAATCAACTAATGTAAAAATAAAATAATTATAATAATTATCAATGAGTCCAAATTATTATACTAAACCTTAAATAAATATATCAAATAAAAATATTCCTGCTAGAATCATCACAAATATACAAACAAGTTTAGATGAAATGAAACCATTTTTTAAAGAGGGTAAATTTTCATGATCAACCAAGAGTAGTCATAAAAGCAATTTAAGGTCAATCATAACCTTATGTATTTAACACACTCAATCCATCAATTTTATTAATGTTAATTTTGGGAAAATAATACAAACTTGTTCCTTACACAAAGTGGGTACCCCCCCCCCCCCCCAATGCTCGATAACCTATCTTCAATATAAACCCAACAATAATACACCACCAATTTTCATTTCAAAATCAACATAAAGCTTAATTGGAGCAATTTTTCAAAAATGGGGTGGGATTCATGCTTTCTTTCCTTGTAAGATCATGAAAACTTACTAATAACATCATTTAATAAAACATGATTTAGCCATGTCAATATAGAATTAGAAATGGAAAACAATTATACAATAGATTTTTGGATAAGGTGAATACCTATAAATGGATTGTAAAATCATGAATTGAAAAATATGCTAATACAACTCTGATGAAGACCACCTAATATTTTTCAGACTGATTTTATAAGATAGAAAAGTTTACCAAGGTATTTTTTGCAACATCTTTTTGGCATGTAATGTATTCAATGCCAAATTGTTGATGTTATATCTGATAGTTGGAAGGTGTGTTTGAGATCTAATGATTCTATTACATTATGATGGAGAGTCAAAAAGATCATTGCTATAATGGAGACCTAGAAATGGATGAGTGAGTGGGGTTCAGAAAGGGGGGATTGGGGATTTAGATGAGTGTTGGAGAAACAGATAATGTGATAGGTGATGTTTGTTATACTAAGGGAGGGGGAAATAATTGTAATTTTATTGCACATAATGATATTATAGTGGACAAGAATTAAATTTATAATTACAAAAAATTAATATAATTATATAAAAATATTTTTATGAATGTAATAAATATAAATAAAATTGTAATTATTAAACTTTTAATTTCATTATTTATTATAATATATGTGGAAATGAAACCCATACCTCACAATGAGGTAGGATGCTTGATTTATTTATGAGCAAAGGATTACAATAGATAACCCACACTGATGTGGGATAAAAATATTTAAAATATCTAATATTATAATACTCTTACCACTCCCACTCAAACTAAGGAATATATATTTATCATTCCTGGATTGTTACAAAATAAATGGACATGTGGTCCAGGAACCCTTTTTGTGATAACATCTAAAAGTTTATCAGAAGTGTGAACATGGCCAGAGGTGATATTATTCTTCACAATTTTTTTTGAACAAAATTAAAATCAACTCCAATATGTTTTTTCCACTCATGAAAGACTGGATTTGTGGAAATATTGATAGTAGCGTGATTGTGACACCAAATATGTGTCGGTTTCTTAGCAGTATACCCAATCTCTTGAATAATTTGTTGTTCCCAAATAATCTCTCCAGTCACATATGTCATGGAACAATAATCTAACTTTTCACATGATCAAGAGATAACCATACTCTTATTTCTTCTCCATGATATCAAATTCTGACCAACAAATATTGTAAATCTAGATGTTGGACTCCTATAAGAGAAACATCCAATATAATATACATCATAGAATGCCTCAATATCTATATTTCCATGATCATAATATAGAATATCGAAACCCAGTTGCTTTTTCCCATATCTATAAATTTGAAGAACAACCTCCCTCTGTGTTTTGGTTAGATATTCCATAATATGGCTCATTTTGTGGCTACAGAAGCAATATTAGTTCAATTAATCCTCAAGTATTTGATTTTCCCAATAAGTTTTCTATATCTTTTAGGTGATGGAAACATCTTGTTATCCGTAAGAAGTGACGTTTCTCCAAGTTTGAGGGGTGTGTCAACTGAGTTAGCTCAAGTCATCCCAGTCTCCTACAGAAGATCTAGAATGTACATTCTCTAAAATAGAAAAATTATTTTGGGACATCTTGAGACCTCAACTCCAATGAAATATCATAGTGGACCTGAAATTTTTTTTTGATAATTTTGATGAATGAAATACTTGATTCGACCAATTCCCTGAGCATCATTGTCAATAATAATAATTTCATCCACATTGACTAACAATATAATTCTTCCTAATATATGTTGATGATAGAAAATAGAGCAATAATTTATTCTTCGTAACATGCCAATAATAAGAATAATGGTGAAAAAATGGATGAACCAAGCACGTGGTGACTTTTTGAGTCCATATAGTGATCGATGAAGGTGATGAACCTTGGAAGACACCCCATGAGAAACAAATAGGAGAGGTTTCTCGATATAAATTTCTTTATTAAGAAAACCAAGAATAAAGTCATTTTTAACATCCAACTGATGGAGAGTCCATTGAGAGAAGGCATCAATAGAGATAATTAGGTGAACTGAGTCCATATTTTCAACTGGAGAGATGGTGTCAAAATAATCAACATCAAATTTTTTTTCATAAATGTTTGAAAAAAGATGATCTTTGAGATGATTAAGAGAGCCATCATCATGATGATAACTTTTTAGATCCATTTTCAACCAACCAGCTATTTATCCAATGGAAGAGGGACAATATTCCAAGTATGGTTGGTATTTAGAGTCTGAAGTTCATCTTTCATATCATGTAAATAGGTGAGATGAGATATTATCCTTGGAAACAATTTAGTGTCATGTGAGAATCAAGTGTCTATATAACTTATGATTTGAACACTGATAATCCCTAAAAACTCTGATAGGATCTTGAGCCTTTTCAAAGAACAATAGAAAACTCTGATGATAGAGGATCTGAATTAGGTAATTCATCAGGTGTGGTTGCAAGATCAGATGTTGGGGTCATAGATGTGCTAGGTTAGAGATTATATACCTACAAAAATCATGATCTAATGGAATCAAAAAAATATATAGGGGTGTTGGTGTATCAAGAGAATATGTTAAAATAAGTTTAGAATTATGAACAATATATATTGGTGGGAACTCAGCAATCAAAATAATTGATGAGTCAATAAAGGAAAAATTAAATGAGACAACATAATGATGAAAATCTAGATAGATTCATCAATATCCATATTTTTTGTAGTAATAACCATGAAAGATGCATTTTAGAGCATTGATATAAAACTTTCTAATCAAGGGGAAAATATCTGGAACATAACACACACAACCGAAAATGTGTAGGGGAAGGGAATGATGGGATATTGTTGGAAATAAAGAATTGAAAGGTGTATCCCCTTGAAGAAAAGATTAGGGAAGTATGTTAATAAGATTGGAGAATAAGATAATGGAATTTCCATAAAAAAATGGATCATTCTTCTCAAATAAAAGTTTACGAGAAAATTCTAAAAGCTAACGGTTCGTTCATTCAGCAACACCATTTTATTGATGTGTGTCAGGACAAGAACTTTGACGAATAATTTCCTTCTCATATAGAAAATAATAAAATGGTCTAGATATATATTCAAAACCCTTGTTAGAATAGATACATTGAATTTTAGAATAAAATTGGGTGGTGATTTTTTGATAATAGAAGTGAAGCAAGGTAAATATTTCATAATGATTTTTTAGAAAATAGACCCAAGCCATCCGTGAAACATCATCAATGAAAGTTACAAAATATTGAATACCCAATTTATATGGATTTGTATTAGGCCCCCGGATATTAGAATGAACCAAATGAAAAGGAGTGGATACATAGGGAATTTTGTGGGGAACATAGGTGACTCAGTGATTCTTTTCATAGTGATAATATTAACATTAAAAAGGAAGAAGAGGACCCATGTCTGGAAAAAAGTTTTTGAAGAATAGAGGTAGGTGGATGACCAAGGTGATAGTGAAGACAGAGGGAATGATCTTAGGTGGTAGGACCAGTGAGAGCTAGGGATGAGTCAAGCACATACAAGCCGCCCTAAATACGTCCACTACCAAGAACCAAAGTCGTTGACTGCTTCTAAAATATAATGGAAATAGGTGATAAGATGGATGACACTCTAAGTCAGTAGTAAGATTACTAATATATTGTAAATTAAAGGGATAACTATGAACAAATGCAACATTGGATAGTGTCAAGCCAAGTATAATCATACAACTCTTGTAAAAAGAAATCTTCACAGTCTGACCATTATCCATTGTAATATTACCTTTATTTGAGGTCAATCTATGGGACTAAAGAATACCTTTATCCTTAGTGAGGTGCTTTGAGGCACCAGATTCAAGAACCCATGAGTTGGACCTTGGAGATAGACATGCTGCTGAGTTATCACCATGTGGAATAGTGTTTCTTGATGATGTAATAGATTGTGGGATGAAAATTTACATCGACAAGATGTCGAAGGTACATAGTTGGTAGAGAATTGGTGATGGAATTTTAGGGCTAGAACATCCACGTTAAAGTTATGTTATAGAATAAATATCCAAATGGATGGCGATGGGGCACTTCTATGCATTTTTAGGTTTCTTTTATTCACACTGAGAGAGCCAAATCAAAATAAAAAATTATGCTTGAGGAATGTCATACTGGAGGTCTTCCTGTAGGGAGGTTTAGCAAGCAGGAGTGTCACATATAATGGTTGGCGCACAGGGGGCATGCTAGAGTCCATTGCACAAGAGGTGTGGGTGTGGACAGGGGATGACGCATAGGGTGTCTTTAAAGGATGGGAGATATGGAGGGAGGGGTTGAACCTACTCTAATACAATGTTAAAATGAAAATCATACCTCATAATGATGTAGGATTATTATTTTATATATGAGAAAAAGATTACAACATATAACCCACACCAATGTGGGATATGAATTTTAAAATTATCTAATATTATAATACTCTTAAAAATATATTTATAATTTTAATAATATAAACATAAATCATGACTAAATATATTTAAATTTTACATAAAATCAATTTTTCCACCTCATGGTATAGGTAAGGGAAAGGGCACGGTGGTTTGCTTATGTATGAGCAGTTGGGTGGGGATATGGGAATTGTATTTCAGGAAATCTCTAAGACTCATTTTAGAAGATCCTGGGTCTTCATTTTATCTGATTATTTTAGTTTAGGTTAGTATATGGACTCATCGAGTGACTTTTAATTTTTTGTTTTATGACTATATGACATTAGATTCATATTTTTGCGTTTGATATATTTATTAGTTATGATGGATTGGTTTATTATCCACTACTTGATTCATTAGCTGGGGATTGTTATTGCAATCTGATAGCACACAAGAGGCTATACGGGTCTCCACCTAAATGTAATGATTGTGTCCTAACATCACGCTATAATATGGCACCATCTGTTTTCTTATATTTTATTTTGATACATGGAAATATTGGTAGAAAGCATAAATAGTGATCAAAACATGAGAAGAAAACGTGTTTCTAAGCAGCACATTTTTAGTATAATTTCATGTTACCAAGGAGTATGGAATGACATTTAAATTCGACTGATTATTTTTAGGTTGATTTTTAAGGGATAAAATTTTCACATGTTATGAATTATTTACTATCACTTGATGAGGGTAGTAAGAGTTTGTGTTCATAAATCATACATGACACATGTCATCATGGAATTTTCATGCCTTCATGTAATAGTGATTTTATTTAAATTTATATGGGAAAATGGATTTAGATAAATAATTGAATCACTAAAATATCAGTTAATGATTTATTGAATAAATTATTAGTTGTGAATTAATTAACTAAAAATATTTAGTAAAACCTAATGGATTAATTATTATTTTATCTTTACTATTACATGTATATTCATGGCATGATGATTGGGGATTTATTGACATGTTATGTATTGAGTATGGAATGATGGGAAATTTAACAATAATTGATTTAAAATAAAAATATTTTTTGGGGGTTTGTGTATAGAATGCCTTATTATTTTGAGCCATGATTGATATTCATTTTTGGTGATTTGAATTTTGATATTATAGAAATATGGCACCTAATAGTCATGTTGAGGGATGTCACAGGTATGAATTTAAGTAGGGACCAAATGTTAAGAGGGTTCAGGATGGTGAAGCAGAGCATGCTCCATTGGTAGAAGTTCATGGGGATCTGAATGATGTGCAACATACATCAAATCAGCCAAGGGTGGTTGAGGCTATGGAGAGGGGTATTCTGAGGGGTGTAAAGTATGATCATAGCTAATTTAACCAATGATATCCAGGTGTAACATCCTCTGATCTTCAAGGGATATATGGGACTGTGGGGTAAAAAAGAATATTTTGAGAGGATATGCAGGATCAGTGAGCTGATTGATACTATGAAATAACAAAAGGTGGAGCTCACAACATTTACGTTTGAGGAACCATCACAACACTGTATGAATTAGTGCATGCTAAGAGACTGAAGGGTTACCATGGGATGAATTTCAAACTCTTTTTATGATTAGTTTCATCCAGACACTCTGAAGATGTATAAATCTCAGGAGTTTATGGATCTTCTGAAAAAATAGAGAAGGTGGTTCTAAAAAATGAATAAAATTTTATTGACATATTAAGGTTTGAAACAACCTTGGGTAGAGATGAGGAAATGAATTATTAGTTGTTCAAGATCGACTTGTGGACACCTATTTGTGTTCAGATGAGGTCGGTGTTGTTAATTAGTGACCATGGTGGCTCCATGATGTGGAATAATTTCAACAACCCACTATGAATACTTGCATCGTGTGGTGGAATGGTGTGGTGGATTGTGACGGTATATGGTGGCCACAATCTACATGGTTCCATGGTGATCCATGGAATAAATGGAAGCAAGATACTATTTTACCAAAATAATAAAAAAGTGAGGTTCTTTTAGGGATTTTGTGGGTTAATAAAAAAGGTAAAATTATCAATGAAAATTTCTACTCCCTTCTCTCCCTCAAAATTCTACCTCCATCTCTCAGGGAATAATTCTTCAAATCAGCCTCCATATAACCTCTGGTAACCTTTATCACCCTTTATAAAATAAAACTAACCAGCGACATTGGCCTCCATCTTTCCCCAACCAAGTCAAGGACACTTCATCTCCCTTTATCCTATATATTGGTAAAATGAATCGGGGCTACGGAAAAAATGGATAAAATTATTCATTTGGAAGGGAATTTTTAAAAACAAATCTAGGGGTGGTTCCCCTTTTTCTTATATGGGGTGTTTCATCTATGTTCCTCACTCTCTATCAAGGTAGTGAGATCCCACCAAGGCAGTGGCACTCTCAGACTCCCACTACCATTAATATCATCGAACTACATACTTCATTATGCATCCATCTACTAATTTTGATTCCTTCTTCTTTGTGCCTTAGATGAAACCATTGACACATATTACCTTGGGAATGAGAATATGGACTAGAAACATCCTTTTTCATAATTTTTATTAATATGATATTTTGAATTATATTTTTTGTTTCTAACTTCTATTTTTATACTATTATGACTAGTTGATGCATGACATAGTGCTTTCAAGACATTTATTTGTAGTTGAAAATATTGTTTTACATATTTTTCATAATATTGTGATGAATTTGACGGATTTATTTCAAAAATAACGTTTTTCTTCATATATGTTGTTAGTTTTATTATATTCCATATATGTTTTTGTGTGTTTTTATATATATATATATATATATATATATATATATATTTCATCCCACCATTGCATCTACCATATCTGAAAATCCATCTTCCACACTTCCATGGCATATTTTCATGTCATGGTCATAAGATGCCATCCTCCATTAACAATTATGGGTGAGATATTTCTATCTAGCTACTTTTAAAATGTAGTAAATAAAGCACTCATCATAGAAATTGATTTCGGAAGATATCGAAGAGCCGGTGTGATTTTATCATCATGGGATTTTGGAAGAAGGTATGTGGGTGGTCAAATAAAGAGGTATGAGAAAATGCACTAGGGAAACGAGTGACTAGGAGGTCAGAGCATGAATGTTTCATTTACTATATCTCAAGAAATAACTCCTTTGGACCTCCATAAGTGTGGTGAAAGAAGTCATAACAAGGCAATGTGTCCAAACCATCTAAAGCAATGGTGCTCATGTGAAAAAAATTGAGAGAACTTAAACATTTTTTGTAGGAGTGGTCCATATGGGGGTAGTGGATGAGGTTCTTTATCAACCAAATAATTTTTTCCTTGGAAAAGAGGACCACAACATTGTAGTAGTTGGGTTTCTTCTAGGAGGTATATTCATGGTTATGGGAGAGGTTTGTAGGGACCATCTCATAATGGATTCGCTGATCATGGTATACAGGTAGATCTTCATGAGAGTCGTGTGGTTGGATCCCAACATATTTATATTGGGGAGAAGATGCACCTAAAAAGTGATGGGGGTCTTCTATAGTGTGGGGTAAAATTATAGAAAATTATACATTGTCTAAGTTCACTTTTTGACACTAGTTCATTACATTACTTCATTTCCACTCGTATTGTGTATAATCATGGTATGGATATAGAATGGTTATCTAGGTTGTTGAATGTTGACACTCCTCTAGGGAAAAGATCTAATTAATTTAGGAGATTTTCATTCCCTTCTTTCGTTGAAATTATATGGACATCTCTAGGGCTTCATTGTCTTGGACATGACTACTTTCTAGGTGATCATGGGTAAAAATTAGTTAACTCTCTCCCGAGCATGATTGATTGTTATTTGAAGTATGTGATTTTTTCTACTCATATGGGTGTATCCTACACTTTTATTGGTGAAATGATATAAATGTTAGTCAGGAAGGATCAAATGTAAAGTATTTAGGAACTATCACTTCACATAAGGTGTGTATGATTTTCATATCAGTTGAAGTGGATGATCAACCTATTTTCCCTCTGATTATTGACTTATTTAAAAAGGTATTTCCTAATGATTTCTCAAGTTTACCCTTGTTGGATTATGTATCCCACATCAGACTTGGGTGTTTTTTTATCAAAATAATTCCCTATAAATAAACTCTAAGGCCTCTCTTAAGAGGTAACATGGGTATTGGGTCTAAATCTATATCATTATACAATGTATCAAAGGAGGTTCCTTTACCCTCCCTAAACTCTCTCTTTTCTCTTGGAGAAAACCTAAGATTTTCCCCCAAGGGGGTGGCCTCTATTAATAGGGACCTGGAATTCATATGTCATCACCCCTCCCTCAACCTCCTATGTTTTGACTTGTGTGAAGGTTCATGTCTACACCATACACGACCTTTGTGCTGCATGATATCCATGGATTTCCCCCTTCCCTTCATAAAGGCTCATTCTGAACCACCCTCCTACATGGTGGCCTTCCTCCCCGTGAAAGACTCCTGGTGAAACCTCTCCTGGTCAGGGATCTTCCTATTAGATGTCCCTCATATGTGAAAACTACTGTGAGATTCATGAGAAGTGACGTATTTCTGAGAAACATTCCCACTCCAGCCTGACCCCTTACCAACATCATTTTTGATCTGCTTGATCTTTAACCAAATGTTGTTTCCTAGATCATTTAGATTTTTCCATATCCAAATGTAGTTGCTCCTCTTCCTCATAAGACGCTCCCCTTGAGAATGGGGCTTTTGTTTTCTATGATGGTCATCGGATGACGTCCGCTCAAGGGATCCTCTTCACCCCATTTGAGATCTACTCCTTCCTTATTTTACTTCCTAGGACTCCTTATTCCTCTTCAATCACTGAAATTAGATCAATGGTTTTTTACCATCTCTTCTTTAGCTCTAGGACTCTATGGATATTTATTATTCTCATCCTTGAGCCATCTCCTGTATCACCCTCTCTCGAAAAACATATTAAAAGTCAATTAGGATATCTATAGGCCCCTGTCTTTATCTCCCCGACTGACTTCCACATCTAACATTTCATCCTCTAGGAGAACCCGACCTGACATCATTCTCATAGCAACATGCATCTCCCTTCACCATCCCCAGCTAAACAAATCTATCATGGCCCCCATACACAACTTTTTTTCTATTTTTATAGGTTTTGTAAATGTTTTTTATTTTTTCATCCCTCTCCTCATCCCATTATGAATCACCGCACCATTGATTCAATCCTATTATTCCGACTATACATCGAATCATGGTTCAGTAGTGTCATGTTCATCCATTCCTAGATGCTCTTGACCCAACTATTCATATTGAGGAAGGATCTAGTTATTCCTTCTAGAGCATACTCTTACTAAAAGTTCCAGCATGCATCTATCCATGTTATTGGAAGGAAAACCCAACCACAATCCCATGGAAGATAATATGTTCATGTTGCTTTTATACCTTACCCTGTGGAAGGCCTGGAATTAATAGAAGTAATAGAATTCTAGAATTTATAATCCTACAGAGGTTTTCATCATAGTGAGCGAAACTACACCAAATTAAAAGATGAGGAAGTGAAGGCTACGATGTAGTAGAACTTGCCACACCATAGAAATCTAGCTACACCATATAATTATTTTTGTTTTGTGGTTCTAGAGACTTGGAGGTCATTACACTGTGGAATTATATGTTATATCTTAAAAAAAATCTTTCAGTTTTGGATGTTTCATGGTATCCATGTTGTAAGGGTTTTGATCAAGGAACTATAACATGAATGAAACTCTTACAAATAGGAGCTTTCACTATGGGACTAATGAATATGATGTAGAGGATATTTATTATTAAAGGAGAATATTGTGTGGGTCCTTAACTATCAACAAATTCATGAACATATGTTTTTATTCATAAACTAAGGTTCATCTGCATCTGATAGAGGGTTTATGATCATGGGTCATGAAGAGTTATGTCACGACTTGACCCAACGGGGCTCGAGCCACGACTCCCCAAGCCCGCCTCCAATAGGTCAGGGGCTGGCGACCAGCACCGAGTAGGCTATCACACACATGGGAGGCATTAGCCTAAGGTACCTGTACACACACACCCACAACACCTCCATGCAACAGTGCAGAGATAAAGAAACTAAAAAGTAAATGCATGCATACAATATATCCCAAACCAGAGTACAGCAGAAGTACAAAAGGGAAAAACAGGGCCCACCAAAAGAAAACTACAAAAGCGCGTCCAACCTACTCTGAAGAAGGGGAACGCTGCCACAAACACCCGCCGGAAAGCTCCCTCGGCACAGCTCTGGTAAACACCCCGGTCAACACGCTCACTAAGCTCCGCCTGCTCCGGGTCCTCCTGGGACTCCGTCGAAAGGCCTGTGGTCTGCACAAGACACAAACATGTGTGGGCAAAGCCCGTGCAGGGGTGAGTATAAACATACTCAGTAGGCACCCCAAAAACCCAAAACCCAAGGGAGAAACTGAAAGGCAACAGCCCTATCAACCCAGCCAGAGGGAACCCAGACGAGAGAGAAACTCCATCTCGTGACCATCCTCGGCTAAACACAACTAATTATCTCAGTTCAGCTCAGGTGTATGCCCATACATACACCTTGAACAATCCAGATGTAATCAGCTCACGCAACAAGCCACAAGAGGTACCGACCTCATCACCAGCAACTGTCCACAACCAGGTGAACACGCTCCACGATCACTGTCATCCTAGATGACACTCATCCGAGAGATGCACTCCATCGGGTCCCAAACAAACATCTCATACACTCACCCGGGAGACCACGCTCGTCGGATAACATCACTGGCTGAAACAACATAACCACCAAACTCCTCGGATGGGGGATCACCGCTAGGGCCTACTAGGGGATACCAAGACCCACTCTGGTACACGTAGCTCACAGATAGGGGATCACTCCCAGGGTCTGCTGGGGGATACCACAACCCGATCTGGCATACGTAGTTCTCACAGATAGGGGATCACACCCAGGATCCGCTGGGGGATACCACAACCCGATCTGGCGCTCGACAGAAGCTCCACACTCAGATAGAGGATCATCGTCTATATAAAGATGGTCATGACGATACCGGAACCCTATCTGGTATAACTCGCGATGTAGGGGATCGAACCGACGATGCTACAACCCTACCGAAACCACGCGCTGAGTAGGGGATCGCATAACCAACGATACCGCAACCCTACCGACACCAAGCGCTGAGTAGGGGATCGTATAACCAGCGATACAGCAACCCTACTATAACCTTCGTGTTGAGTAGGGGATCGTATACCCGACGATTCCACAACCCTACTGGGCAAGACCCACTGCGTAGGGGATCATATTCCCGATGATGCCACAAACCCTACGGGGTTAACCTGCTAGATAGGGGATCGCCACCCGTGCATAAGCGGTCACAGCGATACCAAGAACCCGATCTAGGGTAAAGATGCTAGAGGATCCACTCCGGGCCCACCGGAGGGATGCCACAACTCTAACAGTTAAACATCCCATCGAGAGGATCACAAAACCCTATGAAGGTTGTGATGCCGTGCGAACCCTCGTAGGAATGAACCAAAGGAGAACCATCAACCACTGCTGGTCCAAACGTCGCTAACCCGAGCGACCCACCACAACTCCACACTGCGTACCTCCTAGTCTAAAACCGAGGCCACCATCGCGTTCCACGCAGAAAAACATGCAGGATATGCTGTTTACTCGCCCGAAACGGAGCACCGGTGAAAAAGTCACTATTCACCGTAGCTAGCCCATGCGGGGCCCACACAACGATCCCGAAAATCATCGAGCGGGCCATACCACAACGATACCCTCGGAAAAACAAGCGGAATTGACTACTCGCTCGTCCAAAACGGACACCCGGTGAAAAAGGAACTATTCATTGAAGCCCAGCTCGGGTGGGGCCCATGCCTGGATTCTGAAACTCATCGAACGGATCGCACCATTGCGATCCCCTCGGAAAAACACACAGGATCGACTATTCATCCGCCAAAATTGGACTCCTGGTGCAAAAGCTGTGTTTCTCCGCAAACGTCAAAACCCGGCCTCGTGGGGCCCGCACCCCGTTCATAGTCCCAACACCTGGAAACCATCTCAGAAAGTCCGTCGTACCATCAGGGTCTCAACGCCAGTGACGGCACGTCAATCGGACGCTCCGGGTAGAAGTTACAACGGCCCGAAGTCGTAAAATAATAAAATAATATTATTTTATACGACGTTTCTAACTCCCGGGCCACGATCCCAAACCCTTAAACCCTCGAAGTGAGTTCAAAAGGTCCGTCTCGACGCAAGGAGCACGTCGCCGTAAACGGATCGCAAATCGGAGTTACGGTTTGCGAGTTACGGGGGTTTAAAGAACCCCCGGATAATCCCTGTCGGACCACCGCCAGCCTCGCCGGAAACCACCGCGTCGCCGCGCCGTCGCCGGATTCCGCCTTGGGCGCTGCCCGTCGTCACCGGAAAACCGGGTTTTCGCCGAAAAACTTCCGGGAGCCACCAGGAGCACCCCGGTGCTCCAAATTCAGATCCGAAACATGTTTTGGAAATCTCGGGACTCGAACTATAAAACCCTTATGAAAATTTGAAGGAAAACAACACAATAATGGGATCCAGGATTGTAAAACTCAAACCGCCTACCTCGCGGGCGAAACGCCGATGTTCTGCCTTAGATCCGCGCTCTAGAGCTTCCGATGCGTTCTCCTGGAATGTCCGCCATCAAATTCCGAGCTCGTGGGCGCTTTGTTTGCTCGATTCGGCGGAGTGGCGGCGAAGAACGGCGAAGAACGTCGAGAGGAACAATAAGGGGGGGGGGCGCTGATATTTATCTCAGCCGCCCGCCTCGGACCCGACGCCCGATGCGAACAAAAGTAAGGTCACCCCTAGGGTAAACGCGTCGTTCTGAACGCAACGGCGGTCTCAGATTTTCCATCCGAGACTCCGTTCAGAATTTATTCGAGCCGACGCTCGCACACCAACTTCGCTACTTATTTACGAAAACGCCCCTGGTGGCGTTTCTCACCGCAGGCCTGCGCCCGCAAAGTTTACACCTCTCTTAGGGTAAATGGCACGTTCCGGATGCAACCGTACCCTCATATTTTCGTTCTGAGCTACTGTTTAGGAGATATCACACCCCCGCCACGTGCATAGTATAAAAATACTTAATATTTTTATAAAATTAATTCTGGGCACACCAGGCCTCGGAATCGCACGCCGTCTTCGCTCCTAGCTCTGTAATTATTCGTAGAAAAATTACAAAGTCTTACAGGGCCAAAAACCCGAGTCTCTAGAAGTTAAAAGGTGAATACGATGATTTTGGTGTAGTGTATATTCATTTTTTCATATTTATTATCATGAACCAACCCGGGTCGACCCTGAACCGGTCACCTGTGCCAGTCCATGACAACGCCTAAAGGGAATTCCCGATCCCCATGGGCTGGAAACCAGTGTCGAGCATAAAAATTTTAATCGTTGGGAATGATCTGGCCCAGGAACAAAAACAAATAGACAAGCAAATTAGAATGGAGTTCCATGATGTATGAAATTTGGGTGCGATAGTGGCATAATAGCAGGAAAATACAGTGGGTTACCCTTATTGATGATATTATTATTATATTATAATACTTGGTTTGAGTAATTTGGTGACTGTTCCTTGGTGAGGATGGGGTGAATAGTTCACCTATTTAGGTTTTTTTGGTTCTTTTGTTTTTTCATGGGTGCATTAGTATTCTCTTTTCACATGTGCATTAAAGGATTTTATTTTCCTAATAATTTTTTCTTGTATTTTCCACCTACATATATAAATTGTTTTCATATTTCCAAGTGAATTACGTGGACTACGTTGTACATTACAAGTTTGGACCTTTGGATCACTGATGTGTCGCAACCTTAGCATTTCTTTTGGCTATTTAATTTGGATACTTTTATCTATATTAGTTTTATTTATACGTACATTTGGTATGGTTTTGGTTTGTTTTATATTATGTCATGGTGTTTTTTTTTGGATAACACATTTTATCTTATGATTCTATTTATCGTATAGAGGGTAATGTATCCCATACATAATATTTTATACCCTCAGTTGTAGTGGCCACCCAGGAGCCTAATAAAGGAGGTACTTGGGTGGTGGGTCATTATCTCTCTCCCCTCATTGTGGTATCTTTGGAAGGAGGGGCATCAAATTAATACTATCCTAAAGTATTCTAGATGTACTAAGGATATATTTCAGGTTTACTATGAATATGAGGAATAAGGCCTCGGGGGATACACATATGTTTGCTTTTAGACTTACTAGAACTATCTAAAATCACATTCATGATATGTATTTTTCCTTGATGGAGGATTTATGAGTCAGAAGAGTTCTAGGAAGCAAGTGTTCGTTAAACCAACAATAGAGTATGAGTATATTTTATATTCGGATTCATCTGAAGAAGTAGTATTGTTACAAAACATTATACAAGTTCTTTATGTGGTGCCTAATAGTAAAGATGTTATCACACTGTATTGGGATAATATTGTAATGGTGGTTGTAGCCAAGGAGTCATGGTCACATTAATGGAGGAATTATATACTAAGAAGGTATCATCTCTCGAGAGAGTTTTATCAAAGAGGAGTGGTCGAAGTAAATAGTTTCCACAGAATATAATGTAGTGGTATTGTTGACTAAAGTCTTATCTTAGTTGAAGTGTGAATATCAAGTGGGAAATAGAAGACTAAAAGTGTTTATTAGTCAGTTGTAGTGAAAGTTGGAGACTATTGGAGTTTGTTCCCTAGAACCAACTGACATTACACTTTTGATTACATATATATTAAAATAACATAATATTAACAAATATAATATCACATTATGAGTGTTCTTATATGTAACATTTTTTTTATAATGTTATTAATGTATTCGTCATGTCGAATGGTTATAGTAATTCTTCACTATAATGAAAACCTTGAAGTGTTAGGACAATATTATTAAACATGAATCTAATGTTCTAGATGAAATTTGTTAGATGGGACACAAATGATGTTTTGACTATCAGGTGTTGGATGCTCATAAGTGGATGAGTCTTCTTCTCATGAAGTTTAATCTTTATGAAGGGGGATTATAAAGGTATACTAACCAATAGAAATTCCATATTTTTATGTATCATTTGATATTTCTATATGCATATGTGTGTATGGGTCCTTAGAAATGATATTTTTGTTAATGTATATCATGAATTGGGTACTTTGATATATTTTCAAAAACCATAACGACATATACCTGTGGTAAAGTAAGATAATTTGGGTGCATCATAAGTGATATGACATTGATTGAATAAGTCAAGATAGGTTTTTTCTCATCGAAGTTAATATAAGTATATATCTCTAGTTCATTGATTGAAATTAAACTACCAAATTAAGTTCATGGTCATTGGATTTTATCAGTCTGTTTATTTTAGACATAAAAATAATGATATATCAAGCATATTGGTTGGTGACACAAGTATGAAATCTTTTTGATTACATATAAATAAAAATAGATTTTATTACCTGGTAAGTGTTCATATGAGGTTTTCGTCATTATAACATTAACTTATTTCTTTATGGGTTCTTTAATGTGTTACTAGATTCTAATATTGTACTTTAGGTTAGTTTTTTAATGCCACTAAGAAAGTGGTCAATAGGGTCACACACTAATTGTATCCAAAATCTCAAATTATGTTTTATTTGAATTTAATATTTAGAATGAATATTATTCTCAAGACTGAGGAATAATAATTAATCCGGGTATGTTGATCACATTAATTCAATCACCTTATTAGAGTTTAGAATATATATTATTTGAGTATTAAATAAATATTTATGCACTAGTATTGAATAAAATATTTTTTTATTTATTGAATGAATAATATAATGATATTTATTTATTTGAATAATTATTAATTATTTTAGGTTTAATAAATATTAATGAGGATTAATGGGTCAAGTTAGTGATCTAATGAAATGATGTAGAATATTTAATATCAATTAAATAAATATTAATTTATTTATTTTAATAATTGATATTTAAATATACTTGAGTTGGCACCCATCATGAAATATAATAATATTATAATTATTTTATTATTTTATTTAAGGTTTTCTTGGAATAAAAAATAAGATTAAGGATCTTTCTATAAAAAATAATTGTTTATCCCCATGTATATAATTTCCATTATATCATTTCTAGGGTTATGTGAATAGTTGTTCATGTCATATTCTCTCAAGATAATTCTATAAGACTGAATGTAAGTTCTCAAAAATGATTGCAAGAACAAGAGGTAATATTCCTCCTCCATTTCAAGAATGAGAGAACATGAGAAATAATTCATGAATCTCAATGGAATTTTTGTTATGATCAACAGAAAACAACGCTATGAATTTGATGCAACTGTGCCAACGCTCGATGTTCCAACTATGAAGTTTTGTGATACATGGTAAAAATGTGGATACCTCTATAGGAATTTTTTTTGGATTCTTCACCGCAAAGATGATACAAAATCGGATACTAATTTGATCATCAAAGACAAAGTAATTATCAATTTGAGGTAATTCTTATTATAAATTAGTCATAAATTAAATAATAAATGATTTTCCTAGAGAATATTTTAGGTTTTCATTCATCCAGTTCATCATATTTATCTAAAGAAATTGATAAGAAGCATTGATGGGCTTGATCTCAAAATATTTCATTTCACCTATGAACCTTTAAAAGGAACATTCCCTTTGGTCACATCATGTCAATTTACTTATTTAAATCTTTACCAAAGGTTTACTGGGCCCATGGAACCACATTTTATGTCGCATGATTAGATTTCACAATATCAACATCTCATGTTGAGGGGAAGTCTTCTCTAGTTTTCTCTTTTATGACTCTTTATATTCCAATTTACGGCATATTAAGGTGAGTGTTATAGTATTTATCTTATTTAGATAATTAATATATGATTCAATGTTCAAAGGTTTTATAAGCTCAATAGTTTGTCTTAAATTTATAATCTTGCTTGTATATTTATTTTTTCATCTATAAATTATAATAAGTCGATCTATCATTGAGATATGGATTCTGGATACTCTAATTCTATAAATTTAATAATAATTAATTTAACTGGGCCTATTTGTGGTGTACCCTAGTGGTTACATATTTTTGGGGTCTCAAGGAGGTCTTAGGGGTGCAATGTAATGGAATGAATTTCCAAGTTCAGTAATTATTTGGATGGTTTTTTTTGTCGGTTATGATGACAAGTAATGGTTAGACACCTTTTTTATCATCCAAATAAAATGGTTAGTGATGAAATGGTCTGGAAAATATATTTTTTATAAAAATATATATAACCAAAACTATGAAAAATAATATTAATAAATAAATAAATAAAATAAAAAATCGAATGAAGGAATTTTTTTATATTATAAATAATAATATCACAAAAAAATAATTCAATTAGAAAGCTCCCAAATGATGAAACATTGATTTTGGTTTCAATACATTATGTTCCATTAATGATTACTTCATTCCATCCTATGAAAATTCACATAAGACCTGTACCCAAACTAATTAAGTTTTTAATTCAATAGACTACCATCATAAAAATTCAATAAACCTACTCAACACATATTCCATGAAAATCATTTTGGTTTACCCTATGTAGATATTTCATATGATCATACCAAGTAATATTAATCATCCTATAATGGTCACATACATGATAACAAAATTTTTATCATGTAGACAATTCTCATGTTTGAAATGAAATATTGGTATTGTGGGATGAGAAATGAAACAAAAGCCTTGTTTAGCATGACCTAGCTCACTATTATTCATATTTAGTTTATCAAACCCTGTCTTCCCTTGGATGAACCATCATGTTTTTTGACTATCATTTTGAAAAAAAAAATTACTAATGGATCTCCCCTCATACACAATTGGACAATACCTACTGTTCGAATATTATAGAACAATGATAACTATGAAGTGGTTTATGTCACACTACATACTATATCACTCTTTAATTCAACCATATTTAATCAATAATGGTCCAAAAAAGACTAGGAAGTCTTTCATATATCTTCATAAGCAACATCATCATGCACATGCCCCTCACAGATTCCCCTCTCAATCTGCACCACGTACCAATCCACAACCTTCCTCACCCACCCCTTTTGCTTATAGTACCCCTTCTCCACCAGCGCCTTTCTCATCACTTCAACTCTATCCCCCCACACACCCAATAATCATTCTAGTTTCTCATCTCCTTTCCATTCTCCTCCTCTCTCATCAATTCATCGATTTTTGACTCCTCGCCATTACCATTGCTCTTCCCTAACCCACCACATATATTCCTCTCCACCTCAAAGCATCCCAATAATTGGTTTAAATACTTGAAATTGGGCATGGTTGATGATGAAATAATCACAAATTCATCCTTCCCATCATTCTTTATCTTTTCTTAATTCCATTTTCGGTATGTCTTGGTGGTGTTGGTGATTAATTACTCAACCTTATTGATATTCCTTTAGATCTCCCTCTCTAGATTCTCCTCCTCCACCATGTCTACCATGGACCACTTTTTCTTTGACCTCTCTTTGAAATGGTTCTCATAGCCCCAATCAATGTATGTGATAAACCAACTTTACGGTGATGTGATTTAAGTGGTGACTCTCACTCATACAGTAGCACTTGAACTTGTTCTCATCCCGACACTACTTTTGAAACATCTAACAGTACCACCGGATTTTTTGAATCCACATGTATTTAATATGGTTTTTGATGGATTTATGTGTGATAAACTCATTCTTTATGATTAGAAATTATTAAATTTAAAATCAAGTCTCACAAGTTAGTAGGAAAAAAACACTTTCATTTTAACAATCAATGAAGAGAATAATTATTAGTGAATTTTCTAACTAGTATGATCATAAATTTACTAAAACATGAATCTGGTAGAAAATAATAAATCTCTTTCATAATCACTACAATAATATGGATTATATAAAGGATTCCAGTCACACATAGGACCCTGATCAGAATCTACAACTAAAAATAGAAAAAATAATTATGCTCTTATAAAAATGCATAAATTTTGAACAATAATCAACTAATTTCAATGCCAAATTATTTTTATTTTTCAATAACCACTAATTATTATACTAAATAATAACTAAAAATAACAAATAAAAAAGATAATTCTAGAATAATCAAAAATATACAATTTTTAGATGTAATGAATTTATTTTTAAAAGAGAGTTAATTTTGGTGATCAAGTAAGACTAATTGTAAAATAAATTTAGTGTCAATCATATCCTTATGTATTTAACAAACTTCTTCCATAAATTTGATTAAATTCAAGTTAATTTTTGGAAAATAAGATAAAATTTTTCCATCCACCAAGTGGGTACTCCCCCCCCCCCCAATACTTGATGACATCCCTTAAACTTAAACCTAACAAGAATACCCCCAACAATTTTAATTCTAAAATTAACAAGAAGATTCATTGGATCATTTTTTCAAACATGTGGTGGGAAATAAATATTCCTTCCTTCTAAGATCATGAAAAAATATTAATAAAATCATCTAATAGGACATTATTCATCCATGTCAATATTTCCTTAGAAATGGAAAATAATGGTAGAATAGATTTTAGATGAAGGTGTATACCAATAAATGGATTGTAGAATCCTGAATTTAATAAGACGTTAAGATAGCTCTGAAGAACACCACTTAATCTTTCCAAACTAAGTCGAGAAGATAGAGAACTTTACTAAGGTATTTTGTGCACCCTCTTTTAGGATTGGAATGAATTCAATGTCAGACCATTAATGTTAGATCAGATATTGGGAAGGTGAGTCTAAGATCTAATGACTCCATAGCAT
Source organism: Viscum album (assembly GCA_963277665.1). Lineage (NCBI taxonomy): Eukaryota > Viridiplantae > Streptophyta > Magnoliopsida > Santalales > Viscaceae > Viscum > Viscum album. Next base: position 794,184,963 of record OY728147.1, read on the forward strand.
TATGATAGAGATTCAAAAAGATCATTGTGAAAATGAAGACCTAGAAGTGGAAAAGTGAGTGGGGTTTAGGAGTGGGGATTGGAGATTGGTGATTTGGGTGAGTGTTGGAGAAACCAATAATCTAATAGGTATTGATTGTTATATGGAGAGGGAAAAAATAAATGATATTTGATTTCATATAATGATATTATAGTGTAAAAGTTAGAAAATTATAATTATAAATAATAAATCTAACTATTTAAAAAATATTATGATTATAAAAAATTAAAATTAAATTAAAATTATAATACTTTTAATTGTATTTTTATTATAATATATATATATATAATTTTAATAATTTTATCTTTAGTAAGGACTAACTATAGTTGAATTTTACGTTCATGTAGATTTTTCTTCTCATGGTACAGGTAAGAGAGAAGGAACTGTGGTATGCTTATGTATGAGCGATTTGGAGAGGATATGGAAACCAGGCATGGGGAAGCTCTAAGGCTCATTTTTTGGAAGATCTTGAGTCTTCATTTTATTTTCTTATTTTATTATAGTCTTTCTTAAGGAGGCTCATTGAGAGACTTTTATTTTTGTGTTTTATGACTGTATGACATTACATAGGGGTGTTCATGGGTTGGGTTGTTTGGGTTGGGTGATTTTTTGGACTTGACCCAATCAAAATAGGCTGATTCTGGTCTATGGAATTTTCTAGTTTGAACCCAGCCCAACCCAACCCATTTTCGATCAAGATGGGCTAGGTTGGGTCGATATTTTTGGGGGAATAAATCATCTCTGGAAACTCAGCTACCTAAATTGAATATGCTCTCACCCCTCACCCTGAAAACGTCTCCTGCACACCTCCTATAATCTATCATCCTTAATAACTATTTTTAGAGATTCCAAAACCACCAAGAAAGAAAATTAATTAATTTCTTCTACAAATCGTGAAAAAGAAGTTGTGTGGTAGCAACAAAATGCATGGGATATGTGGCAACGAAGAAAGATTGACAGTGGGAGGTGAGACAAAGGAGAGGTGATAACGATAGAAAGGGTGGGAAAAGTCCTGGGTTGGCAACGATGACGGTGTCATATCATACTATGTATCAAGAAACTGTAGAGACTATGGGAGGCCAAACTCAAGGGAGGTGGTAGCGATGACATAGGTGGATGATTATTTTGGCACACACGACATATGTATAGCCGGAAGCGGTGTTTGGAGGTAGGACTCAGGAGAGAAAAAAATAAGAGAGGAGCAGCATGGGAAAAATTAAATCAAATCCATATATAGAATAATGAAATTTATATGTATAAGAACCATTTAACTATGAGAAAAATAAATCAGAAAATTCACTAATACAAATAAAGATAAATGAAAAGATGAAGAAAAACATGTATCATACCAGTCCTAATTCAAACATATGAGGATGAAGAATGGGATAGGGGTTATCAAAAACAATAGGGAATTAAAAATGGTATCAAACTTTGAAATCGTAGGCCAGACCGAATATAAAGTGATGATCCATAATTTCGATTATAATCTGGTAGAAATATAGGAGATGGTCATTTTCAATTATGTGATCCATCTTCTAAGAGTGAATCGAAAATATCGACTAACTGGAATGAAGATGGAAGTCTGAGCTCTCGATAGTTCATAGTGCACACAACACCATGAGATCCTAGGACTAGGAGGTTGTTAGTGGGAGGAAGAGGAAGTGAGTATTACCGAGTTGGCTCAAGAGGATGGATGAAATAGGTGAGGCAAGTAGTGTTAGGTAGATGGTTCATGTAACCCAACCCAAACTCAACTAATGTGTGGGTTATCACAACCCAACCCAAACCATTCATATTATCTATGTAACATGACCCTACCCGATCGGGTCGGGTTGAGTCTGTTGTGTTGGGTCAAGTTCGGACACCACTATTATATGAATATTTTTTGAATTTTATATATTCATTATCTATGATGGTTTGATTTATTTTCCACTACAAGATTATTTATATGGTGATTTTTATTATGATTAGAGAGCAAAGATGAGTCTATATGCCTCTCCTCCTTGGTGGGACAATTCTGTGAAAACAACACATTACAATATGGAACCATTAATTTTATTATATTTGATTTTGATAATTTTAAATATTGGTAGAAATGAGAAATGGTGATCAAAACTTGGGAAGTAAATGTTTTTATAACCGAAAAAAATGTATTGGAATTTCAAGTTACCAAGGAGTGTGGAATAAGATTTATATTTTATGGATTATTGTTTGGTTGATTTGTTTTGAGGCTCTAAAATATATTTTTTCTTTTCAACATATAAATCATTATTGAAATTTCCCACCACCATAACCATTTTTCAATTTTTATATTCTTCTATAATTTTCAATGGAATTAAAAATAAAACACTTTAATGAAAACTTATTTTAATGTGTTGATTTTATTTTCTTTTATTATTTAAAATACATGAATTTTTTACAAAATTTATATTTATAATGAATTGATGGATTATTAATTATGTGTTCATTAAATTTCTCTTAAAATATTAACTTTATTATGACCATCATTCATTTTACATTATGTATCTCTTAAATATTTGTATTCCTTGTATCATGGATATGATTTTTTCCTAGATCGTATACCATTTTTATTAACTATGATTTACTAAGAAATTTTATTTATTTTCTAGGGAAATATTAATATCCCATATTCAATAGTCAATAAAGATATTTTTTATAAGACATATTGTTTGTGAATTAAATTAATCATTAAAGATATGAGAAATGAGTTGGACAAGTTGTGACAGTTTGAGGATAGTTATAGATACCCCCCCAGTGGATTAACGGGTTTCATGATACAAATCAGTGGGCTAGACTTATTAAATGGGTTTTTGGTATATATCTACACATATATTAAACTATTTTAAAATAAGGATTTAATGGTAATGATACCATGATGTATGAGATCATGGCGTCAAACATTAAACATTTCCTTCAGGGAGAATTCAGTTATTATTATCCATCATATTTCTGCATTGATATTATCCATAGACACATTTCATTCTAGTTTTATTGATTAAATCATATGTTTTTCCAGTTATTTACGTTTCCATTTTGATTATATATTATTATCTCATGATATATTCAATTGTATGTTACCCTTATTGATCATTTGAGCTCACCCTTATTTTGTTTTCCTTTCTCTAAGATATGAAGAAATAATCATTGAATAATTTCAAGGATAAAAATTGTTTTTTATTATTATGTTTTATATTTTTTTCAATGTAAAATTGATAATCATGTATGTATCTAGTTCTTCTAAAATATTAAACAATTTGGTCCTTTGAGATTGATCTCTTATAACTTATGCCAATGTAATAAAGTATCCATTCGGTTTGGTTTATTGAATTTGGGGTCTTTACAACTTTGATCAATGTTCCAAAATCTTTGAAATTTTATTCAAGATATAGATGTCATATATGATCATTATAATAATATTTATAATCATCCATAAAATTTAGAATAAAAAAATGAATTACACCATTCATAGAGGCGGTAGGTTGTACGTACGTATAAACATTGTTTTAACATTTTGATGGATGAAATTAAAGAAAGGTAAAATATAATTCACTTTTTTATAATCCTTATTATATAATATATTTCATATATATTCATTAAATTTGTCCTTATTACTCTCCAGTTAAAGATAAAATGGAAAAAATCACATTTCTTCATGGAGGTGGTAGTCAACACATATGCACGAGAGATGTTATTGTTTTCTAAAGGGTGGGAAGAAGGTGGATAATGGTTATTACCTCATCATAATAACAATTTAGTATATTGAATATATGGAGTTCATTATTTTATAATGTATACAAAATATTTAGATAAGTTATAATAAGAAATAAAATTGAAAATTCTCAGTTAAAAGTTATACCTCTTCATTGAGAAACCATCTTTGGATTACACCTTAAGACCTGAAAGGATGGACTTATGGAAACACCAAAAGCTCTAGGATGTGTTGAAGGAATATAGGATGATATTATGGTATTTATTTTCTTATATAGAAGGCTAAAACATTGTTAATAACGAAGGATATGAAATTCCCTTTTATAATTGAGGGGAGACACACTCATGGAATTACTGAAAGTTTTAAATTGATATAAATTAATTTTTATGGAAAAATAGATCAAAATATATAAAATTAATTGATAAGAGGAGTATATTTATAAATCATATCATAAATTAAAATTTGAACAAGTTTTGGTTATTTTTTACCCTCATCGCTTAGTTTTAACCCCTCGTTGAACCTATTGACAATTATCTCAATATTAGAGGTTTCTACTCATTAAAGGTTAAGAATGTGAAAATAAAAGGAAAAGTTTATTTTAAATAGACCAAGGTTGTTATTATCAACAATATCTCATTTAATTAGATTAATATAGTTTTTTTATATTTATTTTAAATTATTTAATAAAATATTTTTTATTATAAAACATCATTAATGTCATTTTTTGATCTATTCATTTAATTTGACATTTAAAACAGCATGAAATCAAAGTAATTTGAATCTAAACCTATCACACACATCTAATATGTTATATATATATAATTCTTAAGAATCTATAACTCACTCAAAAAAATAATTTTTGAGATTTTAAAATCATTTACTTAACTTTTCTACTGCTTGTACAAGCATCGATTCTGTGTTGTGTGAGAATTTAAGCTAATTATTTCATCACTAAAAATTAAAAACAAATTACCATGATAAAAAAACTCATATTTAAAATGACCATTTAGAACTGAACATAATTTTTTACTATTCCTATAAAAAATTATATATATTAAAATTAAAAAAGTGACATTTTTTACATTCTCTATTATTAACATTATAATGTTAAAAATCAATGTTAAATAGAAACATAAAAAATTTTACTATAGTACTATTCATATTGACCAAAAATAAAAGGGAGCTATTTACCAAATTTGTATCAACTGATTTGAAATATGCAATCTATTTCTCAAGATTCAATTTTTAAAAGTGGTAGAAATTAATTTATGATAAAAAAACAAAATTCAATGAAAAATATTTTTTCATAACATTACCTTTTTTAAGTATAAAAAAGTTTTTATACAAAATTCACCAATAAAAATGATTCCAATGAACTTAACTGAATTATTAATAATATAATACATATAATTTTACATTAAACTCATTTTAAAATAAAATTTATGTCTTTAAAATCTACAAAAAAAAAAATTTAATAAAAATAATTATTTTTCACTATTTACAAGAAAATCAATATTTTTAGAAAAATCAATATTTTCATGAAAATCCAAAAAATCCACCCTAAGATAATTTTTATATGATGGTTTCAAAAATTATATCTTTTCTATCAAATGAAATTTCTAAAAGTTCAAAAAATTAATTATAATATTCACTCCCAAAAAGTAATAATACCCATTTTTGAAGAAATTTTTTTTTGAAGAATAAAATGACTTCACTAAAAATTGAGTGCTTATTTATTATGAATTAATTAAAAATTTATTAAAAGATTTATATATATTTCATAATGATTTTAAAACATTTCTTACTTGTATATTCAATGGATAGGAGATAATTGTCACATAATAATATTTCAGTTGTATAATGTTGTTTATTTAAACTAAGTGTTACATGTAAAGAAAACAATCAAAGGAGTAAAATTTATTTATAAAGGAATATATCATAAATACTTAGGGTGTTACAATTATTTTCATTGTCACATGGTATACATATATACATAAAAATTTGTCCTCAAAAAAAGTAAGGGGAGATAGAGAATAAGCATGGTTCCTTACACATCAATTATAGGATTTTTCATTTATGTCAGATTATATACCAGTCTTGATGTTGCCTACGTCATGAGCATTATAATGGATTGAAAATTTTATAATAGAAGAAATACTATTTTATAATGATTATTATATTATGAGAACAAAAAAAATACTATTACATGTCATAAGAACATTACACATCATGCGTAAAAACTGACTAGTACAATTGGGAACAATATAGGGATATAGATTTGTAAGAATAGTGCATTCACTAAAACAAACTCTATAGGAATGAATTCCCCCCAACAAGATCTCCCCTTCCATAAATATCAAAAAAATAAATACAATCATTATAAAACCAATTGACATTATCAAAGGATAGGTAAGAACCTTTGTATGTGAAATAGTGAATGGTGAAGAGAGAATGATGGTTTATTTATAGGGAAATATGGTCGTTCGGCATGAGGAAAATTGGCCAATATAGCCAATGATAATTTTGACCATTAATTGATAATATAGTTGGTCATTATTATTTTTGTTACGTAGACACATTTAAGTGACTATCAAGATTATTTAATGATATATGTATTTTTATTCCTTCACTTTGTGAATTCAAGAATTTATTTCATATATGTATTTTTATTCCCAATTTATTATATTTTCATGTGTTTATAGAATCCATTTTATTTTATATATGATGATATGTTAATAATAGGTTTTATTTCCCTCTCATTAAACCCATTACAAGACTCATTTTTTATTACTATTATGCTTCCAAAATAACCCCTCTATTCTCTAAACTATATTCCCATGCCATGAATACCAAACCTTATTTTTATTCAAGGGTATTCATTATAATGTACCTTTAAACTATTTATTGGTTAAATCCATGTATGGAACTTAAAATCCCTACTCATGGGTTATAAATGATATGTATTTATGATTTTTTAAAAATGTGGAACCCATAATAAGGGACATAAGAAAGGTTTACCCTGATAGCACTCCAATGCGTTGAGTAAAGAATTAATCTCTAAAGAAGAAATGTTTATGATACCTTGGAAGTATTCCTTGGTAATGTTTTTGATACCTTGGTCACAATCCTTGATAATATGTTTTAAGACATATTAGTTATGAGCTATGGTGATATGTTTATGAATGCCTCAATGTTTATACTATTACAACATTTTTTGGTTATGCCTCATGTTACAATGTTCACGTACTTAAATTATGCCTCATGTTATTATGTAAATATTCTTATGATATGCTTCATGTCTCGCCTATGATGTCCTCTTTCAATTTTCATCCTTTACTGGGCTTTATGCTCACCCCTTTCATTTGACAAATGTCCCTATAACGCCCTGACCCCAGTTACCCAGATTCGGTGCATTATTACATAACATTGGAATGATCACAAAAGGTCAAGTCTCGAAAGACCGATTAGTTTAGTAGCCTTGAAATCACTAGATACATTCATAGAGTTTACATTACATCCTAAATTGAAAACTAAAACAACATAGTCTCCATAGTCCACACTCATATCCTCTCATACTATCCCTGTAGGTCATTCATAAAATACTTCTTCACATCCTGGGAAAAATAAAACATAGAAAGGGGTGAGCTCAGATGCCCAGTAAGGATAACAATATAGCAGAAACTTTCATAAATAAGCATAAACATTTAAGGCAATGTATAACTAAAACAAAAGCCTTTTAAACTTTAACTTCAGCATAATATGGCAGAAATAAAATGAAATAATTCCATTTGCTTATTCACATGGATATTTTACTAGTAGAATAATCACATGCAATATCAATAACCACTTTCCTAATGATGGAATGCATAATGCCAGACTATCATAACCACATAGTCAAGGCCTTGTTCCAAGACTACAAATAAGATTTTGTCAAGGCCTTGTGCCAAGACACTAGTTTGTCTCATGAGACCTACCGATGCATCGAGGAGCTATAACGGGCTCCACCCATCACTTATTAAGTCCAATGCATTCCTCATTTGAATAGGTTTAAACATAACATAAACATTCTTATTAAAACTAGCATACGAAATGTTAATACTTTCTCCATAAACCATGAATGGTATAAAAATAACACATCCACAGTAAAACATATCACAATACCTTCAATACAATATGAAAGTTTTGTATCATAATAAATTAACTTCAAATAAGCTTAAAATCCATCAAAGGATGTTGACATAGATGAAATCAAAATTGTATGAGAGAAATATCTCTTTTTTAAAATCCTTTAAAATTCACATAATTATAAAATAAAACATTTACTTTGAAAATATTATTTTAATATTTTAAGAGAAGTTTCAATGATTTTATAATGACATAAAATATTCGTACACACTGTATAAGTTAAAAAGATATTCTTACCTTAATTCTGTCGAAAAGGTTAAAAAGGACCTTGTTTGGAAAACGACAGAAAGATTACTTTATAAACTTCTTATAAAAAGTAAAAAAAGGGTATAAATGACTTTAACCCATAGTTTTTAGAATAGTAAGTATGATTTGAAATACATTTTAATTAACATGGATGTGGATGATAAAGAGGTCCCAGTAGATAATTACGTATAAACAACCTCGGATAATGAAGAGATTGTGAAATAAACCCTTACCTTGTACTTTTCATTGGTCGAGGGTAGGTTGACCTCCTGTATGATGGTTAAATAATTTTTATTAAATTATACAAGAATCATATACATTAATATGATATCATATATGATATTTTAACATTGATTTGTTAATAATATCTTAGTATTATCATCGTTTCGGGTGTTAACTTACTCATTTTATTTTATATGTTTTGTTACATAAGTCATGTTTGTTATAGATATCTTGTATCTTATTCATATACAGAATGATATCAACTCCTTAAACATTATTTTTAATCATCAAATGAGAATTATACTTGAATAGATACGATGGGGAATGAATCTCATCGCGTTCGTGGAGACGGTAGTCCGTACGTATGCATGAGCGACAACATCATTGTTTTGATAATAAAATAATATATAATTGGATATTATATCATATATAAAAAATAATTATAATGTTATATTTATTATTTACTTCAATTACAAATCATTATCATACCCATCCAAATAATAATGTTTTGAATAACAATTACACCACGACGTGGAGACGGTAAGCCGTACGTACGCACGTATGGTGACATGTCATTCAAAGGATGGATAGAATAATGAATATGGTTGTACCATATTTATAATAACATCACAGTATATAGAAGATATTGGAGTTATTATTTTAGAATGAAAATAACAAATAAAGAATAAGTGGAAGAAGAAAGGAACTTGAAAGAGGGTGGTGAAAACATTACCACTTCTTCGGGTCCTTCCTTTTGATTTGATCAAAAGGGATCCATAAGTTGGATTTATGACAAAAGTAGTGCCTCTAGGATGAAGGTAGGACTGTTTATAGGGTATTTGGGTAGATGTTGGCCGAACTAAAAGGCTTTGAAGGTATGAATTTGAGATAAGGGGGAGTGCCCTTTTATAAGAGGGGTGAGGGGAACCTTTTGAAAAGCTAGAAATATTATTTTATAATAAATTAATATTCAGTTTCTAATGGATCCAAAGTTTATTATTTAATTGTTAAGGTGTGGATAGTTCGAAAAACACTCAACCAATAGGTTTTAGACGGGTTTGGGTCACTATATTAACCTTATCTTTTAGTTTTAACTCTTAGTTAATTAGTTTGACATTTACCATGTCTCTTTATATTTTTATATTATGTAGATAATAAACTTACTATATACTTCCAAGAGACCCCCAAGTGGTCCATTAATGATACACCTATCATTATATAAGACTTTTGGCTGAACCTTAGATTTTTAGGAATAGAATATCAATTAATAATATAATATTTGTTTTAAAAACTCTTTTATGTCAATTTTGACACTATTTGGTATTTTGTTTTTTCTAAATTCATAACAGCATTATTACTTCGAAAATAATTCATCTAACCAACCCTAATATTTCATATAAACATATAAAATTAGTGTAATTTATAAAAAGTCTCACATTACATTTATTTGGATATTTATAATATCAATTATTTTAATATTTCATTAATTAGGTAATTACTGCATCACCATTGTGTCATAAATAAATTAAATTATTTAATGTATAAAAATTAAAAATAAAATATCATTATGTAGGAAATATTTTTAGATGCCTAATTAATATTTATAATTGAATTTATCTTATGTATAACCCTATATTAAAATTGTTTTAGTTATTAAACTTTGATTTTAACTCTTTTAACTCTTCTTTGAATTAAATAATAATAATTGTCCTAATCTAATCCAAGTGGACCAAAGGGGTTCATATTTTATTCCTAAGTTTGTTTTTGGTCAAATTATACTTAGCCAATAGAATTATTACATGTGTTAGGGTAATAATAATATCATTTCTACCCTTAATTACCCGATTTACTTTTAACCGTGGTAAAAAAAATAAAAAGTTACTATTCAAAAAAAATTATTTTTATCTTATTGAACCACATTTTACTCCTTGATATTAACTGTGTCTCTCGGATTTTCGAAAATCCACTCACAGAAGCGTTAAAATTAAGTTTTATGTGAATTTGCACATTCTCCTGGGAGATGGGTTAAAGACGGTGAAAAGTTCAATAAAATTTTTATATATCTAAAATTATTATAAACTGACTCCAATGAATTACATTGAACTTATATAGGTATTATGTATCTATTTTGACCTAAAATAATTATTTAAATAAAAATTTCGTTTTAAACTATAACTTGGTGTTTTTCACTATTCATCAAAAATTGAAAGTTTTCAGAAAAATACCAAAAATTCACCCTAGGCTAATTTTGATATTCTGAATCCAAAAATGAAGTCCATTTTGAAAGATAAAATTTATAAAATTTTAAAAAGTGGGTATTACTATTCATAACGGCTACTTTGATTGGTTGTGGTTTGTGTTAGAACTCGAAGTTGTGTACAACACACGCTACTGTATTATTCAAAGGGAAGCGTACTGTGGAAGCTTGGGGTGTTACATTCTCTCCTCCTTCAATTAATTTTGCCCTCAAAATTTCTAGAATACTACAGCATGAAAAGACTCGGGTGGTTCTTCATCATAAGTTCCTCAGGTTCCCACGTTGCCTCTTCCATCTTATGGTTTCTCCATAGAACTTTTACCAGACGAGTCATCCGGTTTCTCAGCACTTGTTCTCTTGTATCAAAAATCCGAACGAGATCTTCGCAATAAGACAGATCAGTTTCCAGTTCTACTTCTTCATAAGTGAGCACATGCGTTGGGTCAGGCATGTATTTTCTCAATAGTGATAGGGTGAACACATTGTTAGCTTTGGAGAGACTTGGCAGTATTTCCAAACGATAAGCTACAGCCCCAATTCGTTCTAAAATTTTGAAAGGTCCGATGTACTTGAGACTCAAATTACCTTTCTTACCAAAATGTATAACTCCCTTCCATAGACATACCTTTAAGAAAACATGATCTCCTACCTAAAATTACAAATCCATCCTTCGGTTATCGGCATAGCTCTTCTGCCTACTTTCAGCTGCTTTAATGTGGGTTTGGATTACCTTCACCTTTTCCATCTTTTCCTCCACAAGTTTTGGGCCTATGAGTTTTCTTTCACTAACATCATCCCAACAGGTTGGTGTGCAACATCTCTTTCTATATAATGTTTCATATGGTGCCATCTGAATACTCGACTGGAAGCTATTATTATAAGAAAAATATATTATAGGTAAATATTGATCCCACATACCCTGAAAGTCGAGTGAGCCAGATCTCAACATGTCTTCTAAGGTTTGAATAGTCCGTTTTGATTTTCCATCAGTTTGGGGGTGGTAGGCAGTGCTCAAATGAAGTTCAGTATCCAGGGCTTTTTGAAGACTTTTCCAGAATCTTGAAGTAAAATGGGGATCATGATCTGAAACAATTGATAGTAGTACTCCATAAATTCTCACAAATTCATTAATATATAGTCTTGCTCGACGTTCAAGTGGTAGATCTTCCCTTATAGCAAGAAAATGTGCTGACTTGGTAATATGATCAACAATGACCCATATTGCACTGTTCCTTCTAGGAATCTTTTGTAGTCCCATGAAAAAGTCCATCGTAATATTATCCTATTTCCACTATGGTATGGGAAGAGGTTGCATGACTCCTCCAGGCTGTTTCCTTCCAGCTTTCACTTGTTGACAAACCATAAATCTTGACACAAAATCAACAATCCCCCTCTTCATTTTTTCCCACCAAAAATGCTTCTTCAAATCTCTATACATTTTTATGCTCCCAGGGTGTATAGAGAAATTGGAACTATGAGCATCATCCAACAATTCCCTTTTTAGATCAGGTATATCAGGAACACAAAGTCTCTTCCCAAATTTCAAAATTCCATCTTCATACACAAAGTCACTCAATATCCCTTCATTCACAGCTTTAATCTTCTTTTTAAACTCTTTAGCATTGGTCTGAGAACTCTTTATCCTTTCTAGTAAAGATGGTTTGGTAACCATTTGAAAAATTATTGATGTTTCTCCTGCCATGGTGATTGGCATATCCATCGTTACTAGATCCATGTATATAGGATCCCTTTCAACTCTCATTATGTTCAAAACTCCATGATCCTTTCTGCTCAAAGCATCTTCCACCTTATTTTCCTTCCCCAGGTGTTAGTGTATTGTGAAATAATAATCCTTGAGTAGTTCAAGCCATATACTTTGCCTCATGTTGAGTTCTTTCTGTGAGAAAATACACTTCAAACTCTTATGATCAGTATAAATATCACATTTTTCACTATAGAGATAGTGTCTCTAAATCTTTAAAGCAAAGATTACGGCTTCTAACTCAAGATCGTGAGTAGGATAGTTTTTCTCATGAATTTTCAGCTATCGTGATGCATAGGCAATAACCCTATCATTATGCATAAGGACACAACCAAGTCCTTTCTTCGATGCATCACTATAAATAACAAACCCATCATTCCCTGATGGTAGAGTCAATATAGGATCATTGACTAATCTTCTCTTCAGTTCTTCAAAACATTTTTCACACTCTTTTTTCCAAACAAATTTAACCCCTTTTAATGTGAGATTCGTTAATGGGTTAGCCAATCGGGCAAAATTCTGGACGAAATGATGATAATAACCTGCTAAACCAATAAAACTGTGTACCTCAGTTATACTCGTCGGTGCTAGCCATTCTTGGATTTCCTTGGTCTTAGAAGGATCAACAGAAATTCCATCCTTAGAGACAACATGGCCAAGAAAAGAAATCTCCTAAAGCCAGAATTCACACTTGCAAAACTTCCCATATAATTCATGTCTTATAAGAGTCTTCAGGATAATGTGCAAGTGATTTTCATGATCTTTGTAGCTTTTGGAATATACCAAGATATCATAAATAAATACCACCACAAAATCATTAAGATATTCCTTGAAAACTTTGTTCATTAGATCCATGAAAACATAGGGTGCATTAGTCAGCCCAAAAGGCATTACTGTAAACTCGTAATGCCCGTACCTGGTTCAAAATGTTGTCTTCGGAATTTATTCCTTCTTCACACACAACTGATGGTATCAAGATCAAAGTTCAATATTTGAAAAGTATTAAGATCCATGAAGTTGGTCAAATAAATCATCAATGTGAGGTAGGTGATACTTGTTCTTTATTATTATAGCATTGATTTCCCTGTAGTCGATACATAACCTCACAGATCCATCTTTCTTCTTAACAAAAAGGATAGGGGCTCCCCATAGAGAAACACTAGGGAGAATAAATCCCTTATTACTCAATTCCTCTAGTTGTTTCTTTATTTCAACTAATTCCACAGTGGTCATTCTATATGGGGTCTTCGATATAGGCCTTGAACAAGGAATTAAATCAATGGAAAACCCAATTTTTCATTCTGGAGGAGTTCCAACTAAATCTTCAGGAAACACATCTACATATTCTTTCACAATAAGTATGTCCTCTATTTGAACATTACATTCCTCACCCACAGTTATTTCATTCTCTTCTTCCCCGATAATTGAATTTAGTTGAGCTACTGGGGGTGGATCTAGATAAGAATTAGGTGGTGACAATTCTGCTCTAAAGATAAGGTGTTCTTTATCATCATCATCAAAAATAGTAACCTCTTTCTTCTTACAATAAATCTTCACATCATGGTCCGAAATCCAATCCATACTGAGGATTATATCAAATTCAATCATGGGTATGACAATGAGATCAGCAAATAAAGAACATTTATGTGCTCTAATGGGGACTGATTCACAAAACTTTGTTGTAATGATACTTCCCTTAGGAGTTTTTACTGAAAACTCCCATGTTAAATCAAATTGGAAATATATAATTTTCATAGCAAACTGGGAAGATATAAAACAATGTGATGATCCAGAATCAAATAAAGAAGTTGTTAAACTTGAGGAAACCATTAAATTACCTGCCACCATGTCTTTCGGAGCTTCTACCTCAACAGTAGTGATAGAATAATCTTGGCCTTGATCCCTTGGCCTTTTCTGAGGTAAGTTCCCCTAACTCTTAGGGCACTCATTTGCATAATGTCCCATCTCCCACAATTGTAGCATTGAACATCGGTAGCTTCCTTCTTCCCCTTGCAATCACGGTCTTTTTGGCCTTTTCACCACACTTGTAACAGACTCCCATTCCCTTTAAGAAAGTACCAGGGTGTTTCTTCCCACATTTACTGCAAGATGGATATTCAAATTTTCCATTCTTCCCCTTATTTCCATTCCCATAGTGATCAACAGATCTCTTCTTCTCTTGCTTTGCTTTAAAGTCGTAAGACCTAGTGAATTCTTTTTCTATCTTGATAGCACATGTGACAATATATTTGTACGATGAGAAGGATTGTGAGACTAATGCTCGATGGTGAAATGGTTTTAACCCATCAAAGAAATGGTCAATCTTACTTCTTGGGTTACGTATATAATCTATAGCATTCCTCGCTATCCTTGTAAAGTTAGCCTCATACTTTGCAACATTCTCATCCTTCTTTTGTCTTAGACTCAGAAATTGACTTTCCATGTCTTCTTGATGGTCATGAGGAAAGTATTTTTCTATGAAAATATCTTTAAAATCCCTCCATTAAATATTTGATACTTCATCATCTTCCTTTTTGTTTTGAATCAATGACCACCATTGATCAGCATCTCCAGTGTGGCGGTAAACTGCCATTATAACTTTTTCCCTTTTACTACACCCCAAAGAAAGGTATATTTTCTCTAAGGAATTTATTCATTGCTCAGCTACTAATGGATTTGTACTCCCATTGAATTTTGGTGGTTGTTTCCTCATGAAATGATCTAACATTGATCCTCCACGCTGCGGATCAGGGTGATCCATACGGGTAAGGTTATTATTCATAACCTGAGTGAGTTGTCCCAGTATGGTGATAAGCTAATCAGCACCAGTTATATCACCAGCTCCACTATAATTATCTTGAGTAGGAGGGAAATCCCTACATGGAGTGTGTGAATTGATACGGTTTCCATTCCTTCCACTAGGTTTTATTTCTAAACAATGGCATAAACTAGATTAGTTTATGAATCGAAATACATAATTCCAAACTTGTAAAACGCTTAACATAAATTGAACAGCTTTTGGATATAATCCATAATCATAAAAAATGTTTTCTTTGAGGAAGTATATACTCATAAACACTTCATAATGGTTTGTAAAGAAAATGATAATTATCCTAAGCATATCCCTCGGGGGTGTCGTAACCAAGAGTACAGCAAGGCCTGTTGTCGTGCACCCGTTCTCATTCGAGTCCATCTCAAAGCGGTGTTTTTGGGTTTTACCCCTAGGTACACCCTATACCAGAGCCACCTCTACCTGCTCGTATCTAGACAGGGATTTATTTCTTGGAAAACTCACAAAATCTCTACAATACCAAAATTCTAGGAAGTTCTTATATACTAATCCTCAAAGTCCATCTTAGGTCTATGTGCTCTAATCAAAGTCTATCTAAATCTAGCTTCCAAGGATTATACCAAACTTCCTCTGATACCAATTGTAATGACCCAACCCCAATTTCCCAGAGTCGGTGCATTATTACATAATGTTGGCATGATCACAAAATATCAAGTCTCGAAATACCGATTAGTTTAGTAGCCTTGGAATCACTAGATACATTCATTGAGTTTACATTACATCATAAACTGAAAACTACAACAACATAGTCTCCATAGTACACACTCATATCCCCTCATACTATCCCTGTAGGTCATTCATAAATTACTTCTTCACATCCTGGTAAAAATAAAACATATAAAGGGGTGAGCTTAGATGCCCAGTAAGGATAACAATATAGCGGAAACTTTCATAAATAAGCATAAACATTTAAGGAAATGTATAACTAAAACAAAAGCCTTTTAAACTTGAACTTCAGCATAATATGGCAGAAATAAAATAAAATAATTCCATTAACTTATTCACATGGATATTCTACTAGTCGAATAATCACATGCAATATCAATAACCACTTTTATAATGATGGAATGCATAATGCCAGACTATCATAACCACATAGTCAAGGACTTGTGCCAAGACTACAAATAAGATTTTATCAAGGCATTGTGCCAAGACACTATTTTTTCTCTTGAGACCTACTGATGCATCTAGGAGCTATAGCGGGCTCCACCCGTCACATAATAATTCCAATTCATTCCTCATATGAACATGTTTAAACATAACATAAACATTCGTATTAAAACTATCATACGAAATGTCAAAACTTTCTCCATAAACCATGAATGGTATAAAAATAATACATCCATAGTCAAACATATCACAATACCTTCAATAAAATATGAAAGTTTTTTATCATAATAAATCAACTTCAAATAAGCTTAAAATCCATCAAAGGATGTCGACATAGATGAAATCAAAACTGTATGAGAGAAATATCTCTTTTTTGAAATCCTTTAAAAGTCACATAATTATAAAATAAAAAATTTACTTTAAAAATATTATTTTAATCTTTTAAGGGAAGTTTCAATGATTTTATAATGGTTTAAAATAGTCGTACATGCCGTATAAGTTAAAAAGACATTCTTACCTTAATTCTGTCGAAAAGGTTAAAAAGGACCTTGTTTGGAAAACGACGGAAAGATTCCTTTATAAACTTCTTATAAAAAGTCAAACAATGTTATAAATGACTTTAAACCATAGTCTATAAAATATTAATAATTATTTTAAATACATTTTTAAGAAACATGGATGTGGATGATAAAGAGGTCCCAGTAGATAATTACGTATAAACAACCTCAGATAATGAAGAGATTGTGAAATAAACCCTTACCTTGTACTTTTACTTGGTCTAGGGTAGGCTAACCTCCTATATAATGGTGAAATAATTGTTATTAAATTATAAAAGAATCATATACATTAATATGATATCATATATGATCTTTTAACATTGATTTGTTAATAATATCTTAGTATTGTCGTCGTTTCGGGTGTTAACTTACTCGTTTTATTTTATATGTTTTGTTACATAAGACATGTTTGTTATGGATAGATTGTATCTTATTCATATCCATAATGATATCAAATCCTTAAACATTATTTGTATTCATCAAATAAGAATTAGACTTGAATGGATACGATGAGGAATGAATCTCATCGCGTTCGTGGAGACGGTAGTCCGTACGAACGCACGAGTGACAATATCATTGTTTTGATAATAAAATAATATATAATTGGATGTTAAATCATATATACAGAATCATTATAATGTTATATTTATTATTTACTTCAATTACACATCATTATCATACCCATCCAAATAATAATGTTTTGAATAACAATTACACTGCGACGTGGAGACGGTAAGTCGTACGTACGCACGTATGGTGACATGTCATTCAAAGGATGGATAGAATACTGAATATGGTTGTACCATATTTATAATAACATCACAGTATATAGAAGATACTGGAGTTATTATTTTAGAATGTAAATAACAAATAAAGAATAAGTGGAAGAAGAAAGGAACTTGAAAGAGGGTGGTGAAAACATTACCACTTCTTCGGGTCCTTCCTTTTGATTTGATCAAAAGGGCTCCTTAAGTTGGCTTTTTGAATAAAGTAATGCCTCTATAATTAAGGGAGGACTGTTGAGATGGTATTTGGGCATAGTTTGGCCGAACCAAAAGGCTTTGAAGGTATGAATTTTAGAGAAGGGGGGGTGCCCTTTTATAAGAGGGGTGAGGGGCACCTTTGGAAAAACTAGAAATATTATTTTATAATAAATTCATATTCGGTTTCTAATGGATAAAAAGTGGATTATTTAAATTTTAAGGTGGGGATAGGTCAAAAACCACTCAGAAAATAGGTTTTAGATAGGTGTGGGTCACTATATTAACCTTATCTTTTAGTTTTAACTCTTAGTTAATTAGTTTTACATTTACCATGTCTCTTTATATTTTTATATTATATAGTTAATAAATTACTATATACTTCCAACCGACCCCCAAGTGGTCCATTAATGATACACCTATCATTATATAAGTCCTTTGGCTGAACCTTAGATTTTTAGGAATAGAATATAAATTAATAATATAATATATTTTTTTAAAACTCTTTTATGTCAATTTTGACACTATTTGGTATTTTGTTTTTTCTAAATTCATAACAGTATTATTACTTAGAAAAAATCCATCTAACCAACACTAATATTTCATATCAACCTATAAAATTAGTGGAATTCATAAAAAGTCTCAAATTACATTTATTTGGATATTTATAATATCAATTATGTTAATATTTCATTAATTAGGTAATTACTGCATCACCATTGTGTCATAAATAAATTAAATTATTTAATTTCTAAAAATTATAAATAAAATACAATTATGTAGAAAATATTTTTATCTTTCTAATTAATATTTATAATCGAATTTATCTTATGTATAACTCTATATTAAAAATGTTTTAGTTATTAAACTTTGATTTTAACACTTTTAACTCTTCTTTTAATTAAATAATAATAAATGTCCTAATCTAATCCAAGTGGACCAAAGATGTTAATATTTTATTCCTAAGGTTGTTTTTGGTCTAATTATACTTATAAAATAGAATTAGGACTTGTGTTAGGGTAATAATAATATCATTTTTACCCTTAATTACCCTATTTACTTTTAACTGTGGTAAATAAAAGTAAAAAGTTACTATTCACCAAAAAATATTTTTATCTTATTGAACCATATTTTACTCCTTGATATTAACTGTGTCTCTCGGATTTTTGAAATTCCACTCACAGAAGTAGTAAAATTAAGTTTTATGTGAATTTGCAAATTCTCCTAAGAGATTGGTAAAAGACGGTGAAAAGTTCAATAAAATTTTTATATATCTAAAATTATTATAAACTGACTCCAATGAATTACATTGAACTTATATAGGTATTATTTATCTATTTTTACCTAAAATAAATTTAAATAAAATAAATAATTATTTAAATAAAAATTTTGTTTTAAACTATAACTCAGTGTTTTTCACCATTCATCAAAAATTGAAAGTTTTTAGAAAAATACCAAAACTTCACCCTAGGATAATTTCGATATTCTAAATCCAAAAATGATGTCCATTTTTAAAGATAAGATTTATAAAATTTTAAAAAGTTGGTATTACTATTCATAACGACTACTTTGATTGGTTGTGGTGTGTGTTAGAACTCGAAGTTGCGTACAACACACGCTACTGAATTATTCAAAGGGAAGCGTATTGTGGAATCTTGGGGTGTTACAGTCCCCAAGAAATCCAATGTAGTGAGAAGATTTAGGATTATAAAATTAGGAAGCCTTTCAAGAGGATATTAAATTTTGTTATTTTTTTATTATACCATTTATGGAATGTACTATGCACCTAGTTTCCAAGACACTAATCCTAAAAAGATCCTTCTAACTTTTTAATGTAATATTTTGTTAAGGAATTATTCTTTCACACCTTGTAATACTTCTTATTTATCAGATCCTTTTTGTTCTGTTCATCTCTTATCAATTCATCTAGCGTTGAATCCCCACCTTTGTTATTTCTCTTCCCTAACCCAACACTTCCATTTCTATCCATACATAATATTTCCAATAATAGGTTGGAACACTTGCCCTTACGCTTGGATGATGATGAACTGAATGCAAACACAACTTTCCCACTCTCACTTATCCTCATCCACCATGTCCATCCTAACCTACTTATGCTTCATCCTCTCCTTGAAAAGGGTCTTAGAGTCCCAATCAATATAGGTTATGAACCAGCCTTTTGGTGTCTCTTAGACCTTTCACTTTCCAATCCAGCCTAGTTACATCATGAACTCTTTTGTGTGACCCACTTTTTGGAGTTCATCTGGATGTGGTAGAGGTCAATAGTGAACTCATTATACAAGATAGTGGTGATGATGATATTGAATTGGTGGTTGTGTTTCATGTGATCAAGGAATAGTGCCTCACACTATTTTGAGTAGATGTAGAAGATAAAGTTTGGTTTTTTTTCCAAACAGCTCCATCTACCACTAGTGTCTCACACTCATGTAGTGGCACTTAAATTTGTTATTGTCGCATCACTACATTCCGCACATCTGACAATACCAACTTTGTTTTTTTATCCCCTTATCTTTAATATAGTTCACAATAGATTTTGGGGTGAGAAATTGGTTCTTTACCATTGGAAATTCTTAACTTAAAAATCAATGTCTCACAAGTCATCCAAAAAAGTACCTTCATTTAAATGATCAAATAAAAAAACAAATCATTGTGAGTTAATTTTCTAACTAATATGACAAAAACATTTCTGAAACATGATTGGTTGAAAATAATAAATCTCATTCACAACTACCACACCAAGATGAAATATCTAATGGTTTCCATTCAAACCTAGAACCTCAATTATAAGTAACGACTGCCAATAGAAAAAATAATAATGAACATTTGAAAATGCATAAATTTTTAACGGAAATCAACTAATATCAAAATCAAAAAATTATATTAATTCTCAATGAGTTCAAATTATTATACCAAACCTTAAATAAATATAACAAATCAAAATATTCATGCTAGAATCATCACAAATATACAAACAAGTTTAGATGCAATGAAACCATTTTTTAAAGAGGGTAAATTTTCATGATCAACCAAGTGTAGTCATAAAAGCAATTTAAGGTCAATCGTAACCTTGTGTATTTAACATACTCAATCCATAAATTTGATTAAAGTTAATTTTGGGAAAATAATCCAAACTTGTGCCTTACACAAATTGGGTACCACCCAATTCTTGATAACAAATCTTCAACATAAACCCAATAATAATACACCACAAATTTTCATTTCAAAATCAACATGAAGCTTCATTGGAGAAATTTTTCAAAAATGGGGTGGGATTCATGCTTTCTTTCCTTGTAAGATCATGAAAACCTACTAATATCATCATTTAATAAAACATGATTTATCCATGTCAATATTGAATTAGAAAGGGAAAACAATTGTACAATAAATTTTTGGAGATGTTGAATACCTATAAATGTATTTTAAAATCCTGAATTGAAAAAG
The DNA here is from genome assembly GCA_963277665.1 of Viscum album. Classification (NCBI taxonomy): domain Eukaryota; kingdom Viridiplantae; phylum Streptophyta; class Magnoliopsida; order Santalales; family Viscaceae; genus Viscum; species Viscum album. The sequence goes on from OY728147.1 coordinate 794,206,364, forward strand.
ATTCTAAGACAACTCTAATGGAGACCACCTAATCTTTTTCAGACTGAGTTTAGAAGATATATAAACTTACCAAGGTATTTTGTGCAACCTATTTTTGTCATGTAATGTGTTCAATATTAGATTGTTGATGTTAGATCTGATAGTTGTAAAGTGTGTTTGAGATCTAATGAGTCCATAACATTATGATGGAGAGTCAAAAAGATCATTGCATTAATGGAGGCCTAGCAGTGGATGAGTGAATGGGATTCATAAAGGGGGGATTGGGGATTTAGATGAGTGTTGGAGAAACCGATAATGTGATAGGTAATGTTTTTTATACTAAGGGAGGGGAAAATAATTGTAATTTTATTGCACATAATGATAGTCTAGTGGACAAGAATGAAATTTATAATTATAAAAAATTAATATAATTATTTAAAAATATTTTTATAACCGTAATAAATATAAATAAAATTGTAATTATTAAAATTTTAACATCATTATTTATTATAATATATGTGGAAATGAAACCCATACCTCACAATGAGGTAGGATGCTTAAATTATTTATAAGAAAAGTATTGTAATGGATAAACCACACCTATGTGGGATAAAAATATTTAAAATATATAATATTATAATTCTCTTACCACTCCCACTAAAACTAAGGCATATATATTTATCATGCCCAACTAGTTACAAAAATTAATGGACATGTAGTCTAGGAGCCCTTTTTGTGATAATATCTAAAAGTTGATCAGAAGTGTGAACATGGCCAGAGGTGATATTCTTCTTCACAATTTTTTCTTGAACAAAATTAAAATCAAGTTCAATATGTTTTGTCCACTCATTAAATACTGTATTTGTGGAAATATTGATAGTAGCTTGATTGTGAAAACAAATATGTTCCGGTTTCTTAGTATTATACTCAATATCTTGAATAATTTGTTGTTCCCAAATAATATCTCCAGTCACATATGTCATGGAACAATACTCTAACTTTTCACTTGATCAAGAGATAGCCATATTCTTATTTCTTCTCCATGATATCAAATTATGACCAAAAAATATTGTAAATCTAGATGTTGGACTCATAGAAGAGAAACATCCAATATAATCTACATCACAGAATACCTCAATATCTATATTTCCATGAATGGAATATAGAATATCAAAACCTAGTTGTTTTTTCTCATATCTAGAAATTTGAAGAACAACCTCCCACTATTTCTTGGTTATATATTCCATAATTTGGTTCATTTTGTGGCTACAAAAGCAATATTATGTCAATTCAGCCTCAAGTATTTGATTTTCCCAATAAGTTTTCTATATCTTTTAGGTAATGGAAACATCTCGCTGTCAGTATGAAGTGACGTTTCTCCAAGTTCGAGGGGTGTGTCAACTGAGTCAGCTCGAGTCATCCTAGTATCCTACAGAAGATCTAGAATGTACATTATCTGAGATATAAAAATTATTTTGTGACATCTGGATACCTCAACTCCAATTAAATATCATAGTGGACCCAATTTTTTTTAAAAATTTTGATGAATGAAAGACTTGAGTCGACCAATTCCCTGAGCATCATTTCCAATAATAATAATGTCATCCACATAGAATAACATTAGAATTCTTCCTAATATATATTGATGATATAAAACATAGTAATAATTTATTCTTCGTAACATACCAATGCTAAGCATAGTGGTGAAAAAAATGGATGAACCAAGCACGTGGTGACTGTTTGAGTTCATATAGTGATTGACGAAGGTGATGAACCTTGTAATACTCCCCATGATAAAAAAAACATGGGAGGTTTCTCAATATAAATGTCTTCACTAAGAAAACCATGAAAATAGTCATTTTTAACATCCAACTGATGGAGAGGCCATTGGGAGGAGGCATCAATAGAGACAATTAGGTGAACTGAGTCCATATTTTCAACTGGAGAGATGGTGTCAAAATAATCAACATCACATGTTTGTGCATAAATGTTGGAAACAAGATGATCTTTCAGACGATTAAGAGATCCATCATCATGATGATAACTTTGTAGATCCATTTTCAACCAACCACCTATTTATCCAATGGAAGAGGGACAATATTCCAAGTATGGTTGACATTTAGAGCCTAAAGTTTATCTTTTATATCATGTAACTAGATGAGATGAGATATTATCCTTGGAAACAATGTAGTGTCATGTGATAATCAAGTTTCTATATAACTTCTGATTTGACCACTGATAATCCCTGATAACTCTGATAGGATCTTAAACCTTTTCAAATCACAATAGGAAACTCCGATGATAGAGGATCTAGATTAGGTAATTCATCAGGTGTGGTTGCAAGATCAGATGTTGGGGTGGAATATGTTCTTGGTTGGAGAGTATATACCTACAAAAATCATGATCTAATGGAATCACAAAAAATATATAGGGGTGGTGGTGTATCAAGAGAATATGTTAAGATAAGTTTAGAATTGTGAACAATATATAGTGGTGGGAACTCAGGAATAGAAATAATTGATGAGTCGATAAAGGAAACATCAAATGAGACAACATAATGATGTAAATCTAGAGAGGTTCATCAATATACATGTGGGGTGTAGTAATAACCCTGAAAGATTCATTTTAGAGCACTGACATCAAACTTTCTAATCGAGGGGCAAATATCTCGAACATAACACACACAACCAAAAATGTGTAGGGAAAGGGAATGATGGGATGTTGTTGGAAATAATGAATGGAAAGGTGTATCCCCTTGAAGAATAGATGAGTGAAGTATGTTAATAAGATAAGAGAATACGATAATGTGATTTCCATAAAAAAAATTGGAACATTCTTCTCAAATAAAAGTTGACAAGAAACTTCTAATAGTTAGCGGTTCGTTCATTCAGCAACACCGTTTTATTGATGTGTGTCAGGACAAGAACTTTGAGGAATAATTTCCGTCTCATATAGAAAATACTAAAACGGTCTAGATAAATATTCACAACCACTATTAGAATGGAAACATTGAATTTTAGAATAAAATTGGGTGGTGATTTTTTTATAATAGAAGTGAAGCAAGGTAAATATTTCATAATTATTTTTTAGAAAATAGACCCAAGTCATTCATGAAACATCATAAATGAAAGTTACAAAATTTTGAAAACCCAATTAATATGGATTAGGATTAGGCCCTTTGATATTAGAATGAACCAAATGAAAAGGAGTGGATGCATAGGAAATTATGTGGGGAACATAGGTGACTCAGTGATGCTTTTCATAGTGATAATATTCACTTTAAAAAGGAAGAAGAGGACCCATGTCTGGAATTTTTTTTTGAAGAATGGAGGTAGGTGGATGACCAAGGCGATAGTGAAGACATAGGGAATGATCTTAGGTGGTAGGACCAGCGAGAGATAGGGTTGAGTCATGCACATACACACCGCCCAAAAGACTTCCACTACCAAGCACCTAAGTAGTTGACTATTTCTAAAATATAATGGAAATAGGTGATAAGATGGATGAAACTATAAGTCAGCAGTAAGATTACTAATATATTGTAAATTAAAGGGATAACTCGGAACAAATGAAACATTGGATAGCGTCAAGCCAAGTATAATCATACAACTCTCATAAAAAGAAATCTTCACTGTCTGACCATCATCCATTATAATGTTAACTTTATTCAAGGTCAATCTATGAGACTGAAGAATACATTAATCCTTAGTGAGGTGCTTTGAGGAACCAGATTCAAGAACCCATGAGGTGGACCATTGGGATAGACATGTTTCTGAAGTATCACCATGTGAAACAGTGTTTCTTGATGATTTCATAGATTGTGTGATGAAAATTCACATAGAAAAGGTGTCGAAGGTACATAGTTGGCAGAAAATAGGTGCTGACATTTCAAGGCTAGAACATCCACATTAAAATTATGTTATAAAATAAATATCTACATGGATGGCGATGGGGCACTTCTGTGCATTTTTATGTTTCGTGTATTCACACTGAGAGAGCCAAATCAAAAGAAAAAATTGTGCTTGAGGAATGTCAGACTGAAGGTCTTCCTGTAGGGAGGTTTAGAAAGCAAGAGAGTCACATATGATGGTTGGCACACAGGGGGCATGCTAGAGGCCATCGCACAGGAGGTGTGGGTGTGGATAAGGGATGATTCATAGGGTGTCTTTAAAGGAGGGGAGATAGGGAGGGAGGGGTTGAACCCACTCTAATACAATGTTTAAATGAAACTCACACCTCATAATGAGGTAGGATTCTTAGTTTATAGATGAGAAAAAGATTACAATAGATAACCCACACCGATGTGGGATATGAATTTTAAAAGTCTCTAATATTATAATACTCTTAAAAATATATTTATAATTTTAATTATAGAAACATAAATTATAACTAACTATAGTTAAATTTTACGTAAAAGAAATTTTTCCACCTCATGGTATAGGTAAGGGAAAAGGCACAGTGGTTTTTTATGTATGAGAAGTTGGGCGGGGATATGGGAATTGGATTTTGGGAAATATCTAAGAGTCGTTTTAGAAGATCATGGGTCTTCATTTTATATGATTATTTTAGTTTAGATGGACTCATCGAGTGACTTTTAATTTTGTGTTTTATGACTATATGACATTACATACATATTTTTGGTTTTGAGATATTAATTAGTTATGATGGATTGATTTATTTTCCACTACTTGATTCATTAGCTGGGGATTGTTATTTTGATCAGAGAGCACACATGAGGATATATGGGTCTCCACCTAAATGGAACGATTGTATCGTAACATTACGCTACAATATGGCACCATCTGTTTTCTTATATTTTATTTTGATACATGGAAATATTGGTAGAAAGGATAAATAGTGATCAAAACATGAGAATAAAACATGTTTCTAACCCACACATTTTTAGTATAATTTCATGTTACCAAGGCATATGGAATGATATTTAAATTCGATAGATTATTTTTAGGTTGATTTTTAAGGGATATAATTTTCACGTGTTATGAATTATTTACTAGCACCTGATGAGGGTAGTAAGATTTTGTGTTCATACATCATACATGGAACATAGAATCATGAAATTTTCATCCCTTCATGTAATAGTGATTTTATTTATATTGATATGTGAAAATAAATTTAGATAAATAATTGAATCACTAAAAAAATTAGATAATGATTTATTCAATAAATTATTAGTTCTGAATTAATTAACTAAAAATATTTAGTAAAACGTGATGGATTAATTAATCTTTTATCTTTAATATTACGTGTATATTCATGGGGTGATGATTGGGGATTTATATACATGTTATGTATTGAGTATTTAATGATGGGAAATTTAACAATAATTGATTTAAAATAAAAAAGGATTTTTGGGGGGTTTGTGTATAGAATGCCTTATTATTTTAAGCCATGATTGATATTCATTTTTGGTGATTTGACTTTGATATTATAGAAATATGTAACCTAATAGTCATGTTTAGGGATGTTATAGGTATAATCCAAGCAGGGACCAAATGTTAAGGAGGTTCAAGATGGTGAAGCAGATCATACTCCACTGGTAGAAGTTCTTGGGGCTCTGAATGATGTACAACATACAGAAAATAAGCCAAGGGTGGTTCAGGCTATAGAGAGGTGTATTCTGAGGGCTGTGAAGTATGATCACAGGTGATTTAACCCATGATATCCAGGTTCAAAAATCCTTCGATATTCAAGGGAGATATGGGACCGCATGGTACAAAAGAATATGTTGAGAGGATATGCAGGATCAGTGAGCTGATTGATACTATAAAATAACAGAAGGTGAAGCTCACAGCATTTATTTTTGAGGAACCATCACAACAATGTATTAATTAGTGCATTCTAAGAGATAGAAGGGTTACCATGGGATGAATTTCAAACTATTTTTATGATTAGTTTCATCCTGACACTCTGAAGATGTATAAATCTCAAGAGTTTATGGAGATTAAGTAAAAAAAGAGAAGGTGGTTCTAAAAATTGCATCAAGGTTTATTGAAATATTAAGGTTTGAAAAAACCTTGGGTAGAGATGATTAAATGAATTATTAGTGGTTCGAGATTGACTTGTGGCCACCTCTTTGAGTTCAGATGAGGTCAGTGTGGTTAATTAGTGACCGTGGTGGCTCCATGATGTGGAAGAATTTCAACAACCCACTATGAAGACTTGCATTGTGTGGTGGAATGGTGTGGTGTCTTGTGATGGTATGTGGTGTCCATAATCTACCTAGTTCTATGGTGATCCATGGAATAAATGGAAGAAAGATACCATTTTACCAAACTAATAAAAAGTGAGGTTCTTTTAGTGGTTTTGTGGCTTAATTAAAAAGGTAAAATTATCAATTAAAATTTTTGCTCCCTTCTCTCCCTCAAAATTATACCTCCATATCTAAGGGAATAATTCTTCAAATTAGCCTCCATATAACCTCTGGTAACCTTTATCACCCTCTAGAAAAGAAAAATAACCAGCGATATTGGCCTCCAACTTTCCCCAACCAAGTCAGGGACACTTCCTCTCCCTTTCTCCTATATATTGGTAAAATGAATCGGGGCTACGAAAAAATGGATAAAACTATTCATTTGGCAGGGCCTTTTTAAAAATAAATCTAGGGGTGGTGCCCCTTTTCACTATAAGGGGTGTTTCAACTATGTTCCTCACTCTCTATCTAGGCAGTGAGATCCCACCAAGGCAGTGGCACTCTCAGACTCCCACTACCATTACTATCATTGAACTACATACTTCATTATGCATTCATATACTAATTTTGATTCCTTATGCTTTATGCCTTAGATGAAACCATTGACACATATTACCTTTGGAATGAGAATATGGACTAGAAATATCCTTTTTCATAATTTTTATTAATATGATATTTTGAATTATATTTTTTGTTTCTAACTTCTATTTTTGTACTATTATGACTAGTTTTTGAATGACATGGTATTTTCAAGACATTGATTTGTAGTTGAAAATATTGTTTTACATATTTTTCATAATATTGTGATGAATTTGATGAATTTATTTCAAAAATAACTTTTTTCTTCATATATGTTGTTAGTTTTCTTATATTCCATATATCTTTTTGTGTGTTTTTATATATATAGATATATATACATATTTCATCCCACCATTGCATCTAACAAATCTAAAAATCCATCTTCCAAACTTCCATGGAATATTTTTATGTCATGGTCATAAGATGCCATCCTCCATTAACAACTATGGGTGAGTTATTTCTATCTAGCTACTTTTAAAATGTAGTGAATAAATCACTCATCAAAGAAATTGATTTCGGAAGAGATCAAAGAGTCGGTGTGATGTTATCATCATGGGATTTTAGAAGAAGGTTTGTGGGTGGTCAAATAAAGAGGTATGAGGAAATTCACCAGGGAAACGAGTGACTGGGATGTCAGAGCATGAATGTTTCATTTCCTCTGTCCCAAGAAAGAACTCCTTTTGACTTCCATCAGTGCGGTGAAAGAAGTTATAACAAGGCAATGTGTCCAAACCATCTAAATAAATGGCTCTCATGTGAAAAATTGAGAGACCATAAACATTTTTTGCAGGAGTGGGCCTTATGGGGGTAGTGGATGAGGCTCTTTATCAACTGAATAATTTTTTCCTCGAAAAATAGGACCACAACAGTATAGTAGTTGGGTTTCTTCTTGGAGGTATATTACTGGTTATGGGAGAGGTTTGTAGGGAACATCTCATAATGGAGTTGTTGATCATGGTAGATAGGAAGATCATCATGAGGATCATGTGGTTGGATCCCAAAATATTTATATTGTGAAGAAGATGCATGTAAAAAGTGATGGGGGATCTTCTATAGTTTGAGGTACAATTCTAGAAAATTATACAATGTATAAGTGCACTTGTTGACACTAGTGCATTACATTACTTCATTTCTTCTCTTATTGTGTATAATCATGGTCTAGATATGTAATGTTTATCTAGGTTGTTGAATGTTGACACTCCTCTAGGGAAAATATCTAATTAATTTAGGAGATTTTCATTCCCTTCATTCATTGAGATGATATTGACATCTCTAGGGCTTCATCGTCTTAGACATGACTACTTTCCAAGTGATCATGGGTACAAATTAGTTAACTCCCTCCCGAGCATGATTGATCTCTATTTGAAGTGTGTGATTTATTATACTCATATGGTTGTATCCTACACTTTTATTGGTGAAATGATATAAATGTTAGTCGGGAAGGATCTAATGTAAAGCATTTAGGAACGATCACTTAACATAAGGTGTGTATGATTTTCATATCAGTTGAAGTGGATGATCACCCTATTTTCCCTCTAATTATTGACTTATTTAAAAAGGTATTTCCTAATGATTTCTCAAGTTTAGCCTTATTTGATTATATATCCCACATCATACTTGGGTGTTTTTTTATCAAAATAATTCCCTATAAATAAACTCCAAGGCCTCTCTTACGAGGTAACTTGGGTATTGGGTCGAAATCTATATCATTCTACAAGGTATCAAAGGAGGTTCCTTTACCCTCCAAAAACTCTCTCTTTTCTCTTGGAGAAAACCTATGATTCTCCCATAAGGGGTGAGGCCTCCATTAAGAGGGACCCATAAGTCATCTATCATAAACCCTCCCTCAACCTCCTACGTTTCGACCTGTGTGAAGGTTCATGTCTGCACCATACACGCCCTTTGTGCTGCACGATATCCATGGATTTCCCCCTTCCCTTCACAAAGTCTCCTTCTGAACCACCCTCCTGCATGGTGGACTTCCTCCCCATGAAAGACTCCTGGTGCAACCACTCCTGGTCAGGGCTCTTTCTATTTGATGTCCACCCTATTTGAAAACTACTACGAGATTCATGAGAAGTGACGTATTGCTGAGAAACATTCCCACTCCAGATAGACTCCTTGCCAACATCATTTATGATCTGGTTGATCTTTGACTGAATGTTGATTCCTAGATCATTTATATTTTTCCATATCCAAATTTAGTTTCTCCTCTTCCTTAGAAGACGCTCCTCTTGAGAATGGGGCTTCTGTTTTCTATGAGGGTCATGGGATGAGGTCCGCTGGAGGGATCCGCTTCACCCCATTTGAGATCTACTCCTTCCTTCTTCCACTTCCTAGGCCTCTTTGTTCCTCTTAAATCACAAAAATTGGATCAAGGGTGTCTCACCATCTCTTCTTTAGCTCTAGGACTCTATGGATATTGATTATTCTCATCCTTGATCCATCGCCTGTATCACCCTCTCTCAAAAAACATATTAAAATTCAATTAGGATTTCTATAGGGCCATGCCTTTATCTCCCTGGATGACTTCCACATCTAACATGTCATCCTCTAGGAGAAACCGACCTGACCTCATTCTCGTAGCTACATGCATCTCCCTTCACCAGCCCCAACTGAACAAATCTATCATGGCCCCCACACACAACTTTTTTCTCTTGTTATAGGTTTTGTAAAAAAAATTATTTTTCCATCCCTCTCCTCATCCCATTATGATTCACTGCACCATTGATTCAATCCTATTATTCCTATTATATATTGAATCATGGTTCAGTAGTGTTAGGTTCCTCCATACCTAGATTATTTTAACCCAACTATTCATACTGAAGAAGGATCTGGTTATTCTTTATAGAGCATACTCTTCCTAAAAGTTCCTGCATGCATCTATCCATGTTGTTGGAAGGAACACCCCACCACAATCCCATGGAAGACAATGTGTTCATGTTGCTTCTATACCTTACCCTGTAGAAGGTCTGGAATTAATAGAAGTAATAGAATTCTAGAATCTCTATTCCTATAGAGGTTTTCATCATAGTGATTGAAACTACACAAAAGTAAAATATGAGGAAGTGAAGGCTATGATTTAGTAGAACTTGCCACACCATTGAGATCTAGATACACAATATAATTTTTTCCATTTTGTGGTTCTAGAGACTTGGAGTTCATTGCACTGTGGAAGTATAGGCTCTATCTTAAAAAAATTATTTCATTGCTGGATGTTTCATGGTATCCATAGTGTAAGGGTTTTGATCAAGGAACTAAAACATGAATGAAACTCTTAAAAATAGAAGCATTCACTATGGAACTAATGAATATGATGTAGAGGACATGTATTATTAAAGGAGAATATTGTGTGGGTCCTTAAATATCAACAAATGAATGAACATATGTGGATATTCATAAATTAAGGGTCATCTACATCTGATGGAGGGTTTATGATCATTGGTCATGAAGAGTTAAAAGGTGAATATGATGATTTTGGTGTAGTGTATATTCATTTTTTCATATTTATTGTCATGAACCAACCCAGGTCGAACCAGAACCGGTCACCCGAGCTGATCCGTGACATGGCCCGAAGGCTGTTCCCGATCCCCAAGAGCTGGAAACCAGTGCCGGGCATCAAAATTTTAATCATTGGGAATGATTTGGCCCATGAACAAAAACAAATAAAAAAGAAAACAGATAAATATAAACAGTAAGTAAACATAATGCTAGCAGCAGAAAGTGAATAAAACTGAACATACCTCCATGTGACCTTTTAGGTCACCTCCCGACCAAAGGCCGACTCTGCTCTAATAACGAGCAACTCATCCAAGAAAACCTGGGTGAGGAAACCAACAACTGAAATGATAAAATAGGCACGAGCATTAAAAAATGATCAGTAGGGATGCCAAAAATAAACCACATAATCCAACATCTCCTTTCCCGAAGCAATCCACCAACACAAGCTTGAAATACAATTATAAAAGTAGGGATTTCACATTTGAAAATAAGAAACATGTTTTTCCCATTTAAAAAACCAACACATGTTGCATACCATTTTCCAAAATCATTTTTCATTTTATAAAAAAAATCCAAAATAGAATATACAAATGTTGTGCAAGAGTAAAACAAGTAAGAGTGAAAACTGAAAATAAATTAGTATACGGAAATTAAACAAGCAATGAAATTAATCAAGTAACCATGAGTGATCCTAAAAAACCCTAGAAGACCCCTGGATGTACTCACTTTCAAAACCACATGTCGATGTATGGTGAAGCTCCTAATTCTATAACCAACTGGCTGCCCTAACTGACTAATACAGTGGCAAAGCCCGCTTGGCCTAACAAAAAATCCAGGGGGTATCAACCCGTCTAATTGGGGTTTGTCAGAAGTCATCACTCGATCTCTAAAAGACACCCAGGAACCCATGGTGGTTATAGTAATACTCTGTAAGTAGGAGGCCCTCGCACGCGTGACTCATCTCACCGCACTTCCCCAAACACGAACACTCTATACGATAACCCATAAGGGATATCCCCCCTATAGAGGTGCCCCAATATATATATATATATATATATATATAACATATCTCCAAAGGTGCCAACTGGGCCTTCATGCCATGAAATAATTAAAACCATTTGATACCATTTTCAAAATACTAAAGTTGTTATGTGGGCATACAGTAATCAAAACGTCATTATTTTAAAGAGTCAATGAAAACATTACATTAAAGCTGAAAGTGCCAAACCGGTTGTCACAACACACCCATGTCAAAATCATTATACTAAAAACATTTAAAGTTCCAACCAGGCACACACAATTTCCTAACACAAACCAATTCTAAAATTTAACACAACTCCACCCATTAATTGGAAGAGCCAAACGGGCATTTAAGTTTTCATGTCCAAAAACATTACCCAAAACATTACACAAATACAACTTTTATATTTTCAAATCCAAGATGGAACACCCTTGAGATCACACTTCAAAATTTTCACAAAATCCACACAAAGGATCGAATCTTACATAGGAAACAAAAACCATTTAGAAAACCAAGGTTTTAAGGAAACACTAGTTTAAAGGTGTCATTGTCACTTGAAGGCACATCCATGGGTGAACCGAGTGCACCCATGGATGTGCCAACATCCAATGGCACACCTTCATTTCAAGAAAACAACCAACACTATTCCCACAAAATTACCACTTTGAAACTAAAACCAACCACTTTCTTTATTTGAAAAGAACTCACACCACCACATTTAAAAACCAAAGATCCCCATTTTTATTTTAACACCTTAACACAATTATCAAGTTATACCAACACAAAAATTATAAACTAAACCATGTTTACAAATAACCAATGCTTACACACAACATAATGAAGGCTAAACATTTCATAAAAACCCTCAATTCCACTTTGAGCACTATAGTATTTTATCAAATGCACCAAGTGCACATCAACATTATCATAACCAAATATTTACCTTCAAAGTATTATATATATTTTTTTTATCAAACTGTATTAACATAAAAAGAAAAGTCCCAAAAAAATAGCCATACACAATATCAAAAGGGGATTTGGCACATAATCAAATAACTACAGACTCGAACCAGGAATTGACTCAAAACATGCTTTTGACTAATTCTAAAAATTTTAAAAACACTATAGCAGGAAAATTATGGGTATATCAAAGATGCGAATCACATAAAATAAAATTATTGAAACACCCAAAAGTCAATTAGAATGCGGAAAGGAAAACCATGGAATTACCTACCTCAAACCAGGAGCGGATGTGATAGATCCTCAACGGAAGGAGGAACGATGCCCCATGAACCAAATGCACAACCTAAACCATGATCAAAATGAATGAACGTGATCCCAATAAGTTTGGGTATATAAAAAATAGATAAATACACCAAAGATGAACAAAAAAATATACCCTGGGTGAGGTTGGAGTAGGCTGGCCGGACCGGGGGAGTCGTCGGTGAGGCCGGCTAGCTGTTGCAGGAGACCGGCGAGGGAAAAAAGGGCTTGGGTGCGGAACATCGAGGAGCAGCAAACCAGAGGGGCCGCGACTACCGCGGATGAGGCGAGGCGGCAGGGCCAGGGTGTCGGGTGCTGCGGGTGGAGGCCGGAGCGTGGAAAGGTGTTGTGGCCGGGTAGAGGGAGGCCGGGACAGTGCGGTAAGTGGGAGAGGGAAGAGGGGAGGTCGGGGCTACAGTCGGCTAGAGACGGAAGAGGGGAAGCACCGACGATGTAGGGTGGGAGGCCGGACAGGGCGTCGTCGGGAGGAGGAGTTGGCCAGACAGGGGAGGAGGTGCGAAGGAGAGGACCGGGTAGGGGGGCTTGGTGCACGCGGACAGGGAAGGGGAAGGAAGGGGGCTGGGTCGCGCGGGGAAAATCAGGAAAGGGGGGTTGCGGCCCGCGGCGCGAAACATGCAGAAGTGGGGGCCAGGTATTAGGGTTTTGGGTTATATATATATATATATATATATATATATATATATATATATATATCATAATAAAATAATAATAATAAAAAAAAAATATACAATAAAAATAAAAAAAAAAGAAATAAAATAATAATAATAATAATAATAATAATACCATAATAATAATAATAATAAAATTTACAATAATAAAGATAATATTAATAAAATTTAGTAACCATTAAAAATAATAATTATAAAAATAATAGAAATGAGAATAATAATAATGCAAAAAATAATAAGAATAATAATAATAATAATAATTAGTGATTTCTCGACTAATGGGCCGGCTGCACAGCTACTGTCAACCGCACAGTGACTGCGCATGGGTCTGAAGCCCAGTAAAAATATTAAATGACAAAAATTTAAAGTCGAGGCTCAACCTGAACATTGGCGTGAGGACCCGAAGACATTAAATAATAAAATATAAATAAATTAAAAATTATGTGTGTGACAACTCTCCCCACCACACACACTTTCTACCCCCAGAAAGTCACTCAGTAAAATGATAGAAAAAATAAGAAAACATACCCGATTTAAAACTGGAAGAAACCACAATGCAAGAGAATGGGAGAACATGAGAGGGTTCTCCCTACAACAAGAACTCAACTAGTACAAAAATTTAACTCTCAAACATACCACCCCGGGGAGGGGGCGATGCGGGAACTCCGAACAGATCCAAACTAACTTTTATAAAATGAGCGAACAACACCTCTGATGAAGCTTGAAACTCTCGACCTGGGCCAAAAACCCCCAACACTAGAGAAAAACCTCCGAGAAAAACTTAACCCAAACAGAGAACCCGAGCATAACCAGAAAAATCAATTCTTCCACAGAGACTTAAATCTCCAAACAAACACATCCCAACCAAGACTAATCCACACAAGGTCCAAACATGCTTTTAAGAAAAGTGTACGATTCAGAAAAACCATGATCAGACAAACAAAACTCTTTGGATCACAACATAACATGTTTTTCATAACTCCACAATAAGAAAATGAACTTAAAACAATGTCAAAAATTTAGTAGCATAAAAAAATAATGAAAAGACTTTAAATGTTCCACTTCCAACGTGGAACACAAAACCCGGACCAAGGCTTCACACCCTTGGAAGATCCTGACTGCGTGTAAGCTTTGACCCAAGACCTGTAGCTGGGGTTATGATGGGTAAAGCATCTCCTTCCTCACAGTTAGGCACTGTAATCCCTTGGTCACAACATCTTCTTCTGGAAATGCTTCCTGCGAAACTTCTCTATATGACCCATACATCCGCAATGATGGCATGTCTTTGTAATGATGTGACATGATGGCTTCACGTGCCCGAACTGGCCACACTGGTGGCAGACCACTGAATGGTCCAAAGAACTATAAGTCAGAACAACTACAGAGGACTCTTCAGAAACAGGTTTCTCTGGCACACCCTGCTCGCCAGATAGGGAACCTTCATGAGTAACTGGATTTGCTGGATTGCCAAGCACCTGCATTCTGGAGACCAGTTCAGCTAAGAACGCCTCATTCACCAGCTCCTCGAAATGATGGTCCTTATAAAAGAGGACTCGCTCCTTGATATCTGAACAAAGACCCCAATGAGGATAGAAATATTCATCAAATCCTGTGATGCTACCTCCAGAAAAAATGACACAAGTTCCTTAAAATGGTCAACATATGCCTTCACCATCCATTTCCCTTGTTGAATACGCATGAGCTCTTCCCTCTTTGTTTTCACCTCTTCAGGTAAAAACCATTAGAAGAAGAAGGATTTTACGACATTGCACATCATCTCAACTTACAGTGATGGTGGGGTGACCAACTCCCATTCATATGGAGCTGGATCTTCAAATGAACCCAAAACAGCATGCACTCTAATAGCTTTGTGAGTTCCCAATACCCTGAAGACGTGTTCGACCTCTTCAAGCCACTCTACTACCTCTAATGGACCCTGATCACCGTAAAGGATAGGAAATATCTGAGAAGGACCAAAAACTGGGCATGAATTACTGAAAACCTTGGTGACCTTTCTGGGAAAAAATTTCTGAACAACATATAAAACCTAGAGCCAAAGCCAATATCAAGCCGAAGCAACATCATTGAAAGCACCATCATCCAAAAACAACCAGCTCAAAGAAGAAAAAACAAATATAAAAGCATCCCAAATTCCATTTTTCACTTTAGATTTCAAAATTCCATTCTTTCAAGGCCACTTTACAAATAAAAAACCCACTTTTCAAACCAAATTCAATTTCCAAAAATCATTTTCCCTTTTTTTTAAAAAAAATCACTTTAGAAAAAAAAACAAGGTCAAGCCTTTAATTCCAAGTGCACACCACAATAATCCTATGAAACATTGCACATCTCTTCATCCGCTTCTATCCATATGCACCAATACGCACTTCCCATGCATTCTCTCACCTGTGAAAACGTTCATAAAGAGTACCCAAGGTTGCACCCAAACCATATCTCTACCAGTTCCAAGTAAACAACGGATTTTTAGACCAAGAGCATTCAGTTTTAAAAAAATCCACTTCACAAATTTAAATCCATTTAAAATAAATTAGTCTCATTTCAAGAACCCTTTTTCATTTTTAGGAATGTACTTAAACCAACTAGAACCAAGACGACACTTAACTTGCATCAAATCACTGAAGGGAGGGACTAGTAGTCATGCTTAACCTAGCGACATGGTAGTGGTCCATGCCCCCAAACAAGCGTCAACAACAAGGAGGAACTTAAACCATGTACACAAACTCCACATGGGTCACTACTCTATGTAAAATCACAATGTAACATAAGTTTTCCTCCATTGTCACCCCTCAATCCAAAACAAAGACAAGAACTCAATTCCCGGACTACCCCTGGTGACTCGAGGTTCAGAATGGGTGAGGGCTCATGACGTCCTTCCCAAACCTACCTCTCGAGTCCCAATAATCCTAATATCCATCTACCAGACACCCCAAATAACAAGGGCCCATCTAATACCATTTTTTCATGAACCAACCCGGTTCGACCCAGAACCGGTCACCCGAGCTAGTCCGTGACATGGCCCGAAGGGCGTCCCTAGTCCCCACTGGCTGGAAACCAGTGTCAGGCATCAAAATTTTAATCATTGGGAACAATTTGGCAATTGAAAAAAAACAAATAAACAAGAAAATAGATAAATATAAATAGCCAATAAACATAATGCTAGCAGTAGAAAGAGAATAAAACCGAACATACCTCTACGTGACCTTTTAGGTCACCTCCCGACCAAAGGCCAACTTTACTCCAATAACGATCAACTCAGGCAAGAAAACCTGAGCAAGGAAACCTGCAACTGAAATGATAATATAGGCATGGGCATTAAAAATTCTCAATAGGGATGCCAAAAATAAACCATAGAATCCAACGTCTCCTTTCCCGAAGCAATCTACCAACACAAGTTTGAAATACAATTTTAAAAGTAGGGATTTCACATTTGAAAAAAAGAAACATGTTTTTCCCATTTAAAAACCCAAAACACGCTGCATACCATTTTCATAAATCATTTTTGATTTTATAAACAAAATCCAAAATAGAATATACCAATGTTGTGCTAGAGTAAAACAAGTAAGAGTGCAAAGTGAAAATTAATTAGTACATGGAAAATAAAAAATCAATGAAAATAATACAGTAACCATGAATGATCCTAAACATCCCTAGAATACCCCTAGATGTACTCAGTTTTGGAACCACTTAACAGCATATGGTGAAGCTCCTAAGTCTATAACCAACTGGCTGCCCTAACTAACCAATCCAGTGGAAAAGCCCGCCTGGCCTAAAAACAAATCTAGGGGTACCAACCTATCTAATCGGGGTTGGTCAACAACCATCACGTGATCTCTAAAATATTCCTAGGAACCCATGGTGGTTACAATAATACTGTGTAAGTATAAGGCACTCGCATGGGTGACTCATCTCACCGCACTTGCCTACCCCAAACATGGACACTCCATACGATGACCCATAAGGGATATCCCCCCTATAGAGGTTCCCCAGTATATATATATACATATATATATATATAACATATCATCGATGGTGCCAACTGAGACTTCTTGCCATGAAATCATTAAAACCATTAGATACCTTTTTCAAAATATTGAAGTTGTTATATGGGCATACAGTAATCAAAACGTCATCATTTCAAAGAGTCAACGTAAACATTACATTAAAGCTGAAAGTCCCAAACGGGTTGTCATGACACAACCATGTCAAAATCATTATTCTAAAAATATTTAAAGTTCTAACCAGGCACACATAATTTCCAAACACAAACCAATTCTAAAAGTTATCACAACTCCACCCATGAATTGTAAGAGCCAAATGAGCCTTTAAGTTTTCAGGTCCAAAAACATTACCCAAAACATTACACAAATACAACTTTTATATTTTCAAATCCAAACCGGCACACCCTTTAGATCACACTTTAAAATTTTCACAAAATCCACACAAAGGACCGAATCTTACTTAGGAATCAAAAACCTTTTAGAAAACCATGGTTTTAAGGAAGAAATAGTTTAAAGGTGTCATTGTCACTTAAAGCCACGTCCATCGGTGCACCAAGTGCACCCATGGATCTGCCAACATCCAATGGAATGCCTAAATTTCAAGAAAAAAACCAACACTATTCCCACAAAACTACCACTTTGAAACTAAAACCAATCGATCGCTTTATTTGAAAAGAACTCACACCGCCACATTTAAAAACCAAAGAGACCCCTTTTATTTTAACACCTTAACACAATTAGAAAGTTTTACCAACCTCAAAATTATAAACCAAACCATGTTTACAAATAACCAATGCCGACACACAACATCATAAAGGCTAAACATTTCATAAAAACCCTCAATTCCACTTTGAACACTATAGTATTTTATCAAATGTGCCAAGTTCACATCAACATTATCATAACAAAATATTTATCTTCAAAGTATTATATATATTTTTATCAAACTATATTAACATAAAAAGAAACGCCCCAACAAAATTGCCATAAACAATATCAAAATAGGATTTGGCACATAATCAAATAACTGCTTACTCAAACCAGGAATTGACTCAAAACATGCTTTTGACTAATTCTAAAAATTTAAAAACACTATAGCAGGGAAATTATGGGTATATCAAAGCTGGGAATCACATAAAATAAAATTATAAAAACACAAAAGCATCAATTAGACTATGGAAATGAAAACCATGGAATTACCAACCTCAAACCAAGAGCGGGCGTGAAAGAACCTCAACGGAAAGAGGAAAGACGCCCCGTGAACCCAACGCACAACCTAAACCAATATCAAAATGCACAAACATGACCCCAACGAGTTAGGTTTTATCTAAAATAGATAAAAATACCAAATATGAACGAAAAAATATACCCCGAGTGAGGTCGGAGTAGACTGGCCGGACCGGGGGAGTCGCCGGCGAGGCTGGCTGGCTATTGCAGGAGACCGGCGAGGGAAAAAAATGGCTCAGGTATGGAACACTGGGGAGGAGCAAACCAGAGGGGCCACGGCTGCTGCGGATGAGGTGAGGCGGCGGGACCGGGGTGGCAGGTGCTGCAGGCAGAGGCCGAAGCACGGCTAGGCAGTGCGGCTGGGTAGAGGGAGGCCAGGATAGTGCGGTCAGCGGGTGATGGAAGAGGGGAGGTCGGGGCTAGAGTCTTCCAGAGACGGCAGAGGGGAGGCACTGGCGATGTAGAGTGGGAGGTCGGATGGGACACCACCAAGAGGAGGAGGCAGCTGGACGGGGGAGGCAGCATGGAGGAGAGGACCGAGTAGGGGGGCCTGGTGTATGTGGATAGGGAAGGGGATGGAGGGGGGCTAGGTCATGCATGGAAAATCACGGAAGGGGGGTTGTGGCCCGCAGCACGGAACAGGCAGAAGGGGGCGGCCGGGTATTAGGATTTTGGGTTATATTTTTTTATCATAATAAAATAATAATAATAATAAAATATGAAATAAAAATAATAAAAATAGCAATAAAATAATAATAATAATAATAATAATAATAGAATAATAATAATAATAATAATAATAATAATAACAATAATAAAGATAATATTAATAAAATTTATCAACCATTAAAAAAAATAATTATAAAAATAATAATAATGAGAATAATAATAATGAAAACAAAAATAATAATAAGAATAAGAATAATTAGTGATTTCCCAAATCATGGGCCAGCCGCACGACTATTGTCTACCGCACAGTGACCGTGTACGATTCTGAAGCCCAGTAAAAATATTAAATGACAAAAATTTAAAGTTGAGTCCCAACCCGGACATTGGCGCGAGGTCCTAGAGCCCAGAAATTATAAAATATAAATAAATTAAAAATATTGGGTGTGATATTTGTAGATATCAAAATTTATTCTTGTAGATTAATAATTTACTGAGCAATTATATCTCACAAATATGAAAATATTGTGCATTTATAACCCTAGATGTATGGTGAATTTAAGAGTTATTTAAGACCCTTAAATTAACATTCATAGGAAATATATGGAAATGGAATCAAAAGATGATCATAAGGAGAAGTATATAGGGGACTCTTCATCACTAAAAAGACGTAAAAAATAATATTGCTTCACATTACATATGGGGTCATATTTTTTCAATTTATCTTATCTTCTAATTATCACTACATGAATGATCTGATCATTTTTAACAAGAACACTCAAGACCCCTCTATTCCTGATGTGGAAGTTGGGTTGAAATCTTTACAACATGACACTCACCAATATCAAAGTAAGGCATCCTTTGGTTCTACAATTGGTATTAAAGGATTGTTTTTTTATTGGTATTTTTTTCTATTACTTTGTTCATATAATTTTTGAAGTTGAAGTTTAATTTTTACCTTATATTATGGTGTGTCATGGAAAAAGATAGAAAATCAAATAATAAGCATAAGTTAGGTAAAATTCCTCAATGTGGAACTGTTTTTGTAAAGAGTCAGATCCAATTGAATAAGTCCAATATCTTTTAGAAGAGATTTATAGAAAATTGAGATAATGAATTCATTCACTCATTCAAAGATGCTTTAGATATGATTGAGAGGGTTTATAGGACAAATAAAGTTGGAACTATTGATTATGTGGAAGTACCAAGGAGGTTAAAAGTGGATTTATCCCACTTGTTAGAGGAATTGGATTAGTAGTCAAAAGTGGAGAATCTAAAGATGAAGGATGAGAAAAAATCTCAATAAATATGGATTCAAGTGCTGAAATTTTTGGTTGATGAATTAAAAATACTAAACATACAAGGATTATTGATGCTTCTACTAAACCAAGGAAAAATAATAACACCCAAGTTGGAGAGTTAGATAATATGCCCTCAATGGTGGAAAAACTCAAAACTAATTTTAAGGGGAAGAGTTTGGACTAAAAAGAGTATCAAAATTTGAAATCCAAGAATATTAATTGTCTACACACCTATAAAAATAGGTTTAGGAGAAGAAAAATATATGAAAAGATAAGGTAATATTTTTTTTATTGGATGAATTTTAAAATAAAGGAGAAAAGTGATGTGGTGGATAACTTCCCCCAGGAATTTGAAGATGAGATAACTTGTGGGAAGAATCTCAAAAATGAACTTAATGTTCAACTTGGATCAATAGAAAATAAGATTCAACAATTGAGAGGAGATTAAATCCATCAATAAGTGTAGAAATATAGTTTAATGGGAAATCATAAACTCCAATATTCCATGCATTTACTATTTGATTACCCATCAGTGGGTAATGATGAGATGAAAGAAAAGTTTGACTCATTGGAAGAAAATCCTGAGAATATTTTCATGTTCGAGAGGCCATGAAATAAGGAAAAATCTATTATTGGATATGATATAGCCCCTAAAAGGCATGAGAATAAGAGAGCCATGGATATTCCCAATAATAGGGGAAATTTTGTAGGTGTTCGAAACATATTTAAGATGATCCCTATAAGGGAAAATGACACCAAGAATAGATCAAAAAGATTGTATGGATGAATGTTCTAGTTATATGTAATGAATGGTCACATCCCATGTTTTTTTGAGTCTGTAGAATAAATTTCTAACTATGATGATAGATTAATTACAAATTAGTGAATCGGACTACAACATTAAAGGTATGGTTATCATTCCAAGTATTCTTACTATTAACCAAGCCTCAAGTGTAAATTTTGAGAGATTTTCAGAAATAATTAAAAGTAATAATTAAAACTTATACAATAATGAATTAGTCTCATTGAGAAATATATTTTATAATCCACCTAAAAAGATACTCTTATGCTAAAAGTAATCTGTAAAGGTCTCACAAATCTGCTGTCGAATCACAAGTCTCTTGGATAAATAATATTTTTTTGGTAAGAAATATCTCACATAACCCTAAGACTGGTGATGTATGTGTGAAGGGGATGTCTCAAATAATGGTATGTAGCATGAAAATAAATAATCCATGTGGGGAGAATAAAAATAGAATGTTTTTTTTTTGGAGAGATAAAAGTCAACTTGTTTTGAAAGAAGAAATCCATGGTGGAAAAGATGTCAGAGGAGAATATTGTGTAGCCTGGGTGAAGACAGTGACCTAAGTTGTATAGAGGAGAAAAATACCAATGGACCAAAAAAGGAATTAGATTCCATTAAATTTTCTTCAGAT
This sequence comes from Viscum album, assembly GCA_963277665.1. NCBI lineage: Eukaryota > Viridiplantae > Streptophyta > Magnoliopsida > Santalales > Viscaceae > Viscum > Viscum album. The sequence goes on from OY728147.1 coordinate 794,228,256, forward strand.
CTAAAGTTGGACTCCAAAGTGAAAGGTAAATTGGTGGTCCTTAATGGATATCATCCTTGTCAACTTGAGGAATATGGACGGTACCCCTCTCCCCTGAAGCATTAAAATATCCTAACTTGTTTGAAGAGGTGTGGGACATAGGGGGAGAAACAATTCATAGGGTAGGGTTCTAAAAACCACATGAAATAAAGCAGAGATCAGATATGAAATTTTCTAGAAATTATATGAAGAAAGTGGTGGTTGAAGCCATTCAGGTTCTACTTGATGTCAAGAAAGAAGCTTCATGAAAAATTGAAATTTTCTTTCCGAATTTGAAAATTAAAGGACTGGTTTAAATGAAACTTATTACTATAGGATAGATCTATAGTAATATATTGCATCATGATAAATCTATCTTGAAATGATGTCTGATAGGTCATGTGGTTAGTAGAATCAACCCACTAAGAGGGGATAATTAACTGAGGCTTCAGTAAGGATGGATCTTGAGTATACATATTCATATTCTCGCATGTTTTATCAGTTGAATCATATTAAAGGTTATTAAATGATGCTGAATAAATGGAACTAATAAAAAAATTAAGTCCCCAAAAATGAAAAACATTTCAAATAAACAATTTTAAAATCTAGGGGGAATTGGAGTTAAAGTTCCAAATTCTATCATTTTAGTGAAATTATCCCACTAAAGCAGAATGGAATTCTATGAAATGGTTAAAAAATCAAGATATGTTAAGGATTATGGATTCATAAATTCAACTATAAATGTTTTATAGTAGGTTTTTAAGGAATGATGTAAATAATATATCAACATTGGGGGAGAACATTCAAGTATCAATGGATATTTTCCAATGAAATTTAGAAACACAGGGAGATTAGAAGCACATGGATTATTACCTTTTATTTTATTGACAGCAAATGGGAGAGTGAAAATTGAGTTGGATTTAAGGGGATATTGTAAACTAAACCCAAGGGGGGATCTTTTAACCCCAAATGAGTTTAGAGTTTATTTTTTGACAATATGTGATCATGGATTTGTTGACAATACAAGATTGGATTTTTTTGGGGATAATTAACTAGATAATAGTTGTGGATTCATTCAATCCATAATACTGGTGTTGGAGGAATTATATTTGATGTTCTTTAAGAATTAAAATACATGTTTGTGGAGTTTTTTCCCTATGTTTTTTTATTGTGGAATTCTATGGAAGGAATTATATGGTGGAAGAGTTATGTTTTTAGATAAGTTATGAGATTAATAATTCTCAAAAATTAGTTCATCCTAGGCTAACTAAGCCAAGTAATCACTCAACCATACATTTCATGGGAATGATAAACCAAGCCCCAACTAGCATGGAGGCACCTAAGATGCAGGAATAACAATGATAGATCACGTACAAGCATGCACTAGAATGAACACACATGGGTATAGGTGTGCGCATGGGAGAGTTGTTCTACTCTGTAGAGTTGTGTAGTAAAGGAGACTATGAGTGAACACTGTTACTCAAAACTGGAGAGTTAGAGAACCAAAGTAGATTATTAAGCATGGAACAGAAAAGTGTAAGTTTAATGTGGGACTCAGGGATGCAGAAATTTTTACCCACCTTAAAAATATATGCTTATAGAGATAGTTTCCCAATCAATATCGCTCCACTATTCAATCTATCTCATGGTTAATATATAACCTCTTACTCGAAAGTTACCTCATGCATCTCTTTACGTCGTAGGAAGGAACATCCCACCACAATCCCATAGAAGATAATATGTCCATGTTGCAGCTATTCCATGCATCGTGGAAGGTCCAAATTTAATAAAAGTAAAATAATTCAAGGATCTATAATCATATAGAGGTAAATTCCATAGTGAGTGAAACTACACTACAATAAAAGCTGTGGAAGTGAAGGCTATGGCATGGTAGAATTTGACACACCATAAATAATTAGATATGCCATAGAATTGTTTTAGGTTTTGTTTCAAGAGACTTGGATATCATTTCACTGTGGAAGTACAGGATATATCGTAACAAAATTCTTTAAGCACCAAAGGTTTCATGGTATCCCTGCCACAAGGGCTTTGATCTTGGCATAATAAAATGAATGAAACTCTTGAAAATAGGTGTTTTCACCATGGAACTAATGACTATGATGTATTGTCCATGAGTGATTAAAGGAGAAGGTTGTGGGAGTCCTTAAATATCATAAATTTCATGAATAAGTGTGGTTATTGATAAATTAAGGGTCATTGGTATCTAATGGAGAGTTTATGATCGTGATTCATGAAGAGTTAAAATTTGAAGACCACAATTTTGGTGTTGTGTATATTCTGTTTTTCATATTTACATATATGGAAATTCATTCTTGAATATGGAGAATTTATTTTAAAATTATATCTCAAAAATATAAAAATATATATGTAGTTCTGACCCGAGTCACATTGAGTATTTAAGATTCATTTAAGACTCTTAAATTGAAAATCACATAAAATATATATAAATAGAATCATAAGGATACCAAAAGGTAAAGAATATAAGAGACTCTGCACCAATTGAAATACCTATAGAGGGAGAGTGCTCTATTGGAATATCTACATTCAGAAGAAATAAGGGAGTTCAACCATGAAATGTTTCTTGATATAATTTTCATGTTGAAGCAGTGAAAGGGATGAGTTGCTACATCCATTAAATTGAAGACATATTGTTATTATTATAGAAATTTAAAGGAATTCCAGAATTACTCTGGAAAGAATAAGACTTTTCATCTCCTAAAGATCTCTCTAAAGGAGGAGTTTCCATGACCTATCATGGAAATAAAATGTTTGATGTGATGTTCACAGCAAACCTTCGAAAGAGAAAGTATATATTCAAATGGTACCAATATAAAACTGGTGGAACTCTCAAACAATAGGTTATATTATTATTTGGCATGCATTTCAATTTTCTCTCCTTCTAAAGCATTGATCATAAGAGGGAAGTGTGAGGGAAGTGATTCCACGAAGATAGTGCATATACCCTAAACCATTGTAAGGAAGTCAGCCTAGGTAGGATTGGCCTAACGTAAAGCAAAAAATAGTGAACATAGTGATTTTGGTGCACCAACACAATGTTGTTTTCATACTCCTTGGACTATCCAATTGTGGTGAACAATGTAAAAACTTGTGTGCCCTTATTATTTTCTTACTTTACTCACTATGCATCATCATTATATAAGATTGGTAAACATAATCAAAAGGAAAATTGATATGTAAAGGTTGGTCTTGTATTTGGATCAACACCAACACTACATACAAAAAGTAGGGACCCTTTTAATTAAGATGTTAAGATCCAATGGGGTAGAAATAACTTAGAAACATATCCATACCCTATTCCTTTTGGAAGTAATCATATTATAACAAATAAAAAAATTAAACCAACGACCCCATAAATAATGAGGACATGATCCAAACTGACTTTGTATTAATTAATTTGATAAAGGGCTAAAAGAAGTTTGAAATTGTTACATTTTGATTCACCCCCATCTTGTGAAGTAAAACTAGTGACCCCATCTTATGAAAGTTTTTTATTTCATACGATTTTAATTATTATCTTCTACTTTTAAATTTTATTATGAAATTACTAGAATATCTATTATAATTGAATTTTAATGGTGTTTTAAGGAGTTTGTTTTAAAAAATTTGAGATGGATCACTCTCCTAAGTAGTGTTTCAAAGAATTGTGTGAGAAAATAAAAATATTTAGAAGAAAGGATAAATCAAATGAAGATAATCTTGCATTGATTGAAATTGAAACACATGAGTTGAAATAAATTAATAAAAGACACATGGAAGCTACTGGTGTGATAAAAATTATGACATGAAATCCATAGAAATTAAACAATTAACCTCCACAGTGAAGGACTTGAATATTGTGATTAATAAATCTTCTAGTGTGATAAAAATAATGGTTTTATTTTAAAAATAGAATTTAAAATTTAGGAAATTAAAAAAAATATCATAATTAAAGTTAGTGATTGAAAAATTGGAAGTTGTGAATGAAGAAATGGACACAAAGATAACTCAACTTGAAGAAGAGGTTGATTCAACAAAGAAAATGGTTTTAGTAGTTGATGATGATCACAGTAGTAGATTTGGACATAATGACAAGGTAAATATTAACCTTATAGAATAAGTTTAATTATATTAAGAGATATATGGAAAATGATCTTAAACTAGTTTTGAGTGAAAAAGAGGATAAAATTAAGGGACTGTCATTTTCTCATAAAGAAAGTATCAAAAATGTAAATATACTTGAAGTATAATGGAATTCAACTAAGTAATTACCATTGTCATAGGAAGTGTTTGAATTAAAAGATGACTTGAACAAAATGTATAACCAAATAAGTAATTATTCTACCAAAACTCAACATAGATTTTTTTGAAAATCAATGACATAAAAGGAGAACACTCCTCAAATAAATCATGGAAATGTTCCACATATATGGAATTCATGGTCACACAGTGGATTATTATACAAATGTTGTAATCTTTGTTAGAAAAAAATAATGTTAGGAGATGTTTTTAAGAATCACTATAATGAAAACTAGATGGATCTCTTATCTGATGGATCTCTATCTCTCTCTCCCAAGGGTTTTTCTCCTCCTCCTCACATTCCAGTACCATTCCTCTCCCAAGTTCTTTCTCTAATGCCTCCTGCATTTTTCTTTCCACTCCTCTCATTTCAGTGTCCCGCATGGATTTATTCTTTCTTATTTGTTTTAGTTTGTGTTTGGAAGTGGCCTCCTCTACCTTTTTACTTTCAATTAATTCCCTTTTAGACTCGTTTTCCTCTTCTCCCTCTTGGATTCACATCCCATTATCCTTGCTTAAATCGTCTTCATCCTCCTAATTCATTCTTGGATTATAGGAATGTTCTCAAAGGAGGATTCTAATCTGAGTCCATTTAGGTAGTGAATTTGGTGGTCCCTTTTGGTCTGGGCATTGAGCCTTCGAGAACATAGAGGTTTTGGTCTACTTATCTTGACTCGATAGTGACCTATTTCTATAGGGACTTTGTGTCTTCTATTTGGGCATGGGGTAGTTTCTTGGAGGTTCGTTCATTTGGATGTGTCGATGTGTTTCCCATTTTCTTTCTTCCTTTCATTGGTTTGTTTATTTTCCTTTTTATTCATTGATATCCACTTCCTATCATCTTTGGACTCTTTTTGGGTCTTTTAAATCCGCTTTTCACTGGGTTCTTCTTCCCTCTGGTTGTTACCCAGTCTGTTTTTTAGAACTACTCTTACTGTGCCTATATGAAAGGTTCAATTAAGTGTGTGTGCTAGAAGAGGTGGGATGTTTTTCTCTATAGATAACATTAATTGGGTGGAGACAGTGAAGATGGTTTTTAGTCAGACATGTGGTCGATTTGGGAGATTGGTATATTCTTTGGGTATCCAAATGAATGACTAGTGGGGTAGTTGTTGGCATTGCTTCCCTAGTGTCTTTGAGATTTTTATTTAGATTGGTATTTGGTTTTAGTTGGGTGTCCCTCTATTCTTGGAGATATTTGGTTTTGGTTTGGGAAGTTTATATCTAAGGTAATGAGTTGAAACTATTCAACAATTGTGAGTGTTGAAGATTGGAAGAGTTCAGTGATGGTTTCTCATTGTTTCATGGCGATCAGTTATATTCATTGACGACAACAGTGGGTTTGGTTGTTGGTGGTCAGCACCATTGACGTCTCTAGTGTAGAGTGTTGAATACAGTGATTGATTATATAGGAGACCATACTTTGGCTCTCTCTTCCAACATCAGGCTTGAGGTGTGCGACATCTAGCTTTTGTTTCATTTTAATTTTGAATTTTGATGAATTTCGGGTCACCAAAGTGCCCGAGCTAGAAATCGGGTGGCCCATTTGTGCTTTTTGTATGTGTTTTCCTATGTTGGGTGTAAAGGATCCCATTAAACCTTCAAGAAATTTGGTTGAAAATAAAAAAATATATAATTTATAGTATACTGTAATCTACAACTATAGAGAAAAATTCTATAAAGGGCCAAAAGTTGTAAAACAACATTTTTGGCTTGTAGTTAGAATGGAAAAAATGGAGATATAAGAGAACTCAATTTCATAGTAATGTTAATATATTAGAAATATTTTTTATAAGAAAAATACAAATTGGATAAACAAAATAATGAATACTATAATTTAGAAAAAAAATATTAACACAAAGGAATGGTTGTGTAAAGAAAGCTTATATGCCTATGGTAGAACATAAGGGTGTGTTTAGTCATAAAACTCAACCACCTATTTCAAGATTAGAAAATTAATGATGGTTACCTTACTACCAATAAAGATATTTCATTTCATATTATTGATTTTTTTATATAAAACATATTCTCATTGGAGGATCAACATGGAAATTCATGGTCTAAAGTTGTAAGCCTCCGTAACAAACTCTCTAGGTGTGCCTAATGACATTATTAGACACTGTAGGATGAATCATATTGGATAAAGTAGTTTCTGTGATGAATAAGTGAAAACAAGTGGCTCATATTATCATATTTTTATAACTCTATGAAATTATATCATTTAAGGTGCTCTATGTTTCAAGTGGTCATGAAAAGTTTAATGAACTATGCATGCCAGTATTCATAATTTTCAAAATGACTATGAGAGTTATGTGAAGTGATAGTGTGATTTTATAAAGATATCCATAATACCACGAGTTATCATGATTTCATTCATTAAGGTGGATGTATCTTTTCTAATTTCATCCAAGTTGTCACCAATAGTTTTTAAATAGTTCCTATTAGGATAAGAATTGTTTTTTATTATTTTTTCAATTGTAATTAAAATTTTAATTTTTTTTATAGTGATAACTTGTTATTATTTTTATTATTATTTAATAAGAAAAATTTTGGAGGCAATATATCTAAATTTGAAGGGGAATCCATGTGCCTCTCATTGTTTGTACTTGATGTTGGAGGTCATGAGGAAAATTATGATTCCTTCCACAACTTTGAAGAAGACGTTGTTAGTCAATGGTTATATTTATAACCATATTGGCTTGTTGAGAATGATAAGACAATCCACCCATTATAGGGAGCTACTAGGCCTACTAAAACATGATTTTCCACTTCCCTGGTTACTCTCTCTCTCATGCACAAACAATAAATAAATTAAATAAAGATGTTTGTTTCAGATGAATGGAACTCCAGAAAGTGGGATAAGGAGCAAGAACATAAGAATACAACTCTTATTGTCTAGAGTAATCCATTTTAGAATAATGATATTTGTTCCCTTAAGGTTGGTGGACTTATTTTTGGAGCTCATATATTGGTTGATGGGGAATGGAAATCTCCAATGGGATATATTTATGAGGCTAATGGACAGGGAAAATAAGGAAATTGAAAATTCATTTAACAATGAAGAAAAATATCAGGATATCTTCAAAATCACTGATAAAATATGGGATGTGGAACTTCATAGACCATTGCATGTTGTAGGATACTATATGGATCTCGTGATTTTTTATGAAAATCATTATATTGATGGTGATGATGAAATAAACTTTTTTTTGATGAATTGTATAGAGATATTGATTTCAGATATTGGAACTCCAGATAAAATCTCTAAGATGATAGAAAAATATAGAGATGATTCATGCATTATTGGAACTAATTTGGATAATTGAAATAGAAAATTGAGGGAACAGATTGTTTGGTGGGAATATATTGACACTTCAACACATTTAAGACAATTTTTTATAAAAGTTTTTAGTCTTACTTTCAGTGCTTTTGGTTTTGAATGGAATTGAAGTGTATTTTAAAATTTCCACACAAAGAGTCAGAATAGGCACGCTCAATAAAAATTGAATGACTTGGTTTATGTAAAATATAATAGTTATTTGATGAGTATATTTAATGATCGTGATGCCATTGAGATCATCTCATTGAATGACATTGGTAATTTCAATTAATGGATGATTATAAATGTGGAAGAAGAACGTGATGCAATAAACGATCAAGTTTTTTAGGATGGTGATTTAACTTGGGGTGACATGGATTTGAAAATTTCAGATGATGATCCTAATTGTATTACTAGAGCATTCACTTCCATGGAAATGAATTACAAAATAGAACTTCATCATATTGAATAAGAGGGGGAAGATGTTGAGGCTAAAGAAATGAGTGAGGAGGATATTGAATAACATATTGATGATCTTCTATTGGTGGTGGTGATGGTGTTTTCATGGATGATAATGAAGAATACTTTTTTATACATTTTATATTGATTTTTATTTTCATATTTTGTAATATTAGACTGAGTTTGATTCCATGTTTGTCTTTCTGTGAACTATATTTTCATGAGATAGTGTTTTTTATTTTTATTTTCATTTTCATTTTTAATTTTTCTTATAAATAATAGTTATGCTGTAAATGAAATTTCAATGTGGAGTACAGTGCACCATTCTCCCTAGAACCAAGGTCCCTTATCACCATTTTGTTCCATGCATCGTAATCAACTATGTGTTATAGGTGACCATGAGGGGCTTAACAATGCATCAAGTCTTTGTGATGAGGTACCTTGGTGCATTTTGCATCATGTTCCATAAATTAAATTTCAAATGCTTGATAACATCCCTTGAACTTAATCCCAATAATAATTCACCAGTAATTTTCATTTAAAAATAAAAAAGATGCTTAATTGGAGCATTTTTTCAAACATGTGGTGGGAAAAATGCTTTCTTTCTTTCTTTGATCATGAAAACTTAAAAATAAAATCATTTAATAAAACATGATTCATCCTAGTCAGTATTTCATTAGAAATGGAAAACGATTGTGGAATTGATTTTTGAAGAAGGTGAATACCTATAAATGAATTATAGAAGCGTGAATTGAATAATGTGCTAAGAAAACTTTGAAGAACACCACCTAATCTTTTTCAGACTGAGTCAAGAAGACAGAGAACTTTACTGATGTATTTTGTGCACCCTCTTTTTGGATTGCAATGCATTCAATACTGTATTGTTGATGTCAGATCGGATAGTGGGAAGGCACATCTGAGATATGAAAAGTCCATATAATTGTGATGGAGTGTCTAAAAGGTCGTTACTACAATGGAGACCTGGTAATGTATGAGTGATTAGGGTTTAGCAAGGGGGTTGGGGATTTGGATGAGTGTCGGAGAAACTAATAATCTGATAGGTAATGTTAGTTATATGGAGGGGGTGGGAAAAATAAATTTTATTTTATTGCATATAATTATATTACAAAATATAGGTAAGAAAATTATAATTATAAAAAATAAATGTAATTATTTAAAAATATTTTTATGATTATAATAAATATAAATAAATTTTCAATTATTATAATTTTAATTTCATTTTTTATTATTATATATGTTGAAATGAAACCCACACCTCACAATGAGGTAGGATGCTTAATTTATAGATGAGAAAAGGATTAAAATAGATAACCAACACTAATGTGGGATATAAAAATAAAAAATATTCTAATATTCTAATATTCATAACACTCCCTTCAATCTAAGACATGTATATTTATCATTCCCATATTTTTACATAAAAAATTGGACATGTGTTCTAGGAACACCTTTTTGGAGAACATCAACAAGTTGATCAGTGGTGTGAACATGGCCAGAGGTGATCTTCTTCTTCTCAAAGTTTTCTTGAACAAAATTATAATAAACTTCAATATGTTTTCTCCGTTTATGAAAGACTATATTTTTGGAAATCATGATTGCAACTTGATTTCCACCCCATATATGTGCCAGTTTCTTAGCAGTATACCCAATTTCTTGAAGAATTTTTTTCCCCAAATAATCATTGTAGTCACATATGCCATGGCATGATACTATGACTCTTCAATTTATTGACAAATAACCCTCTACTTCTTGCTTCTCTATGATATCAAATTTCCACCAAAAAATACTACAAAACTAGACATAGATCTCCTAGAAGAGAGATTTCTAGAATGATCTACATCAAAAAATCCCCTAATATCTATATTCCCATGATTGGAATATAGAAGATCTAAAATTGGTTCCCTTTTCACATATCAATCAATGTGAAGAATGGACTCCCACAACATTTTTGTTGGAGATTCCATAAGATGACTCATTTTGTAACTGTACAGGTAATATCAAGTTGAGTCATCATCAAGTAGTTAAGCTTCCAAACATGTCTTCTATATCTTCTGGGTGATGGAAACATTTCACTATCAGAATGAAGTGACCTTTCTCGAGGTTTGAGGGGTGATTCAGCTAAGTCAGCTCGAGTTTTTTAGTCTCCTATAGAATATCAATAATATAATTTCTATGAGATATATAAATTCTTTTGTTACATATGTAGACCTCGATTCCAAAATATATCATAGTGGACCCAAATATTATGTTTTATTAAAATTTAATGAAAAGACTTGAGTCGACCAATGTCATCAGCATCACTACCAATAATAAAAATTTCATCCACATAGACTACCAAAATAATACTTCCTGGTCTAGAATGATCATTGAAAATAGAGGAATCCTTTATGCTTTGAAACATTCCAAAGATAATAATTATGATGAAAAAATGGATGAACCAAGCATGTGATGACTGTTTGAGTCCATACAGTGATTGAAGAAGGAAAAAAACCTTGTAAGATTTCCCATGAGCAACAAAACAGTGTATTTTCTCTATATAAACATCATCATTAATAAAACCATGAAGGAAAGAATTTTTAACATCCACTTGATAGTAAGAACATTATGAGGAGGCAGCAAAATAGATAAGTGGGTGAATCAAGTACATTTTTTCACTGGAGAGAAGGTGTCTAAATAATCAACCCCATATGTATGTGCATAAACATTTACAATAAGGAGAGACTTGAGATGATTAAGAGAGCCATCAGTTTTGACCTGAATTGTATAGATCCATTTGAAACCAACCATATTCTTACCTAAAGTAAGAGGGACAATATCCCCATTATGGTTGGAGTCCAAATCCAAAAGTTTATCTTGCTTACCCTATAACCAATTGGGAATAGATATTGGTCTTAGAAATAGTTCAGTTTTGAGTGACCACCTAGTGTCTCTATAACTTGTGACCTACCCACAGATAATCCCAAATAAGTCTAATAGGAGTTTGAGACTTTGTGAACTGTGATTGGAAAATCAGGTGATAGAGAATCGAGAGTAGGTAGGTCATCATGTGTGGTAGAAATATCATGTTTCTGTTTGGTAGATGTGCTAGGTTGGGGAGTATAAAACTAACCAAATAATTATCCAATGATATCACTAATAATATATAGGATTTGTGGTGTATCGAGAGAATATGGTAAAATAACATCATAATTAGGAACAGTGTATAGTGGTGGTAACTTGGGAACAGAAATAACCGATGATTCGACAATGGAAACATCAATTGAGACAACATAATGATAAAAATCTAGATATAAGAATCGATATTCGCGTTGGGTGTGGGAATAACCAAGAAAAATTCATTTTATAGCATGCACATCAAACATGGTAATTTAGGGGAGAATATCTCCAACATAATACACGCAAACAAAAATGTGTAGGAACAGGGAATGAGGGGACATTTTTGGAAATAAATAATAGAAAGGTGTCTCCCCTAGGAGAACATATGAAGGAATGTTTTTGATAAGATAGGTGTCTATGACAATGGAATCTCCCCAAAAAATAGTTGGAACTTTATTCTAAAATAAAAGTGCACGAGCATCTTCTAATAGATGGTGGTTCTTTCATTCAGTAAAATTGTTTTTGAGGAATGTTAGGACATTAATTCTAGTGGATAATTTCATTTTCATCTAGAAAATACTATAACGGTCCAAATAAATATTCTTAGCAGATATCATAATGGAAAATTTTAAGTTTAATAGAAAATTGGGTGTTGATTTCTTTATAATAGCAGTGAAATATGATAAATATTTCCGAATGATTTTTTAGAAAATAGACGAAATTCATCCACGGAGAATCTTTGATTAATGTAACAAAATATTGAAAACCCAATTTAGATTGACTATGACTGGGCCCATAGATTTCATAATGAACCAATTGAAAAGGGAGTGGATACATAGGGAATTGTGTGGTGAACATAGTTTACTCAATGATGCTTTGCATAGTGATAAGATCCACATTCAAAAGGAAGAAGAGGACCCATGTACAGAAAACATTTTTGAATAATGGGGATAGGTGGATGACCAAGGTGATAGAGAAGCCAAAGGGTATGGTCAGAGGTGGAAGGATAAGCGAGAGATGGGGATGAGTCAAGAAAATACACACCACCGTAAAGACATCCATGACCATGTAACAGAGGTATCGATTTATCCTAAAATATAACCAAAGTAGGTGAGAATATGGATGACACTATAGGTCAGATGTAAATTTACTAATAGATAGTAAATTATAGGGACAATAGGGAAAAAAGGCAACAATATATAGTTTCATGCTAGATATAATCATACAACTTTTGTAACCAGAAATCTGCACTGTCTGATTATTGGCAATAGTAATATTACCTATAGTCAAGGAAAGCCTATGGGATCAAAGAATTCATCATCCCTAATTAAATTCTTTTAGGCACCATAGTCAATAACCCATGGGGTGGACCATTGGGGTAGACACGCCGCTATAGTATCATTGTGGAAAAGGGTGGAACTTGATGATTCCATAGATTTTGTGCTGAAAATCCACACCGATAAGGTGTCAAAGGTTCATAGTTGGTAGAGAATAGGGGATGAAATTTCCCAGGTAGAACATCCAAGTATTAATTGGGTTATAAAATAAATATCCACCTGGATGGAGGTGGGTCACTACTCTTCATTTTGGGGTGTTACATATTCACACTGAGAGTGGTGACAAAAAAGAGGCAATTGTGATAGAGAGATGTCAGACTGAAGGTATTCCCATAGGGGGGTCAGCATGTAGGATTGTCACACAGGATAGTTGGTGCACAGGAGGGTTGTGTTGGATGTTGTCACACGAGAGGTGTGGGTGTGGACTAGGGATGACGTGTAGAGGGTTGTGCAAGGAGGGATGGAGGGGAGGGGTTAAACCCCCTCTGATATGATTTTGAAATGAAACTCATACCTCACAATGTAGTAGGATTCTTAATTTATATATGTGAAAAATATTACAATAGATAACCCACGCTAATGTGGGATATGAATATTAAAAACATCAAATATTATAATATTTGTAACACTATATTTATAATTTTAATCATTGAAACTTCAATTAAGGATAACTATAGTTAAATTTTAAATTCATGTGGATTTTTTGCCTCATGGTAAAGGTAAGGGAAAAGGAACTGTGGTATGCTTAATTATGAGAAGTTAGGTAGGGATATGAGAATTGGGTTTTAGGGAAGCTCTAAGAATCATTTTGGAAGTTCCTGGGTCTTCATTTTATTTGATTATTTTTGTTAAGGTTATCATATGGCGACTCATCATATGAAATTTCATTTTGTTTTTTATGATTGTATGACATTCTATGCATATTTTAGATTTGATATATTCATTAGTAATGATGGTTTTATTTTTTTCCACTGCTTCATTCCTTATCTGGTGATTGTTATTGCAATAAGAAAGTGCACATTAGGCTATACAGTTCTCTACCTCGGTGGCATGATTGGGTCGGAAAAACACTTTATAATATGGAATATTCTGTTTTCTAACATTTGATTGTGATATATAGAGATATTTTTAGAAATGAAAAATTGGGTTCAATACTTGTGAAAAAAATGTGTTTCTGGGCAACATATTTTCAAAGGAAGTTCAAGTTACGAAGTAGTATGGAATGAAATTTATATTCTAAAAATTGTTGTTGGATTTTTTTTAAGTGTTATAATTTTCATGAGTTCTGAATTATTTACTATATCTTGATGAGGATGGCCAGAGTCTATGTTCATACATGATAATTGGCACATAGGATCATGACATTTGAATGATTGAAAGTGATAATAAATTTATTTAAATTGATATGGTAAAATGGATTTAGAAAGATAATTTGATCACTAAAAAATTTAATTAATAATTTATTGAATAAATTATTAGTGGTTAATTAATTAACTAAAACTAGTGAGTAAAATTTTATGTATCAACTAATATTCTAGCATGAATATTACATGTATAATCATAGGGTTTCGACTAGTGATTTATAGACATGTGATATCTTGACTATGTAATAATGGTAAATTTAGAAATAATTGACTTAAAATAGAAATAATTGGTGTGGGTCTTGTGTGTGGCATGCCTTGGTATTTTGAGACATGGTTGATATTCATTGTTGGTGATTTGACATATGATATTATTGAAATATGGAACCTAATAAGAATGTTGAGGATGTTCACAGCGGTAAATCCTTAAAGGGACCATATGTTGAGGAGCTTCAAGAGGGTGAATCAAATCATGCTTCACTAGTAAAAGTTCTTGGGACTCCAACAAATGTGCATCTTTCATTGAGTAAGCCAAGGATTCTTCAGGCTATCTATATGGGTATTTTGAGGTGTGTGAATTAAGAGCATAGTTAATATAACCCATAGTTTCTAGGTGCAAAATCCTCCAACCTTCAAGGAAAATATGGGATCATAGGGTGAAAAAGAATAGATTGAGGGGATCTGCAGGGTCACTGAGCTGAATGATACTCTAAAATACCAGATGAAAAAGATCATGACATTTATGATTGATGAACCAGCACAACACTAGATTAATTATTTAAGGCTAAGAAGAATAAAGGGTTATAGTGGGATTAATTTTAAACTCTATTTTATGGTTAGTTTTATTCAGACACTCTGAATATGGATAAAGATCAAGAGTTTATTGAGATTAATAAAAAAAGAGAAGGTGGTTCTAAAATTTTCATCAAGGTTTTTTATCTCTTCAAGTTTTAAAGAACCATGGGTGGAGATTTGGAAACAAATTCTCGATGGTTCGAGATAATCTTGTGACCACCTCTTTGAGTTTAGATGAGGCTAGTGTTAATAGTATGAGAGTATGGAAGCTCCATAATGTGGGTTAATTTCAATAGTATGTCGTAAAGATGTGAATTATGTTGTTGAATGATTTGGAGGCTTATGATGGTCCTTGGAGGCCATAGTCTGTATGGTTCCATGGTGATCCATGGAAGAAATGGTAGAAAATATCCATTTTAAAAAAAATAGAGGTTCTTTCAGAGATTTTGGGGGTAGATTAAAATGGGATCATTATCAAACCCAATTTTATCTCTATTCTCTCCCTCAAAATTCTACCTCCATCACTAAGGGTGGGGTTCTTCAATTAATCCTTCATATAACCTCTGAATGAACATGGAAACCTCCAACAAACCAACTAATAGGTGATGGTGGCCTCCATCTTTCCCCAACCAAGTTGGGGCCACTTCCTCTTCTTTGCTTATATCTATTGGAAAAAAAATTGTACTATAAGAAAATGGTTGAAACTTTTCATTTGGTGGTTCCTTTAAAAAAATCTCATGGTGGTTCCCCTTGGTCCCATAGGGGAATTTTCCCCTATGTCCTCCACTCGCTAGCTAGGAAGTGATACCCCCACCATGGTAGTGTCACCCTCAAACTCCCGATTCCATTACTCTCATCAAACTCCACACATAATTATGCATTCATCTACTGATTTTGTCTCCTTCAAATTTATTATATAGATGAACCCATTGATGATGATTACCTTAGGGATGAGAATATGGACTAGAAACAACCTTTTTCATAATTTTTTATAACATGATATTTGAATTATATTTTTGTTTCTAACTTCTAGTGTCGTACTATTTTGTCTTTTTGCAGCATGGCATAGTGCATTCAAGTCTTTTATTTATAGTTGGTAAATATTGGTTTACATATTTTTTTTAATATTATGATTCATTTGATGAAATTATTTAAAATATATATTTTTTCTTCATATATGTTGTAATTTACCTTATTTTATATATATTTTTGTGTGTGTGTTTTGTGTATATATATAAATATATATATATATATATATATATATATATATTCATCCCACCATGGCATCCACTATATCCACAGTGCCATCCTCTATACATCTATGACAGATTTTCAGCTCACAGTCATAAGCTTTCATCTGTCATTGACAACTATGTGTGATGATTTTCTATCTACCTACTTTACAGAGGTAGAGAATAATTCACTCATTGTAGGAAATGATTTGGGAAGTGATCAGAGAGTTAGTGTGATTTTAGAATCAGGGGATTTTGGAATTGGGAGCTAGGGTGGATGAATAAAGAGGTTTGAGGAAGTTCACAAGCACGATGAGTGACTGGGATGTTAGACTATGAAATTTTCATTTCCTCCATGTCATGAAAAAACTCCTTTGGATTTCCATTGGTGTAGTGAAGCAAGTCATAAAAATGTAATGTGTCCAAAAAAGCTGAATCAATGACACTCTTGGGGAAATTTTGAGACCTTTAATGATTTGGCTGAAGTGGGCCTTAGGGTGGTAGTGGATGGGGTTCTGCATTGACCCTAGAATCTTGTTCTTGGATAGGAGGACCTCAACAGAGTAGTAGTTGGGTCTCTTCTATGAGGTATAGTCATGGTGGTGGGAAAGGTTTATAGGGATTGTCTCATAATGGTGTTGTTGCTCAGGGTAGACGGGGAACTCATGGTGTGGATCATGTGGATGGTTCCCAACATCTTTATGTTGTGGAGAAGATGCATGTAACTAGATATGGGGAATCTTCTACACTCTAAGGTATGATTCAAGATAATTTTACATTGTATAAGTGAATTTTTTGACACTATTGAGTCCTGAAATGTTTAGGTTGTTGAATATTGACACTCTTCTGGGGAAATATCTTAGTAAATTATGAAATGTTTATTCCATGTTTTTATTGAGTGCTTGTGGATATATCAGAGGAAATGATAATCTTGGAAATGAATATTTCTCATGTTATAATGGGTACAGATTTTTTAACTCTCTTCTGAGAATGCATTGATTTCTATCAGCAATGAGTGATTTATTGTTCTCATTTGGGTGCATCCAACACTTTTACTAGTGAAATGGAACTAAACATGAGTCAGGTATGATATAATGCAAAGAATCTGGGAAACATCACTTCGCATAAGGTATGTATTATTTTAGATTAGTCAAAGGGGATGACCACCCCATTTTCCTTCTGATTGTTTACTTCTTTACAAAGGTATTGCCTAATGATTTCTCTTGTTTACCTCTGTTGGAGTCTGTATCCTACATTGGACTTGTGTG
Organism: Viscum album; assembly: GCA_963277665.1. Lineage (NCBI taxonomy): Eukaryota > Viridiplantae > Streptophyta > Magnoliopsida > Santalales > Viscaceae > Viscum > Viscum album. The sequence goes on from OY728147.1 coordinate 794,245,479, forward strand.
TTTTTTCATCATTATAATTCTCTATAAATAAACTGCATGGCCTCTCTTAATAGTTGTAATATCCCCAAATCTGCACTTATGAATTTAGTGGTAACGACATAAACTTTACAAATGTGACCCAATTTTGACCATCAAAATATACAACATAAAAAAGGAAATAATGAATCACTTACATACCCAAGGTAATTTTAGGTTTAGATTATTAGATAATTATAAAAAACTCTTAACAACTTGGGTTCATAAATAACAAGTTCATAAAAAACACAATAGCTCCTACTATGTCCATGTTTTATTATTTTACATTATGCCATCAACATCATCCATGTGAAATATTTCTAGACAAAACTCATTTAGCATCTTTCTTAATAACTTGGGGAAAGAAACATATGAAAATGGTGAGCTCAAATGCTAAGTAAGGATAATAATAGGATATATGAATAAAAAAATAAACACAAGGGTATAAGAATTTGAATATTATACCCTACATGAAAAAGATCATAAATCTTGAGTCATAGAATAAATTGTAAAAAATCAAAAAAACATGAATCAAAAAAGAATATCTTTGGCATAAAACATCAAATTGTGGAAAACAAATAAGCATAGGAAATCATTACCATATTAGTCAACGTTGATTACCGAGACCATCATAGTTGAAAAATTCCTTTAATAAACTAAGTTCACTCTCCATTCTAGCCATGTATTATTGAACCAAGACTACTCATGTTCCAGTCCTATATTATTGAACCAAGATTACTCTCATTTCAATCCTGTATTACTGAAATGACTTCACTTCCTGTTTCAGTGCTGTTTATCTCATGAGATATAAATATTTACCCAATTCATTAGAAGGATATATTGGTCTCACCCATCTCATAATGAAATCATTCATATGTGTACCATAATAAAATAAATCATTCATATCCCTTGAAAAGAAATGGGTTTCATAAAACACTTTATCTTAGCATAACTCATTGAAAAGAAGACAAATTCATAAGTACCAATCCATCATAAATGTAAACCTTTAAAATAAATAATAAGAATGGTATCATTGGTTCATTTATCTACTAAAACATAAGTAACATAAAATAACAAGGTCTTAGATTGAAAATAATTTTTTGATATCTCTTTAAAACATTCATGAGGTAAAAATCCATTTTTCTTTGAAAAATGATATTCCGAACATAAAAAATTTCTAAAAAATTCTTTGAAAATAGATTTTAAAAAATATAAATGAAGAATTAAAAAAATATTAAAACAAAAAACATTTCTTTAAAATACTTTTCCTTGAAAATTAGCTTAAGATATCTTTTAAAAACATTTCTTGAGGAAAATAATCCTCAGACATTTCAATGTGTCTCGTACCACATTGAAACATTTGAATCATAATACCCATAAAATAATAACATTAAAAAAAGATCAAAATATCATTAAAAGAAGGAAAATAATGATATAACATGTAAAATGGATTTATATGCACCTCATAAAAGAATATAGGGGCATAACAAAACTTGTGTCTCAAAGAAATGAAATTGAGACAAAACTACCTTACTCATTTGGTAACATTTGAACCATAAAATCCCATGAGATATAGATCATAAAATGAATATGTAAACACCCATAAATTAAATTATAAAATTAATATAATACATTTATGGGTAGTATGTACACCACCCAAAATAAATGAGTGGTGAATAAGGCATGTATCTCACAGAAATAAAAATTGAGATGAAATTCCCTTAACTTAGGTAAGATTTCATTTATACATATATAAAACTCATGTATAATGGGTTAGATAATGTTATTATTTATTTATAGAACCATATTCATATTTATGATATCATATATGGGTATATTATCATCCATTTGTTAATAACATTTCATTATTACTCTTCTTTTGGTTGTTAACTACTTCATTTCCCTAGGTATATTTTGTCGTTTAAGTCCCAGTTCATGTGCATAGGATATAGTTATATCATTTCCAAAAAAATATTAAGGTATTAGATAACATATTTATGAATTATATACATTTATATAATCATTACTTATTGGTGATCATGGAAAATGAATCGCATCACATCGTGGATAGTGTATGTTCTTTAACCTCCTCTTGAAGTAATAGTAAGATAAGAAACCCTTACCACATGCTTCACTTTTCTATACCTTTTTTTGGAAATCAAAAACACCTTATTGAAAAATATTTACTAATTTTATAGTTCCAAAAGGTTTTTAGTATGTTTTTTTAGAAAACAGTATTTTTTCCTTAATTAGAAAAGGTCCTAAATTATTAAGAAAATAAACTTTATATTTTTCATTACAATCATCGCAATGTGTATGTGTATGGTAAATTTGACTCACCTTTATTAAACTAGAAATAAGACTTTAGTTTTGTCTCTCATAATAATAATTTTTTTAATATAACTGATATCAGTACTGATAAAAATAGATTGATACTCATAAAGGTTATCATAATGACATTTGTAAGGATGTTATTCGGAATGAACTATGTTTATAATCAAAATATAGAATAATTGTTTCAAATGTATAGAAAATAATAAACACCTTAATGGTGTTAAAAAATATGATGTCATGGATTCAGTAAGGATGATTTTTTGAGCGCCATCTATCCAAAGTCATTGCAACAAACTCGGAAATGTGATCATTGGAAGAGTTCTTATAAATACCAGTTCATTTGAAGAGTTTAAAACTAGTTTATTTGATTTTCTCTCAAATTTTCAGAGGAATACTTAGTGTGAAAATTTAATTCTTACTATTTTTATTTCTTTAGAGGGAGTCTTCTAAAGGAAACCTTGTTATGTTATATCCTTAATAACTTTTAAAAATTGTTAACTGCATCTGATTTTTATGATTACAATCGAAGGATTTCAGGGATAGGAAGGTGGAGAATCCGAACTGTGGATCGAGGGATCATGAGGATAGTGAGATATAGAATTTGATCCATCAGATCGAGGGATTATGGGTCTAGGAAGATAGTGAATTTGATATTCATATCAAGGAATTCTTGGGATATGAAGACAGAGTTGATCATCATATCGTGTGATTTCCTTGGTTAGGAAAGACAGACTTTCATGTAAGTATAAAACTAGGGATACCTTTAGCCAAGGTTATTGTATACCTTTCTATTTAGGACAAATGAGTTTTATCTTTTAAATAGATTAAAACTCATTATTAAATTTTTTATCTATTTTATTACTTATTGATTACAATTTTTATATTTCATTGTGCATGTTATGTATTACCATGATAAGCATGAATACGATAAATATTATTAATCATATCTAATGAGAATCTGATGCACTCTAATATAATCGAATCCATTATGATTAAAATATTTTTTCTTTGATATTATCAGAATGAATCTAATAATGATACTCTCATAAATGGATAAACTCTGAGTCTGATAAAACTTAACTTAAAGTGGTTTTGTGAATTATTTTTTTTAAGTTTTTAACAAAGTTTTTAAATTACAATTCACTCACCTCTTGTATGTTTATCCATATGAATATAATTCTTATGATCCTAATATCACTATCCCTAATATTGATATCCAACAATTATTTTGGTAATATGTAAATATCTATTTATAAAATATAAAATGAAAAATAATGATTTTTTTGTACAAAAAAATATTTTTCATATTTGATGAAAATGAAAACAAAATATAGGTGACTCATTTGTATTTTTTTTTTAATTTTAAAAATTGTTTCTAACATATTTTTTAAAATATATTTTAAAATTATTTTATAATATGAAAGAAAAAAAACATTTTCTAAAACCAAACACAATCTATCCTTTTTTTCAAAATGGTATCATTTGTGTTTTTATTACCTAACAAATAATTTTTTATCTATACGATCAAATACATTTTTAGAATTAAAATTTAAATATTTTTCTATATGTTAAAAATTAAAATTCAATGTATAAATAATATAAGTGATTAGAAAGGAATTTTAAATTTTCATTTAAATAAATTTAAACCAAGAAATAAAAATAAACCAAAAGTGAAAGTCATCAGTATGAAATGTAGGATCAAATGGAGAATGTAAATAAAAAATTCAAGAATTAAAAAATGATAAATAAATAAAACAAAATGAAAATAAAATCCATAGAGTGAATAATTATAAAATGAAATGAAATTTTTATGAGAGTATGAGTGCTTATAGTCAAACCAAAAATCACATGGGTGAGGAAGCGCACAATCATTTTGAAGAACAAATAGTTTCTAAAAAATTGCAAAAGTATTCAATTATCACATAGTAGTTATGATTAAAAAATATATATATCAATAATAAACTAAATTAAAACAAACCATCAATCATATCCCTACACACCAAGTAGTTGTTTGGGGTATATATTGGGTGGGAAAGAGAGAGGATGTTGTTGACGCGTCACAGGCGGCAAGCGAGGAGGGACCGGAGGTGATGGAGAGGCACAACCAATAGCATGATTAGGAAATGAGGAGGGGTGGTGTGGAGGATATGGAGTCATATAGGATGTAGGTAGGGGACAACGATATCAAAAAGGTGTTATGCATGTATAAAAATCCAAACCCATTCAATAATTATTGGATATAGCCCATATAATATATTTTTATTTATAACCTGAATCTGAAATTCAATACAAATTTAAAACCTAAACCCGTTTAAATGTATATATGCACATGGTTTGGGTATTTTGGGTTCAAGATAAAAAACATTACCCATTTATTAATTGGATCTTTTAATACTAACCCTGATCTGGTCCGTATACTAATTGGGAATTGAAAAAAAACATGTTTATTAATAAGGTTTCTCTGAACTGATCGTGGACCAACCTGTTTACTAATCAAGGCCTAAAAACTAATTTATATATAATAATCATTAATTTTAAATATTAAATTCATTGTATAGTATTTTTTTTTAAAAACATATATTATAGCATAATCGGTTCTAGTGGGTCAGGTATTAGGTCCCCTATTATAGTATGAACTCATCCCTATTATTAATTAGGCTTTTAAATTTAGGTTCATTAAATAATTGAGAATAAAAAATTATGCCCTAATGGGGTTTTTTAGGTTGGGCCTATAATGTTAATTAATCCCTCTAACCCATTTACAGGTCTATTTAAATGAGTTTTTATATTTATTATTTCTAGTTTAATAATATTTTTTAGGATAAAACCCATTTACAACTCAAACTTAATTATACCATTTCTATAATTTATTAAAATAATAAAAATTTATATAATATCCAGTTTAAGGGTACCCTATAAGAGGTACCCAAACCCAACCTAATTAATATTTAGATATTATTTTCTAAATTCAGACCCAACCCAAACCTGGTTCGAAGGTACATGATCCCAGTTCTTTTAGTAGGGCCAAATACTCAATTATTTTAATACGACCATTATAAACTAACTGTTAATTTGTTAGAAATGAATAGTATTAACTACATTATGAAATATATAATTTTAAAACACATTTTTAGTGAATTAGTTAATGATTTTTGAATACGTACATGCTTTTTAGTAATGTCACTTTATTTTTAAAATATATGTCTTCATTAAAAAAGAAATTTGTATTGTTTTATACAAGAAAATAAATATAATTAATTTTTGAAACATTTAGAAAATTTATTTTATAAAATTAATATTATTTTTGGAATAATAATTTCAAAATTATATTATGATAATTTTCTGATAATTTTCTGAAAATTTTATTTTTTTATTGAATAGTAAAAGAATTACGATTTTTATAAAACCCTCATTTTCATTATATATAAAATCCATTTTATGATTGTTAATTGATTTAAAATTAAAATAAGTTATTTTTAGTTATATATAATAATAAATTTCATTTAAACCATTTTTATACCTTATTTTTTTATAAGTACATTTTTTTGAAAAAACACATTTTTTATTAAAAGTGTTTTTTGTTGCATTTGATGGTTTAATTTTAAATATAATTTCTCAACTTCTATGTTTTGAATTTTTAAAAATGGATTCCATATTTGTAACCAGGAGTTCCAAATTAGGTTATAATTTCATTTTCATTTTTTGGCATAAGACATTTACCATATCAAAAAAATTACTGCAGTATAGGTAAACTAATGTAGTGGGTGAAAGTTAAAAGGTATAATCTTAAAATACCTAAAAATTGCAGCATTAAATCGGTGTTTGATGAGTTAATCAACCATAAAAATACTTTTCAATATTAATTATCATCCAAATTCATTTGATATAATGCCACCCAAATGTGATTAACTTTAAAAATAAAACACTCATTATTTAATCTCTTAAAACTACCTCTCAAGTATAAATACCACCTCTCTCAACCCCATTTCTCCTCACAGGACTTGATAGTATTCAAATATCTATGAAACCTTCTCTTATCCACTCTAACCATGAATAAGTGTTGTTGGTCCCACCCAAATACCAACTCCAAGTTCCTTAAAGGGTTCTTCAAGGAGGTGATATTCAAGATGGGGTTAAAGTGTGAAAAATTAAAGGGAAGCGTGAGGTATGGGCTTCTCATCTCACTTTTATTTCTATGAGATATATTCCTTATTCACCAATTATTTATTTTTTGTGATGTATATACTACACTTTAATTTATAATATCATGAATCTCATTATATTCATGATATTCAATGTTTCATTTGATAATTATTAATTTAATGGGGCTTACGATTCGACTAATTACAATGTGGTAAAAGATTTCTTAACTCAATTTCCATTAATTAGCATAAATTTCCACTTCATTGATTATTTCATGTTAAGATTATGTGTGATATGACTTTTTATTATATTTTTTTGTATTTCCTCTTAATTTATTTGGATTTACAGAGTGATACATAAAATCGATTTGTTTTATTAATTCTCATTTCAATGATATAATGATTATAAGGGAATTTCATTTAAAAAATATATTTTTAAAATTTATATTACAACTTTTTCTTACATGTCCATTTTTTCTAAAATTGATTCCAAAAATAGTTTTTAATATTTTCTTATGATTTATTTAAAGTCATTTTTACTCATGTTTGACTTTTTAAAAAATGGTTTTAAATTATTATTTTTGTCATTTTTTAAATGATGTTCTTTGTGACTTATCTATCAAATGTATGGAAGGAATTTTTTTAACTTATAAGGTATGAGCATATTTTACCAACTTCATAATTTCTTAATGCTTTGATGTTTCCTTTACAAGATAATAAAGTTATTTTCAAAGAAAATGTTTTCCTATATAATTTTGCACCTTTAAAGTGAAATGATTTAAAAATGTAAATGTTATTTTTTTCAAGAATAATTTCAAGTGATCTCTCAAAATTATTCTCTATCAAAGATAACATTTTTTTACGGTACTTACAATTTAATTAGGATATTATTTGAGTATATTATCTGGATTGTTTTTATTGTTTTTTATTTCTATAATGGTGTAATATTTATTAAACCCATTTATTTTCTGTTAGTTATGATATAATGAAATGTTTATAAACCCATTTATTTTCATGGGTTCTGATATGATGAATTATTTATGTTTTTATGACACTTATAGTTATGGTTTTAATTATGTAATGGGTGATACCTATATATTCTGCCAATTAATTAGGTAAATCTTTAAATTTCATAAGATAAAATTGGTAATCAAGTCGATGGGCATGATCCACAATGGGAATCAGGTGCATCCCAATCCACTATGGGAAACAGGTGTCTTAATCCACTATGTTGATGGTATTATTAGTTAACCTTGACATGTGAAAAAAATTTATATATTTACGATGGTTCCACACTATTATGGAATGATATTATGGTTCATGATAAATTTATGATGTTTTTTCACTGTTATGGTCCATGTTTTCTGAAATGATAATGTTTTTCCATAAATCATGTTTATAATATATGAAAGGTTGGGTATGTTCTTCATAAGTTATGTCTTTGATCACATAAACATATTCCAATCTTATTCTTTCATAAGATCATGGATTGATATCTCTTATTTTTATCCTTACCAAGCATCTTAGCTCATCGTTTCTTATGTTTTCTTCATCAAATGATGAATAAGGGTTTAGTTAGGGTATACCTAAGAGGAGTACTATGTGAGAATATCTTTGTGGGATATGTTGAATATATTTCATAAAATAAGAAGATCATATATATAATCTATAATGTCTCTAAAATTTTATAATATTGTCATGGGTATAATTTTTAAGTATTGAATATTCATTTAAATATATGGAATATTTGTGTATGAAAAGAGTGGGTGATTATTGTTGTTATTAGAGTAGGGTTTATACAATCTATGGAGATTAGGGTTCAAAATATTTTATGAAAACCAGGGGGATAGAACTTAGTATAAGATGAAATCCTAATTTTTTTATAATTATTGTGAGTGACCTAGTTTAAACCTATGCTTTCATATAATAAGGTGTCATGATTTAGACATTCTATAAATTATTTGTTATAATTATGTGGTTATCCACTATGATTAGTGTTTATTGTGTTACGCTTTCTAGTTTTATTCAATGTATAGATATTGAAGGAACTATCTTAATGATGAGTTTAATGGAAAATGAAATGATTTTCCTCTAGAGAAGATAAATGTTAAGGTTGATGGAATGCAGAATCTTGCAGATATGCTCACACAAAATTCTTAGGCTACGAATCATGTCGAGTTTCTAAATAATCAAAGGATGGAACAATGTACCATTGAATATTTCATGAAGAAAGATCCACATTTTTAGTGGTTATTCTAATCTTCTAGTGTATGAGTGATGTATCAACACCATTGAAAATGTATTTTTTGTTCTTCAATGCTCGGGACATGAAAAAGTTTCCCTAACTGTTTATCATCTAGAAGGAGAATCAGATCAATGGTGGAATCTTCTCAAGAATATGAGGTAGGTGGAAGGGATTGAATCCATGGAATGGGATGAGTTTAAGGGGATATTTTTTATTAAGTAATTTCCTTGTACTCAATATATAAATGTAGGGAAGAAATTTCTTGAGCTGAAGAAGAATGATTATGAATCCATTGGTACCTATGAGGAAAATTTTACAGGTCTTGCAAGGTATGCTTCTAATATAATTATCATCCTTAAAATTGAAATTGATCGATCCCTTGGTTGAATAAAACAATGTTTCTGAAACATAAATGGATGTGTTTGAATGGAAGAAAGTATGTTTTTTAAATATGTAAAGGAAGGTCCTAAAGCCCATCAATGTTGAAATACGGTTAATGGGATTGTTATTACAATGGATGAGTGGACTATAACTAATGAACCACACACACTCTAGTGCTTAAAGTGAAATGAGTTTGGAAATTATGTGAATCAATGTCCCAATCTAAGGAGTAATGTGGATGAGGAGCCAAAAAACCTTAGAAGACATAGTAAAAGGGGAAATCCTATAGAATCATAATGGATGGAGTAAATCATGATAATTAGGGCACCCTTATTCTCACATACTTAGTCTAGAGTTTCATGTTTTATATTGTATGGATATTTTATTGTTCATACTAAATATAAATTTCATGTGATTATCTCATTTTACATTGATTCTAGAATAGTGAAATCACATTTTATATTTTATCGACAAAAGGATGAACCTATGATTGCAATGAAACCGTTTTTGAATAAGACAATAGATTGTATAAGGAATAATATTTTAATTAACAATTTGAAATGTATATGTCCCTATGTAAGATTAATATAAGATTTATGGATACCATCATGGGTTTATATTTTGACACCCCTTTTTAGGTTTTTACATGATGGGAGTTTATCAAGATTAAGTGACATTTATGGAAATACAACCCTTTGGTTTTTTATATGTGACAACAATATTCAAGGAGGAATGCCTTTAAACTTTTTGGAAGAATGATTAAAAGTATTGATAACCTTTAGGGTTTATCTTATATTTGATATGGTTGAAATTATGGGTTGTAGTTAATCAACTTATGAATTAAACACAATTCATTCAGAGAAGATTTCTATATGGATCTAATTTTCAGAATATATATTAAGGAATTGGTCATGTTTCATGGATTACTATTTCCAATTTTATCTTATTGGGATCTAAATTTTACCTCAATGTTTTGGTGAAGTCATCAGTAATCTCTTGATATAGAGTTGTGTTTCATCACTATTTATCATCCTCAGAAATATGGCCAGTCAGAGAGAATAGTTCAAATGCTAAATGATATACTAAAATCTTATTATATGGATTTCAAGTATTATTAGGACAAACTCCTCCCTCTCATTATGTTTTATTCCAACAATATCCTTCACTCGATCATTCAGATGGCTCCTTATGAAACCCTTTATGGAAAGAAGTATAGAACTCCAATGTAGTGGAAATATGTTGTAGAAAGAATGTTTTGGGGACTTGAGAGGGCTAATGGGATGACAAAGAAGGTTAGAGTCATTCAACAACACATAAGGACTATGCAAAGATGAATGAAATGTATAATTGTCGATGTGATCTAGAATTTGATGTTGGTGAGAAGGTATTTCTATGAATTTCTCTATGTAAGAAATAAGGGAAAACTAAACCCTATGTATATTGGTCCCTTTGAAATACATTATCAAATCATAATAGTAGAATATCATTTTACACTTCCAAAAAATCCCTCCTATGTTCATGGTGAGTTCCATGTATCTTTCCTAAGGAAGTACATACATGATCAGACACATGTACTAAACTCAGAGGCCATACCGCTGGGGAAAAATCTTTCTTATGAAGAAAAACTGATAAAGATTCTAGATCATAGAGATAAATTTCTATGAAACAATACCACAAACTTGGTTAAAGTTTTATGGTGAAACCACTAATTTTAGAATGCTATGTGGGAACCTGAGGATGTGATGAGGCAGAGGTATACTCATCTCTTTGTATGAGAGTGACGAATTTAAAGGGATAAATTCATTTTAAGGGGGGTAGAATATGACACCCATATATTTTTATGGTATTTCTCTTTTTCAATAAATTATGTCTCTTTTTAAATAAATTTAATCTCTTTGATTGTTTTTCACAGAACATTGAACTTAAACAAACCCCAAAATATTATTATCTTAACATGACCATTATAACCTAACTGTTAAATTAAAGGGAATGAATATTATTAAACACATTATGAAATATATAATTTTCAAAATCATTTTTAATGAATTAATTAATGATTTTGAATATGCACATAATTTTTAGTAAAATCATTTTATTATTCAAATAAATGGTTTCTTCAAAAAAAGTTTTTTATAGATTTCTATAATAAAATGAATATAATTAATTTTTGACACTTTTATAAAATTTATTTGATAAATTAACAACATTTTCGGATTCATCATGTCATAATTAAATTTGAATGAATTTTTTGGAATTTTAATAAAAGTTTAATTTTTTAGTGAATCGTAAAAAATACCGAATTTTATAAAACCCTCATTTTCATTATTTTTAAAAGCCATTTTATTATTTTAAATGTATCTCAAATTAACATAAGTAATTTTTAGTTAGATATAATATAATTAATTTTATTTAATATATATTTACACCTTACTTTGGTATGGGTACATTTTTGGGCTTAAAAAATATTTTCTAAAAAAAATGATTTCTGTTGCTTTTGATGGTTTAATTTTAAATGTAATTTTAATAATTATGTGTTTAAAATATTTAAAACTTGATTCCATATTTGTAATTAGGAAGAAAAAAATATGTTATAAGTTCATTTCAATTTTAGTCATAAAAAATTTACCATGGTTAAAAAAATAACGTAGTATCGATAGATTGATGTAGAGGGTTAAAGTTAAAAGATTAAAGATTAAAATATCTAAAAACTACACTATTAAATGGGTGGTTGATGTGTTTCTCAACCTTAAAGATCATTTATAACATTAATTATCATCTAAATATGTGGGAATTAATTCCAACCAAATGTGTTTGGAATCAAATATAAAATAATTATTATTTAATCACTTAAAACACCCCTCTTCAGGTATAAATACCACCCCTCACCACCTCATTTCTCTTCAAAGGGATTGATGTTATTCAAATATTCAACAAAACCTCTCCTATACTCTCTCCCTACATAAATATATCTCTATTCACACCAAAATACCATTTATTAGTTTCTTAAGGGGTCCTTTAAAGAGGTGATATTCAAGAGGTTAAAGTGCACAAAATTAAAGGGATGCATGTGGTAAGGGTTTCTCATATGAATTTTACTTCTGTGAGATATATGGCATGTTCAACACTTATTTATTTTATATGATGTATATACTTCTATTTGATATATACAATCCTGAATCTTATTATATTTCTGGTATTCAATTTTTCATTTTATAATAATAATTTTTATGGGGCATAGGATTCTACAAATTAAAAAGTGGTAAGGGATTTATTAACTCAATTTCCATTCAATTCGTTAAACTTATGGCATGTTAGGATAACGTGTGAGATGACTTTTGATTATATTATATTTAATTTCCACTTATTTTATGTGGATGCATAGAATATACACATAATTTATTCATTTTATTAATGCCAACTTCAATGAAATGATATTTATAAGGTAAATTCTTTTTAAATTTATCTTTTTAAAATTTATCTTAAAACTATCTTTTTCTTCCATGTCCTTGTTTTCCCAAATTATTTAAAATAAAAATTACTATTTTATTAGGTTTTTTTAATTTCATTTTTACTCATGTTTGATTTTTTACAAAAATGGTTTGAAAGGATCCTTTTTTTACATCTTCTAAAAAATGTTCTTTGTTACTTGTCTGAAAAAAGTACAAAATGAATTCATTTAACTTATACAGCATGAGCAGATTTTCTTCCATCATGACGTCTTAATGATTTGATGATTTCTTTAAAAACTCACAAAGTTCTATTCAAATAAAAAAATCCTATATAATTTCATGACTCATTAAAATGATATTTTTTGAACATCAAAGTGTTATTTTTTTCAAGAAATATTTCAAGTGATCTCTAAAAATTATTCTCTAATTGTGATAACATTTTTTGATGTTACTTATGATTTATTGGGGATATTATACTATATTTATTCTTTTTATGTTTGTTTTATGTTAATTATGATATAATATTTATCAAACCTATATCTTTTCCATGGGTTATGCTATGATGAAATGTTTATGAAACCCATTTCTTTTCATGGGTTCTGATATGATGAATGATTTATGTTCTTAGGGAACTCTTGTAAGACATGGAATTTTATTAATTGAAATGATATTATTATAATTATTTTTTATAGTATAAATCATATACACATCAAATATCGAACAGAATACAAACATTATAAATGAAGAATGAATGAAATAAAAGGTATTTCTAAAAGTTAAGGAACATATACCAAACGAATATTAACTTGACATTAGGAATAGTAGTATGACCAATAGAATAATATATTCACCTGTGAAAGTGTAAATAATTTTTTTGAATCTTATAAATAAAATATGATATATTTATATCTTGGAATATGTAATTAAATGTTTTCAAAATTATAAATAAATTGTCGGTATTTTTATGATATATAAATGTTTATTTACAATTTTATAATTAATATAATGATTTAAAATAGAATTTATTTTCACAAAATATATTCATAAATTAATATTTTCTGGCCCTATTAAGATAATATAATTTTATGATACCTTAATTAATTTTTTAAAGTGTTATAAAATCAGTTATAATTTTAAAATCAGTATTTTGTCTAATAAATGTTGATTTTATTTAAAAATTAAATTTCTATATTTAGGGGAGAAATTCATAACATTGAATTTATTTTTTATTTCTACACATCAAAAAATGGTTATGGTTAATTTTTTGGATTTTTTTAACATTGTTGAATTTTTGGTGAATAGTGATATTTGATAATTTATGATATTTAAATTATAATAAAAATACATGAATTAAAATGTCGTGCATGATGTAATAAACCATAAGTTATAACCCACATTAATTATTTACTATAAATATTCATGAGAATAAAAACTATTAAAATTGTTGAGCCAAAATAATAATCAAATGAATAAAATAATCAAAACTCACCCCTCTACTCCTCTATAAATACTATCCCTCACCACCTCTTGTCCTAGTAGCATTTAAGACTTTGAGACTATCCAATTTCTACCCAATACTCTTATAAATCCTATCCCCCATGACCATTAGCCTTTGGTCTCAATAAAAGACCATTTCCAAGTCCTTTAAGGATGTTCTCAAAGAGAGGAATTGAAGAGGTAAAATCCTCTTTCTTTTTCTATTAATTTATTTTCAATTTCTCTTTGATTATCTTCTCATAACCTACCCCAATGCAAGTGTAATGATAGCTCCATTATCTTCTATCTACTATTATATTATCATGTTAATGGAATAACCATCATCAAACTCCTTTCACTCTCTCTTTTATTATAAAAATTAAAGCATCACCTGTGATGTGTCAATTTACTAACATTGTGGATGATGTGTTTTCGTTTTCCTCTACCACCCTCAAGGATGGTCATAAAACCCTTAAAATGGTTGAAAAATATTGTAAAATTTATGCTCTAATCCTTTTTATGTTCTGTTACTAACTTATATACAAAATATAAAATAATAAAACAAAACTAGCTCATGATGATCGAAAAGATGCTGAAATAATCTAAACGGTTATCATTAATGTTTTTGGTAATGATTCATCCTCTTACCATATAAAAAATTAATTATATAACCATTTTATCTTATATATGATCATTAATAACATAAAATTTCAATACAAGAAAATTATTCTCATTTTATATGAACCTCCATAATCTTATACAAGTAAACCAATCATAAAAAGCATAAAAATGAACACTCCCGAGCGATGGAATTGAACACTATAACTCATATAAAAATATATAAATGAACTTAATAAGATTATAATAAATAAAATACATTTGTAAAATATTATTAATTTGTTTATTAATTTATTTAAATATATTATCCAAGACATTAAGATAAAGTGAAGAACACTTTTGGACATAATGTATAGAATTTATACCGAACCTCCATTTTACATTTGGGTCATGCTTTCTCTATAATTACCACATTTTAATTATTAATTATTCTTATTTACTCCTCCAAAATTATGTGTGTATGTTCCAAATGTATGTTCCTATCTCAATTCTTTTTTCTTTTATCAGCAAATACATGTTTTATATGATTCCCTTCTCAATCCCGATTAAAAATAACTTCCCAATTTCTTAACCATTTTCAAGTACACTCCATAATCTATTTTAAGTCAGTAGTATTTTTTTGAAAACACTATTATTACCCTGAAAAACTATGTATGTTCTTTTCTGGTTTTATGCAAATAATTAAGCCTTTTCCACTTGAAAAACTCATATATTTTCCCGTAAACCTCAACAAATATGGTCATTTCTAAATATTCTTAAACACTCTTATTACATGTTTTCACTTCAGTTCGACATCATTTATCATGATCTATATCTAATTTACCCAATAACATTCCATGAATGTTTTAAATCTATTCTTTCATGGACACTTTTATGATACGCTCATTTTTTATGCTTTATGACATGATTACAATACCCATTTCATTTCATGGGTAACCCTTATGTTTATGTTTGATTCTTAATTAGGCACAAATATTCATGAACATATTATTATGGGTGAAAACAAATGGTTCTCTAATGCATTGGGTAATGTTTAGTCTCATGAGATGTCATGTGCACTGGTCTGGGTGGTTAGCCTTGACTCATGCTAACCATGTTCAATGGTCTTGGTGGTTAGCCTTGACTCATGATAATCATGTCAAATGGTCTTGGTGGTTAGTCTTAATTCATGAATATTTCATTTTTTATGTTGTTGTCACGTTTTCTATGGTACAATGATTACATATGTTATGCTTACTCATGTTTATTCATTCCCTTTTATGTCATCATGTTATGTATTCTAACCAATGTGCTAGGTTTTATTTTAATGCTTATTCCCTTACAGTGATTTTTAGCTCATCCCTTTTCTCATGTATTCCCTAGATTATCCTATCCAAAGACACTCTACTTTACAATACTTGGTTTGTATTTAATGGTTATTTATGCTTACAGTCACTTAATAATATTTGTAAAAGGATAGGGTTTCTATGGTAGGTATCAGAGCAGGGTGAATTTATTTTTGGGATATTAGGACTAGAGAACTTTAGTAAGAACCCTAGTAATAATTCAATCATCTTGTATAACCTATATTGAACATAGGGAATCAAAAGAAAGGATATACTCTTCTTTTACATTTTTATCCTTCTATATTCAATGTTGCCTTTTTATTTTCTTATTAGCTAAATTTTCAAGCCCCCTAATTAAACTTTCATTTTCTTAGTTTATGGTTATAAAAAGAAGAATTATTGAAAAAAACAATGTGATAGGAAATATGTAGTTTTCCCTAATGATATTCCAAATATGATGGGAAATGGTTGTCAAATATTCATGACAGTACTTGTTCAACTAGCTCAAATTATGAATAATAACTTGAATCATGTGGAACACCCTCCTCCAAAGAAAGAGCACATTGTCGTTAAATCCTTTATGTGGAAAGGGCCTCCCATGTATAGAGGATCTTCAGATACCCTCTTCTCAAAATAATGGATTGACTCCATTGAGAAGATATTCTCTATCCTTTAGTACTCAAAAGAAGTGAAAATTGTGCTTGCGATCTATTGTTTTGATGGGGAAGCTGATCAGTGGTGGAAACTGACCAAGAACATGAAGTCTAAGGAGGAAATTGATTCCATGGAATGGGAAGATTTCAATAAAATATTTTTCAACAAATATTTTCCCTGAACAGTCCATCTTAGGATGGAAAGGGAGTTCATTAGACTAAATCAAAAGTAATATGGTACTATTGGAGTGTATGAGGAAAACTTTACAAGGCTTTCACGTTATGCCTTTGAATTTTTCATTAACACTGAAAGAAAGGTAGATCACTTCTTTAGTGGACTAAAGTCAAGTATATGAAAATTTTAGGTGATTCAAAACATTTATAGAAATAAACATATTGTTTATTGTTTTATTAAGGTTGAAATGGATATCAGATTCTCTCAGTGGTCTCGTGGGCCCAAAGATAAAAAAAAGGAAAATGTATTTTAATATGTTAGGATCAACAGATAAATCCCATTATGGAAAGAAACCCCAACATCCCTAGTGTAAAAGTTGTGGGATAAATCATCATGGGAACTATGTAAATAGAACTACTAGATTCATTAAATATGGAAGAATGGGGCATCTATCTAATAACAATTAAAGTGATATGAAGAAACCACAATTATGGAAGAGGAAAGGAAGGTTCAAATCAACACTCATCCTATAGTGTAGTGTTTCAAATGTAATGAACATGGGAATTATATGGACCATTTATCTAAACCAAGTTTTGTTGGAGGCAATCAATGAAAACAACCTCCAAGGTAGAAAGGGTATATTGTATCACTACTATAGAGGTGGAGCCTGACAATGATGTGGTGACAGGTACACTGGTTATTCTTTCAAGAATAACAAACATACTATTTGATTATAGTTCTATGCATTATTTCATGTCTTTCTTGTTTAGTAGAACTATTAAAACACCACCTCAAAATATGGAAGTTGAGTTATCTGTGAGAACAAAAAATGGTGAAATTATTGCATCCAAAGTATATAACTCCTCCCCAAATAATATTTGTGAACTGAACATCCCAGAAAATCTTTTCTTACATACTTTGGTGTAGTTCGATTCTATATTGGTCATGGATTGGCTATCTTTACACAAAGACAACATCAATTGTCGGGAAATGGAGACACATCCCATGGAATCCTCCAATTGTATACAAGTGTAAGGATGAAGATGGAACTCCATTAGAATCATCATCTCAATTTTGGAATATTATTTCCTTATGAGAAAGCATATCTATCACAAATGATTGAGACAATAGACAGACTGATTCCTGAAGACATTCCCATTGTATGGGACTACACTGATGTATTCCCTGAAGAATTCCCTGGTCTTCCTCCTTATCGAGATATTATGTTCTCAATTGAAATTATTCATGTATCTCTTCCAGTATCAAATAAACCTTATAGAATGACCACCATTGTGCTAGAAGAATTGATAAAGTAGTTATAAGAGAATATGGACTGGTGTTTTATATGCTCGAGTGGTTCAATATGGGGTGCACTAGTTCTCTTCATCAAGAAGAAGGATGGATCAGTGCGAATATGTATTGATTATTGTGGACTCAAAAAAATCAATATAAAGAACATGTATCCCCTTTCAAGGATATATATCTTGTTCGATCAACTACGAGGGGTCAAGTATTTCCCTAAGGTGGACCTTTGTTCAGGATATCACCAATTAAAGGTGAAGAAGGAATATATTCCCAAGAATACCTTTTGAACAAGGTATGGATACTATGAGTTTATAATGATTCCCTTTGAAATCACTAATCCTCCATCAATTTTCATGGATTAAATGACTATTTTCTTTAGAGATTACCTTGATAAATTTTTGGTAGTCTTTATCGGTGATATAATGATATACACTGAGAGCAAGGAGGATCATGAGCATTTGAATTCTATTCTAATGATATTAAGATGGGAGAAACTAAATGAAAAGTAAATTAAATGTGGGTTTTGTATGGAGGAAGAATCATTAATGGGTCATTTTGTCACCAAAAATAGAATATATGTGTCCCCTTCCAAGACAAAGGAAATCTAAGAGTGGACCAGGCCAACATCGGAAACAGTTATCCATAGTTTTCTTGGCTTAGCTGGGTACTATCGACATTTTGAGAGGAATTTCTCATGATTGTCCAACCCACTAACTATGTTAACATAGAAAGGGTTAAAGTATGTTTGGATGTAAAAATTTTAGGAAATCATTAAGGATCTAAAGAAATGGTTGATCAGAGATGGATTGGTGTAGCCTGATCTAGTTGGGAAAAATGCTTGTGGCCAGTACTACGCACTGACAGAGAATTATAGAAGTATGAAATTTGGATTTAACTTTACTATAGCCTTTTTGACTTTCAACCAACAAAAATTATAGAACTTTTGACTTGGATGGCCCCCTTTCACTATAGCGATGCAGACTTCTTGTTTAGTTGGTGGAATAGTGGATCGTCTTCCCCCATTTGTAGCCTATTTCAGGATAAGGTTACTTACTGAAAAAAGTCTTTAATTATACTCCCAAATTATAGTGAATATTTGGCCTCTCCATGGATGTAGTTATTATCACCCGAACCATGTAAATCATCATGTTCTTATTGTTATTTTTTCCCTTTTACTATTCTATGTTTCTCTGTTTCTGTCACAATAACTCCAGATATATCTACATCAATCAGTGCACCTGTACTCACATTACCATCAAGTCAGGACCTCATTATGGTATACAATGATGAATAAAATAATAAATTAGGAAATATACTAGTGTAAAATGATAAATAGATATCCTATTCCCCAAGGAAATTGAAAATTTATGAGAAAAAGTATCCTAAACATGATCTAGAGTTGACAGCTGTGATCTTTTCATTGAAAATATAACTGCATTGTTTTTATGGGGAGAAGTGTGAGATACATTGTAACACCCTGACCCCAGAAGTTTGGATTCGTTGCATTATTTCATTAAATTGGAATTCTTATAAGGAATTTTTATCCTAAATAACCAAAAATTTTATTAGTTTTGGAAAACCAGATACATACACAGGTTCAAAATTACAACTTGAAATGAAAAACAACATATAATTTTTATTGGGAACATCCACACCTCTAATTTTATCCCAATAATTAATTCATAATACACCTCTTCGCATCCAGGAGAAAAATAAAACATAAGAAAATGTGGGATCTCATATGCTCAGTAAGGGTAAATAATACAGTGGAAGATATCATAAACATAAACATTAGGCTTGGTGAATAACAAAAAACACGTTCCATTAAAAATAAACTTGTACATATTGTTGAAGAAATAAGAGATGAATAAATATTTCCATAATAAAAGATAATCATATGTATTCTACTAGTTTAATAACCACATTACCTTTCAATTAATAGCTTCATAATGCAGGAATTCATAATGCGGGACATCATAACCATACCGTTAAGGCCTTATGCCAAGACCAAAAATAATCATATTGTCAAGGCCTCATGCCAAGACTATAGTTTGACTCATGAGACCTACAGATGCACTAAGTGGATATAGTGGGCCCTAACAGACACTTACTAAGTCCAATTCATTCCTCATGTAAATGGGGATTAACATAAACAACATACACATTCATATTGAAACTAACATATGAAATGTAAATAACTTTCCCCAATCATTTAACATAAACACTAACTATTCAGAGTAATATGGTGAATGGTTTCAAGGTAGAACATCTACATTAAAAATAATCATAAAACATTCAATAAAACATGGTGGTTGATATCATAGGAGATAAACCTCAATTAATTACTAGATTTAACAATGGATTTTGACATAGATGAAGATACTTTTAAATGAGACCATTGAAAAATCCTTGAGGAAATAATCCTTAAACATTCCAAAGTGTCCCATACCACCTTGAAACATTCAAATCATAATAGCTTAGAATATCATGAGAGTAAGGATACTCTTGATATGATATACTAATTGGATTTACATACACCACAAGTAATAAATAAGTGTTGAATAAGTCATATATCTCATAAATGTTAAAGTGAGATGAGAAAGATCCTTTTTAATTTGGAAAGAAGAGTTCTTTTGGAAAATCATTTGTATTTGTCATGAAATCAGATTATAAACATGTGTATCCAAAAAAATAAAAGTTAAGGTAATTGAAATTATATTTTAGGCTTAAATAAAGTCTTATTTATGTGAAGTCATTTAAAATTGTTTTTAAAGATTCTTTAGAAACAAAACATTTAAGTGCGGTTTAAGGAAAATATTAAAGGATTTTAAAGTGCAAAGGCATGTTTTCTTTCATAAAACGCAAAATGAACCAAAATATTTTTTTCATGTTAAATTTTTTGATTTATTAAAGACAAATATGGATCAAAACAGATTATATAGTGAACTTTAAAATAGGTAAGAATTTGAGAAGGTCATTGAATTGGGCTTGCATTTCGGAACCTTTTTTTGAAAGATTATTTTAAAACATGAAAATACCCAAAAAAATAAAGAAGAATTATTATTAGTAAAAATATATAGAACATTCACATATAATTTATGAGGAGTAAATAGTAATAAATATTAATTTCATTGAGGTGAGTAGAGAATAAGAGTGACCCGAACGAAAATGGAGGTTCGGGTAGAAAATACTTAAAACATTGTAATCAATTGAATCGTATGCCCCAAAATTAATAATTCTAAAATGATACATTTAATATCATAAAAATAAATAGATTCATGATATGAAACATGAATGGGTATTATATATACACCATACACATGTAGTAGTAGTGAATACGGAATATCTCACAAAAAAGGAAGTGAGATGAAGAAACTCTTACCTTAAGTCTGAAGGTGTTATCCACTTTATATTAATGACCAGAATAATCAAATTTATGTTCATTAATTAATAATTAGAGAACCTAATATTCATGTAATTTATTTATTATAAACTTATTATTTTTATTCATGGCATTTTTGATGGGTTAAGAGGTTGAATTTTATTGTTCATGTCTATTTGTTTCATGATCGGTATAATTATATACATGAATGGAGAATCATGTAACATGATGATGGTTATCCCGAATTGAAGTTATATGTTATTATTGAACATCCATAAGTTTAAATGTTTGTAAATTTCATTTGTTTACTTTGAGTGAAGATGAATCATTATATAAATTATTTAATGATAACCATTTGGGTTAATTAGTGATTTTTGAACACAATGAACTCATTTTGCATTATAAATCAAAACCTTGTGTACAAAAAGATTCCAAAACCATATATAAGAAATAATAAAAATATTCTCTTCTATTTCAACCATAATAATTTTTTAATTACCAGAATTTAATATTGTAATAGAAATTTAAAACCCATCATCCTAGAATGTGGTGAATTAGCACATCTCGGATGGTGTTTTTTAGTACTAGCATAAAAGAAGGGTAAAGGATAGATGATAATAACATATTCCATATTCATAAAAAAATTAAATTAAATGTATGTTAATATAGTTTTAATAAAATTTGGGTAAGGATAGGTGAGGATAGAAAAGAAAACAAAGTAACTTGAAAAAAAGTAAAATAATTGAAAAGAGGAATTTACCTCTTGAATTAATCTTCCTTGAGAGCCTCATTAGGGGAGAGGATTTGGTCTTTTTATGAGACCAAGGGTGGCTGGAAGTGGGGGATGATCTTGGGAGGATATTTGTGTAGAATTTATATAAGGCACAAGGCTTGAGAGGAGTGAAGAGAAGAGGTAAGGAGGGGTGGTATTTATAGTGGAAGAGAGGAGGGGTTTCTCGTTATTTTAATCATTAGTTTAATAATTTTGCTCAAGACTACAAATAGTATTAATTTATGTGACCAAAAATAGTAATAAGTGCATGTGGTTTCGAACCAAGTGTGCCTACATCATCCTTACATCACTTATACTCAATAAACCATGTATTTAGCATTTATCGTAAATTATTATATTTTACTATTCATCAAAAATTCATGTATTTTAGAAAAATTCCAAAAATTCACCCTAACAATTTTTGTAAATGTAGAATAAAAAAATGGACTCCATTTTATCAAAATAATTTTATATATAAGAGAAATTGAATTTCTAAATAAAATCATTATTTACTTGAAAGATACATATTTTAAATTTAAAACTTATTATATAATACATTCAAAAATTAAATGTGGTCTCATAAAATTATCCTAAAATCATAGGACAAAAAAATTATTTAGGATAATTTTTAATGAAAATGAATCTTATTAATTTATTAATTTAAAATTGTAATTAAATATTTATTACTGAAAAAAATACCAACATATAATTATTAATTTTTAAAATACTCTATTTCATTTATAAGGAATTTAAATTTTATTTATACTTTCATGGGAGAGGTTACTATTCATAATGGTACATTACTATTCATAAGGGTATGTTACTATTCATATGGTAAGTTACAATTCACCAAAAATATAAGTTGATCTTATTTGACTCTAAATATATTACTGAACGCAACTATGTATATTAATTTTTCAAAATTCAATTCATAGAGGTGGAAAAATTATGTTTACTAGCTTGGTTATAACAAAGTGGGTTTTTGTAGAGACTCGGTGTTTCATGCATTAAATATTAAATTTATTTATAAATCCATGGGGTGTTACACTATCCCCTCCTTACTAAAATTTCATCCTTTGAATTTTGAAATTGAATTTTGAAAGTTAATGGTTGATACTTGAAAATTCCTTTATGGGAAACCCGCATCAGAAATATGGTTAAAATATCCTCTTAATAAGAGGGAAAGGGAAATGCATCAGTTACTACAAAACCATGCATTCTAATTTGATAACATAGTTATGGAATAATAATCAAATCATCTTGTTCTGGTGGAATGTGATAGAGAACATGCTTAGACGAAATATCATTACCACAATACCATAAACTACATTTATGAAAAAAATGATGATAGGACAACATTTTTGTTTAAGAC
This sequence comes from Viscum album, assembly GCA_963277665.1. NCBI lineage: Eukaryota > Viridiplantae > Streptophyta > Magnoliopsida > Santalales > Viscaceae > Viscum > Viscum album. The sequence continues at coordinate 794,269,123 of OY728147.1, forward strand.
TCTTTTACTAGAGTTGAGTAATTATTTCACTCTTTAATAGTATAAATATACATTTTTATTTCATAAGAACAATCTTATCCTTTTTTGTGCCTTGAACAATCTATACTTCATCTCTTAGCACATGTTGCATCATGTGGTGACATTAAACTCTAAATACTCACACAATGATCAACATAATCCATTTCATAAATGGTTTAACTTTCCAAAAGATCATGATCCAAAACATTAGAATCATCCCCATATTCATCCTTACTAGATCCATGTACACTGGGTCCTTGGAAATCATCATTTTTTTTAGAACTCCATAATCCATCATGCTCAATGTATATGATACCTTATTTTCCTTTTATCAACATAAAGCAACCCTAAATTTTCACATTCCAAGATTGTGAATTTCATCATCGTGTATACTCTTGAAATATGGTAATAAACCAAATTACCATAAAACCTTATTGGAAACATGAACTCATAATTACACATGCTATTTTATATATTCCTTATATCCATAAATGTTGTAGACTCCATCAAGGATATCATAGACCACTTATAGACAAGTCAATAATTAGTTTTGAGGTAGTGAGTACTTATCAAAATCAATCATTTCTTCAAAATTATCTTAATCATCAGTAATATATTTAGGGTTCTCTTTCCCTCATAAATATACTTTCCCAAGATGTTAACTTTCTACTGAGTCACTTATCCTTGGTACAATTCATCATACGACCTAAAATTCTTAATGAAATAGTATTGTAGTACAATGATCATATATTTCATAATTATTATAACTAGTACATTGCTGATAAAATATTCAAATGAAATGATTCTCAATGAGACATATTATTCATTCCACTTAATCTTCGATAGTATCATGACTTGATCATTATCCAGTAACATCATTTGGGTCATATTCCTTTGACGCTTAGGACATTGATTCGCATAGTTTCCCATTTACTTAGAGTTGAAGCATTATACATTAAAAACCATTTTATTACCCTTGAAATCATGAAAATTATTTCCCTTTTCTCCTCACTTATAACAAACTCATTTTCCTTTTAATTAGGATTCAGGGTGTTTCCTTCCTCAAGTACCACATGTTCAAACACTAACCTTTTTATTATTCCCATTATATATTCCTTCCTCTACCACCCTCTTCTTCTCTTACTTCCCTTCAAAGACATAGAACACAAATAATTATTTATATACCTTGTTAATACATGATATTATATACTCATATGATGAGGATACATTGAAGAATATCTTCCTTAAAAATGATGGCTTAAGACCATAATAGATGTGATCCTTCTTACTATTTACATCATGTGAATTGGTAAATTTCTCATTCCTTCTGCTATGTGCCATTTATAATCAATTATATATACTAAATTATATCATAAAATTATGAACTCTATATAACCCTAAACATAAAATAGATTTATGCATCAGCAATCCTATAACCATACACATTGGATACTTTAGGGGCATAAATCATTCATAATGGCTTGTAATGAAAATAGGAATTATCTTAACCATATCACCCAGGAGTTTCAAAATAGGTGTGCAGTAAGACTCATTATCATGTACCAGGTTACCCTAGGTCAAGTCCAAAACACCTTTTTAGAGTTGTTACTCCTAGGTACATATGTACCAGAACCACGTCCACTTGTACCAAGCAGGGATTTATTTTCTAAGATGATCCAAATAATATATTCCATACCAAAATTCTATCACATTCATGTATGTGTATCATCAAGTCTATCTTAGGGTTTCCCCGAATATACATTTTATAAATCTAGTTTCCATGTTTTCTACTAAACTTTCTATGATTCCAATTATAATTCCCTAACCCCCAAAGCCTGAGTAAATGCATTATCTCTTTAAATTGGCATGATTACAAGGAAGTCATATCCTAAAGGACCAAAAAAATTCATAGTTTTGGAAAACCAGATACATACACAGGTTCAATATTACAACTTTAAATGAAAACAACATATAAGTTTTATTGGGAACATCCACAACTATAATTTCATACCTTAAATTCATTCATAATACACCTCTTCGCATCCTGGGGAAAAATAAAACATAAGAAAATGGATGAGCTTAGATTCATAGTAATGGTAAACAATATAGTGTAAGATATCATAAACATAATCATTTGGCATGGTGAATAACTAAAAACACATTCCATTAAAAATAAACTTGTATATACTATGGAAGGAATAAGAGTTGAATAAATAATGTAATAATAAAACATAATCATTGGTACTATACTAGTCGAATAACCACATGAACTTCCAATTACTAGATTCCTAATGAAGGAATTCATAATGTGGGACAACATAACCACACCATCAAGGACTTGTTCCAATACCATAAATAATAATACTGTTGAGGCCTCGTGCTAAGATCATAGTTTGTCTTGTGAGACCTACCGATGTGCTGAGGGGCTATATAGAGTTGCACCCGACACTTACTAAGTCCAATGAATTTATTATATGAATGGGGATCAACACAAAAAAATATACACATTCATATTGAAACTAATATATGAAATTTAAATAACTTTCCCCAATCATTAAACATAAACACTAACCATTCAGAGTAATATGGTGAATGGTTTCAAGATAGAACATCCATAGTAAAACTAATCACAAACCATTCAATAAAACATTGTGAATGATATCATAGAAGATAAAACTCAATGAATTAAAATATTCAATAAAGGATGTTGACATAGACGAAGATACTTTTAAATAAGACCATTCAAAAAATCCTTGGGGAAATAATCCTTAAGAATTTCAAAGTGTCCCGTACCACATTAAAAAATTATAATAATAATACCTTAGAATATCATAAGAATAAGGATACTCTTGATATGATATTCCAAAGGTAATTACATACACCATAATAAAGAAATACATGGTTAAAAAGGAATATATCTCGTAAAAGTTAAAGGGATCTGAGAAAAATCCTTTTTACTTTATATAGAAGAGTTCTTTTGGAAAATCATTTGTATATGTCATGAAATTAGATTATAAACATGTATAAACCAGAAAATAAAATGTAAGGTCACTGAAATTATATTTTAGGCTTAAATAAAGTCTTATTGAGGTGAAATCATTTAAAAATAGTTTTTAAAGAAGCTTTATAAATAAAACATTTTAGTGTTGTTTAAGGAAAATATTAAAGTATTTTAAATCACAAAGGCATGTTTTCATTCATAAAACTAGAAATAAACCAAAATATATTTTTCATGTTAAAATTTTTGACTTTATAAAGATAATTATGTATTAAAATAGATTATATATTGAACTTAAAAATAGGCAATAATTTGAGAAGTTCCTTGAATCAGGCTTGCATTTAGGAACAATGTTTTAAAAGATTCTTTTAAAACATGTAACTCCCCATAAAATAAAGAAGGATTATAATTGGAAAAAAAATATAGAACATTAAGATATAATTTTTTAGTATTAAATATAAATAAAAAATAATTTCATTGTGGTGATTAGAGAATAAGAGAGACCCAAATGAAAATGGAGGTTCGGGTAGAAAATACTTAAAACATTGTAATCAGTTGAATCGTATGCCTCAAAATTAATAATCATAAAATTATACATTTAATATCCTGAAAATAAATTGATTGATGATATGAAATATCAATGTGTATTATACATACACCATACACATGTAGTATTAGTGAATACGGAATATCCCACAAAAATGGAAGTGAGATAAAGAAACCCTTACCTTAAGTCTGAAGGTGTTCTCCACTTGATCTTAATGACATGAATAATAAAATTTATGTTAATTAATTAATAATTACATAACCTAAAATTACTTTAATTTTATTATTATAACCTTATTAATTTCATTAGTGTCTTTTTTGATGGGTTAAGAGTTTTAATTTCATTGTTCGGGTTCGATTGATTCATGATCAGTATAATTATATACATGAACGGAGAATCATGTAAAAGGAGGATGGTTGTATAGAAATGAAGTTATGTGTTATTAGTGAACATATATAATGTTACATGGTTGTAAATTTAAATTTGTTACTTAGATTGAAGATGAATCATTATATAAATTATTTAAGGATAACTATTTGGGTTAATTGGTGGTTTTTGAATACAACGAACTCGTTTTTTTTATAAATTAAAACCATGAGTAAAAAAAGATTCCAAAACTATATATGATACATAATAAATATATTATAGTATTTTTAAACCATAATAATGGATTCATGACCATAATTGAAGATTTTAATAGAAATTGAAAACCCATCATCCTTGAATTTTGTAAATTACCACATCTCGGATGGTGTTTTTTACTACTACCATAAAAGAAGGGTAAAGGAGAGATGATAATAACTTATTCTATCATCATAAAAACATTACAGTAATTTAAGTTTTTGTATTTTTCATAAAATTTGGGTGAGGATAGGTTGGGATAGAAAATAAAACAAAGGAACTTGAAAAGAACGTAAAAGAATTGAAAACATGAATTTGCCTCTTGAATTAATCTTTCTTAAGAGCCCCTTTAGGGGATAGTATTTGGTCTTTTAATGAGACCAAGGGTGGATAGAAGTGGGGGAGGATCTTGGGAGGATATTTTGGAAGAATTTAGATAAGTCACAATTCTTGATAAGAGTGAAGAGAAGAGGTAAGGAGGGTGGTATTTATAATGGGAGAGAGGAGGGGTTTCTCATTATTTTAATCATTAGTTTAATATTTCTGCTCAAAACTATGAATAATCTTGATTCATATTACCAAAAATAGTAATAATTTCATATGAGTTCAAACCAAGTGTTCCTAAATCAATCTTACATCACCTATGACTCAATAAACCTTGTATTTAGCATTTATCGTAAATTATCGTATTTTACTATTCATCAAAAATTCATTTATTTTAGAAAGATCCCAAAAATTAAACATAACCATTTTTTATGTGTAGAATACAAAAATAGATTCAATTTTATGAAAATAATTTTCTAAATAATAGAAATTTAATTTTTAAATAAAATCATTATTTACTTGAAAAATACATATTTTAAATTTAAAAGTGATTTTATAATACATTCAAAAATTAAATGAGGTCTCATAAAATTATCCTAAAATTACAGGAAAGAAAATATTTATTTAAGAATAAATTTCATGAAAATGAGTTTTATTACTTTATTAATTTAAAATTGTAATTAAATATTTATTACTCACAAAAATACCAACACATAATTATTAATTTCTAAAATATATTATTTTGTTTATAAGGCATTTAAATTTTATTTATACTTTCATGGTAAAGGTTACTATTCATAAGGGTACAATACTATTCGTAAGGGTATTTTACTATTCATGTGGGTAAGTTACTATTCACCAAAAATGTAAGTTGATCTTATCGAACTCTAAATATCTTACTAAATGCAATATTGTATGTCAGTTTTTTTGGAATTCAAATCATAGAGGTGGAAAGATTATGTTTACTAGCTAGGTTATAACAAATTGGTGTTTTTTAGAGACTCAGTGTTTCATGCATTCAATATTAAATTTATTTATAAATCCTTTTGGTGTTACATACATATTGATCACAAGAGCCTCAAATATATATTCACATAGAAGGATCATAATATGCTTCAATGAATATGGTTAGATCTCATCAGGGATTATGACTGCTCAATCCTCTACCATCCTGGTAGTGAAAATAAAGTGGCAGATTCTCTAAGTAGAAAGGATCCCACAATATTTTCAATGAAGATAATTGAGAAGGATCCAATCATCATAGACCTAAAAAGGATGATCATGGGAATTGTTAAGAAATTAACATCACCAATCCTTTCTCAAATGATAGATCAACCATCCCTTATAGAGAAAATAAAGGATTCTCAAAGAAATGATGGGTAAATTTAGAAAAGGGTGGAAGCTATTAAAAATGTAAAATACTCAGAGTTTGGAATTGATGAGGATGGAGTCATGATATTTGGGCTAGGATTATGTGTACCATCCAATCCAGATATAAAGAAAGAGCTTTTGAATGATGCATATAGATCAACTTTCCCTATTCACCCAAGGAGCACAAAGATGTATCGAGATCTCCAAGAGAACTATTGTTGTAAAAATATGAAGAAATAGATCATTGAATATATATCAAAATTCCTAGTATGTCAGAAAGTGAAGGAAGAAAGAAAAAATACTTTATAGATGATGCAACCATTACCAATACCAACATGGAAATGTGAAAACAACACCATTTATTTGGTCATAAAACTTCTAAATATATCCAGAGAAAACAATGGTATGTGGGTAATTATGGATCATCTTACAAAGACAGGTTACTCTATCATGATTCAAGAGGACTTCTCACAGGATCAGTTGCACTGATATACATCATAGCAGTAGTAAGCCTGCATGGAATACCACTATCTATTGTATCCAATCATAATCTGATATTCACCTCCATGTTATGGAGAAGTCTCCAACATGCTCTAAATACTTAATTAAACTTTAGTACAGCTTATTATCCTCAAACTGATGGCCAATATTATAATACTATTCATACACTAGAATAGATGTTGATAGCATATTCTATAGACTTAAAGGGAGGATAGGACTAACATCTACCTCTAGTTGAGTGCTCCTACAACAATAGTTTCCACTTGAGAATCCAAATGGATCCATATGAATCCCTTCATGGGAAAAGATGAAGAACAATTTCATGCTAGGATGAAGTCGGTGAATGTATGCTTCTAGGGCCTAAAATGGTCAAACAAGTGGTAGAAAAGGTTAAACCCATTCAGCAGCACATCAAGGCATCCCAAAGTTGATATAAGAGCTACGCAGACAACCTTTTACAGGTCCTGGATATTAAGGTTGGATACATAGTATTCTTCTGCATATCTCTATGGAATAGGATCATGATATTTGGAAATAAAGTAAAGCTAATACTTAGGTACATCACCCCCTTCGAGATTCATGATCATGTTGGAGATGTGGACTATCGATAAGCACTTTCACCAACCATGTCTCAAGCTCATGATGTATTCCATGTATCCCTCTTCAGGATGTGAATACCAAATCTACCACATGTACTTAATTTAGAGGTGGTGCAGATGGAAAATGAGCTCTCATACAAGGAGAAACCGGTGAAGTTCTTAGACTATATAGATAAATTTCTATGCAACAAGACTACTCGCCTTGTCAAAGTATTATGTTGGAATAACAAGTATGAAGAGGGAAAATGGGGACCATAGGAATCAATGAAGGAGTACCCCCACCTGATTTCCCCTTAGTTGTAAAATAAAATTTCAAGGGTGAAATTTCATAAGATGGGAAGAATGTAATGACCCATAATTTTATCAATGGAAATTCTATTCTTATAATTATGTTATATAGTATAAATCACATAAACAACCCATAGATAACACAATAAAAACTTTATTAATGAAGAATGAATTAAATAAAAGGTATTCGTAGAAGTTAAGGAATGTATACAAAAGGAATAGTAACTTGGACATAGGAATAGTGATATGACCAATAGAATAGTAACCTCACATGTGAATGTGTAAATAAAATTTGGGAATCTTATAAATGAAAATAAGATATATTTATTACTTGGAATAAGTAATTAAATTTTTTAAAATGATAAATTAATTGTTAGTATTTTCTGTGACACACAAATGTTTATTTACAATTTTATAATTAATATAATTATTTAAATGATAATTTATTTTCATAAAATAGATTAATTAATTAATATTTTTTGTCTTATGAATATAATATAATTTTATGAGACCTTAATTAATTTTTCAAAATGTTATAAAATTAGTTATAATTTGAAAATTAGTATTTTTTTTTTTGAATAATGGTGATTTTCTTTAAAAATTAAATTCCTCTTATTAGAAACTTTTTTCCATAAAATGGAATTCATTTTTTAATTATATATATCTAAGAATTGGATATTTTCCAATTTATTATTAATCCTCTTCCCAATCCGCTCTTACATGATCAGGATCCTTTGGTCTCAACAAAATAACATTTTCAGGTCCTTTAAAGAGGTTCTCCAGGAGAGGAATTCAAGAGGTAAAAACTTCTTTCTTTTTCTTTTAATTTCTTTTCAATTTTTCTTCTTTTATTATATTCTCCTCACCTACCCCTATCCAAGTGGAATGAAAACTCTAATAAATTTTATATACTATAATTATATCATGTTAATGGAATATTAATCATCAAACTCCTTCCACTCTTTTATTCTAAAAATGAAACATTGCATGTGATTTGTTAATTTATCGACATCGTGGACAATGCATTTTCATTTTCTTTTAACACCTTCAACACTGGAAATAAAACGATTATAATTGTTGATAAAGATTCTAAAATTTATTTTAAAAAACTTTTTTCTATTTTTTAACTAACTTATATACATAATATGAAATAATAAAACAAAACTATCTCATGATGATCAAAAAGATGCCGAAATAATCTAAATGTTTATCATTAATGTATTATCTAATTATTCATTCTCTTACCATATATACAAATGAAATATATAACCATTTTATTATATATATAATCATTAATAACATATAATTTCAATTTTGGAAAATTATTTTCATTTTATATGACCCCTCATACTCTTATACAAGTAAACCAATCATCAAAACCACGAAAATTAATACTTCCGAATGATAGAATTGGACATTATAACTCATCTAAAAAACCATAAATGAACACAATAAAATTATATTAAATAAAATACAAGTATAAAAGTTTATTAATTTATTTATTTATTTAATTAATTTTATTATTCATGGAATTAAAATCAAGTTTAGAACACTTTTAGACATAATGTATTGGATTCTTACAAAACTTCCATTTTACATTTGGGTGTGCTTTCTATATCCTTACATCAAAGTAATTCTTAGTTATTCTTATGTACTCCTCCTAAATTATGTGTTTATGTTCCAAGAATATTTTCCTATCTCAATTCATTTTTCTTTAATGTTGAAATAAATGTTTTATATGGTTCCCTTCTCAATTCCTCCCGATAAGCATGCCTGATTAAAGGGAACTTCCCAATTCTGCATCCATTTTCTAGAACACTCCCTAATATATATTAAGTCACCAATATTTTTTTCAAAAAACTATTTTTACCATAAAAAACTATCTATGTTCATTTCTAGTTTTACACAAAAAATTATGTCTTTTCCACTTTAAAAACTCTTTTATATTTTCCCTTAAACTACACCAAAGTGGCTCATTTTTAATGTTTCTTAAACACTATTGTTATATGTTTTCACTTAAGTTGAACATAATTTATCATTATATGTGCCTATTTTATCCTATAAATTCCCATTCAGGTTTCAAATCCATTCTTTCATGGAAATTTTTTTTATATTCTCATTTATTATGCTTTATGAAATGATTATGATACTCATTTAATTCCATTAGAAACCATTATGTTTATGTTTGATTCTTCATGTGGAAAAACTATGCATGAACATGTTATGATAGGTGTGCCCTGATAGCACTCCAATTAATTGTTTAATGTTTATTACCATGATATGTCATGTCCAATGGTCTTAGTGGTTAGCCTTAACTCATTCTAATCATGTACAATGGTCATGGTGGTTAGTCTTGACACATTCTAATCATGTGCAATGATCTTGGTGGATATCCTTGAATCATGCTTATATCATATTGTATTTTTTTTCCACATTTCTTATGATACCATGATTACATATTTTATGTTTCATTATGTTTATCCATGCCTTTTTATTCCATAATGTTCCTCCTTCCAACCCATGTGTTATGCTTTATTTCTATGTTTATTCTCTTACTAGGATTTTTAGATCATCTCTTTTCTCATGTATTCCATAAGTTATCTTATGCATATGCATGATCTCAATGAAATTTAGGATCACTTTATGGATGATTAAAATAAAGTTTTTTATTCTATTTACTTTTTGATAGTTTTATGTACCTAATATACTAAAGACACTAAACTTTATGATCCTTGGTTTTTATTTAATAGTTATTTATGCTTAAAATAATATAATAATATGTGTAAAAGGATGGGGTCACTATAACACATATTTATGGTTTTTATTATATGATAGGTGGGATCAATATCTCCCTCTAATGCATTAGTTAATGCTTTATATCTCATGAGATAACAATTGGAAACTAGTCTGTGGACTTCATCCACTATGGGAAAGAGGTGCGTCCTAATCCACTATTGGAAATAGGTGTGTCCTAATCCACTATATTGATGAACTTGGTAGTTATCCTTGAAATATAAAATGGTTTTCAATATTTATGATGGTGCCACACTTTTAATACATGAGATTATGGATCATGATTGATTTATGATTATTTTTCACTCTTATGGACCCTATTTTCTGAAATGATAATGTTTAAATGATAAAGCATGTATATAATCTATGACAGGTTTGGTATTGTTAGAAAATAGTTGATAGTAATATATTTGGAAGAGACATACTAGAGAATACTTCTAAAAAAATAGATCTTACAACTTCAATTATGCTTCTAAGAAAGAATTACATAGACCTTCTGGAGAATCTACCTAAAGAATTAACTCTCCTTAGGCCTAGTTTAGATCCTACCAACTAACTTCTAATATAATGCTCGCACAAATTCCCCTCCACTGAAATTAATTTCCCACAAGAGAAAAACTATCTAACTGAGAAAAACTAACTAACTAACAAAAAACCAAAAATACAATATTACCCTTGACTGTTATGAACCCCTCCCCTTATCTTTTAAGTGAACAATAGAGGTGGTCAGGATGGATTACCAAACCAACTACTGGAATGACCCTCCTAATGAACTGCTCTATGAATACTTCCTTGAAAATTTACTTTTTCCATAAGGTTAAATTGAGGAAATTGAGCTTGTACCGCCCTCACATCATCCCAAATAGAATCTTCTTTAGATCTTCCATGTAATTTAATAATCCATTATATTGTTTTCCCTTGAATTATTTATGCTAAAACTCCCCTTGGGCATTCCACTTTCTTAAAAAATAGTAGGTATAAATGAATATGCAGGTATGATGCTACATTTAGCTTTTAATTGAGACACATGAAATACAGGATGAAATATAGTATTAGCTGGAAGTATAAGTCTATAAGAAATAGAACCAACCCATCTCTCTGCTTCATATGGTCTATAACACATGGAAGGAAACTTTGGGATAAATTTGGTTATTGTATCAGGACTTTTTTTCCTCAACATAACTCATAATAAATCACTAACTATGAATTTCTCCTCCCTTAGATGTTGGTTTTCATAATTGACCATATGATGCTATGCACGTTGGAGGTTTTCTCTAAGTTGTTTCAAAGATTCATCATGGTCAACAAGCGTTGTAGCAACTACCTTGACTGCTACCTATCCCTTTTCATAATGAAAAATATGTGGTGGATTATGTTTATAGATGATCTAAAAAAAAATTCAAATATATGTATGAAAACAAGTGTTGTAGTAGTACTCTTCCCAATAAATCCACATAACCCACTGTTTTGGATGATATGAGGAGAAAACCACAAATAAGTCTCTAAACACTGATTCAAAAACTATTTATGCCCATCAGATTGGAGGTGATAATAAGAACTTATTTTCAAAAGAGTTCCTTGAAACTTAAAAGGTTCCTTCCAAAATTAACTAGTAATAAAATGATCTCTATCACTAACTATTACTTCGGGGACTTCATGTAAACATACTACTTCCTTCATAAACACTTCAGCAACCAATATTACTGTATAAGGCTGCTTTAGTAGAATAAAGTTTGAATACATACTCAATCTATCGACTACCACTAGAATTACTTCATAGCACTATGATTTGGGAAGTCCTGACACCAAATCCATGGAAACTTCTTCCCAAATCAGGCCATGGATTGAATGTGGTTGAAGAAGGACACTAGACTAAATGCCTTATATTTATTTTTATGGGAAACACTGTAATGTCTGACATACTATTGTAATCCATCAATAATTACAACCCAAAACACTTCATTTTTTATCCATTTATAAGTCTTAAAATAGTCTAAATGTCCTTTAGTAGGACATGAATGAAATTAATAAAGTTTTTTTTGTAATTATAACTGAAATCTATGACAAAAATAATTTATTTTTTTTAAATAAAAGGCCATCTGGATAGGTGTAATCGGGCCTAGATTCCCTATTTTGTTTCAAGTTTACCACCAACTATTTCAGCCTATCATGATGAATTTTATACTCCTTGACCAATTTAATTTCTTCCCAACTATGTTGAGAAATAACCATAGTTATGTTAGCTCCAACCTTTTCCCTTGATAAATCATCTATTTCTTTATTCATCCGTCCAGGTTTTTAAATAACTTCAAGATCATGACCTAAATTTTTTTTATACCAACACTATTAATCTATTGATACTATCCTCTAATTCGAAAAATACCAGAGACTTTGATGATCTATATAAACTTCAAATGATCATCCCATTAGGTATTGTTTCTAATGCTGAATAGATAACACTAATGCAATAAGTTCATTTTCGTAAATAGATTTTTCAAAATTTGCTACAGATAATTTTTTTCTAAAATAAGAAAGTGGTCTCCCCTCTTATAGCAATACAACCTGAAAACCAGAATCCAAAGCATCATATTCCACTAAAAAACCATTATAAAAATCTAGAATTCATAATACAGGACTATAAGTCATACATTCCTTCACTTCTTCAAAATATTTTTATTCTTTGAAAGACCACTAGAATCTATCTTTGTTAGTTAACACTATTAAAGTCCTTTCTATTTACCCATTTTCAATTATAAATTTGTTGCAATAACACATTAGGGACAAAAACCCTATATCTTATTTCACATTTTATGGCACCCTCCACTTCTTTAAAGCCTCAAGTTTAATGGGATTCATGGACACTCTATATTCTAAAATAATGTGTCACATGTACTATATTGATTTCATCCTAAATGAACACTTATTTTTATTAGAAATCAGTGCATTATCCTTTATGAATTGTAGAACTGAACACAATTATCCCAAATCTTCTTCACACTTTCCATTGTAAATCAGTGTATCATCAAAGAACACCAATACCCCTCGTTGAATCAAAGGCCAAAAAATATATTTCATTGTAACTTGAAAAGTGGATAGAGCATTAATTAATTTGAATGGTAATTTCCTTCATGAGTTTGGAAAACTTTTTTCTCTATATCTTCTTCCATTATTCTCACTTTATGAAAACAATATTTCAAATCCATTTTAGTAAAATATTTTTACCTATATGGCTCATCAATCGACTCTTATGTCGCCGTAATAGGTAACCTATTAGACATCGTAAATTTTTTCAATGAACGATAATATACACACATCCTCTAGTATATATCCTTATTCCTATCAAAAATTATAGGACTTGAATATGGACTGGTACTATGCTGGATGTACCCTTTTGATAACAACTCTAAAACCTACTTTTCTACCAAATTTTTCATATGAAATATGTGTTTATTAGGTTGAATATTGGCTGGATCTTTCCCTAGTTTTAATCTTTTTGGAATGATCAGTTTCCCTATTGGGTGGAAATCTCATGGATATCTCAAAGACTATTTTGTAATGGAGAAACACCCCTTATAGCCACAATTGTTGAGTTAGACTCAATTCTGCATCTGCCAAACATAATAATCATACAAAAATTCACTGCAAACTTTATACCACACATTTATATTCCCCACATTATTCTTGTAAAGCTCAAGGTAAACCTTGTGCTTGATACACCCCATGAATCAAGATATTCCTCCCTTTCCAAACAAATTTAATGGTCATGTTATTCCAATTCATGTTAACTTACCCTAACTTTTCTAGCCATGATATTCCCATTACCAAATCTAGTCTAGAGGTATGAAAAACACAAGCATCAATTTCAAATTCTACTCCTCCCAAATCTACTTTCTAGGACCTGAAAAATCCATTGGAAACCACCCAATTTCCATCTCCCATTCTAGTCAAAAAATGATTAGTCTCTGAAATGTGTACTTCATGATATTTCAACATCTATTTTGAAATAAAATTTTGACCAGTGCCACTATCCACCAAAATCATCAATGGTACCCCTCTTATAATTCCATCCACCAATATAGACATATTATTCCCAATATTCATTCCTTTAAACTCGTTTGTTTTTGTTCCAAGCATCTCCATTTCTAGCATATCCCCTATCATTACCTCATTCTCCATTATTTCATCATATTTTTTCTACCTCTTCTGGGGGATCTACACATTCCCAAACCGTCAATTTAAAACCCCTTTTAGGACATCAGTTCCCATGATTAAACTTTTTTCCAAAATTATAACAAATACCCTTGTCAATCCTCTCTTTAAATTGTTCTCTTAAAAATTTTCAAACTCATTTTCACTGTGGTTCATAGTTTCCCCTATTTTCCCTTTTATTTACTTCTATTGTAGGTACAAACTACATTTCACTTGAAGTCCAACCTCACCCAAATCCTTTAGAGCTAATCTTCTTGTTTTGTGGCTCTGTATGCTTTATGATTACTTTAACTATAAACTCTGTATCAACCCTTTTGGACAAAGTAAGAAGTCACGATTTTTTGTGTGGTTCAAGTGTAATCACATAACTTCCAATTTTTGGTCACAGACAACCTATGAATAGACTCATGTACCATTTTCTTGTTAATTTTGATATCAAAGTGGCTATCTTCTCAAAGGAATCAATATATTCTTCCAATGTTCCCACCAACCAAATCCCCTTCAAATAAATCACCAGATCTCCATCCACCACACTTTTGTATCAACCAACCAGCTCCTCTTTGAGCTACATCCAACTCATTTCAGTACTAGTTTACTTTAAAGAGATCGTCTATTATTGAGCTACTCCTTACATACACAATTAATCCATTAAAACCATTGACTCCTATCATGTTTAGTGGATCAAAAATTAAGTCTCATCTTGATTAATCCATGATTTTGGATCCTCTATAGAGAATAACGGCATTTCTACCTACCTTGTGACTACACATAAATAATCTATTCCTTTAATTTAATGATCACTTCCATTCTAAGACTTATCCATATCCTCTTTATTCCTTCTTGCATCTGAGTACTGCTTCCACCTTCATCAGTTGACTTCCCCTTTTTCATTCTGAACCATAATTTTGGCATTCCCACTCTCAATTCATTCCATCACTGTAATGAGCTCCCATACTTCCAATTGCAGATCTGAAAGAGAAGTCTCCATGTTTGATACAGTAGACTTCATAGTTGTGACCATCATTTCTATAATTTCCATCCGACACTCAATACGCATGGACTTACAGTGGTATTGAAAGAACCAATCTATTGTTTCTAAAGAACCTATATCTAACTCTCTATCACAAAACCACTCAATGAAAGCACTAAATTGATAGAAAATAGATGAGGGTAAGATATTTAAAATATATATTGCTGAGAATAATTATAGAAAAATATATCTTACTACATTAATTGTGCTACCAAGGAAGAATAACATGGACCTTCTAGAGAATATCCTGGTAGACTTCACTCTCCTCAGGCCTAGGGTGGACCCTACCAAATTCCTTCTAAAAATATGATTGTACAAATTCCCCTACCCTCAAATTAATATCCAACCTAAGAAAATATAACTAACCAAGAAAAACTAACTTAATAACTAAAAACACAAAAAAAACAATATTACCCCTGACTATTATGAACCCCCCCCCTTCTCTAGTATGTATACAGCATAGGAGGTCTGGACTGATTACCCACCCGACTGCTAGAATGAACCTCCTCTTGAATAGATCTATCAGGTATGAACTTATTAAGTTATATTCATGATCATATAGCCTTATTCTTGTCTTATGCTTTCATATGATCATATAATGATATCTCTAATGTTTGTCCTTATGGAACATCTAAGCTCACCCTTTATTATGTTTCCTTTTCCATGTGATGAAAAAAGGTTTAGGTAGGGTATTCCTAATAGGAGTACTATTTGAGAAGATCATTGTGGGAGATTTTGAATATCATTCATAAAATAATAAAATTGTATATCTAATCACTAAATACTTGAAAAGATTATGATTTTGGAGTGGGTAGTATTTTTAAGTATTGAATATTCATCTAAATAGATATATTATTTGTGTATGAAAATAATTGGTCATTATAGTAATATTTCTCTCAATGAAAAATTTTAAGTTCCATACTAGTGATATTTTCTCCCGAGTTGACTGTCATGGTCCAAACTCAACAGGTACTTGATCATCATACTCTGGTAATGCCTAAGAGGAAACTAGTTCTTCCATGGATTTTCCACAGCATTGACTATTGTAGTTTTTTTATTCTTTTTTTTCCATGTCTCCATCAATTTTTAATTTTAACTCATATTCTGCCAAATGAAATATTTGTTGATGACATGTTTGTGGTCAGTGGGGTATCACAAAAAATACCCCTTAACACCATTAGTGTATCCCAAGAAGATAAATTTCCTAGATCTCAAATCCAACATTTTTATTTTCTGGTCATTAATCATTACATATACCAGAATTAAAAAAGTATGTAACCAAGAACAGATATCTGGTTAACCAGTGCACATCTCAATTGGTGTTTTTATATCATTTCTCATTCAATGAGATCGGTTGATCACATAATAGATAGTATTAACTACCTCTTATCAAAATGGTTTGGCAATTCCTGGAGTCTTTAACATCTCCCATATTCTATCTAATGGGGTATTGTTCATCTACTCTACCGCTCCATTCTATTGAAGAGTGCATGGCACTATGAACTGTCTCTTGATACATTCTCATTGAAAAAAAAGTATCAAACTCCACACTTTTAAATTTTCAAACCTTTTAAGTCTTCAAATTGTTGATTTTCTTTTAAGAGTCAATCTCCTTCCAGACTTTGAATGTTTTGAAGACTTCAAAAATATATTCTTTCCTCTTGATTGGATAAACCCAAAATCTCTTGGAATAATCCACAATAAATGATTCAAAGTGCCTTTCTTCTTCATGAAATATAAACAATGTTTTTCAAACATCAGAATGTATCAACTCTAAGATCTATTATCTTCTTGTTGCTGATGTCTTGAAATTTAACCCATGTTGTTTGATCAAAACATGATGCTCAAAAAATGGTAAGGATACATTTTCAATTCCATATAACAGCTATTGTTCAATAAGAATATTTAGTCCACATTCATACATATGACCAAGTTTCTAATGACGTATCATCCCAAATACTTTTTTCAATGTAGTTTATTCGATAACCATTTCCACCTCTTTGTATGTTTCACCCATAAGCACATACAATTTCATTGAGATCTACCACACCTTCACCACCACATTCTTTCCCTTCACAATTATCATAACTCCATTCTCGGTCTGATTCTTTCATTTGATGTCATAAAATTGTCCCAAAGACAATATGTTCTTCTTCAATTCCTTCACATGTCGTACTACTTGGAAGGATTGAACAATACCATCATGCATCTTCAATTTTATGGTACCGAATCCAAAAAGAATCTAGGTGTGACCATTCCCCATGTACAAAAGTCATTCTGGGAAAGTTTCTAAGTAATCAAATCATTCTCATCGAGACATCATGTGTCATGTTTCTCCCAAGTTGATTAGCCATACGTCATTGAGATGATGTATTCTTATAGAAGTCATTTCCACTTTACTAACTAGAACATCTCCACTTACAAAAGAACTTTCCATCCATTTCATGATTCTGACTTCCATTGGAACCACTCTCCATCCCTACACCCACTGGTCTTTCTCCAATTTCCAGTATTTATCCATTCATAGAACTTCCTGCATCTTCATTTTCCACAATGGAAAACTATTCACATGGAATTTATTGATCTTGAATTCCTTGGTGATATAGACATTACATCAGTCAAGAACCTACTATTTTTCACAAATATGTATTTAATAATATCAAAAAAAACTTTGTTGTGAAAGATCAATCATAGTTTCAATTATAAAGCATAATAAAATTTATGATAATTATTAATATCTAAAAAAGTGAAAAAAAATAAATCCAAAACTTTTCTCTAATAACACATTATTTGTTTGAAAATGATTGGATCCTTAGTGCAGTGATAATTATGAGATAAAATAAAGTGTAAAAATGAAGAAATAAATGACACCATATATAGTGTGTAAAAACCCCCAAAAGAAAGGGATAAAAAATCATGGGAATATAGAAGGATCTTACTATGGGTAATAGTGGGTACACACTCCTTCACAATTATAAGAAGAATGCCTCTCATAATTAGATATCTTGAATATGCGGGGAAAGAACCTTACAAAATACCACACAATTACTAATGGGATAAATGTGATGCAAATATTATTTTTGAAACTGCTAGGAGAGAGCCCCATTTATAGGTTGTTTCTAGCCCTTACTAATGCCTTATCTACTAGATGGGTTGGTGGGGTTTGGCCATCCACCATACAACCATGCCTACCCCACTTGAAAAATAAAAGGGGCGCATGGTCTCAGAAAATACTGCTGACTTTAAGCATGGTGTATAATTCTCAAGTGTTCTCCATCCTATCACAAATCATTTTCAGAGTTCGGAGGGTAGTGAGACTCTAAGTGGATAGTGAGACTTACATAAGAACAAAACAGTAAGGTCATGAGCCAAAGAGGATGATATTTTGGAAAAGTACAACCTTTGGTCCAACAATTTACTCAGTTTACCCCATTGTGGGTCTAATCCAAGGAAAATGATCAGCTCACTACTACCAGGCATGAATCCACTAATGCACTATCATTAATGGTTTTTAGGGAGGTCCTAGGTGCACTGCATTAAAATATTTAGGTGCAGCTCATTTTCTCCCCTTGGGTCACTTCCAATGTGTGTCCCTCTCACATATAAATAATGGATTAATGGAATTTTCAAAATATTAGCTCCATAGAATATATTCTTCATCTTGAATGTATGTTATTCAGTTCCACTATTTTATAGATGATCTATTTCTCTTCACATAAATCTGATCATAAAATAATGTTCATCTTCTATGGTCATGAACTCTTGAATTAGAAACATAGCATTATTTAGTTATACAAACTATGGAGAAAATTCAAATCTTCAATAATATCTCAATATAACAACCAACAATCTTGCACTTTTTTTTTCACTTCTCTTTCTTCCACTTTGATCAACACATTCATATTATGTGATACTCCAACTTCATAGGATCACTCCACATATCCGAGGATCATTCCAGAATCACATGTTCAATATTCTTGGAACAATATCTTCTTATGTATGAGACTAGAACATGTTCCCACGATTTTAATATTAATTTTATATAGCGACTTATTCCATTTTCATAATCATTCAAATGTATGGGGGATGTCACATATCCCATGATCTCAACCATTATAGTGCACATTCAACCACAATAACACAACCACCTAACACCTTTATCATCAGTCATGTGCCCCATGATCAAATGATTCATATGAAACGATCACCGAATAATGAACTTTAACTGCCTCAAACAATTTGAGAATGTGTCAATGGATTTCAAGAATTTAACTTCTTGAGAAACTTATAAATAATATATAATAATGAATCTCTATAAATATATTCACTATTGAATGCATTTTATAGCATGGTTGACCATGATTTGATCCTCTCGGTTACTTTGATTACACTGGATGGTAGACTTGTCATCATTACATGGTGGACCATGTAAAAAAATCAGTCACATTATAGCTTCATGACCTTTTCATATTTCACTTCTCAAATAACTAAAAAAATGTCTTCAAACATTTCCAACACTATAAACATTTTTTTCCAATGATATCCTAACAAAAAATCCAATAAAACTCAAAATATTGGTTTAATAACATCCCAAGGTGAAGTGATTTGTTTGATATAGTCCCTCACATCTAGGTCCTCAAGTTGAATCTTTAATTATCGAAGCTTGGAAATATCCATTTTATGGAGGAATCTATATCAGCATTGTACCATATACCAAGTCCATAGTAAACTCAACCTTGTTCTATGAAGGTTGTAAAATGACAGAGAGTTGGACCCAATACCCATGATACCTATTAAGAGAGGCCTTGGAGTTTATTTATAAAGAATTATTATGATGAAAAAACACACAAATACGATGTGGGAAACATACTCCAACACTTCCCTTCAAGCTATTCTTACCTAGCTTGGATATATAATTAATGAAAACCAATAAAAATAAAACAAGAAAACAAGAAATACTGTAAACACTACCCATAAAGTAGGACATACCCAACTTGATTACAAAATAATACAAAACAAAAAAAGAAATCATCCACGATCGCAAATCCCCCTCAAGATGAAAATGATGGATGATGGAATATATCACTGAAACAGATGTTCCAACCATAGACCAACACCCATTATGTAGAACCATTAGAAATATCCAGGAAGAGAATTCACTAGAAGAAATAGTAAAATCATGCCTCAGTATGAATAGATTGTTCAAGAGCATCTAGGAATGTAGAAACAACATGTTACCAAACCATGATATGATATCCAGTGGGAATAGATGGATTACATAAATGGTTTGGTGAGGAATAATAGGATGAGGAGAGGTATCGAACAAGAAAAATAATTGACAAAATCAACAATAATGGATAGTGGATATTGTGTGTAGGGGTTGCGACAGAATTGTCCAGCTAGACTGGTGAAGAGAGATGTACACATCTGCAGGAATGAGTCCAGGTTGGGTGCTCCTAGAGGAAAACCTATTAGATGTGGGATTTGGGTGGGGAAATAAAGGTAGGGTCCTGAAGAAAGCCTAATTGACCGTTGCTATGTTTTTCGAGAGGGGACGATACAGGCGATGTCTCAATCCTAAGAATAAATGACATCCATAAAATCCATGATCTGAATAAGATATGTTGAAACACCAATGAAACATTTATAGTGATTGAATAGGCATAAGCATGTCCAAGGAAGAAGAAGAGGGAAGGAGTAGATCTCGAATAGAGTTAAGAGGATCATTTGATTAGACATTGTCCTAATACCCTCATGGAAAAAAGAAGTCCCGTACTCCATGGGATCATCTCCCAAGAAAGAGGAGGGATTGGATTTAGATCTTGAATATCCAAAATGACATAGGAAACCATATTCATCCAAAGATCATCCAAATCTAAAATGGATCCAGCATGGGGTATGGACGGTTTGGGGAGGTTGCACGGTAAGAGGTCGCTGCTCATGGATCAGGCCACTGTTGTCACATGGGAGGGATGTCACACAGGAAGATACCTAGACACGAGAGATCACACCAGGAGGATGTCACAGTGGGGAAGTCCATTACATCAGAGGATGGCTCAGAATGAGCTATCGTGTAGGGAAGGTGGGCCATTTGTGGATCTTGAGTGGTGCGGTGGGCATGGATTGGGCAGATAGGAGATGTATCATAGAGTGACAAGAAGGATTCATAGGGAGAGGATATTACATATGACTTATGGATCCCTTTCCATGGAGCCCCCCCCCCCCCTGCCGATAGGGGAAAATCATAGGTTTTCTTCAAGTTAAAAGGGAGAGTGAGGGAGGGTTAGGGAACCTCCTCTGATACTATATAGAATGATAGAGAGTTAGAACCAATACACAAGATACCTCTTAAGAGAGGCATCGGAATTTATTTATAGAAAATTATAATGATGAAAAAAAACCCAAGTCTGATGTGGGACATAGACTCCAACAGAGGTAAACATGAGAAATCATTATGAAATACCTTTGTAAAGCACTCAAAAATCATAGGGAAAATAGGGAAATCATCCCATTCAATTGATCCTAAAATCATGCAGACCTTCTGCAAAGTGATGGTCCCTATATTCTTTACATCAGATCCTACTCAACTCATGTCTAGATCCCTTTTTCTAATAAAAGTGTAGGATACACCCACAGGTGGAGAATAAATCACTCACAGACGATATTAAAAAAAGAATACTTGGAAGATATTTAATCAATCCATACAAATTATCACGTGTAAAGTATGCATGTCCAAGATTGTGAAGTCGTAGATATGTTCGTATTCACTAAATAAAATCAAGTACTGAACATATCCTAATTTTATTAGATATTTTCCTCAGAGGAGTGTCAAAATTGAAAAACCCAAACAACCATTCCATTTACAGACCATGATCACACACAATATGAGTAGAAACAAAGGAATTTGATGCCATAAGAGTGTCAACATTAAACAACTCAGACAACCATTCCATGTCCAGACTATGATCACACACAATATGAGCATAAATGAATGAATGTGATGCACTAGTTTTAGTAATTTCACATAGAAAATGTAAAATTTATTAGAATTGTACCCCACACTATAGAAGATCCCCCATCACCATTTACTTCTATATGCACAACAACATAAATATGTCAGGAACCAACCACATGATTATCACCATGAGTTACCTATCTACCCTGAGAAACAACACCATCATGAGATGGTCCCTGCGAACCTCACCTACCACTATGATGAGACGTCCCAGATGAAACTCAATTGTTACTATGTTGAGTTCCTCTAGTCCAATCATGGGATGATTTGGTCAATGCATAACCTCATCCACTGCCCCCCCCCCCTTGAGGCCCACGATAGCACAAATGTTGAAGTTCTCTCAATTTTCCACAAGAGAGGCCTTGCTCTGACTTTTTTGGACACATTTCCATGTTATTAATTGCTTCTCCACACTGATGGCACTCTAAAAGAGTTTTTTCTTGAGATATAGGAAATAAAAAAGTTCTTAATCTTACATCTTGGTAACTCATGGACCTGGTGAATTTCCTAAAACTTGCTCATTCAGCCACCCAAGGACCCACTTCTAAAATCCGATGATTCTAAAATCACATTTTCTCTCTAGTATCTTCCCAAATCCTTTTTTATAATGAGTGCTTCATTTACCACCTTATTAAAATATCTATACAGAAAATCCTCACCCATGGTTGTGAATTTTGGATGGTGTCTTATGACTGTGAGCCGAAAATCTAACATGGAAGTATGTCGGATGGCATTATGGATATAGTGGATGCCATGGTGAGCTGAGAAATATTTAAATAAATATATATACAAAAACACGCATAAAAACATATACAAAAAATAAGAAAACTCTAAACATATATGAAGAATAAATATATATTTTAAATAAATTTATCAAATGAAGCACAATATTAGGAAAAATATGAAAACAATTTGATAAACTAAAAATAAAAGTCTCGAATGCACTTTGTCATGACACATAAAATCATAATAGTACGGAACTAGAAGATATAAATAAAAAATATAATTCAAATCTCATGTTAACACAAATTATGAAAAAGGCTATTTCAATACCATATTCTCATCCCCAAGGTAATCAACATCATTGGGTTCATCTGAGGAATAAAGAAAAAGGAAACAAAATCATCAGATAAATACATAATAAAGTATGGAGTTTTATGCTAGTAATGGTGGCTAGAGTATGAGGGTTCCACTACCTTGGTTTGGGGGTTTTCTACCTAGATAGCGAGTGGGGGAGGGGAAAACCCCCTATGGGTTCAAGAGGCACCACCCCTAGATTTTTTTAAAAGGCACTTCCAAATAAATATTTTCATACATTTTTTCCATAGGCCAAATTTTTTTTCCCAAGAGATAGAAGACAATAAGAGGATGTGGCCCCAAATTGGTTGGGGAAATATGGAGGCCATTGTCTCCAGTTATTTTACTTTTTTAGAGGTTGTCGGGTGTTTTCCATGGGTTATATGGTGGCTGAATTTAAGAACCCCACCCTTAGAGATGGAGGTGGAATTATTAGGTAGAGAAGGGAGAGAAAATTGGATTTTAATAAAGTTCCCTTTTTAATCAACCCCCAAAATATTGGAAAGAACCTCTATTTTTTATTTTATTTTTTGGAAAAATAGAAGCTTTCTGACATTTCTTCTATGGATCGATATGGATCCATGTATATTGTGTCCACTATGAACCATCACAAGGTGACACACCATTACACCATGTGATGTAAGTCTTCATGGAAGACTGTTGAAATTAGGCCACGTCATAGAGCCACCATTGTCCCAAATTAACAACACATGCCTCATATAGACTCAAATAAGTAGTCACAAGGCGATCTTTAACTATTGATAATTCATTTTCTCTTCACCACCCGAGGTTGTTGCAAACCTAAATAGGTCAATAAACCTTGATGCATATTTTATAACCACCATCTATTTTTTTATTAAACTCTATAAACTATAGAGCTTTATCCATCTTGAGAGTGTCTAGATAAAACTGATCATAAAAAAGTTTGAAATTCATCCCACAATAACCCTTTAGTCTTCTTAGCCTGCACTAATTCATCTAGTGTTGTGCTGGTTCCTCAAACATAAACATTGTGAGCTTCACTATCTGGTCTTTCAAAGTATCAATCAGCTCAGTGATTCTAAAATCCCCTCAATCTATTCTTTTTCACCCTGTGGTCCCATATCTCTCTTGATGGTTGGAGGATATTTTACTAGAAATCATAGGTTATATCAATTTTTCTCTTACTTTTCACCCCTTAAAATACCCCTCTCAACATCTTCAAGCACCCTTGGTTTACGCATTATAGGTTTCACATCAGTCAGAGTCCTGTGTACTTCTACGAGTGGAGCATGCTCTACTTCACCCACCTGAAGCTCCTCAATATATGGTCCCTAATTGGATTTACCCTTGTGACATCCCTCAACACACCTATTAGGTGCCATGTTTCTATAATATCCCAACCCAAATCATCAACAATGAATATCATTCATGCCTCAAAATAACAAGGAATTATATAAAAAAATCTCACACCAATCCTTTCTAATTAAATAAATTGTTTCTAAATTTTCCATCATTCCATATTCAAGACATCACATGTCTATAAATACATGATCAAAACCCTATGAATATACAATTAACAGTCACGATAATAGATTAATTAATCCATAAAAGTTCTATTAGCGGTTTTAGTTAATTAATTCACTACTAATAATTTATTCAAGAAGTCATTAATTAAATTTTTTAGTGATTCGGTAATTTTTATAAATCAATTTTCCCATATCAATTTAAATAAAATCAATATTTCTTGAAATCATGAAAATTTCATGATCATATGTGCCAAGTATGATGTATGAACACACACTCTTGTCTCCCTTATCAAGAGCTAGTAAGTAATTCATAACTCATGAAAATTATATCCCTCAAAAATCAACCTAACAAAAAAAATTCAAATATAAATCTCATTCTATACTCCATGGTAACATGAACTTCCACTAAAAATGTGTTGGTCAGAAACATGTTTTATTCTCAAATTTTTATCTCTATTTCTCATTTCTATTAGTATTTTTAGGTATCAAAATAAAATATAAGAAAATATATGGTACAATTTTGTAACATTTTTTTCTAAAACAATCATGGAACCAAGTAAGAGACCTATATATCCTCATGTGAGCTCTCTGATCAGAATAACAATCACCATAATCAAGTAGTGGAAAATAAATTGAACCATCTTAACTAATGAATATTTCAAACCTAAAAATATGCATGTAATGTCATATAGTCATACAACACAAAATTAAAAGTCACCATATGAGTCTTCATATGTTAACCTAAACTAAAATAACCAGATAAAATGAAGACCCTGGATCTTCAAAAATGAGTCTTATAGCTACCCCCAAACCCGATTCCCATATCCACACCCAACTGATCATACTAAAGCATACTACATTACCTTTTCTCTTATCTATACCTTAAGGTGAAAAAAATTTATGTGTGTAAAATTTAACTGTATTTAGTCTTAATTGAAGTTGAAACTACTAAAATTATAAATATATTGTAAAGGGAATTATAATATTAGATATATTTCACTATCATTGTCATGCACTTTTATTTCAGAAGAAAGTTCCAACTGTTTTTTGGGGTGATGTCATTCTAATTGCCACCTATCTTACCAACAGACTTCCCTCATATATTCAAGGGGTGATACCTTTACATTATTTATTTCTAATATCCCCTCATTCCCTATCCCTACCCATTTTTGGTTGTGTGTGTTATGTTTGAGATATTCACCCCTCAATTACCAAGTTTGATGTGTGTGCTCTAAAATGAATCTTTCATGGTTATTCCTACACCCAACATGGCTATCAATTCTTCTCCCTATATTTGTGTCATTATGTTGCCTTTGTTGATGTTTAATTTTTGGAATCATTAGTTATTTATATTCTCAGGTTCCCACCAATATCGATTATTCCTAATTATGATGTTATATAACCATATTCTCTTGAAACACCACCACCCTTATATTTTCTTACTAATGTCATTGGATCATGATTTTTCTAGGTATATACTCTCCAACCAAGAACATATTCCCCCCTACACCCGATGTTGCTACCACACCTAATGAATTACCTACTCCTGATCCTCCATCACCAGAGTTTCCTATTTATCATCACAAAGGATCAACTCCTATTAGAATTATTAGGGATTATATGTGGATATCTCATGAGTATAGAGAAACTAGAAGATCACTCAACACCACATTGTTTTTAAGGCCAATATCTCATCCCGGCTAGTTACATGCTATACAAGATGAATATCAGGCACTAGATTCCAACCATTATACAATCATAAATGTGCACAGTGGAATATACAACATGTAATCAACAACTAATATAATAGCTAAAAAATGTAAGAATTTATTATAATCTATTTTAAAGATAAACCTTTTTTATCCTAAAGATAAATTTATCCAATAACCTTGGATAAAGGTATCCCATATTTTATACTTATAGAAAAGTATGTCTTTCTTAACCATGGAAATCCCTCGATATAAATATTGTCCATATCTTTCTATCCTCAGAAGCCCTTGATACAAATATCAGATTCTCTGTCTTCCAAGCCCTAAAATCCCTCGATCTAATGGATCAGATTCTCTGTCTCACTATCCTCACAAGACCTCAATCTGAAAATCAGATTCTCCATCTTCCTATCCTCTAATTCCCTCAATTGTAATCACAACAATCATACATAGTTAACAAATGAAAAAAAAATCTTAAGAAGACAATCTAACAATGTTTCCTTTAGAACAACTCTCTATATATAAGTACAATAATTAAGAATGAGATATTCACACAAAGTATCCTTCTAAATATTTGATAGAAAATGTAATCGACCAGCATCAAACTCTTCAAATGTCATAGTATTTATAGGTGAGCTTATAAAGGTCTCATTTTCAACATTGTTTAAATGGATTCAGAGAGATGGAACTTGACACCTCATCATAACTGAATTTTCGATGTCATATTGGTTGACACCATAACAGTGTTAAATGTTTTCCTTATATTAGAAATAAGTCTTCCATATTATGATTATAAACATAGGTCATTCTGAAAAACTTCCTTACGAATGTCATTACAATAAATTTTATGAGTATCATTTTGATTTTTATTGATACCTATATCAGTCTAATTGTCAAGACTTTTTTTATTAAGAGAGACATAACTAAAGTCTGATTTCTGGTCTGATAAAGGTGAGTCAGATTTACTAAACAGATACTCATTATGATGATCATAATGAAAAATTTATAGTTTATATTCTAAATACTTTATAACTTTTTCTAACTCTGGTAAAAAGTAATATTTTCTATACTAATACACTTTTGGACATAAAATG
Organism: Viscum album; assembly: GCA_963277665.1. NCBI lineage: Eukaryota > Viridiplantae > Streptophyta > Magnoliopsida > Santalales > Viscaceae > Viscum > Viscum album. The sequence continues at coordinate 794,296,825 of OY728147.1, forward strand.
TTAGTAAATTTGTTTTAATAAGGTACTTTTGATTTACAAAACAAAAAGGAATAGAAAAGTGAGATGTAAAACATCTAACACAGCAATCTCCCCCATTTTGGAAAACACAAACCCAAAACATAAATTAAAAATAACTTCAAAAACATACCATCCATGTTCATTAAAAACACTTCTTATTCAAAATTATACTTTGATACATACCCCCCCCCCTCGAGTTTATAAGTCTTCCAAATATAATGGAGTAATAGAATAGTTATTTTTTTAAGAAAACTTCACCCCCATGGAAATATATCTACCCCTAAGGATCATATTCTCCCCATTTGTATAAAAAATTCTCTTTGTAAAAATAAATCTCCCCATTTAATACTTACTCTGCATTTGTATAAAAAATCATAAAATACCTCCCCCTTGGTGATTTTCAAAAACAACTAGAGACATATTATGATGTACCTGAAAAGTTAATGAATAGAAAAATGTATGAAACAATACAATTATTTAAATAATTATCCATAAAAATATGAATGAACGTTCAATCCATTGATATTGGAAAACATTCATACAATTGTATCTGGATGAAAAAAGTAATTCATTCATAAAAACATGATTCAAATGTTTGAAAAAATAAAAAATACTACAAGGGTGAAAAAATAAAATTAATCTTTCTTTACCAATTTTCTGAAAAATGGTTTCATATTCTTAAACTTTGTAATCCTTCTCCACTTCTCCACTTTGTCTTCTAGAATCCAATCTTTTTATTTCTACTTTTTCATTACTTTACCAAGTTATGTCGAAACCCTATTTTTTCATTATAAGACATGGAAATATTTCTATATTTATTTCTAGAGCTAGGCACTGAGAATATGTGTGATTTTAAGGCCCATTGTGCTCGGAATTAATTTTAAAAACAAATATAAACAATATTTTTTATTACGCACATGGTTATTTAATGAAAATGAAAGGACTCTTAAAAAATATCTCAAATTAGAAATCTACGACCACTGTTGAGTTTGAAGTGCAGTGTTTACCCTAGGTGTGATATAAAATGGGTCAGAATGGGACATTCAGACCCCTTTCTTATTGGAAATAATTCAAGTGGATTTATTTAATTATTTAATAAATTAAATAATTCATCTAACCGAAACAAAAATGATTATAAATATATCATTATGGAAGTTTGGCCAGGGTTTCTCTCATAACCTTGGAATCACCAATGATCTATTTCTACCTCCTTCCATTGGTGAGTCAAATCTGATAATGATGAAAGGATGGATCGAATTGGATTAAGATGCAGCGAACACAATGATCCTTCTTACTTATTGGAGAAAGAATTATTTATCAGTGATCAATACATAATCTATTTATGACACTTAATTTGGTGGTTTTAGCCCTTTAATTAAATTTATTGAGTATATTGATCATCATTCTTTGATTTGTTCCCTTCTTGGATCCTTTCTAAGTGATCAGGTACTGAAATTTAAAAATATCCTTTTTCTTTATTTCCCCAGATCCCTTTTCTTGATTGTTAACCAATAAAACTTTTCTGATGATTTTTAAACCATTTATCTTGTGATTGTATCCCATACTGCTTCGCATCTCTTCATCATTTGGACCCCTTGATCTCGGTTCGACAATTGTTGGGTGGTATCAATCTCGAACAGACTCCCAAAATTGTGATATATTGATGAAATGAGCATGATATGATGAAATAATTACATATTTGGAATCGATTCAATGAAAGGATGGTAGTTTTGTTGATCGATGAACAAGTCATTGTTGAATGAAGGCTTGGAGACATGCATAATAAATGGTGGAACCCCCAATTATGAATGGGACTGTTTTCCAATGAGAGACTGCTGATATCCAAAACAAACATTGCCATATCCTCTCATATAGGATGGATTTTAGGTGATATATAAGGCAACACGGCCTGATTCAATCCATGAGTATCAGATATGACTTTTTTTAGAAAAACAAACTACACACCATGTAACAAGATGAACACATGGTGTGTAACCCCCCTAAGTGCATCAGCTAGGGTTTCAGGAAGACTTATGGATGGAATGACATGTATCCCTCCCCCCAAGTCATGTAATCATTTCCCAAATGAAAATCTCATGTGATGGATCACATGGGATGGAATCCATGTGGAAATACATGGACACGGGGTCTAGTACATGGACATGGCCAACATGAAATGACCATGTCTCGGTTATCCTAAACACTATGTATAGTCCACCTACATGATTTTTCTTACTACATGGGTTGGATTCATGTTCTGAACAGGGACATGTATAGGTGGGGAGTAGGACCACACATTGTATTCCATTGTGTTCCTTTTCAGAAACTTCAACCTTTCGTATCTCTTTTGTTTGAACTCGGATTTTGCCCCTCAAGTAGCATATCCTGTGTGTTTTTTCATGTAGAACATGATGGTATCCTTAGTGAAACTTTTGAGATATGATGTGTAATGTTATTGGAATGATTTTCTGAGGCTAAGGATGATGATGGTAGTGATCAGGCCAGATCACCAAAGACGTTCTATGAAGTACCCTCTAAATAGGGTTGGGAGGTGGATCTCCTTGATGATTTCCATATGGAACACCCTATCAGATAGGGCGTGGGTCCTGTATGACCATAGTGGAACCCCACTATAGTATCAGGGTGTGGGTCCCTGAACATTAGAGTGGAACCCCCCATCATCATCAACATAGGTCCCATGTACAACCTTCCAAGTGGACCCCCCCCATACTAGGGATTGTTGGAACCAGGTTCTTCAAAGCATGATTTGGTGTATGGTTTGTGTTTGTTGTCAATCCTCAGTGGAAGTTCAGGGTGTGTACCAACAAAGCGATCATACCGTTCAAGCAGAAAACAGTAGTGAAGGTGGCGCTGTTTCCCAGTGTTTGCCAAATTTTTGGGCCTAAAAATCGGCCAATAAAGTAAAGTGTTTTTGGAAAAGGTACTTGCGCGCCGTGCTCTTGGAGGATAAAAGACTTGCGCGCCATATGTTTTTGAGGATTAGAACATCAAAATTTGTCTAAGGAGAGAAGGTCGCGCAAGTGTTGGTTGGGTCGCGCAAGTGAGTTGCGCGACAGAGTTTATTGAAGACAAGACTTGTGCGTCGTCTAGGGACTTGTGCGCCGCCGCGCAGGGGGTCCAGTTTGCCTATAAATACTGGACCACCCCTCCTCATTTCTAACCAAGTTCAAGGCCGAGAGATTGTTCGAGCTCTCGTCGCGCAGGTGGTTGAGTCGCGCAGGTGGTTGTTTTGTCGCGCAAGTAGAGCTTGCGCGCCGGTGTTTGGCTGTGCGCCCAAGGTGGTTTGGAAGAGAAAGGAAGTGGACCGCGCAAGTTTGTAGTTGGGGAAGGAAGAGTCGCGCATCTGTGTTGATGACACTTGCACGCCAGTGTGGACTTGCGCGCCGTAGTGGGACTTGCACGCCAGGGTGGACTTGCGCGACGCAGTGAGATATCCCTGAAAAATTGTAAAGGCAGTGAGCCTGGGACAGAGTGTCTGTACCCGAACTTTTGTATCCGCAGCTAGTGAAGCATAGTGGATTTAGGTATGACCGGCAACCTGTCGGCGTATGCTCCTTGGACGTAGCCCTTAGTGGTGAACCAAGTAAAAATGGATGTGTCTTCTCTGTGCATGTGAATGTTTTCATTTTGATCATAATCATCATACAAGTTCAACAAGTTCCTACCAACGTGGGAACAAGATCCAACACATTAAAAGAAAAAGTGGTCACCCTGATTCACCCCTCCCCTCTCAGGGTGTCCCGGGGTCCTTCAAGTGGTATCAGAGGGTAAAGGTTGCTGGTGTTGAATCTGACCTTCTTCATCATGGAAAACACCGTCAATGTCAGGGGAGTCCCTCACTTCGATGGAAGCAATTTCCAAATCTGGAAGAACAGAATGAGATCTCATATAAGATCTCTTGGAATGGAAGTTCTTTTTTCTACTGTGCAAGGAATACATGTCACTGATCCAACAGGTCTGGCTATGACTGAAACAGATAGGAAACTTCTTGATGCAGATGCTAAAGCACGGAATGCTCTCACTGCAGCCCTTTCTGATCATATTTACCTGAAGGTGATGAATTGCACCTCAGCAAAATCTATGTGGGATAAACTTGAGAATATTTATGAAGGTGATAGCAAAGTGAAGGAGGTGAAACTACAAGTGCTACACAATCGGTTTGATGATCTGAAGATGCATCCAGACGAGAATGCAGACTCTTTCTTCAATCGAATTACTGAAGTGGTTGGAGCAATTCGGGGTCTAGGCGAAGAAATCAAAGACATTGATATTGTAAAGAAAATATTAAGAAGACTTCCACCTCTTTATAATTCGAAGGTGTCAGCTCTTGAGGAAAGAGATCTTTCCAAACTTTCTCTAGATGACTTACTGAGCAGTTTGGTAGCATATGAAATGAGAGTCAAACCAGAAGATGCTATGACTCGGGTGAGAAAGGAAATGGCATTCAAGGCCATGGATAAATTGAAAATCTCAAAGGATAGTAGCGGTGATGATGATGAAGAGAAAGAAATTCTTTCTCTCATTGCAAAGAAGTTCCAGAAGGGGAAAGGGAAATTCAAAGGGAAGTTACCTCTCGCATGTTTTCATTGTGGAAAAGTTGGGCATATTGCCTCTCAGTGCTTGAAGAATATCAATGATGATGACAGTGAAGATGAAAACTTCAAGAAGCCTCGAAGAAGGTTCTTCAAAAAGGGAGACTTCAAATCTGGTAAGCAAATGCAAAGGAAGAGTTTTGTCTGTGAAGAGGAAGAAGATGACAATGAATTCTGTGATGAAGAAGAACCAGAATTCAAAACTGGGAACCATGCTTCTATGATGGCCACTGTTGAAAAGTCAGAAGATACTGATGGTGAAAAACAACTGAGAACTTGTGTAGATCCTGATGTGAAACTTAAGGATGCAGTTAGTAAGCTTAAGATTAAATGTAAGAGCTGCAATAAGTGGAAATCAATTGTAGAAGAATCAACTGAATATGTTGATCAACTTGAAGCTGAAATTGAACGACTGGAAGAATTTGTGAAGGTACAATCTAAAATAATTGAAAGCAATGACGATGCAGTTGATCTGAAGCTGAGAATTGAAGAGCAGGCAAAGGTCATCAATGACCTCACATCCAGACTGGATGAAAAATCCAAGACTGTTGAGGGTCTTGAGGAGGAAGTAGTTACTCTAAGAAGTAAAATGGAGACAGAATCAGTTCCAAAAGAATCGAGGAAGAAAATACAGTTCGGAAGATTCTCAGATGCAGAATTACTTGCAAGAGCCAAGTGTGGTTCAGATGGGGTTGGAAAAGTCTTGAGTGATCAAAGACCTGCTTGCATGGGAAAGAGTGGAATTGGCTGTGAGGCTGAGTCATCAACTGCTGGAAGTGAAAAGATCCAAAAGAAAGACAAGATGAAAGTTGAACATGATGAAATGTTACCTAGAGTGCTGAAAAAGAAACCCTCAATCCAAACTAAAAGGAGACCTGAAAATTATCCTCAAACATTCAAAAATGATATACAATCTTACTATTCTCCCAAGGAAGAAGGTATAAGGAGAAATTCAAGTGAGAAGACATTTCCTCTCATGAAGTGTCAGTTCTGTGGCTATCTGGGCCATACCATGTCTTATTGTGAAGAGGCAAGAAGCTATCTGAATGGAGAAGATATAGATGCTCAAAAAAGGAGAACAATCTCATATCCTAATTCTCATAGAAGAAATAATTTCTATGGATATTGTTTTTGTTGTTCTAACTTTGGTCATAAGGCCGTTAATTGCAGGCAGAGAAGAGACATAGACACCTCATACCGAAGTTCAAGACAAGTCAAGTCTCGTCAGCAAGACAGTGTTGCTCTTTTAAACAGGTTCTCACCTCTCACAGAAGACTTTGACTATGAAGAACCAGGGTATACGGAAGAGATAGTTGAAAGGCCATCAGTCCTATATACTCAATCTAATGTCTCATGGAAGGAAAGGAAGAAGATTGAGAAATCGAACCTTGCAGAGGTAGCCCTCAAAGCTACAAAGAACAACAGTACCTGGATTCTGGATAGCGGTTGTTCATCTCATATGACGGGTAATGCCAGCCTACTAACGAATATCATAAAGAATTTTGATGGTACAGTAAGATTTGGAAATGATGGGGCTCTGAAAATCAAAGGAAGTGGAAGTACCCAATTAGCTAATGGAGAACTAAAGAAGACTGAAGTCCTTTACGTAGATGGCCTACGCCATAATCTCCTTAGCGTGAGTCAACTCTATGACTCAGGACTTATAGTTACTTTTAATCAGAAAGGCTGCACCATCAAGGGAAAAACCGGCAATTCACTTATGAAAGGATGCAGAACAGAAGGCAACTTGTATCAGGTTGATAGTGAAGAAAATGTATGTTACATGACTGTTGAAGAAGAAAACAATTTGTGGCATCGGAGATTGGGACACATCAATCAACAAGACATGGAGAAAATATCAAAATTGAGAATTGTCATGGACATCCCCAACTTGAAGCGTGAGCGTGAAAAATCCTGTGATGCTTGTATTCGTGGGAAGCTGGTCTGCAGTTCATATCGGCCAAAGAAGAAAAAGGCATCTCACCTTCTTGATCTGATTCATACAGGTGTTTGTGGTCCAATAAATGTTGCCGGAACTCATGGAGAAAGGTACTTTGTCCTTTTCATAGATGATTACAGTCGAATGGCATGTGTGATGGTCATTCACTGGAAACGACAGGTCCTTGACTGCATGAAAACATATCGGCGAATCGCCGAGAATGATACTGGACGAACAATCAAAGTGTTGCGATCTGACAATGGAGGAGAATACAAGTCCATTGAATTTGAAAATTATCTGGAGAAGCATGGGATACAACATGAGGTAGCTGCTGTGAGAACTCCACAACAAAATGGAGTTGTTGAACGAAGGAATCGACAGGTGAACAACATGGCACGAACTATGCTGATTGAGAGTCGTATTCCACGACATTACTGGAAAGAGGTTGTTCAAGCTGCAGTGTACATTCAGAATCGAACAGGACTTTATATGGGTGAGACAAAGACACCATATGAATTGTGGCATGGACGGAAGCCTTCTCTAAAATACTTTCGTGTCTTTGGAAGTAAGTGCTTCATCAGGAACAAAGAAGGAAATCAGGGGAAATATGGTGACAACGCAGATGAAGGAATCTTCCTCGGTTACTCAATGAACAACAAAGCCTACAAATGTTTCAACAATCATTTGGGAAGGATTGTGGAAAGCAATGATGTTAAGATAATTGAAGAGAAAACCACAAATGCTTCACGGACGTCATATGCTGATGTGATAGAAAGTCATGAAGAATGTGGACATGAAGAAACTACAAATGCAGAAATAGAGGAAGCTGTTCAAAACACTCATCAATCACATAATGATGATGACTCAGAAGAAGAATCTGAAGAAGAAACTATGGCTAAAGAGAATACTACTGAACCTCGCAGGAGAAATAGAAGAGCTGAGATTGATCCATCCAACATAATTGGGGATAGGAGTGCACCCACTCAAACCAGAAGGATGAGAAATACCACGCAATCTGCATTTCTATCAGTTTTAGAGCCATCCTCATTCGAAGAAGCTACAAAAGATGAATCTTGGGTGAAAGCCATGAATGATGAATTAGATCAGATTGATAAGAATCAGACATGGGATCTTGTCCAGAGACCCGAAGGTCACAATGTGATTGGTACCAAATGGATCTTCAAAAATAAGTTTGATGAGCATGGAAGTTTCATCAGAAATAAGGCACGAATGGTATGTAAAGGATACTCTCAGATTGAAGGCATTGATGTTGAAGAAACCTTTGCTCCAGTGGCTAGACTGGAGTCAATCAGGCTTTTCCTTGCCATGGAACTCCAAAGAGGATATAAAGTATATCAAATGGATGTCAAGACAGCATTCTTGAATGGTGTACTCGAAGAAGAATTCTACATTGAACAACCAGTGGGCTTTGTCTTGGGTACCGATGAAACAAAGGTCTGCAAACTAAAGAAAGCTCTATATGGTTTGAAGCAGGCACCACGGGCGTGGTACTCACGGCTAGATTCATATCTCAAGAAGTTGGAATTCAAAAGAGGAGGAGTTGATCACAATCTCTATGTGAATAATTCTCCAAAAGATCAATTCATGGTTCTTGTCTACGTTGATGATATCATATTTGGTGGCAGTAGGAAGAAATCAGTGGATGAATTTGCCAACCACATGAAATCAGAATTTGAAATGTCTATGATTGGGGAGATCATATATTTCTTGGGGCTACAAGTGATTCAAAATAAGGAATACACATTCATTTCTCAGGAAAAATATGCAAGAGGGCTGCTGAAGAAGTTCAATATGCAAGACTCCAAACCAATGTCAACTCCGATTGCAGTTGGAACTAAACTTGGAAAGCATGAGGATGGGAACTCTGTTGATCCCACCATGTATAGGAGTATCATTGGCAGCCTACTGTACCTGACAGAGACAAGGCCAGATATTGTCTTTGCAACATGCCTTGCGGCCCGCTTTCAGAGTAATCCAAAGGAGGAACATATGGCAGCAGTAAAAAGAATCATGAGGTACATTCAAGGTACACATAACTTCAGGTTATTTTTTGCTGCAGGCAGGGACAGTGAATTATCAGTATTTTCTGATGCTGACTGGGCTGGTGATGTCGTAGATAGAAAGTCCACTAGTGGTGGAGCTTTCTATATTGGGCAGAAATGTGTTGGCTGGTTGAGCAAGAAACAAGAAAGTACTTCTCTTAGTACTGCTGAAGCTGAATATATCTCCGCCACAAAAGCATGCACTCAACTTCTTTGGATGAAGCAGCAGCTAACAGATATTGGTGATAAGGTGCAGCAACCAATGGTGATTTATTGTGATAACAAAAGTGCAATTGATCTTACGAAGAATCCGGTTCAGCATTCTCGTACAAAACATATTGAAATACGGTATCATTTTATCAAAGAAAAGGTTGAACAAGGCGTGATTAAAATGGATCATGTTGGAACTAATGAGCAAGTGGCTGATATCCTAACCAAGCCATTGTCCGCGGCTGTGTTCGAGAAGCATCGGTTGAACCTCGGTGTTCGACCACCTCCTACTGCATAAGGAGGCTCCGGAAGTCCCCTCTCCCCATTTTTTTAACTGTTTTTATCTGCTTATGGCTGTGATGCAGGTTTATGGGGGAGATACTATCCAGGGGGAGTATGGCTTGAGCTTAACGTTGAACAAACTTTTCGGTCTTTGGTTTTATTGTCAATGGGGGAGAAAGGCATAAATTCAAGGCAAGAAATTCTTCTGTGATGAGAAGTGTAAGATTGTGATGAGAAGTTTAATAAGGATAACATCGGGCGTCATGGAGAATTTCAAAACACTAAGACCCAATTCAATCTTTCTCTCTTGTTTTCTACACCGAGCATTTCTCACGTAGACTTAGAGTGTTGGCTGAGTTGATTCTTGCGTTTTGGATTTGCTCATGGTTGGAGATCTATTGAATTTATTCTGATTGCCAACAAACCCAAAGGGGGAGATTGTTGGAACCAGGTTCTTCAAAGCATGATTTGGTGTATGGTTTGTATTTGTTATCAATCCTCAGTGGAATTTCAGGGTGTGTACCAACAAAGCGATCATACCGTTCAAGCAGAAAACAGTAGTGAAGGTGGCGCTGTTTCCCAGTGTTTGCCAAATTTTTGGGCCTAAAAATCGGCCAATAAAGTAAAGTGTTTTTGGAAAAGGTACTTGCGCGCCGTGCTCTTGGAGGATAAAAGACTTGCGCGCCATATGTTTTTGAGGATCAGAACATCAAAATTTGGCTAAGGAAAGAAGGTCGTGCAAGTGTTGGTTGGGTCGCACAAGTGAGTTGCGCGACAGAGTTTATTGAAGACAAGACTTGCGCGCCGTCTAGGGACTTGCACGCCGCCGCGCAGGGGGTCCAGTTTGCCTATAAATACTGGACCACCCCTCCTCATTTCTAACCAAGTTCAAGGCCGAGAGATTGTTCGAGCTCTCGTCGCGCAGGTGGTTGAGTCGCGCAGGTGGTTGTTTTGTCGCGCAAGTAGAGCTTGTGCGCCGGTGTTTGGTTGTGCGCCCAAGGTGGTTTGGAAGAGAAAGGAAGTGGACCGCGCAAGTTTGTAGTTGGGGAAGGAAGAGTCGCGCATCTGTGTTGATGACACTTGCACACCAGTGTGGACTTGCGCGCCGTAGTGGGACTTGCGCGACTGTCTTGGAGAAGCGCGCCTGGTTTTTCTGAAGCCCACCGGCGTGTTTGGAGCTGCACGTAAGCCGAGAGACTACTCGGTACATTCGAGGAAAAGTGATATTCTTCTTCTGGTGAGAATCGGACTTCAATAGAGCATCTACATACAACAAAGGATGCACTCTTATGCAAATGAAGAAGAGACCTTCACGTCTATAAACTGAGTGGGACTTCACCAACGGCAGCGAGCCAGGGGGAGTCAACGGGAGTGACCCGAGGGACGCAGTGAGCTATCCCTGAACAATTGTAAAGGTAGTGAGCCTGGGACAGAGTGTCTGTACCCGAACTTTTGTATCTGCAGCTAGTGAAGCATAGTGGATTTAGGTACGACCGGCAACCTGTCGGTGTATGCTCCTTGGACGTAGCCCTTAGTGTTGAACCAAGTAAAAATGGTTGTGTCTTCTCTGTGCATGTGAATGTTTTCATTTTGATCATAATCATCATACAGGTTCAACAAGTTCCTACCAACGTGGGAACAAGATCCAACACATTAAAAGAAAAAGTGGTCACCCTGATTCACCCCTCCCCTCTCAGGGTGTCCCGGGGTCCTTCAGGGATAGGGTTCTCAATGATTATAGTGTAACCCCCTATCAAACCAGGGCATGGGTCCTCGACCACTAGAGTGGAACCCCCCATTTACATGGGTGTTATTACATTACCTACTGAGTGGAACCCCTTATCATCATAGGGCATGGGTCCTCAGGACACTATAATGGAACCCCCCATCAACATGGGCATGGGTCCTCTATTGATACTTACAGAGTTGAACCCCCGTAATGCACTAGGGAACAAGTCCTCTACTTCAAGTTTGCACCCCCTAGACTTTGAAGCATGGTGACAATGCATGGTTTCACTTTTAAGGTTACTTATTGGAGGATGTGTGAGATTTTGGTCATCATTCATGGACTTTTAGAACTTTTGGCTACTTTACTTCTTTGGATGAGCTATGAGATGGAGATCCTTATACTCTCTTATTTGGGACTCTTTGGATTGAGCATATATATATCTTCTTCTTGATCCACACCATGGACTTGGTTACTCTCCTTCCAGGAGAGGTGAAGACCTGCAGAGTATGCCACCTGCTTTTTGTGTCTAGCTTCCCATTGTTAGATGAGTCTAATCTCCTACTATATGTGGATAAGACTTTACAAGTAGTTCATATACTCACCATAATTATCCCCTTGTATTTGTATGATCTTAATTTCACTCTTTGTTGGGTTGAGTTGTACTCTTTGACTGTATCTTGCATCTACTATCTTTCTACTTCCTATTAAATCTCATACTTATCCTTCTTCAATTTTTAGGGCATTCTACTAGGTATGTATATACTCACCCCTACAAGGGATTTTCCAGAATGTGTCGTGTCTTTTGTGGATGATGAACATGTTGACCATGAAGTCATAGGTGAATAGGGATATTGGGTTCTCTAGAGTGCATATGGTCATTGTAGCAAGGAATTTAGGAGCCAGTCCCTCTCAGTATTTACTTTTCTAGTTTTGTTAGGTTAGGAAATATTTCTAGTTAGGTGTGTGTTTTTTCCCTTTACATTTTAGTATACACTACCATAATTTTGTGCTTTCTAGAGGTGTTCATGCATGCTTAGTTTACTTTATATCAATATTGTATCTTTTACTCCTTCCCTATACACTTTTTCATTGAGTTGGATGTGTGTGTTTGTGTAGGTACTTAGGAAAAGGCCTCCCCAAGTTAGTTATGTCTTTAGTGCTAGTCTCCAACCCCTGGGCTAACAATACGGGTTTGGGGTAGTTGCGACTCGAGCCCTATCTTGGATTGGGTTGTGATAGATTGGTATCAGAGGTTGTTATTTCATTGGGATGTTTTTTGGAAATTCCCTTATGAAGATTTTGGTTGGGTTTTAGGGAAAAGTTTCAAAGTGTCTCAAGTGTGGATCTCAGGCTAGGGACTCCAATGATGGTGCGGCAACCAACATATCCATTCACCAGGACCTTGACTACCTGCTTCTCGACTCAGCATGCTGAGACATTGGTTTTATGGATCAATGGTACATACATTATATAGGATGTATTCTTTGAATATCCTTGAGTCAGATCCCAATTGTGTGTGTGTGTGTGTGATCATATGATCATGGAATTTCCTGATAAATCTCAAGATCCCTTTATGATGACAACCTACCAGGATACCAGTTCTAGTTGGTGATGATGAACTGATGAGTGATGAGGCCTTAGTTCAGGTTCCATCATGTGATTCCATTCATTTAGGTGGGAAGGCAGTTGTACCTCCACTTGTTGAGCAGAAAATCATCCCAGCAGAACAGGCTGAGGATTTGAGTAGGTTAAGTGCACTTCACGAGTTCCAATGCCAGAGGCTATTGAGGTTCCATGGGGATCCAGATCCTCTAGAAGTAGAGGATTGGATAGGGTCGGTGGTCCACAGCCTTAGGTTTTTCCAGACACCAGTAGATCAGGTGGTTGTGTTGGTAACTAGAATCTTCCATGGGGTAGTTGGTCATTGTTGGATCCTCATTATACAGATGCATGATGAGTTGAAACTCTCATGGACTAACTATTAGCAGTTATTCCATGAGTTGTTTAACCCCTCCTTCCTATGCTCATTCTTGATCCAGGATCTTCTAGAGCTGCAATAGGGAGGGATGATAGTATCTGAGTATGTAGTGAGCTTCACATAGCCTACTCAGTAATCCCTTGACATGATCGGTTTTTTTAACTTCTGAGCGCAAATGTTTGAGTAGGAACACTGGAGAGATATTGAAGTCAGTGTTGTACCCTTGTGCATCTCCACCTATGTCGAGGTATTGGAGCATGAACTGGTGATAGAGAGTTTTATTTTTTAGGGATACCAAATAGCTAAGGCTAGCAATGGGTGCTACAGATCTGAGCCATCTACAGAAGTTAGCATATGCCAGGCACCAGGATCTCAACACAAGAGACCTTCCAATGATCAAACTTGGTCATATGATCAGGGGAAGCACAGTGGACTAGGGAAATCCAGGGAGGGTTAGTGATTTACTTGTGACAGGAGAGATCATATGGCATGAGACTACCCCACCAGACATGCCAAGAAGCACAGGCAAATAGCTGATGGATTGCCACGGTAGATACAACATTGTGATTAGGGATCTCTCAGGAGATGACAGTGAGGTCCTCAGGGAGGTAGAGATGGAAGAGTAGTAGGATGATCTATGGGTGGTGGAAGTATCTAGGATATACTTCCACCTCCACCACCCTTCATCTCGCGTCAGGCTCAGGGATCTGGCAGTCAGGGCCATGGGAATTTGAAGGGTTTGGATGTCTATGATCCAGCAACACATGAGATGATAAGAGGTACGATTTGTGTGTTTTATACTCTTGAATCATTACTATTAGAAATAGGTGGCAGTCATTCCTATATCTCTATACTCTTTGTGTGAGAGATGTAGCTTCTGGTTGACATGCTAACCAAGCATATTCGTGTTGAGATTCTTAGAGGGAACGCTTTTTCTATATCTTTTATCTACCAGAAGTATGAGCTATAACTTGGTGGAGAGAGATTCACATGGGAACTTTTGGTCATCATGATGGAACCCTATGATTTCATATTGGGTATAGATTGTTTTTCCATGGTTTGAGACCATATTTACTTTCACCAAAGAAGAATTAGATTCCTATGCACTAATGGGATGAGATTCCATTTTTCTAGAGAGAGATATCTCATGGTAGGGCAAGTGGGTTAAGTGACCAGGAGCCAGTAGCCCACCACCCATCAGCTAGTGAGTATAACCCTTGGTGTAGAAGGCTTTTAAAGAATCCGGGTTCATTTAGTTGAGGATGATTACATAGACTTATTCCTTGAAGACGTTTTTGGACTACCTATGAGGTGGGAGATAGAGTTTTGTATAGACTTACATCCTGGCACTACTCTGATATCTTCTGTGTCATATCAGTTGGCACCTACTGAGCTCTGAGAGCTATGGTTTTAGTTAGAGGAACATTGATATAAGGGTTTCATCAAACCCAATTTGTCCCCCTGGGACACTATAGTGTTTCTCGTGAAAAATGCAAATGGGAGATTATAGGATTGCATGAATTATCATCACCTAAACCAAAAAATGATAAAGAACAAGTTTCCCTTGCCAATAATCAGTGACCTATTTAACTAGTTTTAAGGTGTGAGATGGTTCTCAATGATCAATCTTAGGTCATAATACCACCAGTTGATGGTTCGCAAGGATGGTGTTCCAAAGTTGGCATTCTGATGTCGCTGTGGGAATTATGATTTCCTTATGATGCAAGAGACTTGGGGCTGGATACATGATGTTGGATACACAAAGTTGTGAATCTTGATACAAGATACACTGAGTTTCTGTGTCATGAGTCTGAATACATGAGGTTCACTTTTTGTTGAATTTCATTTATGAGCATGGTTTAGTTTTGGACATAACAATGATTGATGTAGTGCATTCTTGTGAGCCACCCAAGAATGTGTCGGATGTGCAGATCTTTCTTAGCTTATTAGGGTACTATAGTATGTTTGGGGAAGACTTATCTAAAATCATATACCCTTTGACTACCTTGACATGGAAAGGGAATCTGTATACCTGTTCTGAATAGTGCCAGAGAGCCTTTGAAGATTTGAGGTAGAGGCTAACGAGTCCACCATTATTGAGACTACCAAAGGTTTATATGGAGTTTGTAGTGTATTGTGATGCCTTAGGAGTTGGGCTTGGATGCGTGTTGATGTAGCGATAGGTAGTTATCGCGTATGGGTCGAGGTATTTGAGACCCTACAAGAAGAACTACTCAAATCATGACCTAGATCTAGTAGTGGTAGTCTTCTCCCTGGGCATGTGGAGGAACTACCTTGTGGGGGAGCACTTTAAATTTTACTCAAACCATCATACCCTCATGTATGTCTTCATACAGAGAGACTTAAACCTATGGAAACATTACTGGTTTGATTTCATACAGGATTATGACTTCGAGATACTTTATATAATAGGTAAGGGTAATATGGTAACAGAATCCCTTTTTAGGAATTCATAGGCTCTCTTGGTGTAGGAGGATTCAGAGCAATTTTCCTCCTTTTAGCTAACTGGCCTCCCCCATATTTACCCATGTTTTAAGGGCTAAGTGGTTGTTTGTAGTGTAGCTTGGGTTATCGAATCCTTAGAGACCTGAGAAGAAACCTATAGACATGTACATTATATGGATTTTATTTGGATATGAAGTGGCCAACATTGTGTTGATTTTAGATGGGTTTAAAATAGAGTAAACAGATTTATGCGTTTTCAATTTATGAGAAAGGGTTTATTCTAGGTTATTAAAAGGGATGGATTGGATGAAATTCTTTTTTTTAACAATTTCAATTTCATTAACTCAAGAAGGATTCATTCAATGAATTAAAACTAACCTTGTTACTAACTATTTAAACACCTTCACAAACACATGCTAATCACCTATACACTTGTAGGATCATTTTCATGATAACGTCAAGGTAAAGGATCTTATTAGCACATAAAAGTGGGTGATTAAATTTAATAAGGAAGAGAAATAGTGAAAATCATTGAATAAAAAAACTCAAATAAAATAAATTAATAAACATTTCCCCTTGATACTCCCTTGGATCAACTCATAAAAGAGTTATCCCTCCATTGATGACACATTCTCAACGGAAGCAGGATGTAGACTTATAAGGGTGGAATTGAAGAAGTAAAAACAAAAAAAAATAATGATCACTCCACCATTGTGATAAATTTCACAGGGTTTGGGGTGAATCAATTCACACCTTTAGAAAATGGCATCAACTTGATATGTAAAATAACATAATAAGAGTAAAGGAAGAACTTTTATTAAGAAACTAAGGTGAATTGAACAACTTACTTGAGAAAAAATGTGATTACAAACACAAATCAGCAGCATAACATTACAATGAAACCAAGCACAAAATATGATCAAATTCTTCACCACAACTACCTTAAATAGTAATGTTTTAAGCCTTGGGATGATCCACTAACAATGGAAGTCACCTTAATTAATGGTGGTGGGCCTAGTGTGTGGAAAGTTAAGGTAGAGTGGACTTTTCCACCCTTGACAAACAATCTAATCCAACTTGCATCCACTAAACAGAGGCACCCAAATGAGCTTCTAGATGCCCAAATTTCAGTGGTCTATAAAAGACAGAAACTAAGATACAAATGTCCCCTGATGTTTTGCAAACTTTTATCCAAAATAGATATTTGGTTTGTGAGATATGTGTAAAATGGTGGGCTGTTTTTCTAGGCTGCATAATCTATCCAAGAATACTATCTTCAACTTGGACCACATGAAACTCCCTTTAACACTCCGAATTAGATCTTTTAACTATTTTATGAAATGTTTCCCTTTATTTCATCCATCTTCAATTCAATTTTCATAATTATTTGGCTTGGATATTGGCCACTATAGTCTCTTTATTGGGTTTTTTTCTAGTTTACTTTTCCCAGAATGTGTTGGCATGAAAGCTCACTTTGGTAATCTTCCAATTTGAATTTATAAGTGATCCAAAATAATTAATTGTTCCTTATATCATGGGAGATCTGAAAAAAATATGAAAATAAAATCAGTACCATTTTTTGTTTTATGAGGTATTCAAATATGTACCAAGTAATAGTGCACTTTAACAAATAATTACAATCATAATGTGAAATAATGTTCAAATTATAAAATTCACTAAAATGGTTTTTATGAATAATGAATCACATGGATATTATAATATAAAAAATTAATATTATCCACTTTTAGTGGTTCATCACTGACTCTAGTAGAGCAGGAGGATACATATTTTCTGTAGTCGATGGTGTCAACTCCTTTGATTCTCAAGCATGTGAGAGAGTCTCATCTAAGAGATATTGATTGTGAGGTCCTAAGTGATCAGATATCCACAAGTTACACACAATATGGATATTATAAAGGAGTGAATCACTTCATCTTAATATAGGGTAGAACAATGGTTCCCCTCATGATACGAAAGGAGGTGATGCAAGAGTTCTACACTTATCTCCTAGCTATATATCCCAGTGTGTGGAAGATGTACTGAGACCTTTGGTCACATTTTTGGTGGTATGGAATGAGATGTGGCATAGCTGAGTTCGTCTCTTGATAAATCATATATCAGCAGTTAAAGGATGAGCACAATGATTTGAAAGGTTTTTTGTAGCCCCAAGAGATCTTGAAGTATAAATGGGATGGCATATCCATGGACTTTGTGATAGGGATTACGCGGATAGTGAATGGCGATGATAAAATCTGGGTGATAGTTGAATGACTCATGAAGTAGAAACACTTCCTTTCTATTAGGGGGTATAGTTTAGAAGAGAGTTTGGGAAGATTTATGAATGGTATATTGTTCTCCTTTATGGGGTTCCCTTGACGATTGTCTATGATCGGGACTCGTAGTTCACATCATGATTAAGGAGAGCCATGTGTGAGGTATTCTGGACCTCGATAAGGATTAGTACAGCCTTTCACCCAAATTATTATAGGAATATTGAGCACAATATCCAAGTGTTAGAGAATATGCTGAGGTCTTGTGTGTTAGACTTTGGTCAGAGCTGGGAGGATCAATTTACTTTGGTAGAGTTCGTGTACAACAACAACTACCACTCTACTATTGGCATGGAACCTTTTGAGTCTCTATACTAGAGACCCTACAGGTCACCCTTTTGATAGATAGAGATCGATGAGACATCTCTTGTGGGTTTAGAGATAGTGTAGGTGACATTAAAGAACGTCAATTTTATCCATGAATAGATGAGGATAGCCCGGAGCAGACAAAAATCTTTCATAGATCACCTTCATAGGACCTTGGAGTATGAGCAGGGAGACCATATTTTCTTTTGAGTCTCCCTGTGATGAGGATTTCAGAGGTTTGGTCGGGGAGGTAAGCTATCACAGAGGTTCATTGCGTCATTTGAGATCATGCAGAGGGTTGGATAGGTCTCCTACCACCTCACACTACCCCCACTACTGGAGTAGGTACACGACATCTTCCATGTCTCACAACTGAGGTGATACGTGCATGATCCCACAAACGTCATTGAATGGGGTAGGGTTTACATTGATGATGGAGCCACCTTTGCGGAGCACCTGGTGTTGATCGAGGATTAGCAGTAGAGGATCCTATGTAGACAGACCATCGCTTTGGTTCACATGTTTTGGCAACATATGAATGTGTTGGAATGTTCCTAGGAGCAGGAGATCCAAGTGTTGGCTCAGTGTCCCAAGTTTGTTTAGATTTTTTTTCAAGGATGAAAATATTGAAGGATGGAATTACATATAGACCTAGTTTTTTCCTTGTATGATATTGAAATATTTATATATATATTTCCAGAGCTACAAGAATAGGCGGTGTGTGATTCTGAGGCCCGGTGTGCCTGGAATTAATTTTATAAAAATATTAAATATATTTTATATTGAACACATGGATTCCTTTAAAGAAAATGCTATAAGTCTTAAATGGTATCTCATATCAGAAATTACATACCACAGTTGAGTTCTAAATGCGGTGTTTACCCTAGGAATAACCTTAAATGGGTTAGTGTGGGATGTTTGGACACCCCCCCCCCCCACTCGTCAGCAGTACATTAACTGGATTTATTAAATTATTTAATTGAATAAATAATTCATTTAACCTAAAAATGATTATTAATATATAATTATTTTATTTTGTCCAAGGTTGGTCTCACAACCCTAGAATTTTCGGTGATCTCTCTCTTCCTCCTTCCGTTGGTGAATTGAATCCAACGATGACGAAAAACTAGATTAAATTAGATCAAGATATAGTGAACACAACAATCTTTCTTCCTTGTTGGTGGACATGTTATTTATCAATTATTGATACATAAACCAGATAGGACTCGTCATTTGGTTATTTATGTCATTTAATTAAAATTATTGAGTAGATCGATCATTGTTCTTAGATATGTGCCCTGCGTACAGCCTTTTCATGTTCCCAGGTACTAAAATTAAAATATTTCTTTTTTTTATTACACTAGATCTCTATACTTGATCATTTCCCAAGAACTCTTGGTTGACGATTTTTAAACCATTGATCTTGTGCTTTTCTCCCTTACTACTTCACATCTCTTCACTATTTAGACCCTTGGGTCCTTGTTCGACAATTACTGGGAGGTACCAAGCCCGATCGGACCCCTAGAACCATGAAAAATCATTGAAATGAGCATGAAATGATGAAATGAATAATGATCTAGGATCATTTTAGGGAAATTATGGTCATTTTGGTGAACGGTGAACAAATCGTTGTTCAATGAAGGCTTGGAGACATGAAAAACGAATGAAGGAACCCCCAATGATGAACGAGTCCATTTTCAGATGAGAGATTGTCGAAATCCAAGAACCACGGCCATATCTGCTCATCCTAGATGGATTCAAGGAGATATCTAAGGCAGAATGTCTTGATTCGATCCGTAAGGATCAAATATGAATTTCTACGGAAAACCCGACTACACATCGTGTAGTAGGATGAATGCACTGCATGTAGCCCCACTAAGTGTGGTGGATAGGGTTTTGGGAAGATATGATGATGGCACAATTTGTATCCCTACCCACATGTTTTGTACCCATTTCTTGGATGGAAAACCCAAGTGACGGATCACATGGACAGGAAGTCGTGTCAAAAAGCATGGACACTGGGTCCAGTACATGGACACGACCAGTAGGACATGGCCATGTCCTAGTTATCCTAGACATGGTGTGCAGTCCACTAACATGGCATGTCCTACTACATGGTATGGAGCTATGTGCTGACCAGGGACACAGACAGGTGGTGGAAAGGGACCACACATTGTGTGATCCCCCTTACACTCTATGTCCACTAAGTTCCTTTTCAAGAACTTTGACCTTCCACATCTTCTGCATTTGAACATGGATTTTGGCTTGTGGGTAGCCTATCCTCAACATTTCCACATATAATGTGATGGTTCCCTCTATGTAGGATTTCGATATATGATGTAAAATTTCCCTATTATAATGCTCTGAGGCGACTCCTGATGACTGTAATAATCAAGTAGAATCACCAAATACTTTTCGAGAAGCACCCTCCAGTAGGGTTGGGCATGGGAGTTCCTTGATACTTTCTATGTGGAACCCCCTATCAGATAGGGTGTGGGTACTTGGTTACCAGAGTGAAACCCACCTGTAGAACCAGGGTGCGGGTCCTTGACCATTAGAGTGGAACCCCTAATCACCATGGGTATGGGTCCTCTACAGATACCTTCTGAGTGGAACCCCCTGACGTACTAGGGTGTGGGTCCTTGATGATTAGAGTGGAACCCCTGTGTCAAATCAGGGCGCGGGTCCTTGACCACTAGTGTAGAACCCCCATCGGCATGGGTATGGGTCCTCTATATACTAAGTGAAACCACCCTATCAGCATAGGTCATGGGTCTTCACGACACCATAGTGGAACCCCTATTGTCTTGGGTGTGGATCCTCTATAGATACTTAGAGAGTGGACCCCCCCCCCCCAACACACTTGGGTGCGAGTCCCCTACTACAATTTTTCTCCCCCTCAACTATGTGTCATAGTGATGAGGCATGGTTTGACTTGTGTGGTTACTTCTGGGTGAACATGTTATATTTTGGGCATAATTGATGGAATTTTGGAACTGTTGGATACTCTACTTCTTAAGATGATTTGTGATATAGGGATCCCCTACTCTCTCATTTGGAGTTCATTGAATTCAGCATATAAATTTCTTCTTCTGGATCAACACCTTAGACTTGATTACTCTCTTTTTAACTGAGGTGAAGATGCATGGGGTATGCCACATTCTTTATGTGTCTATATTCTTATGGTTGGATGAGTCTACTCTCCTATTATAGGTAGCGAAGACTCAAAGGGTAGTTCATCTAATCACTGTATTTAGTCTATTGTGTTTGGAAGAGATTACTTTCGCTCATTGTTGGGTTGAACTATACTCTTTGACTATAACTTTCATATACTATCTTCTTAATTCATATTTTATCTCTTACTGATCCCCGTTCAGATTTTTGGGGGTTCTACTAAGTATATATATACTCTCCCCTACATGGGATTCACCCACACATGTTTTGTCTTTTGCAGAGGACGGACAGGTCGATCATGACTTCATGGGATCTTAGGGATATTGGGTGCTCTAGACTGCGTATGATGGTCATATCATGAGATTCATGAGCTAGGTTCTCTAAAAATTTACTTTTACAATTATTTTAGATTGAGACATATTTCTTGTTTAACATGTTTTTTCTCTTTTCTTTTCAATCTGTACTACCATAGTTTTGTTCTCTCTAGAGGTTTTCATGCATTCTTTCTTTATTTTATAGTAGTGTTTCATATTTTACTCTTTACCTATATCATTTTCTATTATTTTGGTTGTGTTTGTGTGTATAGGTATTTAGGAAAAGTTTTCCTAGAGTTAGTTATGCCTTCAGTGTTGTTCAATATCCCCTAGCATATGCAGGCAGGTTTGGGATTGTTTCAACTTGAGCCCCAGCTTGGGTCAAGGAAATTTATTTGTTCTATTCCCTAAGTATAATAAGTTAATATTTAAAAAAACGTAATTTGTACATTTCTAACTTTGTCTCAGATCTTGATTTTTATGATATTGACTTCTTCTTTCCAATCATTAGTCTGATCTCTGAATTCTTCTAGAAACATCACTCTACTAGTCATATATTTGATAAATAATCAAAATAATTTACTGAGTCTACCATCAACATTTTAATTTCTTGAATATGATCATCATGAGACTGAATATCCGTGTCACCTTCATTGGATTATTTCACCATTGAATTACAAGTCTAAGAACATTCTTGTATTTTCTTCATTTCTTCCTCGATACTATCACAGATTCATTCAACACTTTTATTGAGTCTAATTTCTAAGTAAATATTTTCTTGGATAAGATATATTTTTTCATCAAGTCTTGGAAAATAAGGGATAATACCTTCCAGTCTTTTCAAAGATTTAATAATGTAGTCAAAACCCTTTTGGGTAATTATTCTAGTATATTCTGATAGCTTTGGATTGGGATGAGGATGCTTTGTCTGACTGGTGCCAACATCATCTATCTTTCCATTCTTCTTATCCACATCTAATACTAATTTATCATCTTTTTCATCTTTCTATGAAACCACTATATCATCATTTATCTCCATGATCTCAATATCATTGGTGTCATCTTTTTTAGAAGGTTAATCTTTCAATTTTTATCTTCCTGATCTATATTATATGACCAATCTACTTCTTATGCTAATGAGGATTCTACCTCACAGTTTTCTGACTTCTCATCTTTGTTATGTTTTGAGGGAAAACATGAGGATTATGTTGATTATGATGAATGTAATTGTATTACCCATAATATAATTTAAATAGTGTTACTTTGAAACCATTTTAAAATAAAATTTATCAGTATAAATTCATGGAACAAAAATATAGTTTTCAATAAAAATCATTATTTTTCACCATTCACTAGAAAATCAATATTTTCCTAACCACCCTAAGATAATTATGAAATGATGATTTCAAAAATGATATACATTTCAACAAATGTAATTTATAAAAGTTTCATAAATTAATTATAATATTGAATCTAAAAAATTAATAAAACCCATTTATGAAGAAATGTATTTTTGATGAATAATATAAAAATACTAAAAAATGAGTTCTTAATTTTTAAGAATTAATTAATAAATTTTTTTGAGTAAGAACTTTATATATATTTTATAATTGAGTTAATCCTATTCATACCCTTTAATTCTACAGTTGGGAAATAACTGTAAAATAATAATATTTCAATAGTACATAATAGTTTGTTTAAACTCAATCTTAGGTGTAAATAAAGCTATCAAAGAAATAAATTTATTTATATAGAATTATATCATAAAATATTGATTCTTTATAATTATTTTCATTGTCACATTGTATAAATCTCTGTAAAAAAATGTGTCCTCATATAGAAGGGGGGGGGGAGAGAATGAGCAGGATTCCTTATACATCAGTGATAGGATTTATCACGTACATCATGTTATATACATGGATTGATGTTTCCTACACCTTGATCATTTTAATGACCAGAAAATTAATTAATATAATAAATCATATTTTATATTGTCTATTTTATTATGAGCACACAAAAAGACTAAGACATTTCATAAGAGCATTACGCATCATGCGTAAATATGGACTGGTACAACTAGGAATGGTAAAGGGATATAGACTTGGAAGAATATTACATTCACTAAAACCAACTCCATAGACTTGAATTCTCCCAATAAGGTCACCCATGCCGTAAATATCATAAAAATAAATAGAATCATTATGAAAACAATTGACAGTATCAATGGATGTGTAAAAACCTTTGTAAGTGAAGTAGTGAATGATGAAGAAGAAATGGTGTTGTATTTATAGGGAAATATGGTCATTTAGCATGAGTAACATTGGTCAATATGGCCAATGGAAATTAGGACCATTAATCAATAATATGGTTGGTTATTATTATTGTTGGTTATGTAGACACATTTAAGTGATCATCAAGATTATTTAATTAAGTAATCAAAATTGTATATTTTGCAAAAAATATGTTTTATGGTAATTTTATAATTTTTAAATAAAAATTATTTTCATCAAATAATCTTATAAAAACTTTTTAAATGACCATATATTTTAATTAAGTCCTAAGTAATTTTATAACGGCCCGACAGTTTACTATGTCATAAAAACTATTAATTTTCAACAAATAAGGATTTTTTATCTAAAAGTTTAAATTCTAATATTTATATAATTATTTTCATAAAATAAATATAATTTTTTATTCATTTCATTGAAATTATCTTAGTTTAATTTATAGTAATTTTATAAAAAAATTAGATTTTTGGGTTAAAAAGTGAAAATGTCATTTTTGAGGAAATATAATAATTCTTCTGGTATAATTCAGATATGATCGTGATTTTAAATTTTTTTATCCTTATTCTTGATCAAAATTTATTTAAGGAATAACATAATACATAATTCCTTGCATTTATAAACACGTTCATAGAATTTTAAAAACTACAATTTTATCTTTTCTAAAAATACTATTTTTATGAGTTATGTGTATCATTATTCAAAATGAAAACATTAAATGGATCATTGATGTTTGGAATATCCTTAAAAAAAATTAGAAAATTATTTATTAACAAAATTATTTTAAATTAATCCAACCCAAAATTAGTTAACTTTAAATACAAAATAATCATTATTTAATCGCATAAAATCACCCCTCCTCATGTATAAATATCCCTCATTCCCTCCTACCTCTCCACACCAAAGACATTGAGCATGAGTAATATCTCAATTCCCATATCAATAGTCTCTCCAATTTGGTCATAAGGTTCTAATGAGTCTCTATTTTTCTTTTAGAAGTGTCCTCTCAAGGTAAGGTATTTATTCCACTTTTTCAATTAAAGTATTTATTTCTTATAAGTATTTTGATTCACAGTTTATTATATTGTGGATTATTTATAAATACCACCATTATTTTATATATGATGTTTTTTAATGATAGTTTTATTTTCCCTATCATTAAACCCATTCCAATACTCTTTTTGTATACTTGTTGTGCTACCATAATAAACAGTTAGTTTTCCAAGAAATATTACCAATCCATGAATATCAAACCCTATTTTCATTGAAGGGTGTTCATTATAATGTATATTTAAACTATTTATTGGAGAAATATATTTATGAAACCCAAATTCCCTAATATTAGGTTATAAATGATATGAAATTATGATTTTTTATCAATGTGGAACACATAATACTAGACATATGAATGGGGCACCCTGATAGTGCTCCAATGCATTGGGTAAAGAATTTATCTCTAGAGATGAAATGTTCATGATACCTTAGAAGCATGCCTTTGAAATGTTTTTTTATACCTTGGTCAAAACCCTTAGTAATATGTTTTACAAAACCTTATTAATAAGTTACATTGATATGTTTATAAATGTCTCAATGTTTATGTTATCACTACATTTTTTTATTATTCCCCATTTTATTATGTTCATGTACTTACGTTATGCCTCATATTCTTTTGTACATGTTCTTATGTTATACTTCTTTTCTTTCCTGTAATTTCCTATTACATTTTTTATTCCTTAATGGGATTTATGTTCACCCATTTCATTTGATAAATTCCCCCAAGGAATCCTAAGCAGTGAGATGATCTAAGATGTGAAAATAAGGTAGCCATTCAATAGGATTTTAAATTTGTTTATGTTTCTTTATTATAACATGTATGTTATGTACTATGTACCTAGTTTCAGAGACACTAAATCTAAAAAAATACTTCGAAGTTATTAATGAAATATTTATTTAAGGAATTATGTTAAAATGTGGGTCACCATAAGCATCATAGGAATATATCAAGTAGAGCTATGGGAGCCACATTAGATGGATGTAAATTATACGATCAATTCCTTCCTTTCCTTTTACTTTTTTGGTTTTGGTGTTGGAGTTACTTGGATGAATCCTAGATAGGTCCTAGAGTATTTTGGTGGTTAAGTCCAAGAATTAGGGTGAATACCAAATGTGTAAATCATACACACCATGTATGTGTGGTTCATGTCTTGTGAAGGCTGGTTCACGGGGTGTTACATGATGTGTAGATTTTTGGTGTTGAATAATAAAAGGGTGATGGATTTTCAATGAAAAAAGAACCTTGAAATTTATATGATGTTTAAATGGATTACACCCCATTTAATTATCTTATAAAGTTTATTTTAAAGTTTATAGTTCTTGGGTTTTTTTCAAACCCTATGCTTTCTCTCATTCCAGGCAGCCAGTGTCTCCCCTTTCAGATGTTTTCATATTCATTTTGATAGGGATTGGTTACAAGTATCTCATCTTCAATATCTGGTTGATATGTGGTTCCTAATGGTGGAGTTTTGGGTTGTAATCATTATTCTTTTCCTTATGGTGTGCAATGAGCTGACAAATTTTCTTTGAGGTGTAGAATCTCTCATTTTTATTTATTGTGTATCATGAGGGAGGTTTTACTTTTTATTATCTATGGGTTATGGTTTTTTTTCTTACTAAAAGATAAATAATTTTTGAAATTTAAATTAGGGGGAAAGGTTGATTTCTTCACATGTTTTACATCTTTTTTATTACTATTATGTTGTGGATTGTATGAGCTTGATACCCTACAAAAAATTGTGGTCGTTGGGGGATTTTTTGGTGATGGATGATATGCATTTTGATTATTGTGAATTTTGTTTTTTTCTTGATAAGGTAATTTCCTAGGTGTAGCCTTTACAAACCCTCCACACCAGGAAACCCCCCTCCCCATGAAGGGATCACTCTGGAGAGAGTCCCAACCGGGAAGAAGCAATTGCTAGCCAAGATGGCAGAGGATCCTGGAGGGTGACTACATGAGCAATGATTGTTGTGAATGTTCTAATTATTATGATATCACCCAAATATGGAAAAGGTTTCTGTGGTATTAGGTTAGGTGTGATAACATCCCTAAAATAAAGTGTAATGTGATAAAATCCCATTTTTAAATATGTAAAATGATCTTGATGTGTTGTGATGTGTGTTCACACTTATGGGACTACGATGTCTAGTTTATGTGTGGTTGGGGAATGTGGGGTTGGTGGTTTGTTTATCAACTATTTTGGTTTTTTTGAGGTGGTTTTTTTGGATTTAAATTTTAGTTAGTGAGGTGTCTTGGTTGGCCATGATTTTTGGGCAGTGAGGTGGTGGTTTATTTGTTCTACATACCCGAGTAGTGATGGAATAAATAATTGGTTAATAATTTTTGAAATTACATGGGTTGGTTTGGTTAATGAGATGGAAATGGAAAATGAATAAATGTATGATGAGTTGTGTGGTTTAATGTTATTGATGATAAATAATGAAATTAATTGGTTGGATAATGGGAATTGGTTGGCAATGTTAAATGGGATTTTTTGGATTGTTGTGTGGTGTTGTGAATTTAAAGGTTGCATGAAAAGTGATGTTGTTGTATATTGTTTATCATTTTGTTTTGAAATCATAGGTCGGTCTTGTGTGTGGGTATATTTATATAATTGTATATTATTTTTTATTTCTATATACATCCCACCCATTCCTAGCACTATGTTTCGACGCCCGCATAGTCACATGGAGGGTGTTATTCCCAACATCCGATGAGGAGGATGGATGGTTGGGTACCTAATATTTCCCACTTTAAATTCCAGAAAAGGAAGGTATTTAACATTATATTATGGATGGAGGTTTTTTAGTTCATTATATGGTGGTTGTGATAGCCCATTTGTTTTAGGGTGAATGTGATAGTACAGGTGTTTTCAGGTGAGATATGACTATGATTGTGGGGAGGCTTCTAGGGGTTATGCATGGTAGAAGTATAGAATGAGGTTGATTTCCTACATGTTGATGATACTCTAATACTCTATTAATTTAAGTGGTTGTGTTGTGGCCCAAGTTTTTTTAGGTGAGGTGTGATGTGGTCTTTTTTGTGGGGTGGTGAGGTTAGGTGTCTTTGGGTGAGGTGTGTTCTGATCATGATTTCAGGGAGATGAGGTATATGGAAGAGATGTGAAAACTAGGACATATTATGTTGGGGTGTGAGAGAATAATACCAATGGGAAAGCAGCATGGGGTACCCTTATCAATGTGATTATTATAATATTATATGAATTGGCTTGTGTTATTTGGTGAGTGTACCTTGATGATGTTGGATGGGATAGTTAACTTGTTTAGGTATGTTAGTTCTACTATTTTCTCATGGGTGAATTAGTATACTCTTTTCACATGTGCGCGAGAGAATTTGGGTTTCCTATGGAGTATACTTTTTCTCACCCTACATATATAAACTATTTTCAGGTTACTGGGAAGATCACATGGACCAAGCTAGACATTGATAGCTCGAACCTCTAGATAGATGTTATATCGATGCCTTATCATTTATTTTGGGTATTTACTTTGGAGACTTTTATCTATATCAATTTTATTTATACATTAATGTGGGATAGTTTTGGTTTCTTTTATATTATGTCATGATGTTGTTTTTGGATGGTTTATCTTATCTCTCGATCCAATTTACATTATAGAGGGAAATACATCCCATTCATTAGATTTTTATACGCTAAATTCTAGTCGCCACCCCTAGGCCTACTAGAGGTTTAAAATGATGGGTCATTATCTCTCTCCCCTCATCTCAGTATCTTTGGTGGGAGGGATCATGAAAGAGTGGTATCGGAGAACGAGAGATAAGGTTTAGCTTGTTCGTGAGATGTTAAAAGGAGTGTAGGACCAAAAAAAATCAAATGTCAATCATAAGAGGAGACCCTTGGAGGTCAAGTTTGGGGTCCATGTGTTCTTTAATGTTTCCCATCAATGTGGTAATTAGAGGTTTGGAAGGATAGTAATCTTTCTCCCTAGTTTTTTTCCCCTTTTAGGTGTTGGGGTGAGTTGGTGAGGTGTCGTATCGGTTGGCGTTACCACCATGGATGGAGATAATCCATGATGTCTTCCACATATCACTGCTTTGTTGGTATCTTCAGGATGAATCCCATGTCATTTACTAAGGAGAGTTGGATATCGAGTGTGACGCAACATTTGTGGAGTTCCCTCTAGAGAACCAGGATCGCCAAGATAAGGCATTGTGTGGACGGACCATTCCTTTGGTTTGTGTGTTGTGGAGGAATGGTGGCCTTTAAGAGAGTATTTGGAGTGAGAGAGGCAGATACTTTCCTATTATGATGTTTGAGACCTTAATGTTTTATCTGATATGATTTTTTCCATTGTTTATGATGTATGATGTGTGATAAAATCCTAAAATATGAAAAGGGGAGGACCTGATTCCTAATTAATATGTGTTAACTGTGATGTGATTAAACTCATGTAGGTGAGTCTGTGCCGCCCAGAGTGGATAGTATCTTGACATTGAAGATGAAATTTTAGGATCCATGTGTTCGATAAGGTGTGGTTCATTGGTTGTAGTGGTTGTCGGTTTAGACTATGTAGAGGTTTGATGGTTGTGGTGAAGTGGTTGAATGAGAGGAGGTTGTTGAGGATATATAGTGAGGAGGTTGTGTGATATTTCCTATAGTCATTTGAGTTGGTGTGTTTTTCTAGTGGTATCATTGAGATATGATGAGATCCTTGAGAGGTATCTCGTAGGGTGGTTATTCGGACACCCTATCCTTATAGGATTGGTTTTGGATTATCGAAGGCAAAAATCATTTGGGAGGTATCTAATGTAATGTTCGGTGTCTTCCTGGTCTATTACTTTTCTGGTTTTGGTGTTGGAGGTTCTTGGATGAGGCCTATAGTAGGCCTGGGGGAGTTTGGATATTAAATCTTAGGAGTAGGGTGAATAAATGACGTGTAAAGATTAAACGTTGTGTATGTGTGGTTCATGGCCTATGAAGGCAGGTTCACAATGTGATACATGATGTGTATATTTTTTGTGTTAAATAATAATAAGGGGATTTTTTTAGTATAAACTGAACCCTTGAATTTAAACGACATGTAAATGGATTGCACGCCATGTAATTATCCTGTGCAACATGTTTTAAAGGTTACAGTGCTCAGGTTTTTTCCAAACCCTAAGATCTCTCTCATTCCAGGATTCCAGTGAATCCCCATTAAAGGTTCTTTATGTTCCTTTCAATAGGGATTTGTTCATTTATATTATTTTTCGATCAGTGGTTTATCTGTGGTTCATCTTGGTGTGGTTTTGGGTTGATGGTGTTTTTATTTTTCCTATAATGTGTCGTGAATCAATAAGGATTATTTGACGTCAGGTATCCCTCTTTTCTCTTTATTGTATTTCATGTGGGAGGTCTTTACTTTTATTTATCTATGATTTATCACTGTGTTGGATTAATCAAAGATAATGAATTGGTTAAATTTAAATTTAGGGGATAAGGTGTAATGTTTCGTGTAGTTTTACAGCTTTGTTATGATTGTGATATTGTGGATTGTATAGGCTTGATGATCCTTTGAAAATTGTGTCCATTGGGGGATTTTTTACATTGGATTATATGTGTTGTGATTATTTTGACTGATGTTATTTTTGTGATATCACGCAAATATTGAAATTGTCTAACCACTCTAATAAAATGGTTTCTCCATGATTATGGTTTGTGTGATAACACATCTAAAATAAAGTGGAATGTGATAAAATCCCCATTGTAAATATGTAAAATGATCTTGATTTGTTATGATGTGTGGACACGCTTGTGCGGCGGTGATGTTCGGTTGATATTTAGTTGGGGAATGTGGGGATAGTGGTTTTTTGGAAATACATTTGGGGTAGTGAGGTGGTTTTTTTGCCATGATTTTTGGGTAGATATGTGGTTTTTTTGTTCTACTTTTGGGGCGGCGAGGTGGTGGTTGTTTTGTGCTAGATACCTAGGTAATGATGGAATAAATAATAGTATTATATTGTTTTAAGTGACATGGTTTAGTTTGGTTAATGGGATGGAAATGGGTAATGAATAAATAAATAATGGGTTGTGAGGTTAAATGTGGTTGATGCTAAATAATGAAATGAATTGGATGGTAATGATAATTGGTTGGAAATGTGAAATGGGGTTTTTGGATTGTTGTGTGGTGTTATGTCTTTATAGGTGGTACTAAAAGTGATGATTTTGTGAGTTGGATATTTTTTGGTTGTGAACCCATAGGTTGGTATTTTATGTGGATATATGTATGTACTTTTATAATATTTATGATTTCTATACGCACCATACCCATGTCAAGCACTATGTGCAGACACCCACATAGTCACATGGGGGTTTTTTCCCCGACATCCAGGGAGGAGAACGAATAGTGAGGTACCTAATCTTTCCCACTCTCTCTTCTAGGAGAGGTAGGTATTTCATAGGTTTTGATGGTCGGAGGTCTTTTAATGCATTAGATGGTGGTTGTAATGGCCTAGGTTTTTTGGGAGATATGTGATAGCCCATTTATTTTCAGGTGAGATATGACTGTACTTGTGGGGCAGGTTCTGGTGGGGGTCTTTCATCATAGGAGGAGGGCATGAGTTTGATATCTTATATGTTCATGATACCCTACTACTTTGCCTATGTAAGTGGTTTTGTTGTGCCCCAGGTATTTTTGGGTGAGTTATGATGTGTTCATTCTTATGGGGTAGTGAGCCCATGTGTCTTAAGGCGAGATGTGTTGTGACCATGCTTGTGGGGAGGTGTGGTATATAGAAGGGATGCGAGTTCCATGGTGTATGATGTTGGGGTGTGAGAGTGGGATACTAATAGAAAATCATTGTGGAGTACCCTTATTGATGTGATTCTTATTATATTATATTACTTTTCTTTCTTTATTTGGTGAGTGTGTCTTGGTGAGGTTAGGGTGGATGGTGGACTTGTTTAGGTGTGGTTGGTTCTACTATTTTCTCATTGGTGAATTAGTGTACTCTTTTCACATGTGCATGAGGGACTTTGGTTTTCTTACCAAGTATACTTGTATATTGACCATGTGTATATAAAATGTTTTTAGGTTTTCAAGACGATTACGTGGACCGTGTTGGAAATTACTAGCTTAGACATTTGTATTATTGTTGTGTCACTACCTTGGAATTTCTTTTGGTTATTTACTTTGGATACTTTAATCTATATTAGTTTTTTATACATACATGTGGGATGGTTTTGGTTTGTCTATATTATTACATGGTGTTGTTTGTGGATTATTTATCTTATCTTATGATACTATTTATAGTATATAGGTTAATGGATCTCATACATAATATTTGTATAACCTTGGTGATAGTTTCCAACCCAAAGCCTAATGGATGTGGGACTCGTGGGTCATTATCTCTCTCCCCACATTGTGGTATATTTGGAGGGAGGGGAATAACATAAATACTATCCAAAAGTATTTGAGGTGTACTAAGGATATGATTCATTTTTACAAAGAAGATGAGGAACAATTCATTAGGGGATACACATATGCTAGTTTCCAGACATACTAGAATGAACTGAAATCATAGTCATGATATGTTTTTTTCCTTAATGAAGGATCTCTGAGATGGAAGAGTTTTATGAAGCCAGTGGTCATTAAACCTATAGTAGAGTATGAGTATACTATATATTATAATGTAGCTAAAAAGTAGTTTGGATACACAATTATATATAAGATATTGATGTGGTGTATAATAGTAAAGATGTTATCACACTGTATTGGGATAATACTACAGTGGTTATTCTAGTCGAGGTGTTGAGGTCACATCAATGAAGGAAACATATACATCAAAAGTGTCATCTATTGAGGGAGTTTTATCATAGATGATAGGTAAAAGTAAGAACATTTTTTATAGAATAGAATGTGGTGGGGTTGTTGACTAAATTCTTGTCTTAGTTGGAGAATGAATATCATGTTAGAGCTAGAAGACTACAAGTTGTCATTAGTTGGTTGTAGTGAAAGTGGGAGTCTATACGAGTTGTTTCCATAGAACCAACTAATATTACACTTTTGATGACCTATATATTAAATTTACATAATATTAATAAATATATTATCACATTATGAGTGGTCCTTCACATAACATTGATGTGATAATGTTCTTAATTTATTTTTCACATCGAAAGGTTATATTAATTATCCACTTTAATGAAAACCTTGAAGTGCTATAATAATATTCCTAAAGATATATCCCATGTTCTAGATGATATATTTTTTATGGGACACAAATGATGTTTTGACTATCAGGTGTTGGATGCTATTAAATCGATGAGTCTTCTTCTCATGAAGTTTAATCTCACTGAAGGGGGGTTATAAAGGTAGACCCACCAATAGAAATTCCATTTTTTAAATGTTTCATTGGATATTAATATATGAATATGTGTGTATGTGTTATTAGAATTGATATTTTTATTAATGTATATCATAAATCAGGTAATTTGATATAATTTTGCAAACCATAATGACATATACCCATGGTGAAGTAGGATATATTGGGTGCATCCTAAGTGATATTACATTGATTGAATAAGTCAGAAAAGTATTTCTCATGTCTGAGTTAATATAAGTATATATTTTAGGATCTTTGATTGAAATTGAACTACCTAACTATGTTCATGGTCATGGAGTTTTATCAATGAGTTTATTTCAGATAGTCAAAGAAAAATATATTAATCATATAGGTTGGTGACACAAGTATGCAATATTTTTTATGACATATCAAGAAAAATTATTTCTATTACACGATAAGTGTTCATATGAGGTTGTCTTCATTAGAACATTAAATTATTTCCTTATTGGTGTTTTAATGTGTTACTATATGCTACTATTGGACTTTAGGTCGTTTAGCTTAATTCCACTGATAAAGAGGCCTATAGGGTCAAAAAATAATTGTGTTGGACCCTGTTTTATTATAAAGGGTATTTCTAAGTCCCATATTGGAATACTCCACTATGAATTCTATTTTACCCATCTATAATATAATGTCTCCACCTCACCATGAGGAAAGGGTAATTCGTCTCATACACTCGCCTTCTACATGGTATTAGAGGGAATTTCTCAATAATACCTAATTTTCCTCCCCTCCCATCCATGGAAATCCTCCCTCCATGTGGCCTTCCGTACTTCCCAATGAAGCTCTTTGGCCTGAGGAAATCTATATTGCATGTGTGGCTCCTCTTTTAGTCCAACTTCCTGCCCAATAAGTGCCCTCCCACTGGCCCCAACACCTCTGTTGCTGCATCCCCCCCCCCCCTCACGCCTTCAATGGTGCCAACCTGCCTGCCTCCCTCCCTGTCCGTCACCAATCCTGGATCCCCACCTCAGTTGTAGATATCTCCCTCCGTGAAGTTTCCAGGCATCGTCCGGCCCCCACCCTCCCTTAGGATTCATGTTCAACATGGGTTTTCCATCCCTCCTCAGCGTGTCCCAGCCCCATATCTCTCAGCACCTTCTAGTCTAGCCCCACTCGGTGATTCTCAGCGCACCTCCTCCAACAAGGCTTCCTAGTGATCTCTTGGTCACCACCCTCCTCGGTGCTTTCCAGACCGACTCCTTCATCGGCTAATGTCACCAAAATGGTTTTTTCATCATTTATGACCCTTTTCTAGGGCCTTACTTCTCATGCAGTGCCCACCAACTCCGTCATGGTTGGCACTTCCGCCCGTGGGACTTCGACACCACCTCCAATCATTGAGGCTCCTGCAAGGCCACCCCCTCACCAAAAATTTTGGCCATCCCACACAGTAACCCCACACTTTATCCCTCTATCTATGCTCCCACCTAAGCATTTTTATCATGATCTATCACTGGTCTCGAGTACCCGATACAGATTGGCGCTCTCACTGGAGGATATTGCATTTATACAATCTTATCAGGCTGCCTTGCCCCTTCCTCTTCTCTAGAAACCATTGTTCAAACTGGTGGCCCTACCGCATGTATCTCTCCTCAGCTAAAAACTTGGAAATGTTACTCTGGTGCATCTGAACATCTCATGGGGGATTTTGGTATGTTCACTACCTATCATATACATATAGGTGCCTCTGAAATTACTGTTGTTAATGGATCAAAAATCTCCATTGTGGTATTTGGAACCTTCTCATGGACCATGTCTATTCACCAGGCTTCAATAGATCATGTTCCTGACAGTCCATTTAATCTTATCTCCATCAGCAAACTCATCAATGATTTAAACTGTATGGCTACTTTTACATATTCTAGTGTTGTTTTTCAAGAGCGAACAATAAATTGGGAACTTGGTCGAGGTCATCCTTAGAATGGGGTGTACATGTTCGATACCCCACCATATCTTGATTTCTCTTCCACCTCATCTTGTTCCCTTGAACTTCATTCTCTCCTTGGTCATCCACCAGCTTATGTCCTACATAAGATCTTCTTCCAATTTAGTCCTAAACTTTCATTCCATTGTAAATCCTGAAAGTTTTTTAAAAATCATCAGGGAACGTATGTTCCTTAACAAGAACCACATGCTGTGAATCCTTTTGAACTGGATTTTTTCCAATGTATGGGGTCCTTTTAGGGTTCCTAGCCAGTCTGGGGATAGTTATTATATATCTTTTATTGATGACTACTCATGCATGACATGGATTTACCTTCTTCATGATCGGTCTGAAGTTTTTCTACTTTTCAGACCTTTTAAAATGAAATTCATACTCAATTATCCACCTCCCTTAAATGTCTCTACTACGAAAATAGACGGGAATATTTACCCACTTCCTTTCAGTAGTTTATTAAATATAAAATCATTATTCATTTGACATCCTACCCCGACACACCTCATCAGAATGGAGTGGTCAAGCAGAAACATCCCCATATTCTGGAGACTACTTGTTCCCTCCAATTACACATGCAGAGGCACCTCTCCTTTTTTGTTCTAATGGCATCCTGACTACTACCTACAATATAAACTGACTCCCTTATTTTATCCTTAAGGAGGTGACTCCTTTTCAGACCCCGTTATCCTCTATCCCTCCTCACTCATTTCCACTCTGTGTGTTTGGTTGTCTGTGTTATGTTCGGAACACTCCCCAACCTATCTAAAATTTCTCCCAAATCCCTCTACTGCATTTTCCTCAGATATTCCCACACTCATCGTGGATATTGGTGCTTCTCTCTTGAATTACAGTGATATATCATCTCTGATAATGTGTCATTCATTGAGAGATCTCCTTTCACTCTTTCATCTCCCTATCTAGACACCATCATCGATGATTGTCTTCCTCTCATCATCCACCCATCTCTGGTACCCCACTCTAGTGGTCACCGGTTTGGCACTATCTACTCCCACCACCTGTCAACTGTATCTCCCATCAAGGTCGAGGACACCGTCATCCTAGACTCATTTGATGCTCCTACTTCAACTCTAGACGACTTTCCCATTGCACTGAGAAAATGTACTTGTTCCTTCCAGAACACTCATCTCTATACCTCTTCATACAGAGGTCTGTTATCTCTATAGATGATATTTATTCCCCACATGGTTGATGATTCCAAATATCACTGGGTTGGCTATAAGAGATGCGAGATGAGTTTCAAGCTATAGAAGACAACCATACTTGGTATCTGGTCTTCCTTCTGATAGGAAAATAGGTGGTCTATAGTAAATGGATTTATATGGTCTATCTCAATACTGATGGCATACTTCATCGTCGCAAAGCCCATCTTTTGGGGAAGGGCTTTGCTCAGACATATGGTATCGACTACTTTGATAACTTCTCTCTGGTTGTGAAGATGACATCAATTCGATTATCCATCTATCTGAATGCTCATCATCATTGACCCCTTCATCAATTGGATGTCAATAATGCCTTTCTCCCAAGATTTCTTGAAGAAGAGGTGTATCTGCAGTAACCTCCAGGATTTCATGCCTCCAAAGCTGACTCTTATGTATGCCAAATTTTCCGCTCTCTATATGGCCTTAAGCAGTATCCTTGTGCTTGGTTTGGCTAATTCAGCACTATTTTCACTGCTTTTGTGATCTCTCAGAGTATGAAGGACCACACTGTCTTCTACAGTATAATGTCCTCTAGCAGCATCCTTCTGGTGGTGTATGTTCATGACATCATCATCACTGGGAGAGACTCCACTAGAATCTCCCAAATAAAGGTGCATCTTCACCATCACATCCACACCAACGATCTCGGTACACTAACATATTTTCTTAGCATTGAGGTCTCCCATTATACAGACGTCTTCTTTCTTTTACAATGGAAATATGCCATGGATATCTTGTTAGATGATGGCTTGACCCAGGAAACTCTTGTTGACACTCCACTTGAGCCTGGGGAATGGTATCTTTATGACCACACAATAACAAATTTCTAACCCAGACAGCTACCACTATCTTTTGGGAAAACTCAATTATCTCACTATGACACATCCAAGAATTTTTAGTGTTGTTGGAAAAGTTCTCCAATTCATGGAGCATCCAACCAAATCTCAGTGGGATGTTGTACTCTGAATTGTGAAATACATCAAGAAATACCCCGCTCATGGCCTTTGGTACTCACATCATGATCATATAAGTGTTAAGGCCTTTTGTGATGCTGGCTATGTTGGGTTACTTGCTACCTGGAAGTTTACTTCTAGGTTTGTCATTTTCATGGAAGGAAACTTCATCTCTTGGCGCAGTAAGAAGTAGACTGTCATCTCAAGATCCAATGTGGAGTCTGAATACCGTGCAATGGACATGGTCACTACTGAGATCATTTGGATTCTCCATATCCTCTATGATATTGGATTCCCCTATAGACATCTTCTCATATCTAGTGTGACAATTAGGTAGCTACGAATATTCCTTCCAATCCCATCTTCCATGAACGGGCAAAGAACATCGAGGTCGACTTCCACTTTCTTCATCATCACCTTAAGTAGGGACATATCCATTTTAGCCACATCCTGATGGTAGATCAACTTGTCGACATCTTCATCAAAGGCCTCCCAGGATCTTGTATGGACTCTCTTAGTACCAAGCTGGGTATCTATAGCATCAGTGACCCAGCTTGAGGGGGAGTGTGTTTGGTCTTGTTCGATGTTTTATTTCTTTTGTGGGACTCTTTATCCAAGTTGGGAATTTCCATCTTGAGGGGGAGTGTGGGACCCTATTTTATTATAAAGGTTATTTCCAAGTCCCACATTGAGATACTCCACTGTGTATTCTCTTTTACCCATCTATAAAATAATGTCTCTAACTCAACTTGATGAAAGGTGAATTCACCTACTACACTCGCCTTCTATAAATTGTATCCAAAATCTCAGAGTAAATTTTATTTGAATTTAATATTTATAATGAATATTATTCTCATGACCTAGGAATTATAATTATTCAGGTTATGCTGATCACATGAATTCAATAACCAATTTAAAATATAGAATATATGTGATTTGAATATTAAATAAATATTTATCCATTAGTTATTAAATATACTTTTTATTTATTTAATGAATGAATAATATAATGGTATTAATTTATTTAAATAATTATTTATTATTTTAGGTTCAATAAATGTTGAAGAGGATTGACAGGATGAGTTAATGGTTCAATGAAATGATGTAGACTATTTAATGTCATTTAAATATATATTAATTTATATATTTAAGAAATTATATTTAAATATACTTTAGTTTTCATATATCCTGAAATATATTATTATTATTTTATTATTTTATTTGATTTTTAATTTGAATAAACAATAAGATGAAGGATCTATGTGTAAAAACCAATTATTTAACCCTAAGTATATAATCTCAATTATATCGTTTTTAGGGTTATGTGAATAGTTGATCATTTCATATTCTCTCTAGATAATTCTATAAGACTGAATATAATTTCTAAAAAATGCTCTTACAAATAAGAGGCAATCTTCCTCCTCCCTTTAAAGACTAAGAGAACATGAGAAGGAATTATTCAAGCTCAGAGGAAATCTTGTTAAGATCTTTAGAAAATGATGCCATGTGTTTGATACCACTGTGTCAGTGCCAGAATTTCCAATGATGATGTTCTGTGATACATGGAGCACATGCGAATACAGCTAGAGGAATTCTTCTTTGGATTCTTCACTGCAATTATGATACAAAAGCAGCTACCAATTTGATCATCAAAGATGAAAGAATTGTCAAGTTGAGGTAATTATTATTATAAATTAATCATAAATTAAATGTGAAAAGATTATACCTATGAATATTTTGGGTTTTCATTCATCTAGTTCTTTAGATTTATCAGAAGAAATTGACAAAACAATTATTGGTCATGAGCTCAAAAACATCCATTTCACCCATGAACCTTCAAGAAGCACATTTCCTTTGGTCATATCATGTTAATAAACTCATTGACATCTTTAAGAAAGGTTTAATGAGCCCATGGATCCACTTTTTATGTTGTAGGATTAGATTTCACAGTATCTACATATCAACTTGAGGGGAGGTATTCTCTAGTTTTATTTTTTATGACTCTTTCTATTAGAGTTGTGAAAACATGAGGTGGGTATTAGCATATTTATCGCAGATAGATATTTAATATATGAATCAATGGTCAATGGTTTGGATAGGTCAATAGTTTTAATTACATTTATTATATGGCTTGTATATTTATTATTTCATTTGTATATTATAATAACTCAAAATCACATTGAGATGCGAATTATGGATACTCCCATTCTAAAAATTTAATAATAATTATTTAATTGGTACTCTCCAGGGTATACCCTAGTAATTACATCTTTGTGGGGTCTCGAGGAGGTCTTAGGGGTGTAATTTAATTGAATGGAATGACTAGTCAAGTTAAGTCATTATTTGGAAGATTGTTTTGTGGGTTATAATGACAAGTAATGGTTGGACCCCTTTTTTATCATCTAAATAAAATAGTTAGTGATGGAATGGTTTTGGAAATATATTTTTTTTATAAAAATATATATAACTAAGACTAAGAAAAATAAAATTAATATAAAACAAAAATAAAAAAAATAAAAACAAAAATTATGAATGAAGGAAATTTTTATTTTTATTATTTTATAAATAATGATCTCACAAAACAATTTCATTCCATTTAAAAGATACCAAATAATTAAACATAGATTTTAGTTTTATTCCATTATGTTTCATTAATGAGTTTTTAATTCAACACACTATCATCATAAAAAAATTATTAACTTACTCAACTCATATTTGATGACAAGAACTTTAATTTACACTAGGTAAATATTTGATATGATCATACAAAGTAATATTATTCATCATATAATGATCACATATGTGATAACATATTTGTGATCATGTAGAAAAGTTTCATGGTGAAAATGAAAGATTGGTATTGTGGGATGAGAAATGAAACAAAATCCTTGTTTAGCACGACCTCCTCCTCATTGTTATTCATATTTAGGTTATCAAACCTTGTATTCCCTTGGATAACCCTTCAAGTTTTTAGACTCTCATATTAAACACTTTGCTAATGGATATCCCCTAAAACACAATAGGATAGTACCCACTATTGAAATATTATAGAACAATGAAAAATAGGTAGTGGTTTCTGTTTCACTACAGATCATCTCACTCCCTAATTCAACTAGCTTTATTCAATAATGGGCCAACCATGACTAGGAAGTCTTGCATATATCTTCATAATCAATATCCTCTATAACCTTCTCCTTATAGATTCCCCTCTAAACCCTCAACTTAATAGATAAACTCTCTGTGTACATCGCAAGTAGCCTCATAATAGACCCACAGTACGCCCCATTCACCATCCTCACAAGGCCTCCGCTTTAAGGGACCACCATCTCTTACTCTTCCAGGACCACCCACAGCACATGCTTACTCTCCAACATCTCAATCTCTTCCATGTACTGATCCACCACCTTCTTCACCCACCCCTTCTTCTTATAGTACCCCTTCTCTTATAGCGCCTTGCTCATCACCTTCACCCTGATAACCTAACACGCCTAGTAATCCTTCTGGTTTCTCATCTCTATTTCCTTCTCCTCACTCATAAATTCATCGAGTGCTAACTCCTCGCCATTACATTTCTCTTCCCCAACCCACCACTGCCATTCCTCTCCACCTATAATCTTTCCAATAGCTAGTTTGAACCCTCACCCTTAGTCTTGGAAGATGATGAACCTAGAACAAATGCAACCTTTCCATCATCCTCGATATTTTATGAATGATCCTTCAGATATGGCTTCGTGGTGGTGGTGATTAGTTGTTCATCCTTCTCGATATGCCTCCAGATCTCCCTTTATAGCTTCTCCTCCTCCACCATGTCTTCCCTTGACCACTTGTGCTTTATCCTCTCTATGAAAAGGTTCTCATAGTCCCGATCAATGTATTTGATGAACCATACTTTTGGTGTTGTTTGACCATGCACTTCCCAATCTGACCTAGGTACTTCACAGACTATGTTACTGTGTCCCACATCATGGAATTCATGTAAATGAGTTGCCAGTTGAAAATGTACTCATTGTACATAATAATGGCAGTGATGTGAATGAATTGGTGGGTGTTCTTTATGTTCATAAGGAATAGTACCTCGAACTCCTATGAGTAGCTACTGAAGATGTAGTTTGGGTTTTGTCAAAACACCGCCATCTTTTTCTATTGGATCTCCCTCATGAAGTTTCACTTGAACATGTTCTCATCCTGACACTTTTTCTAGAACATCTGACAATACCATGGGAGTTCTTTCATCCCCTTATCATTAAAACAGTTTTTGATGGATTTCAGGATGTGGAACTCACTCTTTCCCAATAGAAATTCGTAACATGGAAATCAAGTCTTACAATTCAGGAAAAAAGCACTTTCATTTTAACAATCAAATAAAAAAAATTAGGATTAAATTTTCTAACAAGTATGATCAAAACATTATGGAAACATGAATCTGGTTGAAAATAATAAATTTCATGCACAGTCACCACAACAAGATGGAATATCTAAAGGTTTTCGGTTACACCTAGATCCTCGATTAGAATTTATGATTACCAATAAAAAAAATAATGATGATCATTTTAACATGCATAAATTATTAACAGTAATCAACTAATGTCATAATGATATTATTATTATTATTTAGTAAGTGCCAATTCATATACTAAATCTTAAATAAATATAACAAATCAAAATTTTCATTCTAGAATCACCAAAAATATACAAAGTTCATATGAAATGAAAATATTTTATAGATTAAATTTTAGTGATCAAGAAATAATAGTTGTAAAATCAATTTATTTTCAATCATAACCTTATGTATTTAACACACTTGTTCCATCAATTTGATTAAATTCAAGATAATTTTTGGAAAATAAGAAAAACTTGTTTCATCCACCTAGTGGATACACCACCCCCCCCCCCCCCCATTATTGCTAAAATCCCTTCAACTTAAAC
Source organism: Viscum album (assembly GCA_963277665.1). Taxonomy (NCBI): domain Eukaryota; kingdom Viridiplantae; phylum Streptophyta; class Magnoliopsida; order Santalales; family Viscaceae; genus Viscum; species Viscum album. The sequence goes on from OY728147.1 coordinate 794,338,991, forward strand.
CCAACAATAATACCCCACCAATTTTAATTCTAAAATCAAAAAGATGTTTCATTGGATCATTTTATCAAACATGTGGTGGGAAACAAACTTTCTTTCCTTCTAAACTCATAAAAACTTACAAATAACATCATTTAATAACATATGATTCATCTATTTCAATATTTAATTAGTAACAGAAAATAATGGTAGAATAGATTATGGAAGAAGGTGCATACCTATAAATGGATTGCAGAATCCTGAATTTAATAGGATGTTAAGAAAACGCTAATGAACACCACCTAATCTTAGTTAGACTAAGATGAGAAGAAAGAGAACTTTTACATGGTATTTTGTGAACCGTTTTTTTACTGAATACATTCAATGTCAGATCTTTAATGTCAGATCATATAGTGGAAAGGTGCATCTAAGATCTAATGAGTCTATAACATTGTGATGGAGAGTCTGAAAGATTGTTGTGAAAATGGAGACCTTGAAATGGAAAATTGAGTGGGGTTTAGGAAGGGGTAGAGATTGGGGATTTGGGTGAGTGTAAGAGAAATTGATCATCTAATAGGTAATATTTTTTGTATGCATAGGGAAAAAATAAATGTTAATTTATTTCGTAAAATGATAGTATAGTGGACAGGATATAAAATTATAATTATAAAAAATAAATGTAACTATCTAAAAATATTTTTATGATTACAATAAATATAAATACAATTGAAATTATTATACTTTTAAGTTAATTTTTTATTATCATGTATTTTTAATTCTAATAATTGAAACTTCAATTAATACTGACTATAGTCGAATCTGGCATTCATGTAGATTTTTCATCTCATGTTATAGGTAAGAGAAAAGGCAATGTGGTATTCTTATATATGAGTGGTTGGGTGAGGATATGGGAATTGGGATTGGGGGTAGCTTAAGACTCATTTGGGAAGATCTCGAGTATTCATTTTTTCCGCTTATTTTAGTTCAGTTATGCTTATGGAGACTCATTAGGTAACTTTGATTTTTTGTTATATTATTGTTTTAAATTACATAAGAGTGTTTTTTATATAGGGTGGGTCAGCTTTTGGGATTTATTTCACCCGACCCAATCAAAATAGGTCAGTTCATGTTGGGTGGGGCTTATGGTATTTTTTAGTTCGGACCCGACCCAACCCAACCCATTTAGGATCGGGTCAGGTCAGGTCCATCGGGCTGGGGGGAAATCAGCAACCACAACACAGCTATGTAAACTGAACTTTTTCTCGCCCCGCTCACCCTAAAGATGTATCCTTCGCACCTCTTGCAATCTATCATCCTCAACAACTATGTTCGAACTCGCTAAGACCACCAAGAAATGAAATAAATCAATTTCCTCCATAAATCACAAGAAAGAAGCAGCATGGAAGGTAGCGATAGAATGTGTGGGAGATGTGGAAGAGGTGATAGACCAATGGTGAGAGGTGGGATAGTGGAAAGGTTACGTTAATGGAAAGGGTGGGTGATGACATGGGTGGATGAAGGTGACAGTGTCATAACATACTATTTATCAAGAAATGGTAGCGACAGTGGGAGTCCAGACTCAGGAGAGGTGGTAGTGATGGCATGAGTGGATGACTACATCAACACGGACGACATACTCGTAGCAGGAAGTAGTGTTGGGAGGCAGGACTTGGAAGAGGTAGCAACAAGAGAATAGCATCAAAGGAAAAATCAAATTGAATCCATATATAGCATAATTAAATTTATATAAATAAGAATCATTAACAATGTGTTTAGTGAGAATTTAGTAAAATAAAATAAATTAATTAAATGTTTATAAAAGAAAAGAAAATAAATGAAATGGTTGTGATTGTGATTTCTCTCCTTGTGTTTGGATCAATAACTAAATAAAAGAAAATAAATTATTTGGATTTCTCTCCATATTGTTTGGTGAATCTTCTTAAAAGAAAATAAAATAAATTCTTTTGTGATATATGTATAAAATGGGGATAAAATTGGAATTTTAAAATATTAAAAACCCACCACCATTATTTCTTTTCAAATCATCCCAATTTTGAGGTGATTTAAAAACAATAGGAGGAGATAAATCTATTTCTCCCCATTTCTCCCCTTATCATTTCTCTCTCCTTAAAATTATCTCACCAAATATTAGAAATTAATTTCTCCCCTCAATATCATTTCTCTTCTCTTTGTATCACCCCCGCCAAACTAGCTATAAACTTTGAACTAAATAAATTAGAAAACTCACTGATACAAATCTAGAAAACAAAAAAGAGGAGGAAAAAATCTATTATTCTAGTCCTGATTAAAATGGAAAAGGATGAAGATAAGAAGAGGGGTTATCAACAACAATAGGGAATTGAAAAAGGGAACATACCTGAAAATTGAAAGCCATGAAAAAAAGATTGTGATGATCCCTAATTTCAATTATAATCTTGAGGAATTCTTGGAGATGATCATTTTCAATTATGCGAGCTATCTGCCAAGAGTGAGTCGGGAACGTCAACAAAGTGGAAAGTAGACGGCGGTCTGAGACCTCAATATCTAGCAGTGCGCACAACACCATGAGAGCCTGGGAGCGAGAGGATGTCAGTGGGAGGATGGGGAAAGTGAGGATTAATGGGTTGGATCGGGTAGAGGGATGGAAGAAGTGAGGTAGGAAGTGATGGGAAGACGAGTTTCTTGGGTCGGGTCACATCATAAATCTTCTAACCCGACACCCGATCCAACCCATGTATGGGTCAACAAAATCGACCCAACCAATTTATATTATGCATGTAACCCAACTCCACTCAATCTAGTCATTGGGTTGGGTCAGGTTTTGACACCTCTATTACATTAATATCTTAGGGTTTGAGACATTCATTAGCTATGATAGGTTGATTTATTTTCCACTTCTTGATTATTTTATGATGAAAATTATTATGGTCAGAGAGAACACATGATATTATACGGGTCTCCGCTTTAGTGGCACAATTGTGTCGGAATAGCACGTTACAATATGGAACCATTAGTTTTCTTATATTTTGTTTTAATATTAGGAAATATTGGTATAATGGAGAAATAGTGATCAAAACATGAGAATCAAACATTTGTCTGACCAACACATTTGCAGTGGAAGTTCAAGTTACCAAGGAGTATGTAATAAGATTTATATTCAATGGATTTTTTTTGGGTTGATTCTTTTTAGGCTCTGAAATATATGTTTTTTAACAAATAAATCATTAATGGACTTTCCCACAACGAAAAATGTTTTCAGATTTTTAGATTATTCTATAAGTTTTCAATGGTATTAAAAATAAAACTCATTAATGAAAACTTATTTTAATTGGTTGCTTTAATTTTCTTTTTTTATTTAAAATGAATAAATTTGTTAAAAATGATATTTCTAATCAATTGATATCTTATTAATTTTGTGTTTATTAAATTTCTCTTGAAACATTTAATTTCTTGTGATCATCATTCATTGTACATTATATATATCTTAAATATTCATATTATTAGTATCATGGATATTCTTATTGCCTAAATCATATTCCATTTCTATATATGGTGTTTTAATATGAATGTTATTTGATTGGCTGGGGAAATATTAATATTCCATATTCATTACTCATTATGGATATTTTTTGCATGACATGTTGTTTTTGAATTAAATTAATCATTCAATATATAATGAATGAATTGGAAAAGTAGTGATGAGTTGGGTATGGTTATAGATAGCCTCCTGATTCATTAACTTGTCTCATGAGACAAATCAGTTGGCTAGGCTTATTAATTGTGTTTTTGGTATATAAAAACCCTTCCATTAAACTATTTTGGCAGAAGGTTTTAACGGTGATGATATCATGATGTCTGAGATCATGGTGTCAAATATTAAGCATTTCATTTATTGATAATTCGGTTATTATTATCAATGATATTTCAATATTGATATTATCCATGGATGCATTTCATGCTCAAGTAATTGATTAAATTAGACGTGTTTTTAGTTATTTACATTTCCATATAGATTATTTATTATTATCAACTGATAGATTCCATTATATGTAACCCTTACCGGCCATTTAATCTCATCCTTATTTTTTTTACCTGGGATATGAAGAAGGAATCATTGAATAAGATCAAGGAGAAAAATCATTTTTCTCCACCAGTGACTTTCTCATCACCTTCACCATGATCCCCTCACACACTTAGCAATCCTTCATGTTTCTTATCTCCTTTTCCTTCTCCTCCATTCCCATCAATTCACCCAGCACTAATTCCCTTCCATATTCATTACTCTTCCCCAACTTGCCATTGACATTCCTTTACATCCCAAATCTTTCCAATAATAGGTTTGAACACTCACCCTTGGTCATGGATGATGATGAACCAAATGAAAACTCATTCTTCCCATCATTATTTGTCTTTGTCAAATGCTATTTGGGATATGACCTCATCGTGGTGGTGATTAATTGCTCATCCTTCTCTATTTACCTCTTGATCACCCTCTCTTTCTTCTCATCCTACACCATGTTTTCCTTAGACCACATTTGCTTCAACCTCTCCTTGAAAAGGGTCTCCAAGTCCTGATAGATGTATCTGATGAACCATCCTTTAATCATCTCCTCTACCTTGTACTTCCTGGTCCAGTCCAGGTACTTCACTAAATTCATTAGTGTGGAACGCTTCGTGGAGTTCATGTGGATGTGGTGGCAATCGGCAATGTACTCATTGTAAATGATGGTGGCAGTGATGTGATTGAAGTGGTGGTTGCACTTAATGTGATCAAGGAATAGTGCCTCTAACTCCTATGAGTATCCATGATGATGCAGTTTGGGTTTTGGCCAAACACCTGCATCTACTGCTGGTGGATCTCACTAGTGGAACGTGAACCAGTTCTCATCCCATCAGTACTTCTAGAACATCTGACAATTCTACCAGAGTTTTTGCAGCCCCTTGGTTTGGATACAGTTTGCGATGACCTTTGGGGTGAGAAAATAATTTGTTCCCATTGGAAATTCTTAACTTAAAAATCAAAGTATCACAAGTCAGTAGAAAAAATAGCACCTTCATTTTAACAATCAATGAAAAAAATCATTATGAGTGAATTTTCTAACTAGTATGATAAAAAAATATTATTGAAACATGAATGGTAGAAAAGAATAAATCCCATGCACAATCACCACAACAACACAGAATCTCTAAAGGTTTCAAGTCATACCTTGAACCCTAATCATTAGTAAAGACTACCAATATAAAAGATAATAATGAACATTTGAAATTGCATAAATTTTGAACAGTAGTCAACTAATGTAAAAACCAAATAATTAAATTAATTTTCAAAGAGATCAAATTCTTATAATAAATCATAACTAAATATAACAACTTAAAAGATTCCTTTCAGAATCATTAAAAACATACAAACATGTTAAGATTCAACGTAACCATTTTTTAAAGAGTGTAAATTATATTGACCAAGAAAGACTTGTTGTAAAATTAATTTATGTTCAATCATGACCATATGTATTTAGCACATTGGTTCCATCAATTTTATTAAAGTTAATTTTGGGAAAACAATCCAAACTTGTGCAATCCACCTAGTGGGTACCGTCCAATGCTTTCTAACATCCCTTCAAGTTAAACCCAATATAAATATGCCACTAAGTTTCATTCAAAAATCAAATAGATGCTTTATTCACTACTACAAATATGGATTTTATCAGCGCTAAAAATGGCCATTAACAGTGCTATAAAAAGCGACATTAATGCCGGCAAAGATAAAGGGGGGGTCCCCTTTATCAGCGCTCCAAAAAGCGCTGATAAAGACCCCTTTTATCAGCGCTAAAAAAAGTGCTGATAAAAGGGGTCTTTTATCAGCGCTAAAACGAAGTGCTGATAAAAGGGTCTTTTATCAGTGCTTTCTTTTTAGGGATGATAAAAGACCACTTTTATCAGCGTTTTTTTAGCGGTGATAAAAATAAAAAAAATTAAAAAAAATACTACCAATCTCGGGGGGGCTTTTTATAGCACTTGAGCCCCCCTTTATCAGTGCTTTCACGCACCTCTAGTGCCCGCCCGCACCACCTACACCCTTTATTAGTGCTATCCCTTTAAATCACCCTTGCGCGCGCACCCGTGCCTCTACCCGGATTTGATCTCGAGACCTCCCCCATGCGCACCTAAATCCTTTGCCACTACCCTATATTGATTTGTTCTCTTATTCATGATATATCAATTTATTTATATATATATTTAGTTATATTTATTCTTATAGTAATATATATTTATATTAATATATATAGTTATATTAATATATATATATAGTTATATTAATATATATATATAGTTATATTAATATATACATATAGTTATATTAATATATATATATATAGTTATATTAATATATGTATAGTTATATTAATATATAGTAGTTATATAAATATTCTTATATTGGTATTTTAAATAAAATGGATATTAGTTATTATTTAGATAAAGCTAATATATTTTATATGTAAATATGTTTAATTATTTATTTTAAAATTTTAATTTTTAGGTGTGAATATATAAAAAATATGTACATATAGTTATATATTTGATTATAAATAGTAGTGCATTATAAAAAAGGATGAAATTTCAAATATATAATATCAATATGAATGTAATACCTAGGAATAAATTCAGTCCCCACCAAAAAAGCCAATAATACCCCCTTAAACGAGGCTGAAAATCCACAAAATGTTAAAAAATATGGGTACCCCGACTAAAAACACAGTTTTGGAGGCCTTATGGGCCTTTTTTGGCCTCAAAAAATTCTTGACCAGGGTCCCCCCAGGTCACAGTAACTTAGATCCCATCGCAGGCTTCGATTTGATATGTGGTAGAGCTCAAACGGACACCCGGATCAAAAGTTATGACCGTTTGAAGTTCGAGTTGCGTTTTCAACATATTTTGGATCTTTTTTTATTTTTTTATTTTTTAGTCTTCAAATTGTTATTAAATGGCTATTACTCTATAATAATTAGCAAATTATTAATTAAAAATATTTTTTTAAATTTTTTTATAAGCCATTTTTTACTAAATATCTTATATATTAAGTATAACAAGTGTAAATGTACATTTATACTTATCTAAAATATATTTAAAAATTATATATTATATTTATATCAATATAACTATATAACTATATTTTTATATTAATATATTTTTTTTAATTTTTTTTTGAAGTCGACCCTTTATCAGCACTTTTAAAAAAAGCACTGATAAAGCCCCCCCCCCCCTTTATCAGCGCTACTAAACAAGCGCTGATAAAGGGGGTCCCTTTATCAGCGCTAAAAAAAAGCGCTGATAAAGGGGGGGCCCTTATCAGCGCTAAAAAAAGTGCACATAAAGGGGTACTTTTATCAGTGCTTTTTTGAGCGCTAATAAACGCCCCCCTCCCCTTTATCAGTGCTTTTTCGTTAGCGCTGATAAAGGGGTGGAGCTGGCCTTGCCCAGTTTTGTGGTAGTGATTAGATCATTTTTTCAAACATGGGGTGGGAAACACGCTTGATTTCTTTATAATCTAATGAAAAATTACTAAAAAATAATTTAATTAATCATTATTCATCCATGTAAATATTTCATTAGAAATGGAAAATGATTATCGAATAGATTTATGAAGAAGGTTCATGACTATAATTGGATTGTATAAACATTAATTGAATAAGATGATAGTACAACCCTAACAAACACCACCTAATATTCTTCATACTAATTCGAGAATACATAGAACTTTACTGAGGAACTTTTTTCACCCTCTTTTTGGCTTGTAAAGCTTTCAATGTCAGATTGTTGATATCAGATCCGATAGTGAGAAGGCACGTATTTGATCTAATGAGTCCATAGCATTGTGATGGAGAGTCAAAATTATTTTTTCTATAGTAGATACCTGATAACAAATGAGTTACTGGGGTTAAGGAAGGGGGATAAGGGATTTGGGTTAGTGTTAGATAACCTGATAATCTGATGGGTAATGTTTGATATATGGAGGGTGTGAGAAAAAATAAATTTTATTTTATTTCATATAATGATAGTATAGTGGAAAGGTAAGAAAAATATAATTATAAAATATAAATTTAATTATTTAAAAATATTTTTAATATTATAATAAATATTAATAAAATTTCAATTATTATATTTTTAATTTCATTTTTTATTATAATATATGTTGAAATGAAACTGATACCTCACAATGTTGTAGGATTCTTAATTTATAGATGAGAAAAGGACTAGAACAGATAACCCATGACAATGTGAGATATAAATATTGAAAATATTTAATATTCTAATACTCTTAACACTCCCCCTCAAGGTGAGGCATGTATATTTATCTTTCCCATCTTGTTACACAAAAATTGGACATGTGGTCCAAGCACCCCTTGTGTGATAACATCTACATATTGATCCGATGTGTGAACATGGTCAAACATGATCTTCTTATTCTCAATGTTTTCATAGAAAAAATTAAAATCAACTTAAATATGTTTCTCTCACTCATTAAATGATGGATTTGTGGAAATCTTGATAGCATCTTTATTATCACACCAGATATGTGTCAGTTTCTTTGTAGTATACTCAATCTCTTTAAGAATTTTTCTACACAAATAATCTCTATAGTTATATATGTCATGGAATGATACTCCAACTCTAAACTTGATCGAGAGATAGTTTCCTTCTTCTATTTCACCTTGAGATCAAATTTTCACCAAAAAACTACAAAACCATTTGTAGATCTCCTAGAAGAGATACATCAAACATAATCTGCATCACAAAATGCCTCAATATTTGTATTCCCATCATTGGAATATAGATGATCTAAACCCATTTCTTTTACACATGTCTATAAATGTGAAGAATAACCTCCTCCTATGTTTTTTTGGAGATTCCATATGATGACTCATTTTGTAACTACACAAGCAATATCAAGTCAAGTCATCATCAAGTAGTTGAGCTTCCCAATAAGTCATCTATATCTTCTGGGTGATGGAAACATATCATTGTTAGTATGAAGTTACATTTATACAGGTTCAATAGGTGATTTTACTAAGTCATCTTGAATCATACTAGTCTCCTAAAAAAGATCAAGAACATACATTCTATGAGGCATAAATATTCTTTTGTTACATATGGAGACCTCAATAACCAATAAATATCATAGTGGACCCAAATAATTTGTTTGAAAATTTTGATAAAGAAAATACTTGAGTTGACCAATGTTATCAAAATCACTGGCAATAATAACAATGTCATCCACATAGACTACCAAAAGAATGCTTCATGCTATAGTTTGATGATAGAAAACAGAGGAATCATTTATGATTTGGTACATGACAAAGCTAATCTTAACAGTGAAAAACTGGCTGAACCAAACATGTGGATGTTTTTTTAGTCCATACCATGATAAATAAAGGAGACAGACATTGGAAGACACCCCCTAAGCAACAAACCCGGGTAGTTTATCTATATAAAATTCTTTATTAAGAAAACCATGAAGAAATCCATTTTCAATGTCTAACTAATAAGGATTCCATTGAGAGAAGGCATCAAGAGTGATAAGTAGACGAACAAAGGAAATCTTTTCCACTGGAGAGAAGGTGTTAAAATAATCAACTTTATATGTTTGTGCATAAACTTTGGAAACAAGAAGATCCTTGAGATGATTAAGAGAGCCATAAAAACTGATTCAAACTATATAGATCCATTTTAAACCAACCACCTTCTTACCCAATTTAAGAGGTAAAAGATCCCAATTATGGTTGGCATCTAGAGCATGTAGTTCATCCGGTATAGCATGTAACCAGCCGAGATGAGATATTGGCCTCAGAAAAAGTGTATTTTTGAGTGATCATCAATGTCTTCATAACTTGTGAGCTATCCAAAAATAATAAATGATAAGTCTGATAGGAGTGTGATCCATTTTTAAGCACAATAAGAAAATATATTCATGGAGGATCAGTATCCGGTAAGTCATCAAGTGTTGTAGAAACATCATGTGTTGGGGTGGAAGATGTGCTAGGTCGGTGAGTATATACCTGGACAAATCATAATCCAACAAAATCACTAATAATAGATATAGATGGGGGTGTATTGAGAGAATATAGTAAAATAACTTTAGAATTATGGATAATAGATAGTAGTGGGAACTCATGAAAGATTTATTTTAAATCATGCACACCAAACCTGATAATATATGGGTGAATATCTCAAACATAATCACACATCAAAAGATGATAAGGGGAAGGGAATGAGGAGATTTTTTTGGAAATAAATAATTAAAAGGTGTCTCACCTTGAAGAAAATATGAGGGAAGTCTTTTGATAAGATAGGTGGATATGAGAATGGAATCACCCTAAAACATTTGGAACTTTATAATGAAATAAAAGTACACAAAAAACATCTACCATATGGTGGTTATTTAATTCAGAATCACTATTTTGTTGATGTGTGTAAAGATAATAAGTCAGATGGACAATTTCATTATCATATAGAAAATACTAGAAAAGTCTTGATAAATAATCATGACCATTATTAGAATGGAAACATTAAAGTTTAGTGGAATACTAGGTGGTGATTTTGTGATAATAGGAGAAAAAATGGTAAAAGTTTTAGAATGAATTTTTTGAAAATAGAACCAATTCATCCATGGGAAATCATTAATGAAAGTAAAAAAATATCAATAACCCAATATAGATTGACTAGGACTAGTCCCCCAGATATCATAATGATCCAAATGAAAAGGAGTGGATGCATGGAGAATTGTGTGGCGGACATAGGTGACTTAGTGATTCTTTTCATAGGGACAATATTCTCATTCAAACAGGAGAAAAGACCCATGTCTAGAAAAGGATTTTGATGAATTGGGGTAAGTGGATGACCAAGTCGATAATGAAGAGATAGGGAATGATTAGAGGTGGCAGGACAAGCGAGAGTTGGGGTTGAGTCAAGAACATACACACCACCCTGAAGATGTACACTATCAAGAACCTGAGTCATCGAATGATCCAGAAATATAATGGAATTAGGTGAGGAGATGGATGAAATTTTATGTCAACAGTATGTTTACTAATAGATAGTAAATTAAAGGGAAAACCGGGAGCAAAGGAAAAAGTGGATAGTGTTAAGCTAGGTATAATCGTACAACTCATGTAACCCACAATCTGCACTGTATGACCATATACTGTAGTAATATTACCTACAGTCAAGGTCAATCTATGGGACTGAAGAATACTCATATCCCCAGTGATGTGTAATCAAGCACCAGATTCAAGAACTCAGGAGGTGGACCATTGGTATAGACACACTGCTAGAGTATGAAGGACCTCGGAACACCCTGAGAGGGTAGGGGTGAATCAGGATGTAAAATTTTTCTTCATAAAGTGATTGATCTTGTTACCATGTTGGTAGGAACTATTTAAATCTATCTGATGGAATCCTATAGAACACAAAAAATCACAAGAAATGAGAAAACATAATGATTTTTACTTGGTTCACCCCTAAGGGCTAGTCCAAGGAGCATACACCGATAGTGTGTCGGTCATACCAAAATCCACTAATCATCACTAGTTGTGGAATACATAAGTTCAAACATAGTCACTCTATTCCAGGCACACTGACATTACATGATTTTAGGGATAACACATTGTGTCCATTGGAACACTTCCTTCGACTCCCCTTTGCTCACTGCTTGAGGAGAATCCTTGCTTAGTTTTTCGATTTGAAGGTCACTTTAGTATATTAGCCTTGAAGTATTTGTACCTATCTAGAAATAGACTCTTCTTACACTAAATTCTCGAACTAATTCACTTGAAACCACTGATCAAAAAAATTGAATATTCAAAATTTGAGTTCATCTAAACTCTTCCTTTGCATGCAATAACTGCACTTGTATGCATGTTTAGGGATTTCCTTATAAGATATATTTCATTCAAACCTTTTATTTCACACAACCACACCACAATACTCACTTTGTCTTTATTGACTTAAGGATCATTCTGTGTGTAGGATTTATAGTGCGTAAGTTTTCTGTGTGAAACTCTTTTGCGTGAAATAGATTCCAAATTTTCATTGGAAGAAGTTGTAAGTATTAAAAGGGGGTAGCCAAATATTTATAGACTTGGAAGACCTTGTGTGCTAGTTCCTTATTCATCAAAACCTATGTGAATAATCCTACATTTTACTTTTTGATTTATCATGTAAGATCCTTCCACAAAACCCATACCTTTTCCATATTTTGAAGCAATAAACCTGAAAATCCTCTTGTGTGAAAATCAATTTTAATCTCACATTTGGCTCATAAGATTCTTCTATGAAAAAACTAATATTGTGCATAATTCTTTCTTTTTTTATATTTTGATGAGATGATCCAGAAACACACCTTATGGGAAACATTCAGATGTTCCTTTAACCTTGTGCATAAAATCATTTTCCAAAAACACCTTTATCTATTCTCTAATTTTTTGACCCAAAAAATTGGAAAACACTAGGAAATGATGCCACCTTCAACGCTATTATTAGCTTGTACAGTAAGACCACTTCCCTTAAAATCTCCCTATTCAAACCAATGTAGATTAATAAAAAAACTAGACTCCATTCTCATCTAAAAAAACACTTGGTTCCAAAAATATCCTCCTTTGGTTTTGTTTTCAATCCTTAGATGAATTTAATAAATAACCTACCACATTCCGAAAAACACCTGAAATGAGAAAGACAATTCATCCAACACTCTAAGTCTATATAAGAAAAGCTCGGTATTGAAAACAAGATGGGAAGCATGAATTGGGTTATCATATTTTGGAATGCTTAAATATTTCAATGCTAATCTATGATCATTCCACAGAAGCATTTCATTCCCTAAACTATTTCCTAATAACACCTAATTCTCATCGTGTCATAGAAGAATTGCATGGTTTTTCCAAACCTTGCAACTAGTAAACCATTATCACATTGAATTTCTCTATTATTTATTCTCATATAACCTTATAGAATTGAATTTCTCCATTCTCACCCTTTGGAAATAAACACAAAGAACCTGTATTTAAACTTAAAGATCACAAAACACACTCCACCAGAATCGTATCTCCCCCCTAAACCAGTATCACCTCCATAAAAAAATTATAATAGTTATCGCAAATGGGTTGAGGGGATTCATCTATAAACTCCACACACACTGGGATGTTGTGAAACACCAAGGTTCAACCAATGTTTCGGAAACATATGTTCTGCCAATGGCTTGATTAGAATGTCAACCACTTGGTCATCAGTTCTAACATGCTCCATTTTAATTAGACCTTGTTCAAATTTTTCTTTGATGAAGTGATATCTGGTTTCAATATGTCTTGTGTGAGAGTGTTGAACTAGAGTATTTCTAATATTGATCACACTCTTATAATCACAATGAATCAATATTGGTTGTGTCACCTCATCAAAAATATCAGTTAGTTGTTTCTTCATCCATAGTATTTGAGTGAAAGCCTTCGTAGTAGAAATATACTCTTCTTCAGCTGTACTAAGTGATATCCTCTATTATTTCTTTCTCAACCATCACATGCACTTATGGCCATTGAATAAGGCTCTTCCACTTGTGGAATTTAAATCCACCACATCTTCATCCTAATCGGCATCAAAAAAATATGATAGTTCATTATCTCTCCCTACTGTAAATTATAAGACATATTTGTGAGTTCCTTGAATGTACCTCGTGATTATTTTTACTACTGTAAAATCACTACTAGAAAAAAGGTTTATAGCCACTAACCTATAACCACAGTTTTATAATTCTGTGTCTATAGCTTAGATTATACCCACAATTATATTAAAATTGTGGCTATATCAAAATTTATATCCATGGATTAAAAAAATTTGTAGCTATGTTTTTTTACTATCTATCGGGCTCCTCCTCCCTAGTCCGTGACAATCTCCTCTCCTCCCCCGATCCGCGAGCTCCTCCTCCCCACTGTCCGTGACACTCTCTGCGACACACTCCTCCCCTGATCCACGAGCTCCTCATCCCCACTATCTATGACTCCTCAAACCCTCGACTTGGACCTGCTCTCCACACGCTCCTCCCCGACTTCACTGCTACACTTCCCGGCCATCGTTGTTTCACGGTAGCCTCCCCACCCTTATGCTCGACTTTCTCCTCCCACCCTCGACCATCTCCCCCTGCGAATACTCCTTCTCCCTCTCCATTCCTCCTCCCTCGGCATTCCTCTAGATACTAAATGGTCACAGATTCTATCTTATAATTTGATTGGACTTTTCATTTTTTTTCCTTGCTCGCAGCCTTGTTTTCTCATGAATATGTGAAATTTAAATAAAATTTGAACGGGATTTCAATGCCAAGCTTTAGAGTTTAGGGGAAATTTTGAATAGGAGTGCCCATGTTGAGCTGACTCATCTTTCTCAATTGGTTCTAGGCACTGATAACAGATTTTGAAATTTATTTGATTTCTCTTATTTCACTGTGTTTTTCAAATGTTTCCCAACCAGAATGTTGATGGGATTTTATGTTTTACAAATGTTTTCCTTTTAATCTCACATGATTATTACACCTTCTTTTCACAAATGAATTTATTTTCTGGTTTCCATATAAGGTTCAACCTTTTATCTATTTTTCTTACCCACTTTCATGATAGGAGTAATAAAGGATATTTTGGTAGTGAAGGATCCTAGGAAATGTAAGATTGATTCAGTGGGAACGTAAGAGTGATTCAATGAATTTTGAATTCTATTGATTGAATTTTTATTCTTGTTTCTCATGACTGAGTTGATGATCTATTTAACCTTTTTGTTATTTTTTGTGTTTCCTATTGATTTTATGTAGTTCCCTAATGTTAAAAAGTTGTTTGAATAGGTCTTAGGATGGACTTACTAATAAACCTCAGTAAGAGAACCATTCAGTTGATTATAATATATTTGATATTATAGTGTGTGATGTCAATGATTTAAGACATTAAGCCATTATTATTCCCATATAGGATCTAGTAGAGGATATTTGAGGGGTTGAAACTAGATATCATTATCAAGAGTGCCATTGGAAAAAACCACTATCTTTCTGAGGGTTGAATGATACTCAATAGGTAATGGATTGGTAGAAAGATATTGAGTTTCTTCTGAAGTACATAGAAATTCAAGATTTAATATATGTGAAATGTGCTTCCTTCATTCTGGAATGATCTATTATTAAGTGGTGAGATTTAATGATTACATAAAGGAAACATAATGGAATTGAGTCAATTAAATTCATAGGCCTCCTTAAGGGGATTTTATATCCAGTGAATGTGGTTATGATAAATTCTACGGAGATTATTAACCTTCAACAAGGTGATAGAATGATGACACTATATACGAAACACTTTACCAAACATGTTTTTTTTTTCAAATAAATAGTGAAAAATGTATGTTGAAGGACCAACTGTTCAACATGAGTATTCAATATGATTTTTTATCTCAAGATTTTATGACGAATCTCAAATATTATGCGAACATGGTGGATAAAGAATTAATGGATAAGCTTGACCTGGATATTATGTCAGGGGTGATGCGATTTCCTCCAACTTATAGTTGCAGTAATATTGGTTCTACCAAAGTATTGAGAAAACATTATGATTCAAATGGTGGATTACAATTTTAGGAATCATTTAGACCTCTAGTAGGGTAAAGAATAGGCCCTTTAATTTTCATTCAATATAGAATGCCTAGAAATTTAGAGCAGGTTTATATAGAGGCACTTATGATCTATGGATCATGTCATTTCTCAGACTATATGCATTTTTTATGTCATGTACTTATTTCCCCATGTATTTCCTTGATAATATCAGTGCCTAAATTTAATGAATTGAAATATGATTCTCATTTACATATAGTTTCTATCCTATAACATCTTGGATGAATCTTCTTAACATAGTGGAAGACTCTCCAGACACAACTAATTGGGGTCACTTGAGTGTGAGATGTACAATCACTATAGCTCCCTCTTTAGCTACTACTATATTTGATACTGATGAAATTCATTCATTTATATCGACTCATATTTTGGATTTTTAAAACCTTCCATTGGAGATTATGTATCCTGTGATGGATATTTATACACCCCGTAGAATGAAAATGGATATGGTTCTCTTATTCCCATCATGTATCTTTTCTTTCTTAGTGATAGAGATCACTGAGGAGATTCTATTATTTTAAATGAATCCTCTAGATTCCATTCATAATATGGATTAAAAAAAATCTCATAAATTGTGGATTGACTAATAATTTTGGTGGGTATCCTTCACTATGCCTGAGGGGAGTGTTATTTCATTTAGGGAGAGTGGAACTTGATGTCTAGAATAGACAGACAACCTTTTATAGAGATGTCTAGTGTGATATTTCTATCTAATTTTGATCTATAATGAAAAATAAATAATAATTGAGCTTCCTCCTATAGTTATTATGTATCCTGATGTGTTTCCATCTAACGTTTATGACTATCCACTTGTAAGGGAGTCAGATTCATCTATTCAATAAGTGATAGGTATGTAGACTACTTATATTCCATATTATCATAAGTCAAAAACTAATATAAAGTGGAAAAAACAAAGTTCAATGATTTGTTGAATAAAAATTTTATTATCTAATGGTGTCCCCTTGGTTGGTGTTTGTTAATTTTGCGAAGAAAGTGGATAAAACACCCACCCTTTTTGTTTATGACCAAAAACTCAATTGATTCATACAAAATAACTTTTATCTATTTCCTTATATTGATGATTTGATTAATCAATTTACAAGGTACATAATATCTATAAGATTTTTCTTCAGTCCGGTTACCACTAGTCTAGAATCAATGAATTCGATATCCTGAAGACCATGATCCATATTAAGTATATCCATTTTGAATATCATGTTATTAATTTTGGTATAACTAATAATCTGGTATATTTTCTGGGGTTTATGAACATGATATTACACAATTATATCAATTCATTTGAAATTTTATTTTTGGATGACATCATAGTTTTTTGTTAAACCAAAGAGGATCATGCTAGTCATCAGGGTTCAGTTCTAGAAATTTATAGAGGTTAACATAATCATTTCAATCTCTCAAAGTGTAATTTGCAGAATTGGGAAGTTAACTTCATGGTACATGAGGTCCAAAAACATGTTAATTTGGTTGATCTTGAGATTATATAGTTTATTAAGATGTGAATACAGCCACAAAACATTTTAAAGATTTTTTCCTACTAGGTCTTAGTGGGGTAATACCACTAATTCATAAATTATTTCTAAAATTTGAGTTCTCTAGTTTCCAATCTCATTGGAAATGGAGTAAATCTATTATACTATTCTATGTGTTATGATTATTTAGATGATTTTAAGCATATTTTTACTTCTATAGTAGGGGATACTCTTCAATAGGATAGGATTGGTAATGTGGTATTTTTTATTCATCTTGATTGGGTTTGGGATACATTCTCATATAGGGAGATCACTTGGTGGACTATATTTCTGGACAGCTAAAGCCACATGAAAATAACAACCCTACTTATGATTTTGAACTCTTAGGTGTGATGCATGATATCAATAGTTGATGCATTACAATTTAATCATAATTTCAACCATTTATTTCAATCAAAAAATCATGATATTTATATATTCTCAAAAAATTATGCGACTCACTGATAGAGACATTTTGTGGAGTTCTAGAATTCTTTTGATTTTAAAATTTCCTACACCCCTGGTAAGTGGAATGTCATTGTTGATGGATTGAGGAGGAAAATTATAAACCAACATGTGAAATAATCCTCAGAATAGTGGAATATGATGGCCCCATTTTCATGCATTCTTTTGAGAGTTTAGGTGGATGAGTTTTAGATTATTCTAGAAAGTGTGAAATTGATAATATATGCTATTGAGATAATTATTTAGGATAATCATCTTAGTGATGTATTTATTTTTCATTATGGTATCTCTTTATGGTGGGGAGACCATTGGCAAGTTTTTGTTCTATTATGATGATATTTTAGGATTCTTGAACAGGTATGTTTTACCTTTCTTGATGAGAAAAGATATGTTGTGGTTTCTATATGATTCATAGTGGGTGGTTTATCAAGGAACTTATAATATGTGCTATGACATTAAATGATGATTTTTATATTCATGTATGAGATTATAAATTGATAATTTTTGTTCTCATTTTTATACATGGAAAAAATTAAAGGATAAGAACCATAAACCTTCAATTTTTATTCATCCCCATACTATAATGATTATGAACTAGGATGATATTTCAATGGATTTCATGTTTGGATTTCCTTGTACTAGTGAAGGGAATAATGTGATATGGGTAGTGATCGATTGGATACCAAAATCAGTTCACTTTATCCCAATTAATGAAACAATCACAGTTGAGGTCTTGATATGTCTTTATGTATAGGTGGTCATTAGATTTCATAGTGTTCCATTTTATATAGGATTAGATAGGGATACATATTTTAGTTCACATTTTGGAGGGTTACCTAGTAATTTATTTGATACCTAGTTCGATTGAGTATATAATATAATCAACATACTGATTTCTAGATATAATGAGCTTTATTAATCTTGTAATACATTCTACATACCTGTATTTATGAAATTGGTAGATCTTTGGATAGTTACTTGAGACTTGTTGATATTTTCTATAACAATTATTAACATTCATCTATCAAGATTGAAGCCCTTTAGGGCTCTTATTTCAGTACATATAAATCTACATTGTGTTGTTTTGATATTTTTGAGTCTTCCTTAGTTGGGCCTAATTTGGTACATGAGATGACATCAAATATTTAGTTGTATTTCCAAATAAAGGTAACGAAATAGATCCAATATAAATCCAATGTTGATCATAATTGAATCCCATAAGAGTATACTATTTTTCACAAGGTTTTTTTGGATGTTTAAACTTATTTGGGTCTTCGACAACATGGAAAATAGAGAAGTCTTCCACTGAGATATGTGGGGTAGTTTAAGGTTGCTGAGTAGATTGGAAACTAGGTTTAATGATTGGAATTTCCTCATTAGTTTTCATCTATTCAAAATATTTTTTAGGTATCTTAGCTTATGAGGTATCTTTCAGACCCATTCAATGTCATGAACCAAGAGTACCATGATGTTAAACATGATTTTTCCATGACTAACCACCCATTTTATATATTTTTTTAAGATAATGGTTCTTCATGGGAAGCCCATACCCTATGTTCAGATGTCACTAGAGTATAGTTTGTATATAAATTACAATTGGGAGCATGAGTAAATTATGAGAGATAATTGGCCTCAACTCTTCGAAATAGAGTCTTCATGATAGTATTTCTTTGGATAGAATGTTTTTGTTTGTGGAGATATTATAACATCCCATTAATATATATTAGTTATTTTTTGATCATTTTCTTTGATCACTATGTGTTTGGGTATTATTTGGGATTTTTTTAATGTTTTTAGAGTAATAAAATAGTTCTATAGGGTGTTACATCATGAACGACAAGGGATGTGATGTGATACATCTAGCAGTAGTGTGGAAGATCTTGATGTTGTGTAGGGAGTTTTGTTGCCTCTACCAATTATGGCATGGTTGTGTCTTGGAGGATAGTTATGGCAAGGAAGAGTTTGTGGTGTATCAACCATTTTGGGTGTAGATTGTGTGTGGTAATGTGGAATACACTATATAAATACACTAGGTAAATAGGATCTAGGTATATTTGTTTCGACAGATTTTTTAGGCTTGTTGATTTGAAGTTGACTATGGGGTGGTGTCCTTTAGTCATCATTGTGTAGCTATTTTCCAATATTTATATGTCGTTCTATTGTGAGTTGTGTGTTGGTTTTTTTTATGAAAATTAAACATTAAACCAATATTTTATAGTCCAAAATCTACTCATTTTACCTAAATAAAATCTATTGGCCTTTGGAGGTTCCCTAAGGTAATTTGGGTCCTTTTTCTAGTATTCTTCTCTGAGAAAAGTGTTAGAAGATGCAATTGTTCTCCCTCTAGTATGTTAATATTTTCCTATTATCAAATCTACCCTTCCCTTATATCTCATTTTTAGAGAGTGATGGATCCTCTTATTTTGTTGATCTAATCATTTATTTGATGGATTTTTATTCTAGGAATATCTCCATGACTATCCACTCCTTCATTTATATATTGTAAATTCTGATCTTGGGTAATTTATCATTAGATAATGTGATTAAATATTGCTGGTCCCATAATGTTTTTCTTATAAATGAAATATTAATTTCATATATTATTTTAAATTTATTTTTAATTGATTACTTTGATTTTATAAGATTTGACCTTTTATTATGATAAGAGATGTAGGCTTTAAATAAAACCTCTTCCTCAAAGGATTTGATTCTCTCAGTGTATTTTGAGAAAAAATGTCATAAAATGATCAATAATTTATTTTGAATCTATAAATAATGGAACTAAATGGGTGATTATTTTGAAATGAACAAATTTGATTAAAACGTAATATTTTTCTTCAGAATATATACAGAATTTTCAACAAGAAATTTGTTAATTATACAATGAATAATGTATTGAATTAAATTTAATTGATTCAACCATGGAAAATTGATTGAAATGACTTGTGATCATTTTTGTTTGTTGGTTCACTATGGGGTGATGTTCAGGGTAGAAGGTCCCAGTTTACCAGTTGGGTGTAGTGACAAAACATCTAAAGCCTGCATTTTTTTGTACTGAGCCTTGTGGTGTTCTGTTTCTTCTATTTCTTTTAGTGAATCCTTATGATGGTTCTCATCTCGTGAATATGGTGTTCTTTTGAATTGTGTTCTATTTGTGTTGTTTTAGATTGGTTTCTTGGATGACTATGAGTTTTCAAGGTTTTTGGTGGATATTGTGCTTCTTGAAGATTTATTTCTTTGAGGTGTGTGTCTCATATTTTATGACATTTTTTAATAATTACAATTTTTTAGGAGAACTAGGCCAAATTTCTATCTCCTTAGGTTTCTCCCTTCATAATTGTTACTGAATTGTTCTTGGGGACTTTCACATGATCTTGTGTATTTAACTAATAAATTTGGAGAGTTTGGTTATATGTTATGATTTTCTTATTTAAGATCATATCTTTTCTATTTGACACCCAACCAACCTCTTTTTTAGGGTATTATTGAGGCATTTATTTTAGTAATTCCACTTCCACTAGATACTTTTCTAGAGAAGAAAGTGTCATGGTGGGAAGATTATAACACCTCATATCAATGTATTTATTTATATTAAATTATTTTTATTTATCATGATATTTTGTAAAAAAAATTGATTTATAAATTTGGGATCTTTTTTATGTTTCATAGTTTTATTACAATTGGTATTAACTCTATGGAAACCATGATATTAGTGTTTCAGTTTTGATAAAGTTGTTTTACATGGTGGGAACTTGATTCTCAAAACCAGGCAGTACTTTCCAAAAAAGTGTGTGGATCATTTTGTTCATAAGGGTTACCTGCATTGTTGGAATTTAGTGTGGAGTAACCATAAAACCAAACCATGTGATTCCTCTATGGGTGTCAACTTGAAACTACACAATTAGTGCATGATTTACCAAACTATACAGCCTAACCATGCAACATGTCCTATTTTGGTAAAACTTGAATTTTGATTATATATACTAAAGAGTGTCCCCCATTCCTCAACGTGTATTATCCATGGTGATTCTCCCTTACGCGTATCTATCTCCATAAACCTCCCCACACCCCCTCCTAATATACTTTCCTGCACCCCCAACTCTCTTCCCCCAAACCCATCTCGGCATCCCCTCCTTGTGGTCGCCATCCCTAGCTCCGCCTCTTCTGTATCCCTCTCCCTTCGTTCCCTCTCCCATCCTCCATCCAGCTTCCACTTGCACCTTCGTCTTTGACTTTGACTCTTCTGCATCCATCTCTCCCATCCCTGACCACCATCTCTCTCGCGATACCCAACCCCAATCGCAATCCATTTTGATCACCTCTGTATTCCCTCACCCTCAACCATCGACCCTTGATTGCCTCCAACCTCCAATGCTTTTATCCTTCCCAAAATTATTCAGCTGACATCACATTTCATCGCAACTCTTGATTTTTCTCTCCACCTTCATTTTTTATCACGTGAACCCTAGCCTCCATGACCACCCTCGTCGATGGATAGTGTTCAAAATTTCGATTCAACCTCCTCTGATCACAATAGACATCCCACCTCGTGGGCTCAACCTTTTGTTGTTCAAAGATTGTTGAGGTCACTCCTTGTTGTTAAATTATCCTTTATGTACTCTTCTTCTCATTCACATGCCCCTCCGTTCATCCCCAATGTTCGCTTCCCATCCTTCTCCCATACTTTTCTCTACCCGCTCGATCATTCATTCTGATCTCACCATCAAGCTCCCTGTTGAATATTACTGAAAAAAACATAAAAATTAGTACCCCTATGACATATATTTAATTTCTAATCCTGAAATATTTACTGATTCACTATGGTTATACTTTTTATGCATATACTACATGTGCAATGTGCAACATTTCTACGTTTCAATGCACAACATAGACACTTAATTTGAAATATACATATCTTAAACATTCTTATTATGAATACATTTTTATAATCCATATACTTAATATGGTATTCTATTATCTAACACATTGTCATATGTAATATTAATCTCCAATGACTATCATTAAATCACTACTATTTCATATAGTATACGCTGTTATTGCATACATTATATAAACTCTGTCAATAGAAGCTTATTGGATTTTGTAACCATTTTTTTCCAACATGGAAGGAAATGAAATTATTGAAGAACTTTATTATTTCATTCTCAAATTTGGTTAATGTGATGAATTTGGAATGTTCTAAACAAGGAATAATGGTTTGTGGTTAAAGACATATTTTATAGAAACCAATTAATGAAACATTTGAACTAAATGATAGTTTAAAAACATCTAGAATTTGTTAATGTTATAATTTCTTTTGATAACTAGACTGAGTTGTGATGAAAAGATCAAGGTGGATTAAGAGACCTTGTGAAATTGAAATATTATGGTTTCCATCACCTATAATTTACATAAAATAACAATTTGGTAAATAACATCGAAAAGGTAATTTGTGATCGTAATAGTTTTAGATGCACTTTTATGGTCAAGGATGCTCATATCGCTGCTATCTTTTCAATTCCAAAGGTACTATTTTTATCTTTTCACAACTTCTTGGTCGATGATGCATTTTGTAACTTCTTAATAGCATTTAATTATTTTTTTATGGCGATCATGTTAACCTATGTAAAAAAAGTGGTTAGAAGTTATCCTGAATATATCAATTTTTAATTTTCCTAATAATTTATATTATAGGGAAAATGTTCAATATTTTCTCGGTGATGATTTCAAAAAATTCTGTTTTGGAGCCCATTTATTCTCGGATTTAGGTCAGTAGTTTGATTTTTTATTCAGTGTTTGTTTTCATTTTGTAAATTTTCAGTGACACTTTTAGTTTCTCATAGACACTTATTTTCTTGCTTATAATTCTTACACTATTAATTCTTCACATATTTCCTTCAAATATCAAGAGAGTTTGAAATGGTGATTGTTGCTACTATTTAAAATAAATCATGCATGATAAATATTTAAATTGTAAAAAAATTTCTATTCTTGGGTAAGGTTTAGTTCGTTTTTATTCTTTGGCCCAATTTTAATTAGGGCTTTTTTGGATTTTTGGGTTCCTTATAATTTTGTAGTGCCTTTTGGATTTTGTTGAGGTGGATCTGAGTCGCTGTTGATGAAGGCTTACATGTGTATGCATAGGTAGAAATATACATATATAATTTCCCCCTTTATATATATTCACTCATGATAGTGTGAATATATATATTGGGGATAGGTGTGCTTATATATATATATGAAAAATGCATACATGTGTAAGTGTAAAGGGTTATATGAAAGTATAAACATATATCTATGGACCCCCTTGTGCATATTTGGCCATGAAAATATGTACACAGGGGATAGGTGTCCTTATATATATGTGAAGTTTTGTATGCGTGCAAGTGGAAAAAAGGAAGATTCGAGTTGTCATCATCAAAAGCAATGCGTCTTGAGGTTGAGGTAGGTCTCTCTGCCTAAACCTTTAATTTGAATTCTATAATTGCCTGATTGTTTTAAAAACTTGTTTCCATAATTGCTTTATTGTTTTACTCTAGCTTTTTTCCTATATACATACAAGAATGTGTTACTCTCAGGTAATCCAAGGTGTATAAACATTCTACATAGTCCTTAGAATTATTATCTTATCTATTCATGCTAGTTGCACAATTTTGATATCTAAAATGTTTTCTTATAGGAATATAGAGTTCATCCTTGACCACATGAGTCACTAAAGTCCCCAAACAAGCACAATCCATAAATTATAGAGAGATATGGATGATCCATACCTCCAAGTGGGCATCATACTAGGTGTACACTCCACAATATTCCTACACCTGAGCCACATACCATATTGAACTAGACTTGGAAACACTAATGTGTAGTCCTAATATATCACATATTGTCACTTATTTCACAACAAATGCATCTTTACCACATGATGTTAAACAATATCGATGATCATATCATATGAACATAAATTATGTAAATCATACTATGAGGTTTTTTATTCCTTTTCAAATA
Source organism: Viscum album (assembly GCA_963277665.1). Taxonomy (NCBI): domain Eukaryota; kingdom Viridiplantae; phylum Streptophyta; class Magnoliopsida; order Santalales; family Viscaceae; genus Viscum; species Viscum album. Next base: position 794,363,654 of record OY728147.1, read on the forward strand.
GAATACATAGTACAACTCTTCAAGGTTCATTCAAAACATCCCAATATCATCACCATCACAGCAACCACTTTTGAGGAAATATATCTGATTCCTGACCATCTTCCAAGAGTATTCTAAACCTCATAGTAGTCACCACTATTCATTAAACCATTACTTGTCTTATGTGAGTAGTATAAGAGGATTATTCCTCACTGTAATTTAAATCATGACCAGACTTATGCGATGACCATAAGGGGACTAGTCCCCACTAGACCTAAAATGATGACTAAAATTTTGTGATGAGAATAAGAGGACCCTATCTTTCCATATATGAACATTATAAGATTTATAATTTGATAATAATAGGATGATTCACCTTTCCTAATGCATCATAATCCCATCCTTCCTCATGTGATGAACATGGAATTCCTTAGGTGATGATCCAAGAGCTCATTAGGTGATGAGCCAAAAATACCTCAGGTGACTAGCCTGTGATGACTTTGGTGATGAAGCTAGGATTATATAGGTGATGAGAATAGTATTCCTTAGATTATGAGCCTAATATGTCTATATGTCTTGACATAATAAGATATAATATCCTTCTTACCCAAATCATAACTGAAGATCCATCCTTTACTTATATGTGGAAAGCATAAGATTCCATCACTTCTGGAAACGAGAAAGACATTTATTGGATTGTATAAATATAAAATATAATTGAAATTCTAGTCAAATTTCATCATTAGGTTTTCACCTTGATAAAGAAGCAAGTGAAATTATTAACTGATGTTCACATGGAGTGGAATCAAGAACAAGATTCATGGGCATGTGTTAATTATATAAGAGAAATATGGACTGGGAAATGAAAACCATAAAGATATGTCTTAAACTCCAATCCTATCATTTAAATGAAAGGTTCCATCATCATCACTCTTGTGTTGACATTATGATTTCCTTAAAAAAATATGCATGTGAGACAAGGATCATAACCATCCAAGTGTAGTCTAACACAATGGTCTTGAAGTAATGTTTCAGAAAAAAATGATGAAACTGAGATTAATTCATTCTCCTTAAAAATATAAAGGATGACTATCATTGGGTATCAACTAGAAGGGGGTGGTGGAGGTGTGGGGAACTGGCAGGGGGAGGGTGGAAGGGGGCAGGGAGTAGGGAGTAGGGGTAGGGGGCAGGGGGTAGGGGGAGGTTTGCAGGGCAGGGGGGAGGGGTGGGTGGAGGGGTAGGGGCAAGGGGGAGTGGGGAGGTCTACAGGACAGGGGGTTAGTCTGTAGGGGGATCTACAGGGCAGGTGGGAGGGGGAGGGTGCAGGTGGGATGCAAGGGGGGAGATGGTGGTGGTCAGCAAGGGGGTATGCAGGGCAAGGGTGCAAGGGGGAAGTGGGGGAGGGAAAACTGGCAGGGGGAGGGAAAACTGGAAGGGGGTGGTGGTCTGCAGGGGGTCTGTAGGGCAGGGGGTGCAAGGGGGAATTGGGGGGAGGGAAAACTAGTATGGGGAGGATGCAGGGGGGAAGGGGGTCTGCAGGGGTTCTGTAGGGCAGTAGGAAACTTCAATAGTTGGGTGACCAAAATAGATATAAATAAATGGGTTTAGAAAACTCTTGAAAATAGATCTTCACTCCTCCTCTCAATAGTGAAAATTTCCCTTCTATATCTAACTTATTATTAGAACTCTACCTAGCCTCTACTCAATCCTTCTCTTCTTACATGTATTCACTTTGATCCTCTCAGGGTTGATCTCCCTTTTTTTCTTTCTGCCTTCCATAATTTTTTTTTGAAATTTCATTCTCAAAAAAAAATTTGTTATCTTTCCATTTGTAAATGGATGTATGGATCACTACCATATTGGAAGCTGTATTCCTTCCTATTAAGACTTGATTAAAATGAAAATTTCTATGATATTTAATATTTACCTCTCTTTGGGATATCCTTCTATGTGTTATTATATTGGTGTAATTACCAATTTTAGTTAGGAAACTTGAGTGAGAGGTTTCCAATATGGTCACCTTTGCTTTGAATGGGGGAAGGGGTGATGCAGGGGGTGGGGGTCCAAGAGGGAGGGGTGCTGGGGTAAGGGGGTGTGCTGGGGGCAGGGGGTGATTAGGGAAGGGGAGGGGGTGTGCAGTGGGGAGGGGGTGTGGGGGGTTACAAGGGGGAGTGGAGGGGGGCTTTGCATGGGGTAAGGGGTGCTGTAGGGGGTGGGGTCCATGAGGGAGGGAGGGGGTGTCCAGGGTCTGGGGGAGGGGTGTCTAGGATCTATCCTAGGGGGGTCTGTTCAGGGTCTGGGGGGTCTGTTTGGGGGGGTGTCCAGGGTCTGGGGGGTTTCCAGGGTCTGGGGGTGTCCAGGGTCAGTCCGGGGGTCAGGGGGGAGTGGAGGGGGCTTTGCATGGGGGAAGGGATGTTGTAGGGGGTGGGGTCCAGGAGGGAAAGAGGGGTGTCCAGGGTCTGGGGGGTGTCCAGGATCTGTCTAGGGGGGTCTGTCCAGGGTTTGGGGGGTATGTTTGGGGGGGTGTCCAGGGTCTGGGGGGTGTCCAGGGTCTTGGGGGGTCTGTCCAGGGGGGTGTCCATGGTCTTGGGTGGTCTGTCCTTTGGGGGGGTCCAGGGTTTGTCTTAGGGGGAGGGGGTCTGTCCATGGTCTAGGGGGGTCTGTCTAGTGAAGGTGTCAGGGTCTAGGGGGTCTATCTAGGGTCTATCTGGGTCATTCCTAGGGGGGTCTATCCAGGTTCTAGGGGGTGTCCAGGGGTGTCCAGGGTCTGTCCTAGGGGGGTCTGTCCAGGGTCTGGGGGGTCTCTCTAGGGGGTGTCCAGGGTCTGGGGGGTCTGTCCAGGGTTTGGGGGTCTGTCCAGGGTCTGGAAGGTCTCTCCATGAGGTATCTAGGGTCTGGGGGGGTCTATCCAGGGTTTGGGGGGGTCTATCTGGGGGTGTCCAGGGTATGTCCAGGGGGTGTCCAGGGTCTGTTCAAGATCTGGGGGTATTTTTTTATGAAATGGGAAACCCTATAACCTCGGTTTGAAACTGTGGCTATAGACCTTTATCCACGGTTTGAACCATGGCCATAACCCTATATCCATGGTTTGAAACCGTGGTGATAACCTCGTGTGCCTTAATCTGCTTCCACGGTTTCAAACTATGGATTTAGGTGTATAGCCACGATTTGAACCATGGCTATAGGTCTAGAGCCATGGTTTGAACTGTGGTTATAGAGCTATAGCCACAGTTTGAAACTGTGGCTATTACCTATAGCCACAGTTTGAGGACCTATATCCACGGTTTAAAACCGTGGCTATAGCCCTAATTTCCAGTATTAAATGTTCTTTATTCATATTAATCTAAAATTGGGCTGCTAAGAATTTTTCAAATACAATATCTATCTATGTTTTATTCAAGTACAATAAGCTTCTAATTATTCTCTTGTACTATGTGGGATCCACAGATGTCCCATCCTCATGCTTACCCAATTTTTTCCCAACTAAAATCAGGTCAACATTGGTCTTGGAGTCCTGCATATTGAATTTCTTTAGAAACTCTACTGCATATTTTTATTGAGATATAATAGTTTATTCCTTCCTCTAAATCACTTGAAACCCCAAATATTATGTGAGTTTACCAATCATAGACATTTCAAATTTTGATTTCAAGTGATTGGAAAATTATTCCACCGATCCCTACCTACTTCCACCAAATATAATATCATATACATACACCATCACCATGGATTGTTCCTTCTAATAATTATTCACATAGATATTTTGGTCCACTCATCCAATTTTAAATTCAAGCTTCATTGGATAAGAATCCAGTTGATAGTACCATGCTTGTGGTTCCTACTTCAGACCATATAGTGCCTTATTTAATCTACAAACCTTCATTTCATCATTACCAAACATAAAACCCATTGGTTTTTCAATATATACTTCTTCTTCAAGAACACCATTTAAGAAATCCGTTTTGATATTCATTTGATACACTTTGTACCCTCTTCAAATTTTCATGGAAAGAAAGGGCCTAATTGACTCCATTCTAGCCACCAGAATAAATGTTTCTTTAACATCAATGCCTTCAATCTGTGAATAGACTTTACAAACCAATTTCACCTTATTTCTGATAAAATTTACATCCTCTTCAAATTTATTTTTTAAAATCCACTTCATTCCAATCACATTATGATTTTTGGGTCTATTAACAAGATCCCATGCATGGTTCTTTTAAATATGATCCAAATATTTATTCATGAATTTAACCCATGACTCATCCTTTATAGCTTCTTCAAATGAGGTTGGTTTAAAAATTGATTGGATGCAAATTGTTCATCATTCCTCATTATCCATGTCTATGTGGGTAAGTTCCAATCCCCAATGATGTTGGATTGATCAATTTATACTCTTCTATTTTTATTGTGAGGTTCAAAATAAGTTTCTTCATCCATGGTTTCCTCTTCTGGTTCTTCTTATAAATCATCATCGTTTTGTGACCCTTGAATGTTTTTCACACCTTTTTCTACTTCTGCATTTTTATATTGTAAAGACTTATAAATTTCAAGAAAATTTTTTTTCTTAATTTATTTGGAATTTTATGAGACTGCGGCTTCTGACGGCACCTGATTCCGAGGCCCAGTGTTCCCAGAATCAAGTTCCAAAGTTTAGCTCGGGTACGTTCAGTAAACGAATGAGCGGGTTTTTCTAACTTTTTAACCGGTGATCGGAATCGAAATCTGAGGGCACCGATGGAACCGCAGTGCCAGTAATTGCTTAAGAAGACCTTTTCTGAAGGTGCGTTTGCTCGGGAGGAGTTGTTTAAATTTTGAGGTGTAAGTGAAGAATAAAATAAAATTTGTAATCCAATTTTATTTTTCTTCTAAGTAGATTTATCCTTTGTGTGGAAGTTGGGTTGGTAACTTCCCTTGGGAGAATAAAGGAGAGATGGGGCCCACATGATCCCCCACCTTTTCACATTCCCCATAACCCCTTGAAAATCCTCCTTAATGATGTGACTTTACCACTTCTCTTTTAATGAATGCCAACACACTCTCTACTCAATTAATTGAACACATTAATTAATTGAATTAGTTTTGAATTTTAAAATTGTTGGCATGTGTGAATAAATTAAGACAAAGTCTTAATTTATTTTGGTTGATGGGTTGTGTGGGGAAATGGAGGAGATAGAACTCGTCTTCTTCGTTGGAGAATGCGAAGAACGTCAAGAACCCGACGAAGAACGCCGTCACCGCAAGGAGTGAATAACGTGCCGTTCTTCTTCCCTCTTCGCAGCCGGTGAGAGATGCCTTCATCGAAGAACGACGACACCCATGAAGAACGCCCTTTTTCTCTTATCTTCCTACGCATCAAGATAGAAGACGCTGACCGCGGTGATCGTCGCCAACGACATCGTTCTTTTTCCCTTTTCGTTGATGGAACGAGACCGTCTTCCGCGACACCGATTTCTGCACCGATGACGAACGAACCTCATTGAGGTAGGGGTTTAATCTTCGTTCAAGTTTATTTAATGAACTTCATTGATATTTGTTGGCCGCTTGTTATCATTATAATGGGAGGAGGTCGGACCGCACAAATACGGCCGACCCTCCTCCCCCTTTGATTTTGTGTTCGTTGCGGCTCGAACAAAGACGGCGCGGTGCAAGGGCACCACGCGAAAACAAGAAAGAAGGCGACGAAGAAGCGTGGTGCCGTCGCGCCGCGCCGTTGAAGCCGAACGAAGCCGCGGACGGAGTCGGGGCCGCGGAGGTGATTCGAAGACTCCGCTAGTTGATTGTTGTGCATGGATTGACGGGCGACAAAAAACGGGGCCGAAATGTCAATTTGAAGCCTCCGCAATGAAGGTCGGGTCCCGGGAGGACCGATGGTGAAGGCGGCGAGTGAAACGGACCACCGGAGCGCGTCCGGTGGTCCGCGAAAAGCGGCGGCGACGCGCCACACCGGCGCGGCGGCGCCGGTGACTGGCGGCGGCGGCGCGCCGCCAGAACGGAACCGTTGTGGCTGAGTCGCGGTGGCGGGCCAAACCGGAATGGCTTAGCCATTCCGGAGGCAGAGCCGCGCGGCTTAAAGCCGCGCTGGTTTCGTCAACTGCGGGGGGGTTGTAACCCCCCGCTCCGCGCTGGCCACGCGGACCGGCTGCACCGGCCGGGCCGCCCAGGTCGGCCCGGGCCGCTCCCTATTGGGACGGACCCGGACCCGGGTCAGGTTGACCCAGTTCGGGCCGACTCGGGGGGGTATCGGGCCGGGTCGGACTGGGCCCGAACCCCCTACTTTCGGACAGATCTGTTCAAATGTCCATAACTTGGGCTACGGACCTCCGATCGACGCACTGTCAGTTGTGATGCGGTCCTTGGATCGAGACGGTCTTTTCAGTATATTACACTCAAGGTTTCAGAGAACTTTGAGTATAGCCGGGTTGGTTCAAACATGAAACCAACCGGGCCCTCGGAGCAGAAATGCTTATAACTTGAGCTCCGGACGTCCGATTGACGTTCCGTCAACTTTGTTGGATTCCTCTTGATGAGACGGAACTTTTAGTATACTTTGCCTGAGGTTTGGACATAGTTAGAGTATAGCTGGGTTGGATTGTACCCGAAATCCAACCGGGCCCCTGGAATGGAAAAACTGATAACTTTCAGACCGGACGTCCGTTTGACGAACCGTCAGCGGCATTGGTGATCACGTTGAGAAACGGTCCCTATGAGTATACCCTATGAGAGTTCGGGGTACAGTTGAGATGCGGCCGGGTTGGTTTGCACATGAAACCAACTGGGCCCCTAGGACAAAAAGGCTCATAACTCACAGACCGGGCGTCCGATTGACGCGCCGTCTATTGCGTTGAGACCCCTATGATGAGGCGGTCCTTTGAGATACTTCTTCGTGGGAATTTGTGATACATGGAGTATCGACCTGTAGCTCGTGGAGAGGACCCTCCCATAGACGAACGTACGGAGTATGGAGACCGTGTAGCCGGCTGAGACCTGACGACTGCTTGACCAACTCGACTTGGAGTGAGTCGACTAGCCCAGTGGGCGGAGCACTACTGTGTTTGGGTGGAGACCCACGGTGGACGGAGCACCTAGTAGCAGGCAGCAGACCCGCGGTACTTGACAGGAGAAGTACCTCTGCAGGCTATTAGGGGGGATGCACTACTATGTTTGGGTAGCAGACCCCGGCGGGAAGCACTACTGTGTTTGGGTAGCTGACCCGCGGTACTCAACAGGAGGAGTACCTCAGCAGTCTTAGGTTAGTGAGCAGTACCTCGGAGTCGTGACATGATCACTGTACTCGTCAGAGACGGGGCTCTTCAGCAGTTACAGTTTCGATAATGAAAATTCTGGTTTGAGCTGAGTCTATGACCTTTGTGTTTACCTCATGATTGAGATGGGTCACTTGATAACTTAGGTATATGTATGGGCATATACCTAGGTAGTGGTTATTCGTTGATTTCATAACCTTTGTTTTTCCTCATGATTGAGATGGGTTACTTGATAACTTAGGTATAAGTATGGGCTTATACCTAAGTAAGGGTTATCTGTTGAGATCCTTCTTTGTGGTTATCCTTGTTGGATTTAGTGAGACCTTGAGGGTCTCAGGGTCCCTACTGAGTATCGTATACTCACCCCTGCATGGGCTATGCCCGCACCTCATTATGTTGGTTGCAGACGATGGGCAGTGCTGATAGAGGCCGAGTGTTCGAGGACTGGATGGTACCCGGAGGTGGACCTCACGATGAGTCAGTATCCGAAAGTGGACTTCACGACGAGACGATACTCGGAGGAGGTTGACGAGTGAGAGCGTTGTGGAGGCTATCTTTACCTACCCTTCAGGTAGGATCCGTGGTGGACGATCCAGGAGCTGCGCTATCTATACCTACCCTTCAGGTAGGATCCGAGGTGGACGACCTAGGAGCTGATTCTATTCTTCCAGCTGCTTGTCTTTTCTGTTGTACTTTCGTTCAGTTATAGCTGTACTTTCAGGTGGGTTTGTATTCTGGACCACTTACTTTTCAGCACTTTCTTTTGTACTTAGTGTATTACTTCCGCTTGTACTCTGTGGTGTTTTGTTTACTTTTATGAAGGCAATGTCTTCCCAGCTATCAGGATTTATGCCTTTGGTGCTAGTCGTCAGCCCCTGGCCTATGGAAGGCGGGCTTGGGGTAGTCACGGCACAGGCCCCGAGGACAGGTCGTGACACATATGTTCCATTTTCACTTTCTTCCTCATATTCTTTCATATCAGCATAAGAATTTTTTGAGGCATTTGTGGTTTTATATTCAATGATCTTAACATCACTTATTTCCAATATTATTCCAACATAATAACTGAATCATTTTTAGGTTTTACTCTTCATTAAATATCCACGTAAAATGCCTTCATCAGTAGCATCACCATACTTCCCTTGTTTTCCTTCATTGTTTTGGATGAAACATTTACTTCTAGAAACACAAAAATTCATCAAAGAGGGATTCCTTAAATACCACAACTCATATGGTGTATTGGTTTCACCCATATAAATCCCTATTCAATTTTTAGCATACACTACTTCTTGAACATCCTCTTTCAAATAATGATGAGAGATATGACTCTCAATCAGTATAGTTCAAGCCATATTGTTCACCTGTTGATTTCTACACTTAACCACTCCATTTTGATATGGATTTATCACAGTAGACACATAATGCTTTATTCCATGTTTCTACTGGTAATTTTCAAACTCAATGGATGTGTATTCCCCTCCATTGTGAGATCTTATAATATTGATTGTACAAACAATACCATTTTTAACTCTTTGATGATAACATTTCATGCAATCAAGAACTTGTTGTTTTCTATGTATAATCATTACACAATACATTCTACTATAATCATGAATATAAAGAATTAAATACCTCTCTCTATTCTAGACACATTTATCAGACCACATACATCTTTGTGGATAAGATCAAGTAGATTTGATTCCCTTTTCTTATCTGGATGATATGATCTACAGAACAACTTTCCACATATGCCAACTTCACAAGTCTTTTCCTATTCACACTTTAGATTGAGGATATCCATGACTATCCTCAAATTATATATATTTTCCATGTCTTGTTTATTATTATGACCCAACCTATAGTTCCATAAGTTCCTTTCTTCTTTAACTATTTGGTAGGAAATTTTCTCTTTACTATCAAACTGATATAGGTTTCCATCTATTTTGCATCATTTCATGAGAGAATTCCCTGTATTTCCTTTTATATTTTAAACCTTTTGATTGAATGACACTATAATTCCCGATTCACATAGTTGAATCACACTTATGAAATTGTGATGTAAACTGTCCACATAAAGATCTTCATTTTTCCTCATCTCATTGTTTTCCAGTTCTGTACTTCCATTTCCTTTTATCATCACAGCACCATCATTTCTAAACCTCACTATTTCATCAACCCTTTTCTGAACATTCTTCAATAAATATACATTACCTGTCATATGGGATGAGCATCCACTATTAAGAATCTAGGTGCTATTGTTCTTTTTAGCTTTGAGAGTGACTTCTACAAGATTGTATTTTTCGATTTTCTTCTTTTCCTTACATGAAATATTTGATTGAGTGGAGGATAAAGATGGACTTTCCAATTTCTTTTTCCTTTTCATTGGTTCATCATACTCATATTGTTATTCTAGAGAAGAAAACCTATTTTTAAGGGAAACTCTATCTCGTTGACAGGTATTGACTTTTCTCTAAATTCTATAGGTAATAATCCCACCTTTACAATGCCTTCAATAAATATATTTATGACCATAGTTGGAGTAGTGAAAAAAAATATCTATAAAATCTATTTTTTCTATATGATGTAGGATATGAATTCTCTCTCATTTTTTGACTTTCTAGCTCTCCCCCATTCAAATAGATCATTTTATCTTCAAAGAATGATATGGTATGGAACAGATAGACACAAAATAGACATTTCATAAAATGAAATATCATCCTGATTATATCTAGAAACTTTAGGAACATTTTTCTCTCTTTTCTGTTAGATTTCAATATTTCTTAAAATGGATCATTTGGTGCCTTCATGATATGTACAACTTTATCCTTCCCTTTAATTTATCTCATCTTTCTTCCAACCTTTGATGTTTTAGCATCACAACCAATTCCACCTTTTTCCATGCATGTGGATCTTTTATCATTTAAAGCATTCTCTACTCCTTTAAAACCACTCTTAGTTATCCCCATTAGCTCAACATCTGAGAATCTTCCAAACTGTATCTTTTTAATTGTTTCCCTTGAATTTGATTCACTTTAAATATTACTCATCAGTGTAACAACTTTTTAATAAAGAGCCTAAAAATTCTTGGACTTCTCCTCTAGTCTGGATGTAAGTTCATTGATGACCATTTTGTTGGACTCCTCTAGTTTTAATGCTCACAAATCATGTTTAATCATGTTTAATCATGATTAATCTTGTCTCAGTATGTTTCATCATGTTTATGTATAATATTAATCTATTCTGTCAAGTATTATTTCATATGACAGGTTGAAAATATTTTACTAAGTATGAGTCACCGATCAGTGGACTCGCAGTCATTGGTCTCACCGTTCAGTCAAAAAATTGACAAAGTATGAGTCAATGTTGTAGTGACACTGCTCAATCAGAAATTTGGTAAAGGAAAAGACACTATTCCTACTAGTTTAGAATTATATCAAAGGAAAATACACCATTCCTACTAGTTTAGAATTCTCACAAAGGACCAGACACCGTTGCTGAATTTTCGCAAAGTCTAAGACATTATTCTTATGACACTGGGAAAGATTTTCTTCAAAGAATAAGATGCCATTCTTATGACACCGGTCCAAAATTTTCCCAAAGTCTAAGACACTATTCTTAAAAACCCATTCAGAGACAAAGGTTGAGTCACTGCTCATGTGTCACCGCTCTTGTGACACCATTCTAGACTTATTAATTTATTCATTTATCATTTAAATCAAAAATTATTACTGATGGTCATATTTGAGTTATTTAAGAATACTAATATTATTAATGATCTTTTGTACCATTGTCAGTAGGAAGTACTAGGTATGAGGTATCTGCACGTGATGGAGATCATGCTCCATGTTGGCCAAAATAAAAACACTCAAGATTAAATAAAATGTGGCATGCGAGCAGATTGATATATGTGGTGTGACATACAATACCAAGAATGAGAGAATAGATACATTCCAATCCTTCTAGTTATGAAAAAACAATATTTTTCTATGAACCAAAGAGTGTGAACATCCTTACAGCAATAAATAAAAATATATAATCTAAAATAATTATCTCACTAGAAACCAGAACACATAGCATCAATGACACTCTGTTTTGGTGTCTGTTTTCTAGAAGTGGACTTGAGATCACATCTGCTTACTCAAGAAGTCCAAAATCATCAAGCATGTCACTCAAATCATTATAAACCCTCTCTCATTTTTTCTTATCTGTTGTGTATAATTTTACTACTTTTGAGTAGTGTGTGTATATGTGTCACAAACAAACATTATCTCCTGACCTAAGTTGGAGGATACAAGTTATCCTCACTCACTCATATTTCAATACCATTTTACTCCCACATATAACTGTAGAAGAGGTATTTGTGTGACCTGGTTTTATTTTTTTTCCATCTAAAACTGTGGTAGAGGTATTATTGACCTGGAAAACCTTGTGTGCTATTGAGAACCCTGATCCAAGGTGTGGATAAATTTTATTAATATAAACTTCTTGGTGGTAGGATATAAACATTTGGAGATGACTAGTTCTCTGCATGAGACTGAACCTCTTGTTTTTATTTGCGGTGCAAAAGTTCTGTTTTCTTATTTGTCTTTATTTATTCAAACAAGAAAACTTTACTTTTCTTTTATAGTTAATATTAAATAGTTTTTATAACTATTTTTGATTTAGTAATTTACTTTCAAAATTTATATCAATCTTTCAAATTGCTTTAACTGAGAATTAATCAATCTTTTGAGAAATTAGTTGAACATTCAAAACTATTATAAATCCTCTTCTTTGGTTAACTGTCCTATTTTGTTTTCAAATTGGGTACTCTTAATAAATATTATAAAATTGAAATTTTTATAGGAACTCATTTCAACCCCCTCTTTAGTGTCCTACTCTAACTAACATTTGGTATCAAAGGGTGTTTTTAATCTTCTAGTTTAAAAGTTTTCAATGTTTTTTTAAATATTTTCAACTGTGATTTTAGTTGTGTTTTAAATATCTCTAAATTTATATTAGTTATAAATTTTTATCTCTTTAAAAAATCTATTCTTGATTTTTTATTATGGATAATATATTGGAAGGTGATGCTACTAATAGACCTCTATTTTTCAATATAAAAAAATATGCTCAATGGAAAATTAAAATGAAAATGCATTTAGAAAGTAAGGATTTTGAAATTTGGTCTTCCATTGTAGATTAATATAAGATTCCTGTTGCTACCTAAAATACATGGGATGACCCAACTAAGAGTGATTATAATAATAACTTTAAAGTTGTGAATGCATTATATTGTTCTTTAGGAGATGAAGAATTCAATATGATTTCTACATGCAAAACAGCCTATGAAATTTGAGATACTTTAGCTATTTCACATGAAGGAACCACTAATGTTAAGGAAATGATACTTAATAAATATACAATTAAATATGATAAATTTAAGATGAAGCCTAATAAACCTATATAAGACCTGTATCTCAGATTTAATGAGATTGTGAACACTATTATCTCTCTAGGAATGGATGTTATAGACATTGAACAAATCATGTTAATTATCAGATGTCTACCAGACAAGTGGATAGGAACCTCAATGTCAATTAGGGAATCCTATTATATTAGTAAGTTTTCAATAAAGGAGCTGATTGTAAAGCTAATGATGTACGAGGAAGAATTAAAGGTCCACAAAGAGGAGGAGGATGAACCAAATAGAAAGTTATTGGATTTCAAAACCGCTTCTTCTAAACATAAAGGAAAGGAGAAGGCACAAACTAATTTTGATAGTTCAAGAAATAAAGAATCATCATCTGACAGTGATGAAGAAATGGCTCAAATAGCTATAAGATTCAAAATATTATATAGAAAGAAGAAGTTTTTCAGAAATCCCAACTACAAAGGAAATTATGACAGAAAAAGCAACTGGAAAAGGGACTATAAAAGTAGTGAAAATACTAATGAGATAGTTTTTTATGAGTGCAAGAGGAAAGGACATGTAATGGTTGATTGTCCAAAATTAATGTACGAAAAGAAATATGAGGATAAGGATAGAAGATACAAAAAGGAAATGAAGGCAGCATGGAGTGCTTCTAAAGATGGATCTAGTGACTCAGAACCTTCACATGATGAAAATTATAATAAACCTAATATGTGTTTTATGAAAAACACATAATAGGTAACACTGTAATCTCCTATACATAAGTCTTATTATTAAAGAGATGAATATGATTCTGAAAATATGACCAGTAAGTAAATGTTTGAGTACTACAAATTGATTTCAGACACATAAAATGAATTAAAAGGTAAATATAAAGATTTAAAGAAACAAAATGCCCTCACTTCTACTATTAAATAAGATATTACTATGGAGAAAGAGAAAAATGATCAATTTCTTAAAGAAAATAGTGAACTAAAACTATCTAATGAAAAATTAAAAAAGGACGTAGAAAATTTTACCAATGTAAGTAATACTCTCACACAAATTCTTGGTAAATAGGTTGTACCAAAATATGCTAATGGTATAGGATATCAACCAATACAAAGAAACTTTTGTAAAAATAAGTTTGTGTCAAAATATGGAAAATTAGTATTTGTACCTAGATTTGAAAAATCTGATGCAAGTTCTAGTAGTGTATAATATTTTACTGCTTCTAGATTTCCCAGACCAAATAGATTTTATTTTTCCAAATCCTTACAAACTTTTTATATGAAACCCATGAAACAAATGTGGGTTCCCAAAGCTTTTATCACTAATGTTACTAGACCCAAGCAAGTTTGGTTACCAAAATCTTTTCTTGTTTCATTTTTCTTTAAAGGAAACATGCTTAAAGAGCTCATATAAAATCTTATGGTGCTTGTATAGTTGATGTTCAAGACAAATGACAGGGGATTACTCGAGCTTTAAGAATCTTGTAAAGATTCATGGTGGTCATGTCACTTTTGGTGACAATGCTGAAGGCAAAATAATTGGCCTTGGCCAAATTGGTAACACTAATTCAATTTTAATTTCCAAAGTAATTTTTTTTGATGGATTAAAGTACAATCTACTCAATATATCTCAGTTATGTGATGATGGTTTTAATGTTAAATTTTAAAACAATGCATATAATGTGTTTAATTCTAAAAATGTGTTAGTATTTACTGCTTTTAGAAATGAGAATGTTTATGTTTTAAGCTTGGATTCTTTAGTTTCTCAAAACATTTCTTTCTTAAGAGTATTTCATAAAGAATCCAAGATTTGGCATATAAGATTAGGCCACTGTAACACTCACTCACTTAGAAAGATTACAAGGAAAGGGTTAGTCAAGGATCTACCCAAACTATAATTTCCAAACAATAAAGTATGCAATCCTTGTTAAAAGGGAGAAAAACACAAAATATATTTCAAATTAAAGAAATAAGTTTCAAATTCTCAACCACTTGAAATGGTTCACATGGATTTGTTTTTACCATCTAGAGTTTCATGTCTTAATGGGATGCACTATATTTATGTTCTTTTAGATGACTTCTCTAGGTATACTAGGACATTATTTTTAGCTCACAAGATTGAAGCTTGGTCCTAGTTTACCAAGTATGTTAGAATACTTGAAAACCTAAGTGGTCTTATAATTAAATCCTTAAGAAGTGACCACAGATGTGAGTTTGAAAATCAAGAGTTTTAATCTTTTTTTCTCGCAAAATGGCTATAATCATAACTTCTCTACCCCTAGGAAACCCCAAAGGAATGGAGTTGTAGAAAGAAGAAATAGAAACCTATAAGAAATAACCTGAACTATGCTTAATGAATATGATCTAACTATTTACTTTTGGGTAAAATCTATGAATACAACTTGTTACATTATTAATAGATTCTTAGTCAGACCAATTCGGAAGAAAATCCCCTATGAGTTTCTAAACAATAGGAAACCCAAAAAAGTATTTGGTTCCAAAGTCTATATTCTTAACACTAAGTATAATCTTGAAAATTTTGCATCCAAAAGTGATGAAGGAATCTTTCTAGGTTATTCATCCTCTAGAAAATCCTATATATTTTTTAATAAAAGAACTAAAAGTGTGGAAGAATCTGTTAATATCAAATTTGATGAAATAGATCCATGTGAACCTGGAGCCCCTCTTGAAAATATTGAGGATGATATGTCCAATATGGACATAAATTCTAGACCCCTTGACCCTACTATTATGAAATCTGTTAAATCCTCCAGTCCTGGAAAATCTCCAGACTCTAATCATAGAGAACCTAAACCTATGGATGAACCTAAAATAACTAGCCCTTCTTTTTATCGACCTTTTAGAACTCTTAAGAATCATCCCTTAGATTTTGTAGTCAGAGACTAGATAAAGGGTCACAGACTATATATTCTCTTAGAAACCAAGTTGAACATCAAGACTTCTTGTCATAGCTTGAACCTAAGAACATCAATGATGAATTCTGGGTAATGTATATGAAAAAAAGAGTTGAATCAGTTTGGAAGAAATAAATTTTGGAAACTAGTGGATATACCTAAATACACCCTAACCATAGGCACTAAATGGGTCTTTAGAAATAAATTGGATGATGTTGGCACCATAGTAAGAAATAAGAAAAGACTAGTTGGTTGCACATGAGCCACAACCCAGTTGGTGAGGTATCCTTAGGTGCATCCACAAGACCCAAGTTCAAAACCAGGTAGAGGCATGTTTCCAGGACTGTAGCAGTACTATATCATGTACTGTAGCAAGCACTGTAGCAGTACTATAGCAGAACTGTACACTGTGCGGGTACTGTAGTAGGCATTGTAGCAGTTACTGTAGCAGGTACTATTAGGTACTGTAGTAGCAGGAACTATTCACCTTGGGCACCAGTTTGGGCTTGGAGTCCTTAAAGCATTTGGGCCACCTAGTCCTTCAGGTCAGTAGGGATTTCGGGCCACCTTTAAGGCCTTCGGGCCACATGCAGTTGCCCCAGACACACTACAAAAAAAAAAGAGCATCCCCAGAAGAGGATTCAGAGCAGGTGCACTCACCAGAGTAGAGCCAAATGGGTTTTTCAGAATGAGAGGGTATGTCTACGCCATCGGGACCAGCATGTGCTTGCACGGGAAGCCTAGACAGACTGTCATGCGAAGGTGGAGAGATACTATCATGATGCAGATGTTGGGGAGGGGTGGTTCCTTGTAAATATTCTGGTTGAATTCCCTAAGACATTCGGGTCATATAATCTCCTAAGCCTACGGTCCATGTAATCTCTGAGCCTACAGGCCTTGTAAGGGTTCCCCCTCATCCATTGAAAGGGGGGTTATCAAAAATCAATAAAAATGAAGGCCTTCAGGCCATTCGGGTAGAAAAGACTGGTTGCACAAGGATATAGTCAAGAAGAAGGAATTGACTATGAAGAAAAATTTTCACCTATAGCCAGAATTGAATCCATTAGAATCCTGCTAGCCTATACAGCACATTTTAATTTAATGCTTTATCAAATGGATATAAATAGTGTATTACTAAATGGGTATATAGTAGAGGATATTTTTGTGGAACAGCCTCCTGGTTTTACAAACCCTCACTTTCCAAATCATGTCTTTAAATTAGAAAAATATTTGAATGGTTTAAAATAGGATCCAAGAGCTTGGTATGATAGGCTCAACACTTCTCTTATTTCTAAAGGTTTTACCAAAGGTATAGCTGATCCTACCCTTTTTATAAAAAGAATATATAAATATGTGTTGGAAGTTAAAATCTATATTGATGATATTATTTTTGGATCTTAAAAACATTCTTTATTTGTTAATTTTTCAAAAATGATGGAAAATGATTTTGAAATGATTTTAATGGGTGAACTTAAATTCTTTCTTGGATTTCAAATTTTTAAAAATAAGGAAGGTATTATTTTAAATAAAAGAAAATATACTAATGATCTTTTAAAATGTTTTGGTTTGGATAACACTAAAATTAATGATACTCCTATGAGTACCAACTATAAATTGGATCTTGATGAAAATAAATAATATGTTAATCAAACTAATTATAGAGGTATGATTGGAAGTATTCCCTACTTGACTACTAGCCAACCTGATATTATGTTTAGTTTGTGTATGTGTGCTTATTTTCAAGAAAAACCTAAAGAGGTTAATCATATTACTGTCAAAAGAATTTTCAAATACCTTAAACATACTAACAACTTAAGACTATTCTATCCTAGAAGAAAATCATTTGACTTAGTCAGTTATTTTGAGGATGATTTTGGTGTTTGTAAGTTAGATAGAAAAAGAACCTCTATAACATGTCCCTTTTTGAGTAAGTATCTAGTATCATAGTGTAGTAAAAAGAAAATTTTTGTTGAATTATCTTTTGTGGAATCTGAATACATAGCTTCTAGTAGTTGTTTTGCTCAGATTTTTTGGATGAAACATGCTTTACTAGATTATGGATATCAATTTAGACATATCCCTATAAACTGCAATAACACAAGTTCTATTAATATCTCTAAGAATCCAGTTTCCCATTCAAGAACAAAACATATTGATGTAAGACATTACTTTTTGAGAGATCGTTATCAAAAAGGTGATATTAATTTAGAATTTATTGGTATATAACATCAACTTACTGACATTTTTACTAAGCCATTAAATTCTAAAAGAATTAGTTACATAATACATGAATTGGGAATGATCAATTTTGAGTAATTGTTTAATGTTTCAATGGTTGTTGTCTCGCTATTTTAGGTCTCACCGGTTGATGTCTCACTATTCATTGTGACACTGTTGTGATGACACCATTGACAGTATGCTATAAGGACTCACTATTTTATACTTTTTAATTTTTCATGCATCACAATTTTAATTATTTTATTTAATTTTTTATACTGTATTTTCGATTTATGAATTTAAAATCCCTAAATGATAAAAATCAGTCACTCCAAAACACTTCTCACTTCACTCTTGCTCTCGAACTCCTAAAACCAAACCTCTTCTCTCTTTAAGCCTTTGTTCTCCTTTAAACCCTCTCTACATGTTGGTAATGGATAGATTGAAGTGTCCATCTTCTTATACCCTAGAAAAATTCCGATCATCGAAGATATTGAAAAAGGATCTGATCAAAATGCATGAGGAACCTCTGAACCCTGGTATCACAAATAGAGTAGTCATGCCAGAAAAAAGTTTGTGAAAAATGGATTATTTCAAGTAAGTCTCTTATTCATAGGGTATTGTAAGAGAAGGGATGACTAGAATGGTTTAACAATGACAAGAGACCCTTATACCCAAAACTTTTTTTGAGTTTTATCATTACGTTGAGTTTTTATTCAATGTTATGGATGATTTCATAGTCAAAAGTTGGGTAAATAGACAAAGATTTTCCTTTTCTTTGAGGCTATGGGATGCTTGTTTAAAAGTACCTTATGAAGGTATATTTTAGGATCATCAAGGAGGACCTCCACCTCCAAGTTATATTTTTAGACTAGAAGAGGACTAGGGTGATTTAATAGGAGATAGAAAGAGGAGAAAATCTATTGCTACTGATTTGGATGGAGAAACCATATTTCTATTCAAGTTCATTCAAAATATTATTTGTCCATGGAATGGTGATTTTTCTACCTTGGAATATCAAGATGTGTTTTTGTTTAATATATTGAAAAATGGTCATAAGATAAACTTGTGAAAATATCTTTTCCTTCATATGTGTGATATGATAAAAACCTACTCCAAATCTACTTTCCTATTCTATTCAAGGTTCATCTCTACAATGCTTCAAGCCAAAGTATTGGTAAGGGAAAATGAATAAACTATTGAGGAATATGATTTTTTTTGTCTAAGGAAATATGTAGACGGATGAATATCCATTGGAGTCCTTAGAAGAAGACATGGGTTGAAGACAATGAAAATAATTATGAGGATTTTAATCCTATTTAACATCCCTCAAGATCCAAGGATATCACTGAACCTAGTTTGGAACCATATGAGGTAGTAGATTACTCGAATCAGGAAATGGAAGTTGGTGTTGAATAAGAGAATGTTTTTGATAGAGAATGAAATAAAATTATTCATGATGAAAGTAGAAAAAATGAAGTTATGGGAAAAGTTTCTAATGAGGAAGAATTTTTTGTGGAAGAAAATGTTGATAATGAGAAATAGGTAAACAGAGAAATTACAGAAAGAGAAGACATTGTAGATGAAGATGAAGAATCTAATAGAAGAGGAAATAATAAAAATAAATATCCAAGTAAGGGTAATTAATCTAATCTTCATAAAGGTAATGGAAGATAAGTTTCTTTACCTGGTGTAAGGAGTATTGAACAGGTTGTTTAATTAGAAGGAAATGTAACTAAGACTGAAAAGTATCAAAAGATAGTAGAATATTTGGAAAGAGTTCAGGTGATGTAATCACTTAAATCTCCAAGGGAAGCATCTGTTGAGGGGGAGAAAAACCTCAGTTTGGAAAATATTGAAGTTCAAAATCCTCTTGATCCAAGTTCAATAGATACCTGATATAACTTTCCAAGCTATTTTGATGTTGATGACTCTCAAAGATCTTCAATTAAGGAAACTGACCTTGAAACAGTGTTTCAACTCAAACCCATCACATCTAAAAAATTATTTCTATTCAAGATCTAGTATATGTTCCTGAACCTACACAAGAAACCACAAACAATGTGAGTCATGAAGATTTAAATTTTTTTGGAGAAAATCTATTATCTGGAATTGGAAATCTTATGAAGTCACATTCTGATCCTGTGACTAACCATAGTGAAATGGTTACTGGAATGCTTCTACCGAAGTTAATATGGAAAACTCAACCCAAAATGCTTCATGAAATATAGGAGGAAAGTATTGAAAATAAAAAATCTGAATAATGAATTGAAGACCTTAAAATAATTGGTTGATGAGATAAGGAAGGACTTACAAGATTCCCAAACTCCATCTCTGGTTACTAGTCTAAGTGCGGTTAATGTGGACATTCTCTCAGAAAAGGTAGTATTTAAGATTGAACCTAATTTGATTTCAGTGGTTGAAGAATTTTTCAAGAACAACACCAAATTAGCCAATGAAATTCATGGGCTTGTGTCTATAATCAATCGACTGACAAATGAATATAATGGATCTTTAGAGACAGTTCTTAAAAGGCTTAATACCTTCACCTCAGCTACTCTATCTCAATCATCTTCTACACAAACCTCTTAGCCATTGGACAATGAATTTCTTAGATTAATGATAAAATAAAAGCTTCAAGCTATGATTGGTAGTTATGATCAAGAAAACCTTGGTAAGATTCATAAGAACAGTGAGTATGTGCATGACATGGTCAGATCATACTCCAAAACTTCCACTGATGCTCAAGAAAAAATCTCCCAAAAAGTGGATTAGTATTTTAAGAGGATATATACCAAGAACTAGCTAACTAATCATTTCAAGTATTTTTTAGAGAATTTGAAGCTACCTATAGTGACTCAAGATTTCAAGGAGAAAGTCAAATAGTTGAAATAATTTACTCCTACCCTTGAGAAGTTTATGGAGAACAAGGATGATTTTGAGAAAGATGTGGAGTATGGTGGTGAAGTCATCAAGGACTTCATCAATCTATTGAAGACCTATATTTATCATCACAATATAGACATCATTACTCCAAATACATCCCATTTGATACATATCTTGATTCTTTCTACCTCTAGTTCTTTTGCACTTGTAACATTGACCCCTACTCAAGCTCTGAGCCAGATCGGACTAGTCCTTACTGAGCATCCTTTACCTTGATATTCCTCTAAAACAAGCCTTGAACCTTTTATTATTGAAGGAGTGCCTCTACCTCCTCTCAATATCCACTCTACACCTCTAACCACTACCACTTATTCACCTCCTTCTTCTCAACCTGATGTCTCTCTCAAGAGAAAAGAGGTGGTGGACTTAGATCTGAAGTGATTGGATGATTATTTATATGGCTATGATGTACTTTTTTGTGATTGTACAGTATTGATGTATTCAATGAAATTTGATCAATATTTTATTAACTTATTGATGACATTTTGTGATTATTCTTAATTTTCATTTTCCTATATTCTTTTTGATAATCCCAAAAGGGAGAGAACTCATATATGGAATTTAACTCACCTACCAATATTTATAGCTATTATATGAAGCCCTACTAATAATAAAATCGATATTTGTTTATGTCTTAATTTTACATTATCATCCTTTAATCATTATGTATGTCCTATAAATGCCATGATTTTTTATCATCTAAAAGGGGGAGATTGTTTGACTCCTCTAGTTTTAATTCTCACAAATCATGTTTAATCATGCTTAAATCTTATCTCAGTATGTTTCATCATGCCTATGTATAATATTAATCTATTCTGTCAAGTATTATTTCATAAGATAGGTTGTAAATATTTGACTAAGTATGAATCACCGGTCAGTGAACTCACAACCACTGGTCTCACCGTTCAGTTAGAAAATCGGCAAAGTATGAGTCACCATTGTAGTGACATCGCTCAGTGTGAAATTCGGTAAAGGAAAAGACATCCTTCCTACCAGTTCATAATTATACAAATGCAAAAGACACCATTCCTACCAGTTCATAATTCTCAAAAAGGACAAGACACCATTGCTAATGGTTCATAATTCTCACAAAGGGCAAGACACCATTCCTACCAATTCAGAATTTTCCCAAAGGACCAGACACCATTGCTGAATTTTCACAAAGTCTGAGACATCATTCTTATGACACCGGTCCAACATTTTTGCAAAGTATGAGACATCGTTCTTATGACACCAGTCCATAATTTTGAAAAGTCTAAGACACCGTTCTTAAGACACCATTCATAGAAAAGGGCTGATTCGCTGCTTCTGAGTCACCATTCTTGTGTCGCTGCTCCTGTGACACCGTTCCAAACGTAGTCATTTCTTAATTTATCATTTAAATTAAAAGTTATTACTAATAGTCATATTTGAGTTATTTAATGATACTTATATTATTAATGATCTTTTTTTACCCTTGTTAGTAGGGAGTACTAAGTATAAGGTATATGCACGTGATGGAGATCATGCTCCTTGTCAGCCAAAAGAAAAACACCAAAGATTAAAAAAAGTTGGAGTGTAAGAAGATTGATATATGTGGTTTGACATACAAGACCAGGAATGAGAGAATAGATAAACACCAATCCTGCTAGCTATGAACAAGAAATATTTTGTTGTGAAACAAAGAGTGAAAACAACCTTGCAACAACAAATCAAAACAGAGAATCTATAAGAAGCATCTCACTAGAAACCAGAACATAGAGCATCAACGAAATTATGTTTTGGTATATGTTTTCCAGAAGTGGAATAAATATTCACATCTGATTATTGAATAAATACAGAAGCATCAAGAACATCACTCAGAGCATTCTAAACCCTCTAATTATTTATGTTCTATTGTGTATAATTTTATTAATTTTCAAGTAGTGTGTGTATCTATATCACAAACACACACTATCTCTTGAGCTAAGATGGAGGATACAAGATATCCTATTTCAAAAATCTTTCTATACCGTTTTACTCCCACTTATAACTATGGAAGAGGTCTCTGTGTGACCTGGCTATATTTTTTTCCCACATAATACTATGGTAGAGGTATTGTTGACCTGGACAGCCTTATGTGATGTTGAGAACCTCAATCTAGGGTGTGGATCAAGTTTATTAATATAAAATTCTTGGTGTTAGGTGATCACTAAGTAGAAAGGACTAGGTATCTACTTGAGACTGAACCACTTGTTTTTATCTATTATGTTAAAGTTCTATTTTCTTATCTATCTTTGTTTATTCAAACAAGAAAACTTTACTTGGATTTGATAGTTAATATTAGATAGTGTTTATAACTATTTTTGATTTAGTAAATTACTTTCAAATTATTGTAAATGAGAATTAATCAATCTTTTGAGAAATTAATCAAACATTCAAAACTTTTATAAATATGCTACTTTGGTTAACTAGCATGTTTTGTTTTTAAATTGGGGACTCTTGATAACTATTTTAAAACAAAATTTTTTATAGGAACTCAATTCACCCCCCTTTTGAGTGTCCTACTCCGACCAACACATTTCCAATTTTTCAATCCCGAGCTCCAATTATACTGAAAATTATGAACTTTCAATAGTTGTTGAATGTTATCTTAATACTTCTTATAGATGAACAATTTCAGCTTCATGTCCATCAATATATCCTGATGACACTTTCATAACTATCCTCCACTTTTTGTTTCTATTTATTTGATTTTCAATCTTACCTAGAGCATCCTCAAGTTCCAATTTGAGATTAGCATCAGCATTTAACTGATTATCTCTAGATTTATCTTTTGATGGTTCTGACTTTTCAACTATAGCCATCATGGATGATTGGGTTCCATATTTAAACTTTGGTTCTTCATCCTCAAAAATTTCTTTATAATCATATTATTATTTATATAAAAATCATGTTCTCTATAATTGTTTTCCATATTTGAAGTCTCCCTTTTGGGAAAATATTTTCTGAGGATTCTATATGTTTTCAGCTTCAATTTCTTCTTCATAAAACTTATTTAAACATCGAGAGGCGACATGCCCAACTCTACCACAACAATAACAGGCCATAAGTATATTTCCTTCTAATCTCACTTTCCCACTATTTAATTTATTAACAAGGAGATAAAGAAGTTAATCTTCCTCATTATCTTCATCAATACTATCTCTAAAAACCTCTTGTTTTTCTATGGACTTGAATTACATTTCCTTAACAACTCAATTTATTGCATCATCTGATTTGAATCTCATTTCATAAGCCATCAAACTGCCCAGAAGATCATCTAGAGAAAGTTTAGAAAGATCCCTTTCCTCTAGAGCAAACACTTTAGGATTTTATAGATGTGTAAGACTTCTAAAAATTTTCTTCACAATGTCAATGTATTTGATTTATTCAATAAGTCCTCATATTTGTCCAAAAACATTGATAATTCAATTAAAAAAGGTATCTGTAGTTTCATCAGGTTTCATTTTCATATCATTAAACCTATTGTAAAAAACTTGGATTTTCTCCACCTTCATTTCCTTCACCTTCAAATATATTTTCTAGTTTTTTCAAAATAGGCTTGGATGAAGTGAACCTCATCACCTTCTGATATATTTGATTAGATAGATCTATAGTAAGGTAATTCTATGCTTTAACATCTACATCAAGCATTTTACTTTCTGTTTCAATCATAGACAATATTGTTACAAGAGTTACTTGAATCCCTTGTGAAGTGGAAAAAATAACTTCAATTATAATGAATCATTGATGGGATATCATCCTATTTTTTCAAATATGGATGTTTCTTCCATCAAAGAGGGGGACTCCTATAAAATATACTGAATTCTACCTAACAAAAATAGAGGATAGATTTAACTCCTGTAATATGTAGGCTTTGATACCACTTTAAGGAACTTGGAACACCTTGAGAGGGGAGGGGTGAATCAGAGTGTAGACTTTTTCTTCTTAAAGTGATATATCTTGTTCACAGATTGGTAGGAATAAGTTAATCATGTCTTATGGAAACTTTTAGAACACAAACAAACACAAGCAAAGATACAGCACAATGATTTTACTTGGTTAACCTCTAAAGGATAGTCCAAGGAGCATATGACGATAGTGTGTCGATCATACCAAAATAAACTAATCTTCACTAGTTTTAGAATACATATGTTTAAACAAATCCACTCTATTCTAGGCACACTATATTTAAATGATTTTAGGGATATCACACAACATCCTTTGAAACAATTCCATCAACTCCCCCTTGACCACTGCTCTGGGAGAATCCTTACTTAGTTTATCAACTTGAAGGTCATTTCAGTAGATTAGAAATGAATTATTTTTTTCCTCTCTAGCCTGAGAATTTTCTTACACTGATGTCCTGAATTGATGCACCTGAAATAACTGATCAAATAAATCATATATTCAAAACATTAAATTAGCTCAACTTTGCCTTTGCGCTCAACACCTGCACTTGCACACATGTTTTGGAATTTTCGTGCCAGATTTATTTCACTCAACCCTTATCTTTCATGCAACCACACCACAAGATTCACATGGTCTTTATTTACTTAATGATCATCTTGTGTACAAGATTTTCTATGTGTAAGTCTTATGTGATCAACTCTTTCACGTGGAAGAGACACCAAATTGTCATCGGAAGAAGTTGTAAGTCTTTAAAGGGGGTATTCACATATTTATAGAACTAGAAGACCATGTGCACAAATTCCTTTCAAGTCAACCCCCATGTGTGTGAGACTGAATTTGACGTTACATTCATCATGTAAGAGGCTTCCATGTAGCCCATTCCATTTCCATATTTTGAAATGATAAACCTGAAACTCATCTTGTGTGTAACTCACTTTTGACGTATCATTTAGAATATACAATTCTTCTATGAAAAAAACTAATATTGTGCATGATTATTTCCTTTACCATATTTTGATGATATGATCCTAAAGCACACATTGCATGTAATATTCATATGTTCTATTAACCATGCACACAACTTCCTTTTCCAAAAAACACCTTTCTCCATTCTCAAATTTTTTTATCCAAAAAATAGGTAAACACTTGGAAACAAAGCCACCTTCAATATTGTTGTCATCTAGTATTGTAAGACCACTTCCCTTGAAAACTCCCTAATCAACCCAATGTGGATTGATAAAAAACACAAACCAAACTCCAATTTCATCTAGGAAAATCCTTGTTTCCAATAGAGTATCACCATGGGAAACAGTGGCGCTTGATGATTCCATAGTTTGTGTGATGAAAATTCATGTCAACAAGGTGTCGATGGTACATAGTTGGTAGATAGTAGGTGATAAAATTGCACAGCAATATCATTCAAGTATCAGTTAGGTTATAGAATAAATATCCACATTGATGTTGGTAGGGTGCATCTATGCATTTTGGGGCATCATGTATTCACATTGAGAGATGTGACAGAAAAGAGGCAATCATGCTAGATAGCTTTCAAATAGGAATTCCTTCCACATGGAGGGGCAGTAAGAAATATCATCACATAGAAGGGTTAGCGCACGAGGGGGGGTCGTGCTAGAGGTTATCGCACGGGATGTGCGGGTGCAGCTAGGCGATAAAGCGTAGGGGGTCTTGAAAGGAGGGAAAAAGGGGTGGGAGGGGTTAAACCCCCTCTGATATGATGTTGAAATGAAACTCATACCACACAAAATGGTAGGATTCTAACTTTATAGATGATAAAAATATTACAACAGATTACCCACATCGATGTGGGATACGAATATTACAAATATCTATTATTATAATACTCTTAAAAATATGTTAATAATTTTAACAATTGAAACATTAATTAAGACTAACTATAGTTAAATTTTACGTACATGCGGATTTTTTGGCCTCATGGTTTAGGTAAGGGAAAAGGCATTATGGTATTCTTAACTATGATAAGTTGGGCAGTGATATGGGAATTGGGTTTGAGGGAAGCACTAAGACTCATTTTGGAAGAACCTAGGTCTTCATTTTATATGCTTATTTTAGTATAGGTTAGTATATAGGGACTCATATAGTGACTTTTAATTTTGTGGTGTATGACTATATGACATTGCATGAATATTTTTGGGATTGATATATTTATTAGTTATACTAGTTCGATTTATTTTCCACTTCCGGATTCTATATCTGGTAGTAGTTATTATGATTAGAGATTGAACATGAGGCTATACGGGTCTCTACCTCGGTGGGAATATTTTTTTGGAACAACATGTTACAATATGGAACTATATATTTTCTTACATTTGATTTTGATAGTTGGAAATTGCCACACCCCAACCTAGTATATTGATTATTTTAATCATTTTAACTATTTTTAATCACTATTTTGAGTTTTGGTAGGCGGTGGGTCGAATTTTAAAAGTTTGTAGAAATTTTTTATTGTTGTAAGGTTAGCCTGCATGGTTATGGGTAATCGTATGGTGGTTGTGCAGGTTCCTAGGTGGTTTTGGGTTATGGCGTATGACTTGCGCACTATTTATAAGATTGTGCAACAAGTGTGCAGCTTGGATTTGTAAGTGGGTAGTGTCGGGTGGCACGATTTGAGTGTGGTTTGCTCAGCCACGTGTCTGATTGTATGTGAACTGTGCAGTTTCCCAGTATTTGAAATAAATAAAAAATTAAATGAGAAATAAAATGAAATAAAATAAAATAAAAAGTAAAAGATTTTATAATGATAATAATGATAATATAATTATTAGGAATAATAATATTATTATTATGATTATTATTATTATTAAGATTATTATTATTAAAATTATTATTATTAAGATTATTATTTTTTTATTATTTTTTTATTATGTTGTTGTTATTATTATTATTATTATTATGTTGTTGTTGTTGTTGTTGTTGTTATTGGTTTTAGTTTTTTTCTCTTTTTTACCCTACCTTCATGCCCCCCTCCCTTTCCCTCTCCTTGTGTACGTCACCCCCTCATACGCACCACCCTCCTCCGACCGGTGCTAGCACCTCTAACGGCCCTCCTCTTCTTGGGCGTGTAACCCTCCATTGGCCTCCTCTTCGATGTACAACCCCTCCATCGTCCCTCTCTCTAGTGTGTGACCCTATCTCCCCCCCCCCTCTCCTGGGTGTGGCCCCGCTGGCACCACCCTCCTCTCCGGTGCATGACCTCACCGGCCCCATCCTCCTCCAGTGGTGGCTCCCCCACCGGTGATTTCTCCCCTATTTTGTCCAATTTTACTCCTTCGCATCACCCTATTCGGTTCGGCCAAAACCTAGGGTTTCATGTATGTTGATTTTTTATTTTTATCTTGTGTTTAGGGTGTGCAGTTTGTTCTTCGGGGTGTGTCCTCTCTTCTCCAAAGGTTTTGTCACGTTCGCACACAACCGATTTAACTGTTTCCATGTCTTTCCTTTACGATTCAATCCATTTGATGCTTGGGTATGATAAATTAAGTTTTGAACATGATTCACACCATGATAATAGACTTGGTGAATTTATTGTGGTTTTTTCTTGATGGTATAATTTTTTAGAAATAGTTTTCGAAGTGAATCTTCAATTATGCCTATGTATGAATGTGTCAAGTTTGTTTAAGTAAATTCCAAAAAAAATGATAACTTTTAAATGTGATACGCACCTTTGTAATGCATGTAATTAGTTTGTTATAGTGTTTTCAAGTTTGTATAATTTTTTAAAAATATCTTTTGAAGTGAGTTTATCTTATGACTATGTTTTTGTACACCAAATGATGTTTGAGAATTTTTTTATAAATTGTTAAACATGTTTCCCACCCCATGGTGACTTTTTTATCCTATTTTGGTGTTTTAGTGTTGATTTTTTTTAAAACTAGTTTTTGGGGTAATTCTTCAATCATGCCCATGGGTTGGTGCCTTTAAAGTGTTTGATAAAATAACCATTGTTTTTGTATATTAAATGAAGAATTTTTATGATATTTTCCCCTTGAAATATTTTGGTATCGCAGTATTAATTTTATTAATTTGGATTAATCTGAAAATTGGGTGCCTTTTTGGTTTTGTGGCTATAGTGTAATGTTTTGGGAAAGGGTTTTCATAGTTTCAAAATATGGTTGGTTATAATCTTACAATATTGTGGAATGGTTGGGTTTGGTTCCTTGAGTGGTTTCTTAAAGTAGTTTCAAATGTTGTTTTCAAAGTTTGACCCGTTTGATAATTGAGATGTGTTTTTGGTGTGTTTTTGGTATAAGGGACATTTGGTATATTTTATAAGGTTGCATGTTTTACTTAAATTTTGGAAATTATTTTGTAAAAGTGATAAGATTTAGAAATCTTAAGGGCCCATTTGGATTTAAATACATAAAAGTGATATTAGGTTGTTTTTTAAATGTTTTGGGAACTATTGTGTGGTATATTGGGATTGAAAGTATTGAAGTCCCGGTAGGCACTTTATGTTGTGTTTGTAAATGGAATGTGGTTTTGGAAGTGTAAATGCCCGATTGGAATTTTGAAAATGTTTAAGTGTTTTATGAGCTTATGTGACGTGAAATCCTGGTTGGCACCTTCAATGAAGTGATACACATGTATGTATGTATATATATATTTATAGTGGGCACCCCTATAGGAGGGATTTCCCAATTAGGGGTTATCATATAGGTTGTTTGTGTTTGGGGTAGGCAAGGGTGGTGGCGGTAGGTAAGGTGAGTCACACATTCAAGGGCCTCCCACTTACATAGTATAATACCTCCATGGGTTCTTGGGTGTCTTTTAAAGCATCGAGTGATAGTTTCTAGTCAACCCCGATTAGACAGGTTGGTACCCCCTGGATTGTAGATAGGCCATGTGGGATGTGCCACTGGATTGGCTAGTTGAGGGTGACCAGTTGGTTATAGACTTAGGAGCTTCACTATACACTGACAGGTGGTTACAAACTGAGTTCATCCAAGGGTATTCTAGGGATGTTTAGGATCATCCATGGTTACTATCTATGCTTTCATTTTTATATTTCTCTGTACTTGGTTTTTTTTACCCTACGAGTCTATTTTTAGCATTTGGTAATTTATTTTCAATAGCCCTGTTTATTAATTTCCAGCATAGACCGGTATTTCCTTGTTTGGAGTATTGGTTTTTAAAATGGTAAACTCATCTTTTGAAAATGGAAAAGTGGTGTGTGTGTGTGTTGATTTAAAAAATAAAGTTAGATTTATTTACCACCATGAGAAAATCCTATTTTTATAAATTTATTTTCAAACTAGTGTTGATGGATTGTTTCAGGAAAGGAAATTAATGGACTCTATGGTGATTTCCTACTGAGATGTGAAGCTCACACCCTACTTGTACCACTCGGTGTTAGTAGACATGCGATGTTTTTCAGGTTCTTCTTTTTGTGTAGGTTTATCTAGTTTGATATGGCTACTGTTGTGGTTCAGTCTTGGGATGGTGGTGACCTAGAGGTCACATGTATATTGTTGGTAGCGGTTTAGTTCGGTTTCATTTATTTTCAGTTGTGTATTTATTTTTCTTTCCATATTTATCAGTTGTAATTGAATATTTTTATTTATATTCATTTGATGTTAAGTTTTTTGTCATATTCTTGTCTGGTTTATTTATCTGATCTGTATATTTTTGGGCTAAAATTGTTCCCCCTTGTATGGTGTGATGTCAGGAACTAGTTGTTATCTTGTGGGGATCGAGAATTCCCCTCGAGCCATGTCGTAGGCCGGATCAGGTGACCAATTCAGGTTCAAATTGATTTAGTTATTGAAAAAATGGTATCAGATGAGGCCCTTATTATTTGGGGTGTCTAGAGGTTCTTTTTATTTGGGTTGTCCGGTGGTTGGAGATTAGGACTATTGGGACTCGAGAGGTAGGTACGGGAAGGGTTTCATAAACCCTTGCTCGTTTTAAACCTTGGGTTTCAGGTGTATGATCATGAATCATGGAAAGATATTTTCTCATTTATTTTTTGTTTTGAATCCCTTTTTTTGGTTAATTAAGTGCTTACCCAAATCATTAAGGAGGCTCGGGGGTGTTCTGAGGGTTTGGGACACAAAAAAGAAGAAAAAGGGGGTTTTATAGGTAGGTCGCATGGTCTACACACGGTTAGTGCTAACCGTGCGGACATCCCAGGGAAACCATGCAATAGGTGGGTTTTTGGACAATGGCATATTCATGGTTTGCACATTATTTGGAAAACTGTGCGAGAAAACCATGTGGCCCAGAAACTTTTAAAAAATTGCAATTTTTCTACTCGGAGATTTTAATACCCAACTCGATATTTCCTCTCCATTATTCCCTATTCACCCTAGAAACGAACCAAATCTCTCAAGAGCTCTAAGATATTGATCTCCCTCATTTCTAAGGTGTTTTTTGGTGTCGTTGGTTATGGATCGAAGCTCCTGGTAAGGATAATCTCATTCTTGCTTCTCTTTTGAGTTTAAGGTTTGTATCTTCTTCTCCTCTCTTTCCAAAGCTCTAAAACACTACTCTTTGAGTGATATCTAGGTTTAAGCTTCAAAGGTTGGTAGAAGTGTAATCTAAGGGATCGATTAAGATTGTGTTCACTTGAGGAATTGAGTTAGGTGGTATGAAAGTTATATCCTATGGTTTATTGTGGATTTTTCCATGTGTGGCTTTATTCTTGGGTGTCACTTGGTATGTTTTGATCACCCTTGGCATATTTAGGTAAAATGGTTATCAACAAGGTTAATGGAAAACCTCATGATCCCCATGGGAGGTGCCGAGGGTGATGAGGCTAATCCAGGGCCACCCATGGGGTGTGCCGACTTCCTCAGACCTAGGGATTTGTGAAGAACAAGTGAGATTGTTGTGTATCTATGTAGAGCCCTTGATAAACATGTTGATGTGATTTATTGTGTTACAATAGAAGCTAGGTGATAAACCTTGGCCTAATAATAACCTAAGGGGTATTGGGTTAACATGGAAGTGGTTTATATGGGTTGAACATGGTTATGTTAGATGAATTTTGAATAGTGTTGGAATGTGTAAATGGGTTGACACATGAGAATGATGAATGGATAAATGGGTTAATATGTGGAAATTATTAAAGACCATAATTGAATGGATTTCGGTCCTGGTAATGAAGTCTATTGAGATAGGCATAATGAATGAAGCCTAGTGAGATAGGCACAATGAATGAATGCTTAGTGAGATAAGTGTAATAAAAGGGAATTGGTCTAAATTGATAAATGATGTGAAGTGTGGTAAATGTTTTAATGGGTTAATAAATGGTATTAACTCTCATTTTGTTGTTATGTTGTAGTTATGACTTATGTTTTCCTTGGGAAATGGTTGTGATGTTGTGTGAATGGTTGATGGAAATACAAATATATGCATCATGTGAACATGGCATGGTAGAGTGGGGTATTGACTTGGGGTTCTACGCCCACAGGTCGATTTGGACTGAGGATCTAAACTCCACCCCTAATGCACGAGTTAGAGAAGAGGAATGGGGCTCTATTCCCCTAACAGTTGCATCCACTCGGACTGGGGATTCGAGGTGAGGATATGGTTAACATGAGGAAGTTAGTCCTAGTGAGATAGGATAATAGTGTGTTTTTTCTCATGCATGTGATTGTGTACTTTAAGCCGTGTAACTTGTTGTGTTTGATGAACCCATGATAAGTGCATTAGAAATGATAAGTAATGGAAAATGGGGTGAAATGGTAAGATAAGGAAATGGTAATAAATGTTGGTAATGAATCTAAACTGGTTACGGGAACTTACTCTTTTCTTTGTCATTTATTATTCATTTCCCTTTGCATGCACAATTTTTTATACCAGATGTTTTGTAGACACTGTTGGTGTTGGACTATTATGTTGTACTCACACCTTGCTTGGGTCGTCATTGGGTACTTGGGCATACTTCATGTTTGCAGGTCAGGGTAAGGGCAAAGACTCTTTCTAGGGAGTTGGGTTAGCATGGTGTACATGGAGGAGGACTTGGACTTGGTGTTGGGACCATTTTGTGGGATTTTTCAGTTGTCTTAATTTTGGGTTTTGTTCACTTTTTCACTTTTAGCATGACATGGAATATTTACTGTTGGAAATAGTTGTACCCCATTTTGGGGAATGGTTGTTTATGCATGCTCTTGTATTATTTATTATTATTCTTCTATTTTTTTATCTTCTATTGGGGATTAATTTGATAAAAAGGGGGTATAATCTCCCCAATTGACTATTCAGACCCCCGCTGCTAGTTGGCAACCTTTGGCATACGGGGAGGTGCGCTTAAGGTCATGTAACCACCCGGCTCGGAGTACCAGTTTAGGGGTTTCCGGGTCAGGGATGTTACAAATTGGTATCAAAGGATGTCTTTCTTCTTCTTCTCTAGAATCTTGTTATTTGGGATGGTAGATGAGAGTTAGGATGTTTCAGGCCTTGGTAATGAGCTCGTGCTTGGGAGTAGTTAACCCATGTATGAGGGAAACCCCTAGTCACTCGGGGTAGTAATTGTTGTTCTTGATTGTGTGGTGTTACAGTTGATGATATTTCACTATTGGATGATGCATATGTTGTGTGATGTGATGGTTTTATGATATTTGTCTTGTGGCCTCAATAGCACGAGGTTGTACATTAATGCATCATTTTAGGCACCTAGAGATATAGGTGACATGAATCATGGTAGGCACACATGGGTTGGGTGTGTGAGGCATGAAATATTGAATTCACTTTTCATCTTGATAATTGAAAATGGAAGTATCATAAACAAAACAATGCAAGTAGGTAAAGATAAATGACTGATAAGTGAAGATTAAGGAATATGTGCAATTAAGGTTTTGTAATGAATTGAAAATGTTGTTGTATCATATTGTGTGAGCCTTGTGGTGGTGTATGGTTGTCTACCCCTTGTGGACCATGGCTCGTGGTAGGGATGGTCAGGGTAATTTTTTCGGAATGTTAAGGTGTGTTGGGATGGTTCATGTATGGTGGGTTGTTATGGCTAGTGAAGAGCCTTCTTGTTATGAAGTTGTGAAAGTTTTATGGTATGTGTTCTAAACCTCGTGTTTGGAAATGCAGAGAAATGCCACCATGACATCGAGTGCTGGTTGGGAAACAAGAGGATGTTGATGAGAACACTCATCCAGTAGAGGAGCAAGAGAATGTGGTGATCCAAGAAAGTTGAGAAGATCTGTTCCGAGAGAACTTGGCATGTTTTATGCAAATGATGGATCGGGACCCATGGTAGGTTGCACCGAGTATGTTTGAACTGACCAGTGAGTTTCAGCTATAAAACCCTCCAACCTTTATCAGAGAGGGTGGGCTAGAAGAAGTAGAGTTCTGGATAGAGTCTATCCACAAGATACATGATCATTTGAAGACTTCTGTTGGGAAGCGAGTCAAGTTGATAGCTTATATGTTGCGGGACCAGGAAAAGCATTGGTGGGACAACCTGGATCAGACTGGTCAGGCTGAGGGGATGTTGTGGGAAGTTTTCCAGGAAATGTTTCTAGAGAATTTTTTCCTAGAGACATTAAGGAAAGAGTGGGTTGTAGAGTTAACGAGCATGAATCAGGGATTAATGTCATTGATGGAGTATGTTGACCGCTTCACTGACCTACGGTACTTTGTTCTATCATTGGAAGGGGATGAGGCAGCAGTTACAAGGATTTTCCATGATGGGATGAGACATAAGATCAGGTCATAGGTGAATATATTTATCTTGAAGAGGATTACTTAGGTATTGGATCGAGTGCTGATCTCAGAAGGGAACCTGAAGGGATCTTCAAGTAGTGGTCTTGTCGTGCCAGCTGGGCGGACAAGTGGTGCAACTTTTGAGGGTCGAAAGTCTCATTTTGGAATTTTTCAGTGGGTCGGAAGTGTGAAAGGTTGTCATAAGAGAGGGTAATCCTCTTAGGGTGGTATCTGGTGTTCTTCTATCAGTGTGGCAGTACATGGCACATGTGTCGCCAGTGTCCTCGAACTCCAATTAAGTTTCAGTAGTGCAGAAAATTGGGGAATGTGTAGAGGTTCTGCAGGAACCCTCAGTAGGTGAGCATGAATGTTGGTGATAGGAATATTCCAAGCGGAGGCAAGGGATTATTTTCTCCATATCAAGTTGGCAGTTGGAGCTCCATAGGCCGTACTAGCAGGGGCGGTGGATGTGGAACTTTAGGGAAGGATCGCCCACGTTAGCATGGGTAGTGTAGTGTAGGGAATGCAGGTTGGAACCTAGGGTAGAGGGGCAGGTTAGCTTCATGCAGTTCAGTCTACACCTGGTTATGGTGAGGATGACCCATCAACTGTTTGAGGTATGATCCTTATAGATTCTACATTTTCTAGTGCATTGTTTGACCATGTTGCCACACTCTCTTTTATTTCTACTCAGCTTGTGGTAGCTTTGGGTTTTCCTATGGAGAGTGTGTGCGGGGTTATGTCGATTGACACATTGTTGGGGGTGAGAAATGAAGATATTAGGCAGTGTAAGGGATGTGCTTTGAAATTTGGTGGGTATCGTTTCCTATGGGACTTGTTCATTCTTGAGATGTTGGGATTTGACCTGATCTTGGGTATGGACTAGTTGGTGTTGTATCAGGCACACATAGATTGTTACCATTTCAGGGTATCATTCAGGTCACTTGAGGGTGACGCTTATGTCCATCGTGGAGAGTGGGATGTTCGAGCAGGTTGTGTGGGACCGTTTTGTTAGCAGTTGGGTAGGCTCACGGATCAAGTATCTTATCTTGTGCTTGATGATGAAAGAGGGGAACAGTTTGTCTTCCCTCTAGTAGTGGATTAGTTTCATGAAGTGTTTACTGAGGATTTTTCATGGTTTCCACCTGAGAGGGATGTTGAGTTCATGATTGAGTTGCTACTAGGAGCGGAGCCAGTTTCTATTCTACCATACCAAATTTCACTGCCAGAACTCCATGAGTTAAAGGTTCAGCATGAGGAGTTGGAGTGTAAGGGGTTCATAAGTCCTAGTACATCTCCTTGGGGATCTCCTATGTTTTTTTGCAAAGAATCCTAACGGGTCATTAAGGTTGTGTGTTAATTATCAGAAGTTAAATTAGATGACGGTGAAAAATTGGTAGCCTCTTCCTAGAATTGATGACATGTTTGACCAGCTGAGGGGTACATTGGTGTTTTCTATGATTAATCTAAGATCGGGTTATCACCAGTTGAGGGTGAGTCCTTCTGACTTACCGCTGACAGCTTTCAGGATTCAGTATAGATTATTTGATTTTGTGGTGATGCCTTTCTGCTTGACCAATGCACCAACGGTGTTCATGAATTTGATGAACCGAATATTTCATACTTATCTAGATTATTTTGTGGTTGTATTTTTTGATTACATCTTGGTGTACTTGAAAACTCATGATGATCATTCCCAACATCTTGAAATCATTCAGAGTACACTAAGAGATCATCAGATATACGCCAAGCTGTCAAAGTGTCAGTTCTGGATTAGAGAAGTTCGTTTTCTTGGTCATGTCATCTCTGAGGCAGGTGTGTCAGTGGATCCAAAGAAAGTATAGGTTTTCGTGTCTTGGGAACATCCCAAGAGTGTTTCATATGTTCAGAGTTTTCTGGGTTTGGTCGGGTATTACTAAAGGTTCATCCAAGATTTCTCACACTTGGTAGAACCACTATTAGGTTTGACCAAGAAGGGAATTAGGTTTGAGTGGTCTGAGGCTTGTGATAATGCCTTCCAAGAGTTGAAAAAGTGATTGAAGACCACACCAATATTGATCTTACCTGAGCAAGGTTGGAAGTATGTCATATTTTGTGATGTGTCCCGTATCGGGCTTAGGGCTGTGTTGATTCAAGATGAGCGGGTTGTGGCTTATGGGTTGAGGAAATTCAGACCCCATGAGCAGAATTATCCCACTTCTGACCTTGAGTTAGCAGTAGTAGTGTATGCCTTAAAGTGTTGGAGGAACTACTTGTTGGGGGAATGGTTCACGATGTATACTAATCATAAGAGTCTAAAGTATATCTTTTCATAGTGGGATTTGAATCTTTAGCAGTGAATATGGGTTGAGTATCTCCAGTATTTCGACTTTGAAATGGTATATACATTGGGTAAAGGTAATGGTATTATTGATGCTTTGAGCAGGATGTCTCAGAACCTAGTGATTCAGGAATCCATCATTGATTGGAAGGTGATGTCCTTATTCACGGAGATGAACTTAGAGGTGTGGTATGAGAATGGTCAGGTGAATCTTTCTTTCATGACAGTTGAGTCGACACTTTTGAGTCAAGTTATGGAAAGTCATCTCGATGATCTTGAATTTTTGGCCATGAAGGAAAGACTTAATGGTGGGGAGCCACCTTCTGGTTGGGCCGTCAGTGTGGATGGGGTTGTTTTTCTTCATGGTCATGTGGTTGTGCCAGTATTCATGCGAGAAGAGTTAATGCATGAGTTCCATGCATGAAAATGGGAAGTGCATCCTGGTTTGACCAATATGTATCATGATCTCTATAGGCATTTTTGGTGGTCAGGAATGAAAAAGAAAGTTACGGGCTTTGTTTCACGGTGCCTTACCTGTCAGCAGCTAAAGGCCGAGCATTAATGCCTAGGTGGTTTATCACATCCATTTCCCATTCCGGAATGGAAGTGGGATGGTGTGATGATGGATTTTTTTGTGGATCAGTTGGGTGAGTTGTATGTTCAGGAAATAGTATGGTTGCATGGTGTACTGAGGACCATAGTTTCAGATCATGATCCTCGTTTCACATCACACTTCTGGTAAGGGTTGCATAAGTCACTTGGTACACAGGTTCTTTTGAGTACGGCTTTGCACATGTAGATGAACACATAGTCAGAGCGTACAATCCAAGTGTTGGAAGACATGTTGAGGTCTTGTGTATTGGACTTTTGTGGTTCCTAGGAGAAGCACCTATCTCTTGTTGAATTTTTCTACAACAAGAGTTTCCAGGCTATGGTTCAGATGGAACCGTTTTAGGTTCTCTATGGGAGGATGTGTAGATCTCTGCCGTGTTGGTTGGAGGCTGGTGAATCTGATATGTTGGGACTAAGTCTTGTACAAAAGACTTCGGAGAAAGTTGATTTGATTCGGAAACAGATGGAAATGGGTCAGAGTAGGAAGAAGTCGTGTGTGGATTGGAGGCATAGACCTCTTGAGTTTGAGGTAGGTGATAGTGTGTTTCTTCAAGTGTCTCCATGTTTGGGTCACTAAAGGATTCGAAAGTAGGGCAAGTTGGTGCCCATGTATGTGGGGTTGTTTGAGATTGTGGAGAGGATAGGGCCGATGGCATACTGAATGGCTCTTTCATAGTGGTATAGTGGGATGTATGATGTGTTTCATGTTTCACATCTTTGACAATATCACCCTGAACCATCTCATGTTTTTATATGTTGTTGATGTTGAGCTTGATGTTGATGCATCCTTAGAGAAGAATCCAGTTCGAGTCATGGAATGCAGTGAGAAAGTTTTGTGAGGAAAGGTTGTGCCTTTGGTATGTGTGTTGTGGAAGCATGGGAATGTTCAGAAAGAAACTTGAGAACGAGAGTCAAATATGCGGGCTTAGTGGCCCGATCTCTTTTCCTTCGATGTGCAATGAATCTTGGGATCTCGGCTCGAGGACGAGCTGTTATAAAGTGGGGAGGTTGTAAGATTCTAGATCTTGGAAAGGTATGTTCTCATTTAAGTTTTGGTTTTAATCCCTTGTTTTGGTTAATTAAGTGCTTACCCAAGTCTTTAAGGAGGCCAGGGGTGTTATGAGGTTTCAGGACACGAAAAAAGAGAAAAGGGGGGTTTTCTGGGTAGGTCACATGGTCTGTGCACGGTTAGTTCTAACCATGCAAACATCCCAGGGAAACCGTGCAAGAGTTCGGTTTTTGGATAGCGGAATCCGCATAGTTTGCGCATGGTTTGGAAAACTATGCAGCCCAAAAACTTTTAAAAATTTACCACTCCAGGATTTTAATACCCAACTCGGGATTTCCTCCCCATTTTTCCCTATTCACCCTAAGAACGAACCAAATCTCCTAATAGCTCCAAGAGATCGATCTCCCTCATTTATAAGGTGTTTTTGGTGTCGTTGGTGGCATATTGAAGCTCTGGGTAAGGCTAATCCCATCTTTGATTCTCTTTTGAGTTTAGGGTTTGTATCTTCTTCTCCTCTCTTTCTGAAGCTTTAAAACCCTACTCTTTGGGTGAGATCTAGGTCGAAGCTTCAAAGGTTGGTTAAAGTGGAATATAAGGGCACAATTAAGAGTGTTTTTGCCGATGGAAACGTGGTAGGTGGTCTGAAAGTTATATCCCATGATTTATTGTGGATTTGTGCATGCGTGGCTTTGTTCCTGGGTGTCACTTGGTATGTTTTGATCACCCTTGGAATGTTTAGGTATAATAGTTATCAAGAAGGTAAATGGAAACCCTCACAATTCCCATGGGATGCATCGAGGGTGATGAGGCTAATCTAGGGCCACCTATGGGGTGTGTCGACTTCCTTGGACCTAGGGATTTGTGATGAACAAGTGATATTATTGTGTATCTATGTAGAGCCCTTGATAAACATGTTGATGTGATTGATTGTGTTGGATTAGAAGCTAGGTGATGAACCTAGGCCTAATAATAACCTAAAGGATATTGGGTTAACATGGAAGTGGTTTATATGGTTTGAACGTGGTTATGCTAAATGAATTGTGAATAGTGTTGGAATGTGTAAATGGCTTGACACATGAGAATGATGAATGTCTAAATGGGTTAATATGTGGAAATAATTAAAGACTACAATGGAATGGATTATGGGCTTGGTAATGAAGCCTAGTGAGTTAGTCATAATGAACGAAACCTATTGAGATAGGAATAATGAATGAATGCTTAGTGAGATAAGTGTAATAAATGGGAATTGGGCTAAATGTCTAAATGATGTGAAGTGTGGTAAATGTGTTAATGGGTTAAGGCATGGTATTAAATCTCATGTTATTGTTATGATTTATGTTTTCCTTGGGAAATGGTTGTGATGTTTTGTGAATGGTTGATGGAAATACATATATATGTAGCATTTGCACATGGCTTGGTAGAGTGGGGTATTGACTTGAGGTTATATGCCCACGGGTCGAGTTGGAATGAGGCTCTAAAATCCACCCCTAATGCACAGGTTAGGGAAGAGGACTGAGGCTCTGTTCCCCTAACAGTTGCATCCACCTGGGCTAAGGCTTTGAGGTGAGGATACTTTTTATATGAGGAAGTTAGTCCTCATGATATAGGATAACAGTGTGTTTTTCTCATGCATGTGATTTTGTACTTTAAGTTGTGTAACTTGTTGTGTTTGATTAACCCATGATAAGTGCATTATAACACAATCCATTTTTTTTATTATTTTGAAAATCACTTTTGGAAAAGTGGGAACCCACAAGATCAAACACCCACCCAATCAACCATCAAACAGCAAATTCAAATTTCAAAATTCAAATTTCAAAATTCAAACACCGCCTCAGGCCACGTCCTGCATCGAGTCGCGAATCTCGAACCGATCAACATCACAGCGTCACAGCGTCGTCCCATCAGCGTCATTCCATCATCATCATAACATTAGTCACCAATGGAGGCAACGGTCGAAACTCACCCCATCGCCGGAAAGTCGTAGTCGAACACCGTAACAGTCGCCGGAAAAACCCACCGCCAAAGGCCATCAACCTCGCCGTAAACCACAAAAACACAACACCAAAGACCATATGAAACACCAACTAAGGAAACCATCGATGCAAGAGAAACCATCACGGTCACCGCCAACACACAGCCATCATCGTCATCGTCATGACATAATCGTAGCGGCGTCGAGGATGAACGTCAGAAAACTAGATGGAGAGATAGACAGGCAACATACCCTGACACACCTTGTCGTCAGCCCGAACCGCACACCCACCGGCGACGCCGAACATCCACCGAAACCCACCGACTCCGTCGATAAATGACCTTACACAAGTGAGCTGCCCGAAGATCTCAACACCGCAGCCACCAACGTCCACCAAGAAACACTAACGACCCAGAAACGCCTCCAGTCGACGAGCTGCATCCACGAAGACATCACTGATAATCACCTGGAGCCAACGAAGTTGAAACCACCACAAGCCGCCGGCCACCTGAACGCACATCTCAAAGCAATTGGAAGACCGCCTCGCTAAGCCGCCTCGAAAAGGGAAGTGGAGTCCTGGAACCAGAGCTGTGAAGCAAGCAGGATGGAGGCCGGCTGATCTCATCCTTGTGACACCCCACCAGGCGACCGACCACAGAACAATAATGAACACCCAAAACACCCTGAACAGAAATGGAGACTGCCAAAGAAGAATAAGGGAAAGCGGGGACTGAAAGAGAAGGGAAAGCGGGGACTGAAACCCAAAAGTGTAGAAGAAGCAGACGCCGGTAAAATCCATGATCGCCGAGCCTCTATCCCAAAACCTTAGAGATTCCATCCCTCCAAATCCGACCTGGAGAGGAGCGGTGGAGCTCGAGGTCAGGGCACAATAGCGAAATGGGGGGAAATGGTAATAAATGTTGGTAATGAATCTAAATTGGTTAAGGGAACTTACTCTTTTCTTTGTCATTTATTATTCATTTCCCTTTGCATGCCCAATTGTTTATACCGAATATTTTGAAGACACTATTGGTGGTGGTCTACTGAGTTGTACTCACACCCTTCTCGGGCAACCATTGGGTACCTGAGAAGACTTCATATTTGAAGGTTAGGGGAAGGGAAAAGTATCTTTCTAGGTAGTTGGGTTAGCATGGGTGTACGTGGAGGAGGACCCGGACTTGGTGTCGAGACCGTTTTGGGGGATTTTTTAGTTGTCTCCATTTTGGGGTTTGTTCACTTTTGCACTTGTAGCCTAACATGGAATATTTATTATTGGGAATGGTTGTACCCCATTTGGGGAATGGTTGTTTATGAATTCTCTTGTATTATTGATTATTATTCCGCTATTTTTTTTATCTTCTGTTGTGTATTATTCTGATAAAAATGGGGTATAGTATCCCCAATTTACTATCCAGACCCCCGCTGCTAGTTGGAAACCTTGGGCATACAGGGAGGTGCGCTTAAGGTCATGTAACCACCTTTCTCGGAGCACCGGTTTAGTGGCTTCTGGGTCGGAGATGTTACACCAGGGGTAGTCCATGATTTGAGTCTTTTGTTCTTGTTTTGGACTGAGGGATGAAAATGGAGGAAATTTGTTGTTACATTGTGATTTCACATGGATTAATGGCCCATGTTGAGTCTCAATACATAGTTTAAGATCCTCCAAGTTATTGATTCTTACTTGGTTCATGGATCACTACCATGTCGGTGGGTTTAGCATAACTACTGGTTCCTCATTCCATAATGTGGTACAAGTTGTGGTTCACTTTGGTTCTGGTTGGTGTAAGTGTGTTTTTGAAAATGAAAAGGTTTTTAAAAATGAAAATGATTTCTTTTAAATGGATTTAAATAGGTAAGTTGGGTTTTAAAATTGAATTTTTTTTGGTTTGATAATTTGGTAAATGTTTGGACTTGCTGAGAAAATGGATTGGGTGTGACCCTTAAAACTCTTTAGGGATGTTTTCACATGTGAGGGTGTGTGTGAAAAAGCATGTGTTAGCATGAATGGATGGAAATAGAGGAAAAAATGTGCAATAGTTCATGGAATTCCATGGGTGTTTATCTGAAACCAAAGGCTTGGCCTCGTTTTTATAAAGGTGAATTTTAAAATGGTATGTTTTGGATATGTCTATATATGTTTGGTTTTTTAGCCGATTGTTTTTGGGTTTCGGTGCTCTTTTTTATTGTACTTTGTCTTGATATTGGTTTTGGTTTTTTGTTTTATATGTCATTTAGAAAATGCCACCCAGAAAGGTCCCCAAAGTTTCTGATGAGTAATGCCCAATTTTGGATTCTTCTCAAATATTGTCTATCCTTCATGGTGATTAGGGTCTATTAGAGGTAGTGGAGTGCCTTGAGGAAGTGGAGCGCATCTTCAGGATGTTGGGAACTCCCGAAGTTGTTAGAGTTCAGGTTGTCTCGGGGTTATTTGAGGGTCTAGATTTGGACCAATGGATGTTTTTTTCCCATCCACAATGCAAGTTTGGATGATGTGGTAAGTGTTTAAGGCCACATTTTCCCAAGGGTTCATACCTGAGGAGGTGAAGTTGAAGAAGATGGTAGAGTTTAAAGATGTTCGGCAAGGCCATTAGTTAGTAAAATCTTACATTGACCACTTTAAAGAGTTGGTTCCCTTTTATTTGGAGGCATTTTCATAGGATGAAATGAAAACTCCTCTTTCTATTTGAGGCCTTCGTCTGGAGATTGCAGAAAAGGTGCTCTCATCGGATGAAACATGTTTCTAGAAGATGGTGGATGAAGCGTTCCTAGCTGAGTTGGTTCCTGGAGCACAGATGGTTGGTAATTTGGTTCCTCTAGTTGTTCATGAAGGTTCCCCATATAGAGAGGAGAATATGATAGAGGAAACTATTCCTAAGGAGTTATCCTCATTGGTTTTGACTTCTAGTTCGTTAGACCGCTTTTTGGTGTTTCATCAGTATGGTCGGTCTAGGCATTCAAAGCCATATTGTTGCATCCCTCCGAAGATGTGCCATCGTTGATATTGTCTGAATTGTCTGAAGATGTTTTGCAGGAAGTGTCACCTGAAGAAGATGTTGTGACCATAGGATTTTAGTTCCTGACTATGAGGCAGGAGATGTTTCAGTCATCAGAGCCCCAACAATAGGTCTCATGGTGATGCTCGCGCATAGTCAGGAGTTGCTGGGGGTGTGAAACTCTGTCTTGTTTTGTGTTCTGTGTTGGGATTGGAACATTAAAAGTCCTTTTGTTCTTGTTTTTCTACTGTAAAAATTTTGCTGTCATTGTAAATTTTTCGGTTCGTTGTGAATTTATAATGGACATGTTCTGTTGTGATCCAAGTAGTTGTGCCCATTTGAAAGTGGATTTTTGAATCATGCATTATCCTTTGAGTGTGTTTAAACCTTATGTGGGTTGTTTTCATGTTGGGAGTTCCCACGTTGGCCCCCTCCCTATGGTGGTTTGTTTGGGTTTTAAATTCCACTCTAGTTGAGTCCTTGTGGTGGGGAGAACCCTCTCGTGTTCTCTCATTCTTTTGTGTTGTGGTTTCGTCTAAATCGGCCAGGTGTGACTTGGAGAATAATTAGTCACTCCGGAATTCCTTGTTTCCTTTTGTTGTGTTCAGGCATGAACTCAATTTTTTGTTATCCTTAGGCTTGATGACTTTCTGGGGGCAGAAAGTGTCTTTGGTGAGGAGAATTGTCACACCCCGACCTAGTATATTGATTGTTTTTCATTTAAATTAATTTTAATCTCACTTTTTGAGTTTTGGTAGGAAGTTGGTCAAATTTTAAAATTTTGGAGACATTTTTATTATTCTAAGGTTAGCCTACACATTCAGGGGTAAGGGTGCTTTGCCCGTGTAGGTGCCCAGGTGGGTCTGAGTTATGGTGCATGACTTACGTGCGGTTTATAAAACCATGTGACATGCGTGCATCTTGGATATATAATTGGGAATCTCCAGGTGGCACGGTTTGAGCTCAGTTTTCACAACTGTGCGTCTGGCTACAGGAAAATTGTGCGGTTTCCCAGTATTCGAAATAAATAAAAAATTAAATGAGAAATAAAGTGAAATAAAATAAA
This sequence comes from Viscum album, assembly GCA_963277665.1. Taxonomy (NCBI): domain Eukaryota; kingdom Viridiplantae; phylum Streptophyta; class Magnoliopsida; order Santalales; family Viscaceae; genus Viscum; species Viscum album. The sequence continues at coordinate 794,407,959 of OY728147.1, forward strand.
ATAAAAAAGAAATGTTTTTATAATGATAATAATCATAATATTATTATTATGAATATATTAACGATGATGATATTATTATTATTATTATTGTTATTATTATTATTATTATTATTATTATTAAGATTAGTATTATTGTTAAGATTATTATTATTACATTATTATTTTTATTATTATGTTGCTATTATTATTATTATTGGTTTTAGTTTTTTTCTATTTTTTTTACCCTACGTGGGTGTCTCTCCCCCCACCCCTCCATTTCCCTCTCCCTATGTGAGTCGCCTCCTCTTGTGCACCACCCTCCTCCGACCGACGCTTCCCCCTCCGGCGACCCTCCTCTTCTCCGGTGCGCGACCCGCTGGCGGCCTCCTCTCCAACGCGCGGCCCCCTCTTCGGTCTGTGACCCCGCCGGTGCTCCCCCCCCCCCCGCCTCTCCGGCATGCGACCCCACCATCGACGCCCTCCTCTCCAACCCGCGACCTCACCGGCACCCTCCTCCTCCAGCGGTGGGTCCCCCTCCGGTGAGTTCTCCCCTATTTTGGATGATTTTACTCCTCTGCATCGCCCCATTCAGTTCGGCCACACCTTAGGGTTTCAAGTATGTCAATTTTATATTTTTCTCTTGTGTTTAGGGTGTGCGGTTTGTTCTTAGGAGTGTATCCTCTCTTCTCTGAAGGTTTCATCGCCTTCACACATAACCGAGGTAGGGGTTTCCATGTCTTCCATTTCTGATTTGATCCATTCGATTCTTAGTTATGATAAATTAATTTTCTAACATGATTCTAACCATGATAATGCACTTCGTGAATTTATTGTTGGTTTTTCTTGATGGTATAATTTGTTAAAAATAGTTTCCGAAGTTAATCTTCCATTATACCTATGTACGCATTTGTCAAATATGTTTAATTAAATGCCAAATTTTCTTGATAATTTTTAAATTTGATACGCACCTTCATAATGCACGTAATTAGTTTGTTATAGTGTTTTCATTTTTGTATAGTTTGTTAAAAATAGGTTTTGAAGTGTGTTTATATTTATGCCTATGTGTTTGTGCACCAAATAATGTTTGATCATTTTTTTATAAATTGGTAATCTTATTTCGCACCTCCATGGGGCCTTTGTTTAGCGTATTGTGGTGTTTTGGTGTTGGAAAAAAAATTGTTAAAACTAGTTTTTAGGGAAATTATTCGTTAAAACTAGTTTTTAGGGAAATTATTCAATCATGCCCATGTGTTGGTGTCTTTAAAGTGTTTGATAAAATGCCCATTGTTTTCATAGATGAAATCAAGCCTTGTTATGATATTTTCCCCTTGAAATATTTTGGTAACTTAGTATTAATTTTATTAATTTGTATTAATGTTCTAATTGGGTGCCTTTCTGGTTTAGTTGTTATAGTGTAATGTTTTGGGAAAGGGTTTTCATGGTTTCAAAAGAAGGTTGGTTATGTTATTGTAATTTTGTAGAATGGTTGGGTTTGTTTCCTTGAGTGGTTTCTTAAAGAGGTTTCAAATGTAGTTTTCAAAGTTTGAGCCATTTGATAATTGAGATGTGTTTTGATTGTGTGTTTGGAATAAGGCCTCATTTGGTATATTTTATAAGGTTTCATGTTTTACTTAAGGTTTGCAAAGGATTTTGTAAAAGTGGTAAGATTGAGAAATCTTAAGGGCCCGTTTGGCTTTGCAAACATGAAAGCGATATTAGGTTGTTTTAAAAATGTTTTGGGAACTATTGCGTGATATATTGGGATTGAAAGTATTGAAGTCCCGATTGGAACTTTATGTTGTGTTTGGAAATGGAATGTGGGTTTGGAAGTGTAAATGCCCAATTGACATTTTGAAAATGTTTAAGTGTTTTATGAGATTATGTGACGTGATGGCCCAGTCGACACCTTCAATGAAGTGATACACATATGTGTGTGTGTAGAGAGAGTGGGCACCCCTATTGGAGAAATTTCCCCATTAGGGGTTATCATATAGGGCGTATGTGTTTGGGGTAGGCAAGTGTGGGGACGGTAGGTAAGGTGAATCACGCATGTGAGGACCTTCCACTTACAAAGTATAATACCACCATGGGTTCTTATGAATCTTTTAGAGGATCGAGTGATTGCTAAACAACCTTGATTAGACGGGTTGGTACCCCCTAGATTGCAGATAGGCTAGGTGGGATGTGCCACTGGATTGGCTAGTTAAGGGCGGCCATTTGGTTATAGATTTTGGGGTTTCACCATTCGCTGACATGTGGTTCCAAACTGAGTACGTCCAGGGGTCTTCTAGGGATGTTTAGGGTCTCCCATGGTTATTATCTATGTTTGCTTGTTTGTATTTCTCTGCTCGTGGTTTTCTATTTACACTGCTAATATATTCTCAGCATCTGCTAGATTATTTTTAGTTTCCCTACTTATTTATTTCCTGCATAGCCCGGTATTTCTTTGTTTGGGGTTTTGGTTTTAAAAATGGTAAACTCGTCTTTTGAAAATGGAAAAGTTGTGTGTGTGTATTGATTTAAAAAGGAAAGGTAGATTTATATACCAAAATGAGAAAAGCCTATTTTTATATCTTTATTTTCAAACTAGTGTTGATGGATTGTTTTAGGAAAGGAGATGTATGGATTCTGTGTTGATTGCCTACTGAGCTGTAAAGCTCACACCCTACTTGTACCACTCAGTGTCAGTAGACCCCAGCTGTTTTGTAGGTTTTGCCTTTTGTTCAGGTTTATCTCGTTCGAGCTAGCTCTTGTAGTGGTTTAGTCTTGGGATGGTGGTGACCTTGAAGTCAAACAGAGATTGTTGGTATTATTTTAGTTTAGTTTTGTTCAGTTTCAATTTTGTATATATTTTCCCTTCCATGATTATCGGTTGTAATTGAATCTGTTTATTTATATTCATTTGAGGTTCAGTTGTTGTTCATCTACTTGTTTGGTTTATTTATTTGATCCTGGTATTTATGGGATAAAATAACTCCCCCATGTATGTTTTGATTCCTGACACTAGTTTCCAGCCTGTGGGGATTGAGAACACCCCTCGGGCCATGCCACAGGCCAACTTGGGTGACCGGTTCAGGGTCGAATTGGGTTGGTTTGTGACAGAAATATTATTAGAAAAGAGAAATAATGATAAAAACTTGAGAAAAAAACATATGCTTAATCATCACATTTGTAGTGGAATTTCAATATACCAAGGAGTATAGAACGGTGTTTATATTCAATGGATTTTCGTTAGGTTTATTTTTAATGGATATAATTTTCATGAGTTATGAATTAGTTACTAGCACTTGATGAGGGCGGTAAGAGTGTGTGTTAATACATCATACTTGACATATAGGATCATGACACTTTCATGATTTCGAATGATAGTGATATTATTTAAATTGATATGGTGATAGGGATTTAGATAAATAATTAGATCACTAAAAAAATTAATTAGTGATTTATTGAATAAATTTTTAGTGGTGAATTAATTAACTAAAATCAATGAGTAAAATGTGATGGATTAATTAACTTTCTATCGTGACAGTTATGTCGATATTCATGGGGTGTTGATAGGGGATTTATAGACATGTGATGTCTTGAGTATGAAATGATTGTAAATTTAGCAATAATTTATTTAAAATTGAAGGGATTTGTGTGGGTTTGTGTATGGAATGCCTTGTTGTTTTGATCCGTTTCTGATATTCATTGTTGGGGATTTGAATTTTGATATTATATAAATATGGATCCTAACAGGCGTGTTGAGGGAATTCATGGGGGTAAATCCAAGCAAGGGCCATAGGTTGAGGAGTTTCAAGAGGGTGAAGCAGAGCATGCTCCACTACTAGAAGTTCCTGGAGCTCCGACTAAAGTCCATCATACAACACGTAAGCAAAGTGTGCTTCATGTAGTGTAGAGGGTTATTCCTAAGGGTGTGAAGTAAGATCATAGCTGATATTACTCGTGATTTCCATGTGCAACATCCTATGACCTTCAAGGGTGATATGGGACTGCAGGGTACAAAAGAATAGATTGAGGGGATCTACCGGATCATGGAGCTGATTGATACTCTGAAAGACCAGAAGGTGAATCTCACAACATTTATATTTGAGGAACCAGAACAACACTTGGTGATTTAGTGGAGGCTAATTTGACTGAAGGGTTACGGTGGGATGAATTTCAAACTCTGTTTTTTTATCAGTTTTATCCATACACTCTAAAGATGGATAAAGCTCAAGATTTTATGGATATTAAGAAAAAAAGAGAAGGTGATTATAAAATTTGTGTCAATTTTTATTGATATATTCCTGTTTGTGACAACCTTAGGTGGAGATGAGTCAATGAATGCTCAGCAGTTTGAGATCGGCTTGTGATCACCTCTTTGAGTTTAGATGAGGTCAGTGTTGTTAATTTGTGACCATGGTGGCTCCATGACGTGGAATAATTTTAACATTCCTCTATAAAGACATGAATCACATGGTGGAATGGTGTGGTAGCTTGTGATGGTCTAAGGTAGTCACAATCAGCATGGCGTCATGGTGATCCATGTAAGAAATGGCTGCAAGATGCCATTTTTTCAAAAAAATAAATAAAAAAAAGGGAGGTTCTTTCAGATATTTTGAGGGTTGATTAAAAAGGTAACATTACCAAACCCAACTTTCTCTCCCTTATCTACCTCAAAATTCTTCATCTATCTCCAAGGGTGGGGTTCTACAATTTATTTTCCATATAACCTCTAACAACCCTCTACAACCTCCAACAAAGCAAAATAACTGACGATAGTGGCCTCTATATTTCCCCTACCAAGTTTGGTCAACTTCCTCTTCTTTACTTCTATCTTTTGGGAAAACAAATCTAGCCTATAAGAAAAATGGTTGAAACTATTCATTTGGAAGGGAATTTTAAAAATAAAATCTAGAGGTGGTTCCGCTTGGCCCCATAGGGGGTGTTGCCTCTATGTTCCGCACTTGCTGTCTGGGTAGCGAGATCCCCAGCAAGGAAGTGGAACCCTCGGACTCATGCTGCCATACTTTTCATCAAACTCCTTAACTTAATTATAAATTCATTTGCTGATTTTGTTTCCTTCTACTTTATTCCACAGATGAACCCATTGATGGTGATCACATTGGGGATGAGAATATGGACTAGAGGCAAACTTTTTCGTAATTTATGTTAACATGAGATTTGAATTATATTTTATGTTTCTAACTTCTAGTGTTGTACTATTATGATTTGTTTTGGCATGACATAGTGCATTCAAGACATTGATTTGTAGTTGATCAAAATTGTTTTACATCTTTTTCTTAAAATTTTGATGCATTTGATGGATTTATTTCAAATATATATTTGTCATTAATATATGTTGTTATTTTTCTTATTTTTCATATATGTTTTTGTGTGTGTTTTTGTGTGTGTATATATATATATATAAATATTTTTCAGTCCCCCATGTCACCCACCATATCTGTAACACCATCCACCATTCTTTGAGGGTGGATTTTCATCTCACAGTCATAAGCTTCCATCTGCGATTGGAAACTATGAATGAGGATTCTCTGTCTAGATACTTTACAGAGGTAGTAAATAAAGCACCCATCATAGAAAAGGATTTGGGAAGAGATCTAAGAGTCAATGTGATTTCCACATTATGGGATTTTGAAAGCAGGTCCTTGTGTGGATAAATGAGGAGGTTTGAGGAAATTCACCAGGGTGGCAAGTTACCAGGTGGTCAAAGCAGGAAATTTTCAGTTCCTCCATCTCAAGAAAAAACTCCTTTGGAGTGCCATAACTATTTCAAAGCACGTCATACCTAGTAAATGTGTCCAAACAAGCCGAAGCAATTCCACTCAAGTGGAAAATTGAGAGACCTTCAATGTTTTTGCTGGAGTGAGACTTTGAAGGGGTAGTGGATGAGGTTTTTCATCGACCCAATCATCCCGTGATTGGACAAGAGGACCTCAATAAAGTATCAGTTGGGTTTCTTCTAGGAGGTTTAGTCATGGTAATGGGTGAGGTTCACAGGGACCATCTCATAATGGATTTTCTATTCAGGTTAGACTGTAGCTTATGGAAAGGATTGAATGGTTGGTCACCGATATCTTTTTGTTGTGGAGAAGATTACCATGAATAGTGATGTTGGATATTCTACAGTACGAGGTACGATTCTGTAAAATTATAAATTTTCTAAGTTCACCTTTTGATACTAGTGTATCACATTACTTCATTTATGCTTGTATTTTGTGTGATCATGGTATGGATATGGAATGGTAGTCTGGGTTGTTGAATGTTGTCACTCTAGGGAAAATATCTAAGAAAATTTGGATATGTTCAATCCATGATTTCATTGAGTGGCTATAAACATCTCTAGGGCTTCATCATCATGGACATGACTACTTTCCAGGTGATCATGGGTATAGATTAGTAAACTCTCTTCTGATCAGCCATTGATTGATATTGGTAGTGAGTGATTTACTCTCTTCTTCTGGGTGTATCCTTCAATTTTACTAGTGAAAGGGGTCTAAATGTTATTTAGGAAGGATCTGATGTAAATCATCTAGGAACCATCACTTCAAAGAAGGTATGTATGATTTTCAGATAAGTTGAAGGGGACGATTTCCCTATTTTTCCTCTAATTATTGACTGATTTACAAAGGTATTGCCTAAATATTTATCAGGTTTACATCTATTGTATTATGTGTCCCACATCAGACTTAGGTGTTTTTTCATCATTATAATTCTCTATAAATAAACTCCAATGCCTCTCTTAAGAGGTATCATGTGTATTGGGTCCAACTCTATATCATTCTACATGGTATTAGATAACTTCCCTAACCCTCCCCCCTCTCTATTCTCTTGGAGAAAATATATGATTTCCCCCCAAGGATAGGGTATCTATGGAGAGGGAGCCATAAGTCATCTGTCATCACCCCTCCATCCGCCTCTTGCACATCACCATATGCGATGGATCATATCTACCTTGTCCACCCCCTCTGCGCTGCTCGAGATCCATGGTCGTCTCCCCTTCCCTACGTCACAGCTCCTTTTGATCCACCCTCCTGCGTGATGCCCTACCGTGATGGTCTCCCAGTGCGACCTCGACCTCTCCTGGATGGGGCTCTTCTTGTGTGACATCCCTCCCATGTGACAATAGCAGCTGGATCCATGAGCAGTGACCTCCTTTCGAGAAACCTCCCCGCTCCTACCAAACCCCATTCCAGCTCCATTTCAGATCTCTTCGATCTTCGGTCAAATGTGTTTTACTAGGTCATTTCAGTTATTCTAGATCCAAATCCAATATCTACTCTTCCTCGGACAATGCTCCACTGGATTATGGGGTATCGTTTTCCCATGAGGGTGATGGTGATGGTACGACGTCCTCTCGAAGGGTCCTCTTCACTCCGTTTGAGATCTACTCCTTCCCTCTTCCACTTGTCCCTCCTTGTGCCTAATCACTAGTAGTGGATCAGTGGTGTTTCACCATCTCTTCATCAGCTTATGGATTCTATGGATATCGGTTGTGTTCATTTTTGAGTCATCGCCTATATCGCCCCCTCTCAGCAAATAGTGAAATAGTTTATTTGAATTTCTATAGTCCCCTACCTTCATCTCCTCACACAACCCCCACATCTGACGGGTCCTCTAGGAATGCCCGACCTAGCCTCATTCCTGCAACTTTGTGAATCTCCCTTCACCATCTTCGGCTAGATGAATCTTCTGTGGCCCATGCACACAACATCTGTTGCCCCTTTCTATAGTTTTTTTCAATGATTGTTCTTTGTCCATCCCTCTCCTCATCCCATTATGCATCGCCGCACCATTGATGTAATCCGACTATTCCCAATGTACATCCAATCATGGTTCAGTGGTGTGTTGTTCAGGCATACCTAGATGCTCTTGACCCAACAATTCATGTTGAGGCATGTTCCAACTATTACTTTATGTGCATCCTCTTTCTGTTTATTCCTGTTGGTTCCATATAATTAGAACTAATCTAGGGCCGGCACATATTTTTTAGCAACATCATCCATCATCCATAATTTTCATCTTGAGGGGGAGCTACGATCATAGATGATTTCTTTTTTGGTTTGTCTTGTTTTGTAAGCTAGCTATGTATGCCCATATTGAAGGGGAGTGTTTTCAGTGTTTCTTGTTTTCTTGTTTTTTTTATTTGTTTTCTTTAATTATTTATCCAAGCTAGGTAGAACTAGCTCGAGGGGGAGTGTTGGAGTCTATGTCCAAAATCGGACTTGGGTGTTTTGTCATCACTATAATTATCTATAAATAAACTCCAAGGACTCTCATAAGAGGTATCATGGGTATTGGGTCCAACTCTCTATCATTCTACAACCTCCATATAAATAGGTTGATTTTACTATTGATTTAGTACCTGGTACAAAGATGATATCAATTCATCCATAAAATGTCTCTAGCTGAGTTTGAGAATTAAATATTTAACTTGAGTACCTAGAGGTGAAGGGATATATCAAACAAATAACTTCTCCTTGGGATGCTACTAAACCCATATTTTGAGTTTGATTGGATTTGTTGTCAGGAGGTCATTGGGAAAAAAAATTGGCATGTTGGACTTGTTTGAATACATTTTTATAGTGATCCGAGAAGTTAAATATGAAAAGGTCGTGAATCTAAAGTGTGCTAGATTTTTGTTCTACAAAATCAACCATGTAATGAAGCTAAGTCGACCATCCAGTGGAATCAAAGTCACAGAGAATAGAAAATCACGGTTAACTATGCAATCTAATGCAGTCAACTATGAATGTAACTATGTCGATTCTTTACTATGTACTGTTTATAAGTTTCTCAAGCAGGTAAATGCAGGAAATCCATTGACACGTGCTCAATTTGTATGAGGTGGTTAAATTGAATTATTTGGTGATCATTGTTGAGGAATCATTTCATCATGGGTCACATGGTCAATGATAGAGGTGTTAGGTGGTTGTGGGATTTTGGTTGTTAAAGCACTACAATGGTTGAGATCATGGAACACATGGCATCCCACAGACATTTGAATAATTATGAAAGGGAATAAGTTGCTATATAAAATTAATATTAGGATTGTGGGAACATGGTCTGGTATCCTACATTAGGAGATGTTGTTGTGAGAAAATTGAACCATTGATTCTGGAATGATCCTTGGACACGTGGAGTGATCCTATGATGTTGGAGTCTAACAAAATGTGAAAACATTGATCAAAGTGGGTGAAAGAGAAGTGAAAAAAATAGATCAAGATTATTGATCTATATATTTAGAGATTATTGATTATTTGAATTTCCTATAGAGTATGTATAACTCAATAAATCTATGTTGCTAATTTAAGAGTTTAAGGAAATGGAAGATGAACATTATTTGAAGATCATATTCAAGACAAGAAGAAGAGACCATCCTTAATGTAGTGGAACCTATTCACATACATTCAAGATGAAGAATATAGTCCACAGAGCTATTCTTTTGAAAAGGCTATTAAGACATTATTTATATATGGGAGTGACCAACATAGGAAGTGACCCATGGGAAGACAATGAGAAACACCAAAAGATTGTAATGTAGTGTGCCTAGGACCTCCCTGAAACCCATTAATGATAATACATTAATAGATTCATCCATGGTAGAAGCGAGCTGATCATTTTCCTTGTATTAGCCACAAATTATGGTAAACCAAGTAAATTGTTGGACTAAAGGTTATTCTCCTTCTCAATATCATTCGATTTGGCTCATTTCCTTACGATTTTGTTCTTCACCAAGGCTCATTGTCCACTATAAGGCTCATTGCCCTCCCATATCTAAAAAGGATTTGTGATCGGGAGGAGAACACCTGGGACTTATATAACATGCTCAATGTTAGTGGTATTTTCCAAGATTGTGCCACCCCCATGATTTTTCAAGTTGGTTTGGCGTGTATGGGTGGTGGGTAGCCAAACTCCACCGACCCATCTAGTGGAGAAGGCAGTGGGAAGGGCTGACAACAACCTATAAATAGGGCTCTCTCCTAACAGTTTCAACAATTAGCTTTTCATCACATCTTATCCCATCAGTAATTGTGTGGTATTTTTTTAGGTTGTTTCCCCACATATTCCAGAGATCTAATTCTGTGAGATATTCACCTTATAATTGTAAGGGAGTGTGTACCCACTTTTACTCATTGTGAGATCCTACTATTTGCACGTGATTTCTTTATCCCATTATTTTATGGGTTTTCCACATTACATATGGTTTCATTAATTTCAGAATTTTTACACTTTATTTTATCTCATAATTATCATCAAAATAATGATTCAATCATTTTCGATCAAAATAAGTTGTATCAGAGCAAGGTTCTGGCTCAATCTTTACTTTTTTAGATATTAATAATTCTCATAAATTTGAGTATGCTTTGTGATTTCCATTATGACTGATCTTTTACATCATAAAAAATATATTGAGATTATTAAATACACCATTGTGAAACATATGAGGTTCTGGACTAACGGTGTTTCCAGATGATGGTGAAATTTCTGATCAATAAATTCAACTAGAATAATTTTCTGTTGTGGAAAATGAAGACGTGGGCAGTGCTGCGAAAGGATAATTACTAGAAATTGGTGAAATAATAGTAGGTGTGATGATGGAGAGTGGTTCTAGTGGATGTTTGAATCATTACATTGATGTAAATTACTTCTGGAAGTGTAGATGTTCTAGTTGGTGAAGCGGTAATGACTGCTGGAGGCAGACTGCATCTCAACGACGCATGGATAATCGACTCGGGGGCAACATGGCACATGATGTCTCGATGAAAATTATTTTATCAGTATAAAATTATCATGGAAGGAATTTTGTGCATGGGTAATGATCACACCTAGATTATCGTTGGATTTAGTACCATTAAATTGAAGATGTATGATGGCATTATTTGAACCATCCAAGAAGTACACCATGTGAAGGGCTTGGGGAACAACATATTGTCTTTTGGATAATTTTATGACATCATATGCAAGACTCCCACTAATAATGGAGTGATGAGAATCGTCAAAGGCATGCATGCAGTGGTGAAGGTAGAGTAGATCTCAAAGAAAATGTACGTTATTATGGATGAAACATACAAGGAGGTGGAAATGATTGTCCCATCAACTACCTCGACAAAAGTGTTGGAAATGTTTTTGCATCAGAAGCTTGGACATATGTCTGAAAGGGGCCTGATGATTATTGCTGACCATAATTTTATAGATGGACTTACAAATGTATCCTTGCCATTTTGTGAGCATTGTGTTTTGAGAAAACAATATAGGTTAAAGTTCAAGACGTCAATAATAAGAAGCAAAGAGGTCTTGGAGTTTATACATTTTGATGTTTGGAAAACACTGGTTATATCCCAAGGAGGAGCAAGACACTTTGTATCCTTCATTGATGATTATTCTAAGAGATATTGGGTGTATCTAATTAAAATGAAAGCGGATGTGTTTTAATTCTTCAAAAAATTCAAAGTGTGGAAGGAGCTGGAATCTGAAAAGAAAATCATGTGTTTGAGGATTAAAAATGGTGGAAAATATACATGCGAGTTTGATACATTTTTTCAACAAGAAGGTATAAAGAGAAATTTCATGGTGGCATGCACTCCTCATAAGAATAGAGTGGTAGAGCAGATAAATAGAACCTTATTGGATAGAACAACAGAAATGTTAATGACTGTTGGAATTTCCAAAACATTTTTGAGAAAAAGTTATGAATATTGACTGTTATGTGATCAACCAATCTCATTCAATGATGATTGATCTGAAAAAACTGATATAGATGTGGACTGAGAAATCAAAATACTATTCTCAGTTACATAATTTTGGATGTCCTGTATATGCAGTGTTTAATGACAAGAAAATATAAAAGTTGGATTCGAGATCTAGGAAATGTATCTTCTTGGGATACATTGAGGGAGTAAAGGGGAATCATTTGTGAGACCCCACTTCCCATAAACTTATCATCATCAATGATGTCATTTTTACAGAAGATGAAATACAAATGACAATTAATGGAGACATGAAGAAAGTGAATACAAATACTACATTAGTCAAAGTATAGGAAAAATCCAAGGAAGAACTAGTTTCCTCTTAGGAATTACCAGAGTGTGATGATCAAGTACCAGTTGAGTTTGGACCACAACAGTCAACTCGTGAGAAAAGAGCACTAGTATGGAACTTAGACTTTGTCACTGAGAGAAATATTCCTATAACGACCCATTATTTTCATACACAAATATTACATCTATTTAGATGAATATTCTATTCATAACTATATTACCCATGTTGGAATCATAAAGGTATAGAGTCTTTATAGATTAGATATACAATATTCTTATTTAAGTAGAGATATTCAATATCTCCCACAAATATCTTCACAAATGGTACTCCTTTGAGGCATACACTACTAAAACCATCATTCAATACCAATGGAATGAAACATAGTAAAGGGTGAGCTGAGATGCCCAATAAGGATAAACATAGGAGATATCAATCTATGATCATATGAAAGAATAAGATAATAATAAGGTTATGTGATCACAATACTACAAAAGAGGCCTTTTATAGTGCTATAATAGGCCTTTATCAACGCTAAAAAAGTGTTGCCAACTAGAGCACATTTTAAAGCCCGAAGCTTTTATCAGTGCTAAAAAAGCGCTATTAAAGGACCCATTTAACAGCATTTTTTGGAACTAATAAAAGAAGCACTGTTAAAGGGGGTAAAATTAAATTTTTTCCAACATCCATGATCCTGACCCCTTTATCAGCGCTTCCATGACTCCTTTAACAATGCTCCCCCCACCTTTATCAGCGCTTTTCACCCCACCACCCCTTTTATCAGTGATTTTTGAATTTTTAGCTTCATATGCACCCACCTGGATTTGAACCATGCACCTCTCCTTAAAAGATGGAAGGCCTTTACCACTAAATCATGTTGTTTTGTTGTTTATTTAATGCTATTACTATTTATATATATATATACATATATATTTTTTATTCATATATTTATATAATTATTTTTAAACATGTTTATAGAATATATGTGTGTGTGATATATATATATATATATACTTATATTTATTTAAATATATTATATATCATATTCATTTACATATACTAGAATATAATATAAATAAATATATGTTTATTAATACACACATATATGTATATATAAATATTATTAATATATTTGTATAATGTAAAAAATGGTTAGATTTTTTTTGAATACATTTTTATAATACGAATTTATTTACATATATTATAATATATATTTTTACATAAATATGTTGATATATGTATTTATAGGATTGATTTATTATAAATAAATATAAGAAAACATGCATATATTTAATTAAAAATAAAATTATGTTGTGAAAATTTATAAAATTTTAAACCATAATATCAATATGAATGTATGAATTGGGAATAAATTCAGTCTCCACCAAAAAAATTCAATAAGACCCCCTTAAACAAGGATGAAAATCCACAGAATGTTAAAAAATTGGGCCACCCCCACTAGAAACTCAATTTTGGAGGACTTTTGGGCCCTTTTTGGACTCAAAAAATATGACAATGGTTTATCTATGTCACTAAGGGTGTATAGATCATCACATGATTCAATTTAATATTTGGTAGAGTCGAAACGAGCACCTGGATCAAAAGTTATGACCATTTGGATTTTGAGTGACATTTTCAACATATTTTAGATCTTTTCTTAATTTTCTGATTTTTTTAATTTTTAAATTGATATTAAATGACTATTACTCTGTAATAATAAGAAAATTATTAATTAAAAATATTTTTAAATTATTTTATAATCCATTTTCAATAATTATTTTATATATTTAGTGTAAATGCCTATTTACCCTATCTAAAACATATTTTAAAGAATATATATTATATTTATATCAATATAAATATATAAATATATATATTAATATATTATTTTTTATGAAATATAATTATTTTTGTAAGTATACCCTTATCTGTGCATCACTGCACATGACAGCTAGTCGTATAACCATGCAAAGGTGGAGATTTGATCACGATGCAGATGCTAGGGAGGATCGGTTTCAAGTAATCACACTCTGTATGATTTCTTTTATACCTACGGGTCCTGTAATGTCTCCAAGCCTATAGGAAATGTAATATCTAAGCTTACGGGCCTTGTGAGGGTTCCCCCTCATTCCTTGGAAGTGTGATAATCATAAATCAATAAAAAGAAGGCATTCGGGCCATTCAGGCTGATAAAGGGTGGGCTTTTATCAGCATTTGTAAAAAAAGCACTGATAAAGACCCCCCACTTTAACATCACTTTTGTTTAGTGATGTTAAAGACCCCCTTTAACAGTAATTTTTTAACGCTAACAAAGCGGGTCTTTAACATCACTTTTTACTAGCACTGTTAAAGACCTAGCACTAGATAAATCTAGTTTTGTAGTATTTTCATGGACATGACTTATGGAGTTCATACCTGATAGAACTGTGGAAGAGGAGGGTCCTTCTAGTAGTCAGTTGTGTAATCAGTCCAGGCCTTCTGTGTTGTACACTTACCAAAGAGGTGGAGGGGTTCATAATAGTTGGGGTAATGTTATATTTTTGGTTTTTAGTAATTATGTTGGTTATTCTCAGGTAGTTAGTATTTCATTGGTGGGATATTAATTATAGGGGAGGGGACTTAGTGTCAGAATTTTTTTAAAAGGCAGTTAGTAGTCTCTGGCCCTAGCCTAAGGAGAGTGAAGTCTTCCAAAAGATTCTCTAGAAGGTCCGTGTAATTATTTTTTGGAATCATAATTAAAACAGTAAGATTTGTTTTTATAGAAGTATTATTTGGTATTTGTATTCTAAAACTATTACCCTAATTTATTTACTACCAATTTGGTGCTTTCATCGAGAGGTTTCTTGTAATAGAGTTAGAGAGAGGTTCTTGAGAAACAACAGATTGAACCTATCAATAACAATGTATGCCCACGCATATGGAGTGTCTGCTAGTAATTGTTGAAATGATGGTCACCCATATGAAGTCTACTGTATCAGATGTGAAGACTTCTTTTTCAGAGCTGCGGTTGAAATTACGGGAGCTCCGAGCAATGATGGCACGAAATGAGAGTGGGAATGCAGAAAGTGTGGTTAAGAATGATAGAAAGGGGAAGTCAGATTATAAAGGTAGAAGTAGTACATAGATGCTGGATATAATAGGGAGGATATGGAGAAATCTGAGATTATAAGTGATTGTCAAATTGATGGAAGAGAATAGTTATGTTCATTCTCAAGGCTGGTATAAATGCCTGTATTCTTTGGAGAGGATCTGGCATCATAGATCACTCGAGTTGAGAGTTACTTCTTGATTCACAAAACGACGGGGGAGTTGTAGGTTTCAATGGAACAATTATGTATAGAAGGAGTATCTCAGTACTAGATGATCTCATTAAAGCCAACTAGTTCTGATATAACTAGGATTCAGCTCAAAGAGGAGCTTCCTAGATGATATGGTACTATAGAGGAAGAATATTTGGTGATCTATTTGAAGGAGATTCAGTATGTGGGAACAGTGAAGGAATATATTGATAACATTGAATGGATAGCCATTCATATTATGGAATAAACACAGTTCTAGTACATGAGTCTATTCATAGGAGGACTAAGATGTGAAATTGAAAGTTCTATTATTATACTTGTACCCCCCAATAAGGAGCGACTTCTTACTTTGTCCAGAAGGGTTGAGAGGGAGATTATAGTTAAGGTAATCATAAATTATCCAGAGCTAGGTAGCATGAAGATTAGTTCTGAAGGATCTTGGAATGGTTGGACTTCAAGTTCAATGAAGCTTTTACCTACAGTAGAAGAGAATTAAATAGAATAGATTGGAAACTATGAACCTTGATTGAGAAGAGTCTGAGATTTTTCATGTAAAGAATTTGAAGAGAGGAAAGCAAAGGGGCTATGTTATACTTGTGGAAAAAAGATTAATCCTAAGCCCTAATTTCTGAAAAAGGGTTTCAAATTTCTAGTTTTGGAATGTGTGGATCCCTCAAAAGAGGTATAGGAAGAATATGATGAAATAATAGAGAAAGAGGGAATGATAGGGGACATGCTGGAAATGGAGATGATTGGAAAAATAGCCAGTGAGTTTAATGGAAAGAAGGTTGGGAATACTGAGTCTATATTGGTGGAAGGAAATATAGGAGGGGTATTATTGATGATTTTGGTGGATAGTGGAACTATTCATAGTTTTATTTCAAAACATATATTGAAATCTCTTACAGTACGCATTTTAGAGTCTAAGAAACTTTTTTATTAGAATGGGAGATGGACATCAGGTGGTTTCCAATGGATTTTTCATGTCCTTGAAAGTAGATTTGTGAGAAGAGGAATTTGAAATTGATTCTTATGTTTTTTATACCTTGAGACCAGATCTGGTAATGGAAATATGAAGGCTGGAAACTTTGGGGTATGTTACCATTCATTGGAAGAACATGACCATGATTTTTTTTGTAAAGGGTAGAATAATTTTATTTGGGGTCCTATCAT